>OY725323.1:55212557-56462557 GCA_963242795.1 Inga leiocalycina
CCTCGATGAGTAAGTCTGAGAAATGTATGGTCATACTACAATGGAAAGGAATTTCCACTTCTATTGTTAGACTACTCAGAAATCGAGAAAGTAATGGTCGGGAATAGGAGGATGACATCATCCATGCCTCATCCTTGACCGAAATATAGTGTCACAAAAGGGACATGACATGGTTATATGACTAGTTGCATCATGTTAATGATCCTCATATGAATTGGGTAGTTGTAATGCCTTGCTAGAGGCCACTTGCGACTTATGGGTTAGTACAATTATTGGCCACTGCCAACTTCGTATGGGCCTATAGGGTCGCACACAAGAATGGCCAAACACGAGATAATGTTTAATCTAGGGTGAACGAATTTTATATTTATATATATAATATAAAATTAGTGAAAATAAAATTAATAATATTATATATATATATGTATGTATTTTTGAAATATATATATATATATATGTATATATATATTATATGATATTATTATATTGTGGTAGTTTTAAATTTTCTTAAGATAAATTAAATTTAATAACTAATATGATAAAGATATAGTATCTCATATTTAATTTATGAAGATAAATTAAATCTATTGGCTCTTTATTTGGATTAAATAAATCAGTTAAATTAAAACTATTGGACAAATTTAATTTAAACTGAATTTATTTAATTAGCTCATCAAGATAATTAAGAGTTAATTAATTTCAAAATTAATCTTGACTGATTTTGAAATTCGAATATGGCCTTTATGGGTTATAAAATTGATAGGGCAGAAAAATTTCTAACAGATGAGAATTCAAAGCCGCAAGGGAAAGCCTGAGACAATGGAGGTGCTAGCACATAGTCTGTATTGGAAAGCATTCATATGGATACCAGTAGAGGGAGCGGACCTGAGGTATTGGCTCCTAGAGATTGAAAAACCCTAAATTGAAAAGGCACAAATCTTTCTAACTCAGTTTAAACGCCGTTGATTGATCCGCAATTGGGATTGACAAAATTTTAAATTCTTCCGTTGTGCCTGCTGTAATATCCCAATTTTTGATTATGGGATAATCATGATTATTAATGATAGTTATGAATTTATTGGAATTATTAAGTGTTTTATGACTATATTAATTAATGTCATAATTAGTAGAAATTGGAAATATGGGTGCATGTGAGTGGTATTTAAGATCAAGGGTTGTGATTCCTTGACCGTGGGTCGGAATCCTATGTGTTGTGGTGTGGTGAGCTCATTGTGGGAATGCATGAGATGTTGACAAGTGGCAATGTGGGAGTGGTTGGATATGAGCACATGATGACAAATGATCACTTTTTGCTCCTCCTCTCCATTTCTCTCTCTCTCTCGTGCTCTCTCTCTTTCCTCTCTCTCCATTGTTGAAGGCAAGGAAGAAGGGGAAAAGCTTGGTCTTTGGGTAAGTAAATGATCTCCATTGCTCAAACACCATTCATAAATGTTGATCCTTGAGTAATGAGCTTCATTTTGGTGTGTATAGTGTGGCCATTTGGTGCTGATTTGTGCTACACAAAAATTTGGAAAGTAGTGAATCAAGAACTCTCTTTGGAGAAGTTGATAAGGTGAGTAAAACCAATCTATCTATCTATGTTTCATACCATTTGGAATAGTTTCTAAATTCTGGAAATTTGGGCTTGAATCTGAAAAATGAGTGTCACTGTTCATTTGGTATGTTTTTGGTATGAGAATGGTGTTTTGGAATGAGTTTATGATAGATAGATTGATTGGAGGTTGAAATGTTAAGTTTAGTAATTTTGGGAAAATTGATGATTTGTGTTGATTCAACCCAAAACATGATAATGGAGTTGGATTTTGATCCTTTTAATGGTTCCATTGAATTCCTTGGGTGTTTTTGTGTGGGAGTAGCTTTGGGTTGGTATTTGGGTTCATTTGGATCACTGGGAAAAATTTCTGGAAATGCTGTCATACCTTCTCGTTTTATGGTTTCTGATAATCGTGCTTGAGGTGAGAGTGTGTGTGCTCGAGTGAGGGAAGAACATCACTCGAGTGAGAATTTTGTGCTTAAGGTGATTTCCGTACTTGTGCTTGAGGTGAGGATTTTGTGCTCGAGTGAGCCTTTTCTGAGAAAATTCTTGTGCTCTCGGGCATGTGCTTTCTGTCTTCACTTCCTTGTGCTTGAGGTGATTTCCGTACTTGTGCTTGAGGTGAGGATTTTGTGCTCAAGTGAGCCTTTTCTGAGAAAGTTCTTGTGCTCTCGGGCATGTGCTTTCTGTCTTCACTTCCTTGCGCTTGAGGTGATTTCCGTACCTGTGCTCGAGTGAGAATTTTGTGCTTGAGGTGATTTCCGTACTTGTGCTTGAGGTGAGGATTTTGTGCTCGAGTGAGCCTTTTCTGTGAAAATTCTTGTGCTCTCGGGCATGTGCTTTCTGTCTTCACTTCCTTGCGCTTGAGGTGATTTTCGTACTTGTGCTCGAGTGAGGATTTTGTGCTTGAGGTGATGTCCGTACTTGTGCTTGAGTGAGACCATTTTCACTCGAGGTGAAGCAGTGAAAAATGAGTTTTTGTGCTTCCAAAAAGGGATCTTTGGGATAGTTCTTCCAACCCTTTAGGAGTTTTGTTAGGAGTATTTAGTGACCCTAAAAGAGCAATAATGATAACCAATTAAGCATTATAAAGTGAATTAAGTCTTGGAATAGAGAATAACTCTTCGTCCCTAATTGTGAAAATAGGATTTGATATTTGCCTTCCTCGGGAGAGGACACGCCCGGAAGAGCTCACGTAGTGACTTTTCTCTCATATCTTGTATGATGTTTTGGTATGCATATCTTATCATTGAACTTGTGAAATGTGTACCATGGTCTATTACGGCGCGAGCAGGTCAGCGTGAGCCGTATGGGGAGTGACAGTGGTCATCTCTAGTCGGCCGTTGGACTGCCGTCGTAATCGACATGGATCTTTGTGAATCCGACCCGTGGGGGCGGCGTATGTGAAAACCAGCCGTGGGCTGTGTGTGTGTATCTTGCCTATGTGGCTTGTGAATATGATATGCTTTATATGGATCCCAGCTGTGGTGAATTATACTGTGTTGATTGTTGTGGTGCAATACAACGTGAGCAATTCAGCATGAGCAATCGTCAGGGATGACATGTGTCATACTAACCATTGCCGTTGTAATTGCCGTTGTAGTTGCTTGTGTGGATAATGATTTGATTACATGCATTATTGTTGTACATTATATGATTGACTTGTTACTACGGGGATTCTTGAGAATCTCACTCTCCCAAAATTAACCATTTTAGACAGGGCTGAAGGATCGAAAGGCAAGCGGGCGACGAAGAGTAGTTAGAGCTCCTATTTAGGAGTATATTTTGGAGTGAATGGTTATCATTGTATATTTTGGAATTGTATATAATAGATTTTGTGTAATCCCCAAGAAAAAGGGTATGAATTGTAGGCTTTGTGCCTTGTGTAAATCCCTTTTTATTTTGAATGGAACCCGAGTGAGTCGGGAATATATTTTGCACTCTGATAATTGTAAATGAAATCAACTTCTACAGGCCATATTGTATAAAAATGGGGATATGAGACCAATGTAAGTGAGTTTAGAAAAGTTTTTGCAAATCCGATTTTAGGCAAAAGATTTCTTTAATAAGTCCCAAATCAGTTACGGTCTCTAATTCCACATTAAATACGTTTTTAAAAAAATTAATCTCGGCCTTAAGCGTGAAGGGGGTTACACCTGCCAATCCTAATAGGAGCTTAATACTTGTCCACCCAACTTGGTTGTCCCAGCAAAGCAACCCTTGTACATCTTTTCATCGTTGAAGATAATGATGAGGCCATCAACATCAATCTTCCAAATCACTTCACCTTCTCCCTGCTTCTTGACCTTCTTTTAACTAGTCTAGCTCTTTGGCGGACATAAATGGGTGATGAGATGAGGTACGTTTTGTCATTAAACAATATATTAAATTCTTCACCTGCCTCATTGAAACCTTCCCCTAGAAACATGTCAACTAGAACAATTGTGGGTCCCACAACACTTAGAAGGTTAGGGCTAGTTAATGGACTTGCCAAATATACTACATTAAAAAATGATTATGTCTACTTTTGGACCCAACGAAAGATAATTGTGTTGGCTACTCATAATGACAAAGTTTATTGCTAAATTTGCACCTTTACCCTTTATTAAATTGCTTGGAAATATTAAGTCTCTTGTAAAAGAGAAATTCAATTCTTTAACCCATTTGGATGGATAAAAAAGAAAAGAAAAGTAAAGATGAAAATAAGGGGATGTGTTTTTTCGTGTTTGGATGAGAAAAAGTGGGAGGAACGAAAAGTTGGAGTGAAAATAGGGTGTGGGGCACACCACATTTTTCTCTCCACATATAGAAAGAAAATGAGAAGAAAAGTCATTTTTCGATCGAACCCTCACGCACTCTTCTTTAACCTGCTCAATTTCTCAAACGTTTATGTTCTTTTTTATGCGTCCAAACTTGTTTAATCTACTTTAACCATTTTTTCTTATATTATTTTTAGCATTTATTAATAATGTTCAATGTTGTATAATTAATTATTTCCTTTTATTATATTTAATTTCAAAAAAAGTATCTACTTTTTTATTTTTTATCTCATAAAATAATATTTTTCTCAAAATTAATTTGTTTTAAAATATAATAACATGAAAATATATCATTACCAAATAATAATATTTTAAATTACTTACTACTTGTTTAGTTGTTAGTAAAGATCTATATATTATTTTCAAATTCAAAATTTGAAATGAACTAAGAAATTTCATCCACATTTAAAAAATAAAACTTGGGTTATGTGTGTGTGTGTGTGTGTGTGTGTGTGTGTGTGTGTGTGTGTGTGTGATTTTTATTATGGTTAAACTTGTGAATTTTTTTAGTGCATGATACACCCAAGAGGAGGTGAACTAAGTGTGTAAAAAAATGAATCTTATAATCAAAACTACTAAGATTGAATAACTAAGAGTGTATAAACATGAAATATATAACAAGAGAGAATATTACTTCTTGAATAAGGAAAGAATGAAGCTAAAGAGTATATAACTGATATAAAGATCAAGTCAGGGAGATGAAGAGATGTTGATGCAACAACTTTATACTAGTTCCCACATCCAGTCAACAAGAACCTTGTGAGATTTTCAATCCTCTAATTATCCAAGATTCAGTTAGGCTTTTGGTGCCTCAATACAAACCCACAGGTACTTTAATGACATATTAACATGTTTAATGACATAAATTGGTAATGGCTTGGAGAAACATAGGAGTACATATATAGTGACACAAACTCTTTTAATTGCCAAAATTAACATCATTTAACTATAGGATAACATTATTATAATTTAGAAACTTTTGGTCAGCATTGAGCCAAAAAAAACTTAGGCGGATATCAAGCTCTCCTAAGTGAGAAGTTGTGGGATAAATTGAACTTAGCCCAAATGACGTGGATGAAACGTGAACTTGTCAGCTCATCATGTTTGATAACAGAATGTCAAATTTAACCTAGATAATGGATGGGGTGACATTGTTACGATTTGGAGAATTTGTGAGCAACATTAAACCTAAAAAAATTTATGGTTGCCCAACACTCTTAAGTGAAAACTTCCATGACAAATTTGCTTCTTAACCCAAAAAATAATTGATTTTTAGTTGCTCTTTTTTTTAGCTAAATTGCATTATGTGTTTGCAAGCATGGTGTAATATTCCAAATTTTAGGCCTGGAAGCTTAAAAGTAAGCCTAAATCAAGTAGACTGATAAGCTCAGTTTGCCAAAAGTCCCAAGAATGTATGAAAGATAGAATGATTTTTAGGGACTATATGACATAGCCTTTCCAGTAGAGAATAATTCTCCGGGTTATATAAGGGATTAGTATGTGAAAGTAATTGAATAAAATATACCAGTGCAAGTGCACTCTAACACACTTGGCGCCATTTGTTGGGCCACATGAGTACATGTATAGAGCCATGTGGGTCCCACATGTATAAACTAGCTCTCTTATGAAACGTATGACCAATTAGTTGGATAAAATATGCTAGTATAGGTGTGCACATGGTATTTTCAGGGTAGATACACATACCCTGCGTTTTTGAAGGAACACAGGCTTGGTGCCATTTGTCTAGAGAATACAGGCATGTATGATGTCATTTTATGGTATACGTAGACATTTGGCATTTTCTTGAGGAACATAGGTTTGGGTGTCATGTTTAGGGGTATACCGATATACAAGGATACATCACGTACATATGGCACAATACTGAGAAACTATGATAGATTTGGTGGCATCTAATGCCTTATAGAAACACATAGTGCAATCTTGAACCTACAAGGACACGTGGTGCCAAACAGAGTAGACTCCACATAAAGTAGCTTTAATGAAGCAACTTTTCAAAAAGTAGCTTTTAAGTTGACGATGTGTGATGACAACACCTCAACCCCTTCAGCTTTTTGCTTTTGGGGTAGATGCATAAGAAGACGCCACCTAGCCCTCAGATGCCACATGTCCAAAAGGTTGAGACAACTCACTGGTCCCCGGTCTATCACGTGTTTGACTTTCTCGACTACCAAACACAAAAGCTGGAGGAAATCATCAAGCATCCTTCCCTTAGCCATAGAGGACATCTAAAACACATAATAGAGAGGGAGGAGGCCAGATTTCAAACAGAGCGCTGGCACCCCAGGTTTCAAGAGGAGTGTCTAGCACCTTGGGGAAAAAGGAGTGCTTGGCACCCTAGACATTTATAACTTCCTAACACCTCCTCACACCATTGATTTTGTCTAAAGTGGGAAAAAAGAGAAAAATAGAGAGAAAAAGAAATAGGAGAGAAGGGAGAGAGCTCTTAAAGAACCAAAGTATTCTTGAGCAATTTCAGCTCTGAACTTGCGTTTCTGGCCGATCAAGCCCTCACGCATCTTATTCCTCTCAATGAGGTCAACATTCCTATGGTTTCATATTCTCAAATGGAGGATATTCATGCTACTTCTAAGGAGAAGATGCTACCGGAATCAAGAACGGACTATAGCATTGGATAAAGGTAAGGGTATACTCCGATTTGAGCATAATATCTTTAAGGTTTTGGTTAAGTTTTCATGAAATTGTCATACTGCCATAATTTTGTTTGAAGGCAAAATTAGGATATGATAATCATATATGCATGGATATGATAATAAAAGAGGCCTAAGTATGATAAAAAGAAAGTTTACCAAGTCTTGTAGTTAAAATTGCAAAAACCACTTTGTCTTGGCTTAGGGTTGACTTTTGCCTAGAACAAGGAAGTGTGAAGGCTTATAATTTTGCTAATTTTGATGCTTCCAATGTGTTTACCACAAAAAATTGTGTGGAATTAAGGTGAGAAAGTGTTTCCGGAAGCATTGGATTCGGAAATCGGGTTTTGGCCTAAAAGACCCTAAGTTTCGGCCATATTGGGTTGTAATACCCCGAATTTTGAGACTTGAGGTTAGAGAATAAGCCTGAGATTAGTTGATTGCTAAGCCCCATTTTAGCAAGATCCCAAATTATGATTAAGGGTTAATGACTTCAAAAGTGGATGTGGTTAGTGGTAAATAACCCTTTTAGAGAATATGATATGATTTGGCACTCGAATGTGATTCGTGTGTGTTGAGCAGCGCCGAAACCTTGTGTTTGAGTTCAATTGTGGATTAACATCCAAATTGACTTAGAATAGAGGGAAGAATTGAATGTGAATTGTGTTGACATGTTGAGATTGTTGTGAAAACATGTCAATATGATGTGAATTTAATTGATTTGGTATTTCCAATGGATTCCTTGTGAAAATTTATGTGGGAATGATGTTTGGTATGAAAATGGAACCAATAGAAGCAAAGATGCAAAATTTGAAATTCTGTCCAGTGAAACTCTATTCTGGGCAGTCAGTTTGTGTGAACGTTTTGAATGACCAAATGGTGTCTAAAAATTCTGAAACTTTCTAGTCTTATATTCACATCTCAAGCTTCAAAATGGACATATAATTTGTGCCATTTCATTTTGTGAACTAGGACATATGGCTGTCCAAAGTTTGGGATGGAAACTGAACTCTGTTTTGGGGAAGTGATGATTTTTATGTAATTCTGGAATTGTGTGGTGATTTTTAATAATGGCCAATATTTTTCCTATGAAGAGGACTTAAATATCTTTCATTTGGCTTTGGAATCACCTCATTTTGAGTTTTCTAGAATTAGTTATGATTTTTCAAAGTTTGGGCAGAAAATCTGCAAGAAAATCAGAAAATGGGAATTATGTCATCATCAAAATAAAAGATGACGTCAGCATGGAAATTAAAACATTTTCTCATCATCTTCAGCTCTCATTTTCGTGCTGAACCAGAAGCCAGAGAAAGAGAAAGTTTGAGAGCTTTTAGAGAGAGAAAGATAGGAGAAATCTCACAAGGTAGGTCGATTTCTTCGGTGAATTCGTACCTAACGTGTATAATCCTTCTCCTAAGTTATTCCTCTATGTGAATTAAGGTCTTGAAGCAAGGAATTTCATTGTTTAAAGAGGCTAGGGTTCACCCATAAGACGGATAAGCCAGAAGGAGCTTAAGGTAACCTCCAAAACTTCAATCTTTGATTGTTCTGGCTGCTGTGGTTAATTTAATCGGTGAAATTTCACCGGATTGTCTTTGTTTGTAAATTTGAAAAATGGGTTGGCCTAGGTGTTATGCTGCCCAAATTGATACTAAATAGTAGTTCTAACCCAATGTAATGGTTAATAAAGTGGTTAGGAGTAGAAAGAAACACGTTTACGGAGTCGAAACCGAAAAACCCCAATTTTCCCTGGAGTACTTGTATATTTTGGTTATGGCTATAAATGGGTCTTAGAGTTGGATTTTCAATGATTTTATGGTTCCATTGAGTTCAGGAGCGAAAATTAGGTGGGGTTACAGTTGGTCACTTTTTCGGAAAAGGCCGAAAAAGCATAATTACGAAAATGCCCCTGAAACCCTTAAAGTAGGGCTGCCAAGGGTAAATTTGTAAATTGACATTGAATTTAATAATTCTGAGTCCGGAAATGGATTCCTTGGGCGAAAATATGTCAAAATAGCCTATGTCAAAATTTCAAGAAAAGTACAGCCGGACCAGATACTGCGGGGCCGAGCCGGGTCCCCGGGGTATTTTAGTAATTTTTCAATATAGCTTCATATAACCCCCAAAAACACCATGGAAGTATATAAATAGTACATTTGACATTGTAGGATTGAACGTGAAGCCCCGAGTTGTTGGCACGTAAATCGAGGAGAAAAGACTGGAGATAGGGAGCTTATCTCTTCTGCATGCTTTGATAACTGTATTAATGTGTTGATGCATGTTATCGCTTTGCTTGATTATGTGGAACATGTATGAATGATTTCAAGCTATGTTTCAATATATGCTATGGCCATATGTGTATCGTTCGAATCATTGAGCTTATAGATTTGTCATTGTATATGTGTATGAGTTATGTGATGCAAGCATGTCATGCATTAAACACTTATCTTACCTGCATATTGATAATATTTCCCTACTGAGATTCTCTCAAATCTCACCCTCCCCTACCAATAATTTAGACAGGGCAAGTGGCTCGTGGAAGGAGCGGCTAGGACTCCTTTAAGATGAGAGTTGGTTGTAACCCCCTCAGTAATTATATCCGCAATACACGATTAAAATGAAATAGAGACCAATAATAATCAAATAACATTTACTAACCCATCACATGATGGGGTTTTCAAAAATACCTTTCGAAATCATTTATAAACTTGGTCTCATATTCACATTTCGAATACAATTACTACGCGAAGATAAATCACATTCATATAAATATCAGAGTGCACAACATAATCATCCCGGCAATCTCGCGTACATACCTTCGCTAAAGATATACAGGGCACAATTGCCCATTACAATTCTTCAAATGGGGATTACACAATCTCATCTCGAATGAGTCCTGCCGCTCCCTCCACGAGCCACTTGCCCTGTCTAAATTGTTGGTAAGGGAGGGTGAGATTCGAGAGAATCTCAGTAGGGAAACATTATCAATATGCAGGCAAGATAAGTGTTTAATGCATGACATGCTTGCATCACATAACTCATGCACACATACAATGACAAATCTATAAGCTCAATGCTTAGAACGATACACATATGGCCATAGCATATATTGAAACATAGCTTCAAATCATTCATACATGTTCCACATAATCAAGCAAAGCAATAACATGCATCAACACATTAATACAGTTATCAGAGCATGCAGGAGAGATAAGTTCCCTACCTCCAGTCTTTTCTCCTCGATTTACGTGTCAACAACTCGGGGCTTCACATTCGATCCTACAATGTCAAATGTACTATTTAGATACTTCCATAGTGTTTCTAAGGGTCATATGAAGCTATATTGAAAATTTGCTAAAATGCCCCCGGGGACCCGGTCCGGCCCCACCGTACCCGATCCGACTGTACTTTTCCTGAAATTTTGACATGGGCTATTATAACATATTTTTGCCCAAGGAATCCATTTTTGGACTCGGAATTATCAAATTCAATGTCAATTACAAAATTACCCTTGACAGCCCCACTTTAAGGGTTTCAGGGGCGTTTTCGTAATTATGCTTTTTCGGCCTGTTCCGAAAAAGTGACCAACTGTAACCCCACCTAATTTTCGCTCCTGAACTCAATGGAACCATCAAATCATTGAAAATCCAATTCTAAGACCCATTTATAGCCATAACCGAAATATACAAGTACTCCGGGGAAAATTGGGGTTTTTCGGTTTCGGCTCCGTAAACGCGTTCCTTTCTACTCCTAACCACTTTATTGACTATTCCAATAGGTTAGCACTACCATTTAGTATCAATTTGGGCAGCATAACAGCCCCACAAACCCATTTTCCATTTTTAGAACCGAAGACAATCCGGCGAAATTTCACCGATTAAATTGTCTATAACAACCAGAATAGTCAATATGCACGAGTTTGGAATTTACCTCAAGCTCCCACTAGCTTTTCCTTCTTGTGGCTGAAAACCCTAGCTTCAAAACACCAAAAGAGGAGCTTCCAAACCTTAAAGAACATAAAGGAGTAGCTTAGTATCGGAGTTATACGCGTTAGGAGCTAGATCGTCGGAGAAATCGACTTACCTTGCGAGATTTCTTCCTCTTTCTCTCTATTTTTCTCTCAACTCCTCTCTCCATATTCAGCTGTGCAGCACGTCGGAAATGAGAGCTGAAGATGATGAGAAGATGTTTTAATTCCATGCTTATGTCATCTTGCCTTTTGATGATGTCATAATTCCCAAAATTGGCATTTTCGGATTTTCTGGCAGATTTTCTGCCCAAACTTTGAAAAATCATAACTAATTCTAGAAAAATCAAAATGAGGTGATTCGAAAGCCAAATGAAAGATATTTAAGTCCTCTTTATAGGAAAAATATTTTCCATTACTAAAAACAACCACAAAATTCCAGAATTACATAAAACTCATCACTGCCCCAAAACAGAGTTCAGTTTCCATCCCAAACTTTGGACAGTCATATCTCCTAGTTCACAAAATGAAATGGCACAAATAATATGTCCATTGTGAAGCTTGAGATGTGAACTATAAGACTGGAAAGTTTCATAATTTTCTGACATCATTTGCCTGGTAAACACGTCCACACGAGAAGACTGCCCAGACAGAATTCACACTGGACAACATTTCCAGTTTTGCAACCAATGTGTCCAATCCAATTTAAATCAATTCCAATGATTAAATACCACAACATGACACCATTTCCATCACAATACCCCATTCAATTCTTCCCTCTATTCTAAGTCAATTTGGATGTTAATCCACAATTGAACTCAAATACAGGGTTTTGGCGTTGCTCATAACACAAGTGACTACAATCCACTTTATATTCTCTAAAAGGGTACATTAATCACTAACCACGTCCACTTTTGTAGTCATTAACCCCTAATAACAATTTGGGATCTTGCTAAACCGGGGCTTAGCAATCCACTAATCTCAGGCTTATTCTCTAACCTCGAGTCTCAAAATTCGGGGTATTACATTGGTAGTTGGTTATTAATGAGTTGTGAAGACTGTATATGATTCGGTTGAATATAGGGTTATAAATTTGAGATGAGATTGTGTAATCCCCATTTGAAGAATTGTAATGGGCAATTGTGCCCTGTGTATCTTTAGCGAAGGTATGTACCCAGGATTGCCGGGATGATTATGTTATGCACTCTGATATTTATATGAATGTGATTTATCTTCGCATAGTAATTGTATTTGAAATGTGAATATGAGACCAAGTTAATTAGATTTTAAAAGGTATTTGTGAAAACCCTATCTCAAGGATGGGATTTTAAATGAGTTTTGATTATTATTGGTCTTTATTTCACTTTAATCGCGTATTTCGGATATAATTACGGAGGGGGTTACATGGGTTCTTAGGGAAGGAGATGGTTTTCGATAAATTTGAGGTTGGAAGTAGATTCTACATGAAAAATCTTGTAAGAATAGCTTGTTGGACTAAGTTAGAAAGATTATATTTTCAATCCAATCATTGAAATTAAGAGTATGTAAGAGAACAAGTCATGTGTAATGGCTTGCATTCTTGACTCTAATGAGTTAAATACATAATGTGATTATGTATCTAGGGCCACAAGAGATCAAGGAAGAGGAAATGGAAAAATTTCTAGCAAACTTCAATGGTTAAAAGAAAAGGAAAAAATAGGAAGACATCATGCGGAAAGGTAGTGAAGTTACCTAATTTGCATGTACTTGATACTTATGTTTGTGTATTGATGTGCATGATTGCTTTGCTTGATTATGTGTAGCATATATAAATGATTGAAGCTCTTTTTCTATGGATGCCATGACCATATGTATGAGATGTGAAGCATTAAGCATGCAAATATGTTATTATGTGAGCATGAATTGAGGTAACGCAAGCATGTCATGCACAAAGCATTTTTCTTGCATGCATTTTAGTAGTGTTTGCTACTGAGATTCTTCTAAATCTCACCATCCATTACCCAACCATATAGGTATATTAAGCACAAAAGTGGAATGCATCAAAGTTACATAGAGGAAGATGTGATGGAAAATTGAAGAATGATATCTGATAATTTGTTGTATGCAAATTATTGTGTCACATGACTAATTGTATGAGTTGTATGACAAATGGATATTTTTCCCTAACATGATACTTGAATTAAGAATGGTAAGTAATTTGGGAGAATTGTAACTGAAATTCGTAAGGTTAAGTTAATGAGTTAGCTCCTGATGCTTGATAAACTTGAAGTATAAGTTTTACCAAATGAATATTTACCCCTAGATAAATATGAAAGTTTTGGTTCGGAAGCTTTAAATAATGATTCTCTTAAGCCATAACAATAACGTTAACGCTTTCAAGTGCATAATAAAGGGGTATAAATGACGGGTATTACACATGGTGTGTGTTTGGGATCACTGTGGGTGCAAATAATCACGCGTTTTCTCCTTCAAAAGATACTTTTTGCTATTTTAATTTTAAATGTTTGCTATCATGATTTCCCAATATCACTTATTATCCTCATTGTGCGATGGCGGCAAAGCAACTTTATGGTTTCTTAATAAAAGTCATGATTTGTGCAATGGAGAGAGAAGGAACGGGTTGAGGAAAAATGAAAGATAAGTGGTCCAAATAAGAGATATGGAGAGAAAAGGTCACACATGCCAAAAAGAACAGAGAGAATGTCACACTATTAAAAAAGGAAGGATGTCACCTTCATTTAATAGAAAAGATGAAATTACACCCAATAACTTTACAACAACACATAAGAGTGAAAAAATTAACTAAAGAAATTTAATAGTAAGAGTTCCCTATTAGGAGTTGGGAAAACGGGTCAAGTCTATCGAGCTGGCTCAATAAATGTTGTTTAAGTTGAGAGCCAAGCTTATAATTTAGAGCCTTTAGAGAGAGTTAGGTCTAAAAGGGCTAAGCTTGTAGGCCAAAAAAATTAAATGAGTTGGCTCTGTAGGGCTGAGAGGCCGCCTTTCTAAGCCTACCAATATATATATATATTGAAAGGGATATGTGTGGAGCTAGTCATTTTGGACTTTTCGTCAACCCCTGTTAAAAGAAAACCCAATTTGCTATTGGCTCATTTGGTTCGATTCTATGGGAGAGGATTAATTGTAATCTTAATGTAATAATGTGATTGCGACTTTTGGTTGGGTTATATAATATAAAGAGGATTATATTTTATAATCATGATTATATGTATCGTTTGATTTAATCAAGATTACACTGCTTGAACTAATGAATGAGGAAGCAGACCTCCTATAATCGAGTGAAAAAGACAATATTGTAATTATAACTTTTTAAATTGACCAAAGTTCCAACACATAAAACCATAATTATCACCAACCACTTTTTGTACTATAGACGAAGGGTAATTTTGTCTATCAATTTATTATTATAAGTGCTTGGTGAAAATAGATAATTTTACTTCATCTCTCACTCTCACTCTCAGAGGTAATCTTGTCTCTTGATATATTATTTTCACATATTGGCATGTTTGATATAATTCAACCAAACATTTTCATGTCTATAATCATCTTTCCTTAATGGCAAATCAAACAAATTCATGTAATTATCATTACACTCCATGTGATTTGTGAACCAAATAGGCCATATAACACTAATCAACCACCATATGTGAATAATCTCTGTTAGATCTCATATGTTTTGATGATAACAAAGATTAGACTAATGATAAAAGAGGATATGATAACAAAAAAATTGTTAGAGCAAGCGTTTCACCCAAGAGGGGGGTGAATTAGGTGATACTAAAATTTCGTTGCAAATATAAAAACTTGACGGTGAATAGAAAGCAATAGAGAGTAAGGAGAAATATCACCGAAGTGTACACCGGGAGTTATACTGGTTCGACCACAACCACTTTGACCTACGTCCAGTCCTCAGAGCTTCTCTGAGAGTTTCACTATAACTTCCAAGATTCAGTGGGTTCTTGGCAACACAGTACAAGCCAGTTCCTTCACCTGGACACTCGCTCCCCCTTACAAGTTGTAATCCAAACCTAACTCAAGGTTCCACAACCTTAAGTTATCTCAATAACAAATATTGAGTTTGAATGAAATATCTCTCTCACAGAGTGAATATGAATTACTGAAGCATAGAAATACAATTACAACGTAAAACAGAGTAATGAACTTGATGATACGTGTGCGTGTGTTCTTGTTGTTTTTTTTCTCTGTTTGGATGTTCACATATATATAGATATGTTGGTGAAGACCATTGGAACATTTTCCTTTCGTCCGTTGGAGAGTGCGCAGCCACTATTGACTTTTCAAGTTTTTGAAAAATATCCGTTGGCGTTAGGTGGCATTTGAACTTCTCATTTCACTTTCCTTACTTGATATGATTTCTTCATTGTTCATCTGTAAATAAGCTAAGAATACTAATACAATGAAAGGTTAATCATATAGGAAGCAAAATAATGAACGTTGAAATGATTTCTGAATTTATGGATTTGCTTACTTGAGTAGCTACTCGAGTATCCCTTGAAGTTTACTCGAGTACTTACTCGAGTATTATCGGGAAAACTTTGATCAATTTCAAGTCAACAAACACATATAAGTTTACTCGGGTAGTGCATGGAATAAACTAAATCTCAAACCTTTGGAAAAAGTTGTTTACTCGGATACCTACTCGAGTAATGCACTTATGACTTCATAGATTACTCGAGCACCAACTTGAGTAAACCTACAAATACACTTTTGGTTACTCGATGCTTTACTTCAGTAATGTTGGCAGGATTTCAAGACCGAGAGCACTTCAAGTTTGATTACCTTGTTACTCGAGTACATACTCGAGTAAACTTACTATTTGTGCATAACTTACTCGGGTAATCACTTGAGGTTTTTCTTCAAACATAACACTGCATACTCGAGTACATACTCGAGTAATCCACTTAAAATAAAACATTAAATACTTGCATACTAGAGTAATGACTCGAGGAAAATGGAATAAAATTAGATCAAGTCATTCGAGTACTACCTTCAAGTTTTTGCTTACCTCAGTGAGTTACTCGAGTAGCTACTCGAGCAACATTGGCAGTGGTACAAAATGCCGAGAGCAACACATTTTCTGAAACAGAGTAACTCGAGTACATACTCGAGTATCATTGGCAGGTCGAGAGCAACTGGAAAACTTTTACATGGTTACTCGAGTAACGTTGGCAGGCTGAGAGCAACTCCAAGTATTTACCTGGTTACTCAAGTACATACTCGAGTAACATTGGCAGGCCGAGAGCAACTTGAAAACATTTACACTATGACTCGAGTAACGTTGGCAGGTTACTGGAAGGTACCTCTGGTTACTTCAAGTTTTGTCTCGTTACTCGAGTACATACTCGAGTAATGCCTTAGAAAAATTGCTTCTAATCAAGTTTCTCAGCTTTTTCTCTTGGCATTCTTTCATTACTCCAATGCTAACTTCAAGTAATGCTTTTCCCTGTTATTGCTTTGTTCAAACTTATTTATTACTCAATTCCTTTTCATACCATTCTTTGTTATCATCAAAACATGAGATCTAACATTCTCCCCCTTTTTGATGATGACAAAACTTGGTGATTTTGAACAAGATCTTTGAAGTTAAGTTCTCAACTAAATACTTTTTGAATTCAATGATAATTTTGAAAACCTTGTTAAGTTTAGATTCAAAATATTTTTAAAGTCATTACTTACACATTGCATACACAACAAGCTCATTAGTTCCACAATGTATCATAATAAAAAAAATAAATAGACATGAAATGAAATCATAACTTGCATTAAACTTAAACTGCATTACAAGATGAAAAGCTTAAAAGACTTAAAAACCTTAAAAACTTAAAAACAACCTAAAGCTTTTAAAAAATTCCCTAAAGCCCATATACACCCATATACCCAAAATAAACACAGACACTTCCACAAAATCACTCTCAAGGTCTTCTCCCCCTTTTTGTCTTCATCATTCAAGAGGAGGATTGGAAGGCTTGACCATGGAGATAGGCTTTACTGGATAAACCATAGAACCATCTGAACTAGAAGAATCAAAAGAACTAGAGGATTCTGGTTCAGGAAGATTCACTGGAGGGATGTGGATATCATCTCTGGGAGGAATAGGAGAAGGTTGGAAGACAACCATAGTAGTGGTCTCAACCTCAGGAGTAATCTCAACCTCTGGAGTATGATGTTCAGAGGAGGAGGAGGGAGCTATTTCCTCAGTATGGGTAGGAGATGGAATAGGTTTAGGAGCGGTTTCAAGCTGAGGTTTAGGAGGGGAATCATCAATGATGATATGTATGGTCTCGTTGGTGTCTGGGTTATCCATTGAATAAAGGATGTCTTTGGCTTGAAGCTCAGGTGGACTAGAGACCGGAGGAATAGAGGGTTCAGCCTCAGTGAAAGGAGTATCAGAAGGAGGGTTCTCTGGAGGTGGTGGTGTAGAAGAAGATGGACAGGCAGAAGGTCCGAGACCCAATAAATCCAACCGTGCCAGAATCAATCTCAGTGTCTCACCCTGGGCACGTTGCTCAGCTAGCAACTCCTCGTGCCTCTTATCCATTTTCTCAACTAATTCTCCCATCTTGTGATTCATGTGGGTTATCAGTTAAGCATTTTGTTGGCAATGTCCACATGGAATCCTCTCTGCATATTTTCCATGAAGTGTTGGAGAGTGGCATTGAGGAAGGATGGTGATGATGTGGTGGCAGCTGGAGCCGATGACTGAGTGTCGTCTATCTTGCTAGTCTCAGCCTCAGTTTTCTTCTTCTTCTTTGACCCAGACTCCAAAGGGCCTTTGAGAGGGATGTCTATATTGAGCTTTCCAATCTGATTTCTCCCAACCAGAGTCATCCTCTCAATAGGCTCCTTGCTATCCAAATACCATATCTTATTCTCTTTCAGAATCACTGACACTATCTGAGGATATGGCATTGGTGTTGTAGCCTTCCCATCCACTCTATACCTCTTCATTTCAGAGAAGATATACTCCCCCAAATCCTTCTGTTCCTTTAGGAGAAGTGAAGCAAACCACTTAAAGTACCTATCAGAGAAGTGGGTGTAGTTGTTGGCCTTGTTCTCAAGGGATCTAGAGTATATGTACCATAGAACCCTATGATGATCACACATATCACTCGATTTGAAATTTAAAGGCCCAACTAACTCACGGGTTTAAGGACAGAAAATATTTGGTTTGGTTCAAGTTGGGAGTAGACATCATCTGGGGGGTTCTCTATCCCTAACCACATATTTATCCTAGAAGGTGAAATGAGGATCTTGAGGTCCACATAATGTGTCTTGCACACCTTCCTTCTGGAAAACTGAGATAGATACTTTGGAGACTCCACCAACTTGTTGACATTAAATCCCTTTGGAGGGTCGGTGATCTCCTCTTCTGGCAATTTGGATTTCTTGGAAGACTGCCCCTTCTCCATTTGATCAAGTATGCTTGCCATAGCCTTAGCCACATTCTTGTCATACTTGGGCTTTTTAAAAGGCTTTGGTGTGAAAGAGGGGGTAGAGGAATTAGAGGAGTAGGTGAGGGAGACTTAGCACTTTTTCCTCTCCTAGGTGAGGTGCTTTTTTTAGATTGAGCCCTTGTAACAATAGGCTCTTTGATCACAACCCCTTTTGGTTTTGGTTGAACTTGAGGTTGGAGTTGGATTTTGGCTTTTGATCTCGGGGTAAGTTTTCTTCTCTTAGTTGGAGGAGAAGAAAGAGGATCAACGTGTTGTTGGGATTCAGAGGAATCTGTGGGAGTAAGATTCTTGGTCCTAACTATATTGAATCAGAGAAATATGAAAATTTCAGAAAAATAGAGCCAAAAGACGCGAGTTAGGGCACTGAGAATCTAAGCAAAATAGGAAGTTTTTGGTGATGAAATCTGTTGGGTTTTGACGAAAATGAAGCAAGGAATTGATTGTGAAAATTTTTTGTAAGAGAGTATAGTGATTTACTCGAGGAGATTTTGTGGAAATGACCGAGTTTGCGACAGTTAAAGACCTAAAACCCGACGTTACTTGAGACCTTACTCGAGTAATCTTCAAGTTTACTCGAGGCCTTACTCAAGTGATCATACAGAAAATCTCTAAAATAATTCATTTAAATTGCGTACCTGGCATGAATAATATTGTAATTATCCATGTATGTTCCCTCGATCATTTGCAACCAATTTTGAGCAGTTTTGAGTCGTTTTTCTCCAATTTAGAAATCTCGACTTGCAATTACTCGAGTCCTTACTCGAGTAAGCTTCAAGTTTACTCGAGGCTCGCCTCGGGTAACCTGTCTTTTCAACTTCTGACTCTTCATTTTTTGTAACTGAACCGTTAGATTTATATTTCAAGTAACTTGATCCGTTACTTCCAATTTTGAAGTCTATTACTCGAGTACATACTCGAGTAAAGTGTTACTTTACTTCAAGTTATTCCTCGGGTAATGCTTCTCTGTTAGTCATAACTTCAAGTTGGTACTCCAGTAAATGTGTCCTCTGATAACCTCTGTTTTTGTTTCTCAAAACAGAATTTCTACCTTCCTGTAAAACAATTTTCTATACACTCCGATGCTTAAATTAATAATCATCAAAACATTATCAAATGATTTCATCTAATATTATGAGAAACTTAAATAACTTACAACTCATTGGGATTTACCATTCCCAATTCTCTTCTAATGTATAGAAATTGATCATTTGCAAGGGGTTTTGTGAAAATATCAGCTAGTTGAAGATGAGTAGGAATGAATATCACTTTCACATCTTTCTTTTGAACATGATCTCTGATGAAGTGATGTCTGACATCGATATGCTTGGTTCTAGAGTGTTGAACTGGATTCTTTGCCAAGCTTATCATACTGGTATTGTCACAATAGATCGGTATTTCTTTGAGATAAATACCAAGATCTTGTAGCTGTTGTTTTAACCATATCACTTGTGCACAACAACTTGAGACTGCAACATATTCGGCTTCTGTTGACGAAAGAGACACTGTATTTTGTTTCTTGCTAAACCATGATACAAGAGATCCTCCAAGAAATTGTCCTTGTCCGTTGGTGCTCTTTCTTTCTGTCTTGTATCCTCCATGATCTGAATCTGAATATGCAACAAGATATTCACTTCTTCCTTTGGGATACCACAGACCCAATTCAGGTGTGTCAGCAAGATATCTAAAGATTCGTTTGACCGTTTCAGCATGTGATTCCTTTGGTGCTGATTGATATCTTGCACATATGCCAACACTAAATTGGATGTCTGGTCTGCTTGCCGTGAGATAGAGTAATGATCCAATCATTCCTCTATATTTTGTGATGTTGTAGTCTTTCCCTTTGACATCAGCATCAAGCAACGTTGTTGAGCTCATAGGCATGTCCGTGCCATTTGCTTCATCCATTCCATACTTCTTCAATAGCTCTTTTAAATACTTTGTTTGAGATATGAAGATTCCATTCTTTCTTTGTTTGATTTGCAAACCAAGAAAGAAATTCAATTCTCCCATCATTGACATCTCAAATTCTCCCTGCATTATCTCAGAAAATTCCTTACACAGAGATTCATTAGTAGCACCGAAAACAATGTCATCAACATATATTTGAACAATTAAAATATCATTGTGTTTTCGTTTTATGAAGAGTGTTGTGTCAACTTTTCCTCGTACAAAACCTTGATCAATAAGAAACTTACTGAGCCTTTCATACCATGCTCTAGGAGCTTGTTTTAAACCATATAAGGACTTTTTAAGTTTGAAAACATGGTCAGGTTTAGTAACATCCTCAAAACCTGGAGGTTATTCTACATACGCTTCTTCCATGATGTAACTATTTAGAAATGCACTCTTTACATCCATTTGATAGAGTTTGAATCCTTTGATGTATGCAAAGTCCAAGAGTACACGTATAGCTTCCAATCTAGCCACTGGAGCATACGTTTCCTCATAATCAATCCCTTCTTCCTGATTATAGCCTTTGGCCACCAACCTTGCCTTGTTTCTGACAATAATTGCAGATTCATCAAGTTTGTTCTTGAATACCTATTTAGTTCCAATGATCGGATGATCCTTGGGTCGGGGTACCAATCCCAAACTTGATTTCTCTCAAATTGATTTAGTTCTTCTTGAATTGCTATAACCTAATCATTGTCTGACAGGGCTTCATCAATGTTAGAAGGTTCAATCTTAGAAATGAATGCAGAAAAACTTACTTCATTGAAAATTTTATTTCTAGTTTTAATCCCTTCATTCACATCTCCTATGACTTGTTCTAAAGGATGACTTCTATTGAATTTCCAGGCTTTAGGTTGACCTAGAGATTTCTCTTCTTCCTTAGTTTCATCAACTTTTGGAATAAGAGACTTAGAAATAGATTGACCATTTTCTTGATTTAAAACAACTTCCTGTTCTTCATCAATGGTTTTGTCAGAGGATTCAAATTCATCAAATACAATATGAATTGATTCTTCAACAACACATGTTCTTTTATTGAAAACTCTATATGCTTTACTTGGGTTAGAATATCCTAGGAAAATTCCTTCATCAGTTTTAGAATCAAATTTTCCCAAGTTATCTTTACCATTATTATGCATGAAACACTTACAACCGAAGATGTGTAGATGAGCAATGTTTGGCTTTCTTCCTTTGTATAGCTTGTATGGTGTCTTTCCAAGTTTTGTTCTGATATATGCTCTACTTGAAATGTAGCATGTTGTACTCATAGCATCAACCCAAAATACTTGAGACACGTTCTTTTCATTTAACATTGCTCTAGCCATTTCAGTGAGCGCTCTATTCTTGCGTTCCACGACTCCATTTTGTTGAGGCGTCCTTGGAGCAGAGAAATTGTGATCAATGCCATTAGTATCACAATATTCTTCAAAGGCTTGATTTTCAAATTCTCCACCATGATCGGTCCTAATACCTGCAATGGACATACCTTTCTCATTTTGCACTTTCTTGGCAAAAACAATAAATTCTTCAAGGGTCTCATCCTTTGATGATAGAAAAATAACCCATGTAAATCTAGAGAAGTCATCAACAATGACCAATGAATATAAGTTACCACCAAGACTTTTTACTCTTGCTGGACCAACTAAATCCATATGTAATAATTGTAGTGGTCTATTTGTTGAAATTTCATTTTTCAATTTGAAAGATGATTTAGTTTGTTTACCCTTTTGACATGCATCACAAATCAAGTCATTTTTGAAATTTACTTTGGGTAATCCAAGAACTAAATCCTTTTTGAGTAGTTTGCCTAGTTGATGCATATTGACATGAGCCAATCTCTTATGCCATAGCCAACTTTCATCGGCATTACTCAGAAAACAGTTTTCATATTCATTTCTACTAATATCTAGAGTATAGCAGTTACCTTCCCTTTTTGCTCTGAGCTTAGCCTTGATATTCTTCTTATCAAGCTGTAAGTCATTCTTGTGGATAATTAAGCATTCTTCTGAGTCAAATATTACCCAGTTGTCTTTATCTGCACTTTGACTTACGCTCAGCAAATTGTGACACAATCCTTCAACATAATATACATCTTTGACTTGTATTCCTTTGTCATTTTTGATTTCACCAATTCCTGCTATCCTTCTGGATTGATTTCCTCCAAATTTTACTTTTCCTCCTTCCTTAGGTTGCAATGTGGTAAAACTTTCGAAATCTCCGATCATATGTTTAGAGCATCCACTATCTATGTACCACTTGCTATTTTTGGATGCTTTAAGACATACCTGCAATCAAATGACTAAGTCTTAGGTACCCACATCTTTTTGGGTCCTTTTGGGTTAGTGCAAATAATTTTCTGAATATATGAGCCTTTAGGTACCCATTTGTAGGTTCCTATTGTTCCTTTCTTCTTATGAATGCATGAAGAAGTATAATGTCCTTTTCTATTATAGTAGTTACAAAATGCAAAAGGATTTGATGTGTGCACAGAATGCTGGAAATAATTCAAATAAGACTTACCTCCTGCTTTCTTTCTACCTTTCCTTCTATCTGATTTTGGATCATAACCAATTCCAGATCGGTCATTTACAAATCGTTGAACTTTTAAAATGACATTTAGCATCTCACTTCCTTGTGTAAATTTTTCAAGAGTTTTTGTGAGATCAATGTTTTTCTTTTTCAAAGAAGAACAATTTTCACAATCCTTTTCTGAACGTTCTTTAATCTCAATTTCAAGAGCTTTATTTTTCTTTTTGAAAACAACTAAATCTTTAACTACTTTGATGAATTTAGAATGTAAAGCATTATATTCAGACAGTAATTCATCATAGGTAGGTTCAGAATCATTTACCTCTTCTTCTGTTTCTTCTTGAGCAACAAGACATATATTTGCTACTCCTTCTGCATTACTTTCTTCATCAGAGGAACTATCACCCCATATAGCAGATACAAATGCCTTCTTTTTATTGAAGAATTTGCCTTTTCTCTTTTCTTTGCTCTTTTGGTTCAGTTCTGGACATTCCGACTTGATATGTCCTGGTTTTCCACATTCATAGCAAATGATATAATCTTTGCTGCTATTTCCTCCTTTCTGAAAGTGTTTGAATCCTTGACCTTTCTTGTAGAACTTTCTAAATCATTTTATGATTAGTCCCATTTAGTTTGCTTTCATATTCAGAAAGACTTCCAAATAGAGAAGCAACTGATCTCATTGATTCTCCTTTTACTTCTTCTATCGCAGTGACTTTGGCTTCCCACTCTTTAGAAAGAATATTCAAAATCTTTCGTACTTGGGTATATTGATCGTAGACTTTCCCAAGTGCTGCAAGTTGATTAACAAGATAAGTATATCTAAGTTCGAATTCAGAAATCGACTCACCTGATTTCATTCGAAGTAGATCAAATTCAGTGACCAAAGTATTGATTCGATTCTCCTTTATTCTCGAAGTTCCTTCATGAGCTATTTCCAGAGCTTCCCACATTTCCTTTGCTGTTGGGAGTGTGCAAATTCTGAAATATTCACTTTGACTCAAAGCACTTTGTAACATCAGAATTGCCTTGCTGTTGAGAGTGATAAGTTTCTTGTCATTCTCATCATATTCCGCTGGCGTCTTGGGAATTTTCTGAGAATCTACAATCTTTGTAGGTTGATAGTTTCCACTCTCAATCACATCCCATAGCCCATATTCAGTAGCCATCACGAATACTCTGAACTTTGCTTCCCAGAAAAGAAAAGTGTTCACCACTGAAACCTGGAGGTCTAGTGATAGATGCTCCGTGGGGAAGAATTCCTTCACCCATGCTTGCCATTGGATCCTTCTTAGGCTTTTAAACCTTAACAAGAAGACCTATACTCTGATACCAAATGTTAGAGCAAGCGTTTCACCTAAGAGGGGGGGTGAATTAGGTGATACTAAAATTTCGTTGCAAATATAAAAACTTAACGGTGAATACAAAGCAATAGAGAGTAAGGAGAAATATCACCGAAGTGTACACCGGGAGTTATACTGGTTCGGCCACAACCACTTTGACCTACGTCCAGTCCTCAGAGCTTCTCTGAGAGTTTCACTATAACTTCCAAGATTCAGTGGGTTCTTGGCACCACAGTACAAGCAAGTTCCTTCACTTGGACACTCGCTCCCCCTTACAATTGTAATCCAAACCCAACTCAAGGTTCCACAACCTTAAGTTATCTCAATAACAAATATTGAGTTTGAATGAAATATCTCTCTCACAGAGTGAATATGAATTACTGAAGCATAGAAATACAATTACAACGTAAAACAGAGTAATGAACTTGATGATACGTGTGTGTGTGTGTTCTTGTTGTTGTTTTCTCTGTTTGGATGTTCACATATATATAGATATGTTGGTTAAGACCATTGGAACATTTTCCTTTCGTCCGTTGGAGAGTGCGCAGCCACTATTGACTTTTCAAGTTTCTGAAAAATATCCGTTGGCGGTAGGTGGCATTTGAACTTCTCATTTCACTTTCCTTACTTGATATGATTTCTTTATTGTTCATCTATAAATAATCTAAGAATACTAATACAATGAAAGGTTAATCATATAGGAAGCAAAATAATGAACGTTGAAATGATTTCTGAATTTATGGATTTGCTTACTCGAGTAGCTACTCGAGTATCCCTTGAAGTTTACTCGAGTACTTACTCGAGTATTATCGGGAAAACTTTGATCAATTTCAAGTCAACAAACACATATAAGTTTACTCGGGTAGTGCATGGAATAAACTAAATCTCAAACCTTTGGAAACGTTGTTTACTCGGATACCTACTCGAGTAATGCACTTATGACTTCATAGATTACTCGGGTACCAACTTGAGTAAACCTACAAATACACTTTTGGTTACTCGATGCTTTACTCCAGTAATGTTGGCAGGATTTCAAGGCCGAGAGCACTTCAAATTTGATTACCTTGTTACTCGAGTACATACTCGAGTAAACTTACTGTTTGTGCATAACTTACTCGGGTAATGACTTGAGGTTTTTCTTCAAACATAACATTGCATACTGGAGTACATACTCTAGAATCCACTTAAAATAAAACATTAAATACTTGCATACTAGAGTAATGACTCGAGGAAAATGGAATAAAATTGATCAAGTCATTTGAGTACTACCTTCAGGTTTTTGCTTACCTCAATGAGTTACTCAAGTGCTACTCGAGTAACATTGGCAGTGGTACAAAATGCCGAGAGCAACACATTTTCTGAAACAGAGTAACTCGAGTACATACTCGAGTATCATTGACAGGCCGAGAGCAACTGGAAAACTTTTACATGGTTACTCGAGTACCTACTCAAGTAACGTTGGCAGGCCGAGAACAACTCCAAGTATTTACCTGGTTACTCAAGTACATACTCGAGTAACATTGGCAGGCCGAGAGCAACTTGAAAACATTTACACTATTACTCGAGTACTTACTCGAGTAACGTTGGCAGGTTACTGGAAGGTATCTCTGGTTACTTCAAGTTTTGTCTCATTACTCGAGTACATACTCGAGTAACGCCTTAGAAAAATTGCTTCTAATCAAGTTTCTCAGCTTTTTCGCTTGGCATTTTTTCATTACTCCAATGCTAACTTCAAGTAATGCTTTTCCCTGTTATTGCTTTGTTCAAACTTATTTATTACTCAATTCCTTTTCATACCATTCTTTGTTATCATCAAAACATGAGATCTAACACAAATGAACAAAGTAAACAAATCATTACTTGAAGTAAGCCCTGGAGTAATCAAAGAGGAGCAGTAGATTTTGTCATGGCTTACTCGAGTGACTACTCGAGTAAGGGAAGCTTTTATTTGAGTAACCACTCAAGTAATGATGCAGAATATCATCCAGAGAAGCACAGCCAAAATTTTCAAGAAGTTACTTGAGGCGCCACTTAGTAATCTGCAAAGTTATATGAAATATTACTCGAGTAACACTTGAGAAAAGGCATTACTCGAGTAGCCACTCGAGTAACCAGGGAGAAAATCTTCTAGTAGCTCTTGGCCAATAAATACAACCATTTACTCGAGTAACCATGTGAGAAAAATGCATTACTCGAGGGAGTACTCAAGTAATCTGCAGAGTTATTTGAAGCATTACTCGAAGGGTCACTCGAGTAATCAGGTAAGCAAAGAACAGGTACTCTCGGCCAAGAATTTGATGCTATTACTCGAGGGAGTAATAGAGTAATCTGCAAACTTATTTGAAATTTACTCGAGGGCTCACTTGAGTAACTTGTGAAGAAAAGACATGGCCACTCAAGTAGCCACTCGAGTAATTAGGTATTTCCAAGGTTTGTGATGTATCTTACTCTATGTCTTACCCAAGTAATATTTTATGAAAAATGTTGAATTACTCTCTGCCATGTTTTTGATAGATTTACTCGAGGGACTACTCGAGTAATGAGCAAGATCACTCGAGTAAGGCAGTCCAGAAATCATGTTTTTAATTGAATGTTTATTGATTTATCATCTATATGATTAACTATTCATTACACTAGTATTCTAAGTACATTTGCAGAGAAAAATAAAGAGATCATGCCAGAAGTGAAAAGTCAAATTAAAAGGTCCAAGCGCTCACCTACCGCAAACGGATAGTTTTCAAATTAGAAGAATGGTCAACCGTTGTTGTGCGACTCTAACGGACATATTTGAAATACTTCCAATGGACACCATAAATCATCTATATATATGGAGCATTCAAAGAGTAGAATACAACAACTGAGAACAAGCAATCACACATCAATCAACATACTCTTTGTGCTCTATTTTCTTATATTCATTATACTTCAATGATTATATATTTTCTCTATGAGAGAGTTTGTTATTACAAACTCAATATTTGTTATTGAGACAACTTAAGGTTGTGAAACCTTGAGTTGGGGATTTGATTACAACGTGTAAGGGTGAGCGTGTTAGAACCGGCTGACACCTAAAAGGGGGGGTGAATTGGGTGTAAGATAAAAATCTTAAGAACTTTGAAAATCTTTTTACACTTTAGAGGAAGTAATAAATATGAAAGTAATGAATCATAAATCAACAGTTTATATATGCTGGAAATATAAGACTTTAAGGAAGAGAGTGTGCAAACTGTGATTTATCCTGGTTCGGTCCAATCTGCGATGGCCTACGTCCAGTCCCCAGGCTCCTCCTGAGATTTTGAAATCCACTATCTTCTTGTTTAATCCAGGCACAAGAAAAGCCTTTACAATCCCACAAGTTTAGCTAGGCACTTGCGAAGCCGTTTACAAATCTCTCACCGATTTACTCCCCCTTACACACTGTAAGGTTACAACCGAGTTACTCTCCTTACACACCCCGTAAGGATACAACTTTGATGATGAAAGATTACAATCAATCTTCTCTCTCAGAAGTGAATAGATGAATACTGAAGCATAATGAAAATAGTCTCTCTCTCAAATATACATGATATAGAAAAATGGATAAGAACAGAGAGTAGTTGGGTTGGAGTAAATGATTCATGATCTTTGCATGTTTCTCGTTGTAGTGTTTTCGTTGGTGTTCTGAACTCTGAATGCTCTTCTATTTATAGTTGATGAAGGTTGATGACCGTTTGAGCATTTCAATATATCCGTTGGAGTTTGGCTTCTTCAATTTGAAAACTAGCCGTTGTGAACGTTAACGCTCCGCTTCCGTAAATTAACCTTTTGACTCTTCACATCATATCTTCATTGTATTCCTGGAGAAATACATTAAACACTAATATAATGAAGTATTAGAGTGATTAGAAGCAAGAAAAATGAGTTATATGATCATTCCATTGATTTCCAGAATCTTCGGGACGCTGTTCTCTTTTTCTGGGAAGCATTACTCGAGTGCTCACTCGAGTAAACATCAAGTTTCTTCACATGTTACTCAAGTGGCTACTCGAGTGGCCTTCCATTTTCTGCATAGCTTACTCAGGTAGTAACTTGAAGTTCTCTTCTAAATAACTCTGCGTACTCTGGTAGTAACTTGAAGTTCGACTTGAAGTTTGGGCAATAAATTGAAGTTCGACTTGAAGTTCGGGTAATAACTTGAAGTTTGACTTGAAGTTCTCTTCAAGTTTCTGTCTCTTTACTCGAGTACTGACTCGAGTAACGTTGGCAGGCTGAGAGCAACTGGAAGTTTTCTATTTGATTACTCGAGTACCTACTCGAGTAACGTTGGCAGCCCGAAAGGAACTGGAAGTCTTTTACATGGTTACTCGAGTAACATTGGCAGGCCGAGAGCAACTGGAAGTTCTTTACCTTGATTACTCGAGTGGCTACTCGAGTAAAGTCTTTTGTTATCAACTAGTTACTCGAGTGGTGCCTTCAAGTGAATTCTTGATTTTGACTCGAAACATGGCAAATTATATCTCATCGGAAAGCTCTCATCGTTTACATTCCAACGCAACAAGAATAAGCTCCAAACTCGCTGTATACAGAAAGTTATGATCCAAAGAGTATCTACTGTTCTTAGACAATCTCTGAAATCACGAGCAGCAACTTCCAGATGGCATAGCTATTAGAATATAACCTCAAATATGTCAAATTACCTATCCATGGAAAGATCCTTGAGTCTTCTTTCATATGGCACCGGTTTCGTGAATCCGTTATGTATTTTGAGAGTTATGTCCAAAATACCGAAGCTGTCCTGGAATATGACGTTGATTCATGTGTCAACTTTTGAGGCTTATATCTCTCTCATCTAACCTCCTTTGAATGTGATCTTGGTGTCAAAAGTTCGTGTTGGAAGTCTAGTTTCCAATGCCACCAGTTTTAGTTCGATCCGACATGTGGTTGGAGAGATATCATCAAAATACTAAACCTCTATTCTGCCGCGCAAAAAACAGAGTACCCATTACTTCAAGTGCCGCCTCGAGTGATTCATCAAATAACCCGGTAGATTGCTCGAGTAAGGCCTCGAGTAAACACCTCCAAAATCAGACAATGCCATATTACTCAAGTGATTACTCGAGTAATCATCCCCAAAGGTACCATAGCTTCCGTATATATCATTTTAGCTTCGTATTAACCCATTCTAACTTCCGTATGATCATAGAAACCTCCGGTATCACTTCTAATAGCTTGGATCTTGATATTCTCATGTGATCTTGCAAGTTCTTCTTTCTTTAATCTCTTTCTTCTTCTTTCTTCAATCTCTTTCTTCTTATTTTGCCACTTGATGATCATTCTTCATAACCCAACTAGATATCTTCTTGAATTGATGATCGTTCTTCGTAAACCAACTAGATATCTTCTTGAATATCTTCAATCTTCTTCAATCTTTGCTTGATATTCCTATTAGTTCTTGCAATTCCTTCTTTCTTCAATCCATTGTCTCTTGATTTTCTTCTTGAGATCATTCTCCACATATGAGGCATTATAACATCAACCCACAATTGGGTTTATGACTAATCTACAAAATATGCAACATTAAATATAGTAGTTAGTCAATGTAGAAGATAATTATATCATACAAAATTTTTGCTCATATTTAACATCTATATTTGACATCATCAAAACTATTCATATCTAACATTCTCCCCCTTTTTTATGATGACAAATCCTTCAAGAAAAATATGTATGAGTTATAAAAATTAAGTAAGAACAATATATTTTTCTTGCTTTTCTCTCCCCCTATTTGACATCAGCAAAAAGTTTGAAGTATAAAGAAGAAAGACTTGTAGAGAAGTAAATATGAATTCAAATGAGAAATGTCATTCTCCCCATTAATCAAAATAAATGCATCAGGAAAACAAGTTTCTCTCCCCCATTTTGAAAGTAGTTTTGAAATCAAATGAAAAATGGTTTTCATGAAAAACACATTTGAAACAATTTGGAAAGGTTTTCAAGAAAAACTTTCATAATCAATGATAGGCAAAGTAAGCTCAAAATATAAAGAGAGGGTTTAGAAATGCTCATGTAGCTTTTGGAAAATGATGAAGCGCTCCATGAAGGCCATTGCTCTATTCTTTAGCAATGCTAGTTATGATGTTGTGTTCTCCACACGTCTTGCTATGCAACTTTGATGTATGTTCATGTTATTGCCAAGATTCTCCAATTAAGTTGAGCTTCTATTCAGCATGTTCAATGCTTATTTGTATTGGCATATGTATTTATTGCTTTGAATATTGCAGCCAATATATCTCCCTTGATTGATTGTTAAAGCATATGTCATCATATATGCTCCTTTTAGTGTGCTGAGAAATGATCTTGCATAGAACAAATTCTCCTATTATAAATAAAAACATTCTTGCAAGGAGAATGGTTAGTGCAATCAAGTATCAAATTTATTTCATAAACCAAAGCCATCCTTTCTATATGATATGTTAAAAATTAAGATCATGAAAGGAAAATGTAAGTGTAACTCATTATTAAAACTAATTAAAAGATAGTGAATTCTGATGAGTATGTTAAAAGGATTTTCTTTCAATAAATGAGATGAGCTTTTAAGATATAAAACACATGTGAATGTGAAGCTCCCCCTTAATGAATGCATGGCTTAAAAGAAAATTGTTGTGAATAATAAGTTAATAACTCTCCTAGATTTGTAAAATCATTAGAAATTTTGTAGAGAGAATAATTGTGAAAGTATGAAGATTTAGAGAGAAATTAAGTTTTGAAAATAATGATGCTATTCAGGGTTTTAAGGCTGTAACCCTGTATTACTTGAGCCATTACTCAAGTGTTCACTTTGAGTGATGCAACTCAGAGAATTTGAATTAAAGAATACAATACCTCACTCGAGTAATCTTGTAATCACTCGAGTTATAATTCTCTGAAGTCTATTGTTGCATCGTTGGATACTCACTATATGATGATGTGATTAGTACTAAGAGATTCTGAAGTGTAGTCTTCTGTAATCACTTTAGGATACCAAGATGAGCTCAGAATAAGGCCTTGAGATTCTGGTTGATCAAGTCACAGAGTTGTCTAATCTTGTCATTCACAGAGGTAATGAACTCAGTATTGTTTGTAGCAAGCTCTGTGTGATTGTTGAAGCTCCTCTCTCAGAAAGCCTTAGACAAATGGACCAAAGAATGAAGGATCAGGGAGACCAACTCTAGCAAAATGTTGTATCTCATCTATTCTTGAAGTCTCAGCTCTCATCCTCTATGCTTCTTGTGAGTGAGATTCAGACTTACTTGGAGTAATTGTGAATTATTTGAATGTTTACTTGAAGTAATTGCCGATTACTTGAAGGTCCACTTGAAGTAATTGCAGATTACTTGAAGTAACTTTTGATTACTTGGAGTAAGTCCTGTAGAAGTATATATATATATATACCTCTTATTCTCTGACAGACATGATCTTTCCAGTATTCCTCTCCTCCTTGCTTATAATCTAGGCCATTATGTGGTAATTCTTCTCTATAAAATAAGTGAAGTTATTGACCTTGTTCACCATAGCTCAAGTTTAGATGTATCATATAATTTTGTGAAAACATAGAGCTAGGATTGTAGTTGAGAATCCTCATAGGCTCACCAAGCTTGATGATTATGTGCATCTCAGTATCTTCCTCTGAATATCTTCTGATCACCTAAGAGATTTTCCTCTTCTTTCTCTTTCTCTGGCTGCATCGCTAGCTACTTACTTGTGGTGTCACTTGAACGATACCACATATTTTGTTTCTGCTCACATTGCAATACTGCCAGTCATGCCTTCTCTGTTAGCCTTTGATCTTTGTATCCAAAAGTAGAGCATTTTGATCAACTCCTGCAAAAGTATAAATAAATGCTCTTTGGTACCCAACTTTCTCTTGGGTCCATATAATATTAGACATTATAACTCTTATGCTCTTATATAATTGAATCATATGATATTTGAGCAAGGAGTATAATAATCAACAAAGACCAAAATATAATTTTACCCAATTAAATAAATTCAAGCAATTAAATCATAAAGGGTAACGAACAAATAATACCAAGAATGATGATTTCAAAGATCAATGACAATTTGTAAATACACTTTAAAAGATATGTCATTGATAAGATTTTCATGCAAGGCAAGTAAGTCAGATCAAAGAGAGTTGAAAATCTATTTATACTTACCAACTATTATGAAATGATAAATCATGAATGAAATCAAATTTTCCAAGAATGATCATGAGATATGCACATTGTTTCAAATCTCAGATGTAATTTCAAATCATAACAATGCATTGTAAAATTGAGATTTTGAATATATGCACAACTCATTTTTGAAATATGTTTATAATCAATGTCCAAGTTGAAAATGGTGAAAGTCAATAGTTTAAATATACATATACCAAAAAGCTTCCTTTTTAGAGAACAACTAAGATAACATGTTAGACATTGGAGTTTAACATGTTTGAGAATTTTCTCAAGAGCAAAAGTCATATTGAAAATGAATTAGCCAAAAAGGCTTAATTTCAAGGATGTATATAAACACAATGACTTTGCTATTGACCAAGAGATAAACTTGACTTTTAGAGATGTGTCTTGAAGAATAGGGATATTCAACTTAAGAATTTGAATAGAAGGATCTAGTTACTCGAAGAATGGATGAAGACAAATGGTATTTGAGCAACAAGATGAGTATAAGAATTTATGGATGATGAAATACATACTCATTGATCCAAATGACTAGAGTTCTAGAATATTATCCTGGTAAGTTATTCCACAATAATGGTTAATGCATTAAGATTCAATGCACTAATGAACATTCATAATGCTTGGAATAACATGGCCAACCAAAGATTTATGCATTAGGCATAAAGCTTTCACATATTAGATTCTTTTCTAGGAAATATACTTGAAACTCATATAGATAGTTAAATTGTTAGACATAAGGTCTAACTTGTTAGAAAATAATGGTTGAGGAGTTCAAGCATTGGATAACACATTTAAAATCAATGAACAATATGTCAATGATGGGGAAATACTCTAGTGGAAGAATTTGAAGCATTTCTGATTTTCAGTATACATAAATATTAACTTCCAATTTTGAAACCGATTTAAATGCAAACAAGTTATGAATAATTTTCAAATAATATGTATGCATTTTTATAAACCAGATGAATTTGAAATCTAAGTACATTTTTGAAGTGTGCATTTTGAAACTCAAATACATAGAAAGATTATGCACAATTTCACTTTCAGTCCATTTAGCAATCTAAAAACAATTTGATACCCATACATGATTGATTGCTAATGGTATGCAATAATGAGCAAGTTATTTATTACCCAAATAATTTATATAAGCATAATATCGGGTAAGAATAAATAAGACAGTACCGTGCTCAAGTAATCTTGTAATTACTTGAGAAATTATCCTTTGAAGTTCATTTGTGCATAATTCCTTGACTTTTACCTTCCAATCTTCCAGTTGGTGTTATCACTTGAACATTTACTCCCAGTTGTCACTCAGTGATGATGATCACTTGATTAGTTACTTGAGTGATGCTTCACTGTGTGTCTTCTCTTCCTTCATTGCTAGCTAGGCACTTGTAGTATTGCCTCAAGTAATGCATCCTTTTGTTTACACATTTAAGATGTAGCCTCAAGGTCCAACTTCACCAAGATTTGAGTGAAATCTTATGTAGTCATAATCTGGAGATGAAGCTCTTCCTTTCTTCTTCCTACAAAACCTTATATATCTTTTTCTTCCTTTGGTATCCAATTTTACTTGGATCCACTCATGGTTACCTTATAGGAATCATAATTCACATGCTCTAAGAATATAATTAATTTGATACAATTGAGCATAATGAATTAAATATGTCTTTATGCATAAGAGAAATATTTTCTTTTCAAATCATTATACATGCATAAAGAATTAACCTATTGAGCATTACAATCCCTTTATAAATAAATCTATTAAATGCCTTTTAAGGGATGTGAAAATATAATTCCAAAATCATTTGCAATGCTCATTCCTAAGATTTCAAAATCTAAAACCTCAATAAATATTACAGACAATAACATAGGAGGTTTTATCATTGTGTACATTTGCCTTAGATACTTGGAAGATTGCTTTTGCTTACCCACTGCATTTTTCTATGATGTTGATACTTTGAATATCTTGCTTTGGGTGCTAATAACCTTCTCTCAAAATATATAGACTCCAGGAGCCTTTTATTTGATGCTTGAGGGATCCTCCTTTTCTTGTTCTCCTCAAGATAGTTGAATGGTATTCTATGGTAGTTCATTCTTGAGGTGGAACTTACTCCTTTTCTCCATTGCCTTTCTTTGTGGTTAAACTTTACAATTCCAGCAATGGGTGATCCGAGAGTTCTCCTAATTGATGTGAATCTCCATTTAGGTGCATTAGGAACTCTTGGAATCTTCTTCATTTTCTCAGTACCCTTTTGTCCAATTTTTCCAGGATCAATCTGCACACATGAAACACCATATGGACATTTTGGTACCCACTTTGCTTTGGGTCCTTGAACGTTAGCATTTGAACTCACTTGCGTTTTAGGAATCCAAGCAAATTTACTCCTCACATTAGAATTTCTTCTAATATAGCATGTGTGAGAAATATGACCTGATTTACCACAATAATTGCAAATAATATGATGATATGCATTATGAGATTTTATGCAAGTATTGTATCGGTCAAGAGAGTAAAAACCTGAATAAATTTCATTTGAACATTCTTTCTTTCCAATAAACTTTCTAGCATGGTTAAAAACATTTTTGTGTTTTAGAATATAATCAATACTTGGTTGAGAAACAATTTTATGCAAACTTTGAAAATCAGTTTTCAAAATAACTCCAGAAGAATTAGAATTGTTTACCATATGTGCATCTTGAGCTCTAGAGGATGATCCATCAAATTCATCCGTAATGAGCTCTTCTTGGGAATCATCTTCCTCTTGTTCTTCTATGTTGACTGGATCATGGAAGTGTTCTATGATTTCTCCTTTTTCATCATTAACTTCCAATTATTCATGCACCATAGATATGCAACTTATAGTTTCACATGAACTGTCAATGCCTTCAACTTCAACACAATTGTTAGAAGTATAAATAGAATCAAGAGTATCCCAAATATCTCTAGCAGTAGAGCAAAATCTAATTTTCTCAAAATCATTTTCAGTTAAAGCACTATACAAAATTTTCATTGCTCTAATGTTCAACGAAAACATTTTCTTTTCTCTTTCTGTCCAATCCTTTCTCGGTTTGAAATCAAAGACATTTGTAAAAACATCCCACATATCATAATCAAAGCATTTTATAAAAGATGTCATTCTAGCTTTCCAAAACCAAAAATCAATATCTTTTAAAATAGGTGGAATTGTATAGTCAAAACCTTCAGAAAGCATATAACACCTAAAATCAGCCATTATAAACTCTTGAGACGGTTAAGTCCTTTAAACAAGAGTCCGGCTCTGATACCAAATGTTAGAACAGGCTGACACCCAAGAGGGGGTGAATTGGGTGTAAGATAAAAATCTTAAGAACTTTGAAAATCTTTTTACATTTTAGAGGAAGTAATAAATATGAAAGTAATGAATCATAAATCAACAGTTTATATATGCTGGAAATATAAGACTTTAAGGAAGAGAGTGTGCAAACTGTGATTTATCCTGGTTCGGTCCAATCTGCGATGGCCTACGTCCAGTCCCCAGGCTCCTCCTGAGATTTTGAAATCCACTATCTTCTTGTTTAATCCAGGCACAAGAAAAGCCTTTACAATCCCACAAGTTTAGCTAGGCACTTGCGAAGCCGTTTACAAATCTCTCACCGAGTTACTCCCCCTTACACACCGTAAGGTTACAACCGAGTTACTCTCCTTACACACCCCGTAAGGATACAACTTTGATGATGAAAGATTACAATCAATCTTCTCTCTCAGAAGTGAATAGATGAATACTGAAGCATAATGAAAATAGTCTCTCTCAAATATACATGATATAGAAAAATGGATAAGAACAGAGAGTAGTTGGGTTGGAGTAGATGATTCATGATCTTTGCATGTTTCTTGTTGTAGTGTTTTCATTGGTGTTCTGAACTCTGAATGCTCTTCTATTTATAGTTGATGAAGGTTGATGACCGTTTGAGCATTTCAATATATCCGTTGGAGTTTGGCTTCTTCAATTTGAAAACTAGCCGTTGTGAACTTTGACGCTCCGCTTCCGTAAATTCACCTTTTGACTCTTCACATCATATCTTCATTGTATTCTTGGAAAAATACATTAAACACTAATATAATGAAGTATTAGAGTGATTAGAAGCAAGAAATATGAGTTATATGATTATTCCATTGATTTCCAGAATCTTCGGGACGCTGTTCTCTTTTTCTGGGAAGCATTACTCGAGTGCTCACTCGAGTAAACATCAAGTTTCTTCACATGTTACTCGAGTGGCTACTCGAGTGGCCTTCCATTTTCTGCATAGCTTACTCAGGTAGTAACTTGAAGTTCTCTTCCAAATAACTCTGCGTACTCGGGTAGTAACTTGAAGTTCAGGCAATAACTTGAAGTTCGACTTGAAGTTCGGTTAATAACTTGAAGTTTGACTTGAAGTTCTCTTCAAGTTTCTGTCTCTTAACTCGAGTACTCACTCGAGTAACGTTGGCAGGCCGAGAGCAACTGGAAGTTTTCTATTTGATTACTCAAGTAACGTTGGCAGTCCGAAAGGAACTGGAAGTCTTTTACATGTTTACTCGAGTACTTACTCGAGTAATATTGGCAGGCCGAGAGCAACTGAAGTTCTTTACCTTGATTACTCGAGTGGCTACTTGAGTAAAGTCTTTTGTTATCAACTAGTTACTCGAGTGGTGCTGTTCGCCGTTTAGCTTCCGCAAGCGCACGGGTCGCAAGTAATAAAGTGATAAGTCAAGATCGTTCCCACGAGGACTATGACAAAAGCAAGTTAACTATTTTAACTATGTTCTTAACTAGGTTGAATGAAATCATTTGAAATTGAGTATGTCAAGTAAGGAAATTTGCTAAAAACAATAAGGTAAAACAATGGTGAATGTAAAATTGATTCTACTTCAAGGTTTAAAGGCTTAGGATTACTTCTTCCTCATTGTATTTCATAAAACTATGCAATTAATTCACTTATGTTAGTTGTGTGAGTCCATATGCTAGTCAAAGATTCTAAGATCATCAATCAAGCTCTCTCAAGTCAAGATTGATTTTTAATCTTCATTAACAATGTTCAATCTCTTGTCTATCATTAATGAAAATCATCTTTCCCAAATCAATTCTTCATTAGACTATGCTAGGTTATTAGATATATCTCTATTCTAACAACAAACCATCCATTTAATCCCTAAACTTCAAGTCTAACATGATTTTTCTCAAGTTCTACAACCAAAATAGCTCTCTCAAGCATCATTCAATTGAACTAAACTAATCATGTGGTGATCAAGCACAAGATAGTAATTAAGCATAGAGAAAAATCAACATATATTCTCAACAACTAGCAAAAGCAAGAAAATATAGTAGTTTTAATCCATACAATGAGTAGAAGTAATTCTAAATGAGAGTTTTAGCCACTCATAATCAATACAAACCAACAACTCAACATAAAACTCAAGACCATATCAGCAAATGAGAAGAGAAGAGGGGAAAAACTAGAAAAAGAGAAGAAAAATCTTGAATTTCTCCAAGAATCTCCTCCAAGAAGCACCAAAATCCTCCTCAAGCTCTCCAAGAAGCCTCCTTGTAGTTCTTGAGCTCTTCCATGTGCAGAATCCCTTCAATTCGGCGCCCCCATTAGGTTAAAAAGCCAGCTGAAGCATCAGTTTTTCAAAACGCACAGTTGCAGTATCGCGACTTTGCTTTCGCTTCGCTATAGCGAACCCATAGCGTACGCGGTCAGAAGGGCCTATTTTTTATGTGTTTTCGCTTTCGCTTCGCTATAGTGAACCCACAGCGTACGAGGTCAGAAGGGCCTATTTTTGATGTGTTTTCGCTTTTGCTTTGCTATGGCGTAGCAAAAGCAACCAGGGACACCTTCAAGCTACTTTGATCTTCCTTTTTGGCTTTTGTTCTTCTTTTCTTCACCTCCAAGGATCCATGTAAGCTTCCATTTCTTGTCATCATCCTCCTACAAAGAGAAGGATTTTATGAGCTTTTCAATTCTTCAATTTAATCTAAAACCCTATACATTTAGCTCAAAATTTGCACTTTTTCAAGTATTTTCAACACATCACATTTTTCTTCATATGTATAAAACTTATGCACAATTTTAGTTTAAAACCACAAATATATGAGAAAAATGTGATGAAATACAAGAATTTCCAGAGAATAACACTCCCCCAAACTTAAGCTTTTGCTTGTCTTCAAGCAAATTCACACATGTAACATGACTTCATAAATTGCTTATCTAAATTGCAGATATGTTCATGTCCTCATTCATTGCTCTAAATATCACACGAAACAGGGACTTGCGAAAATATGCCGAGATGAATGTCTTATAATCTTTAAGCAAGTTTTTCAAGAGTCATTTGAGTGTGGGTGTGTGTTTGGAATCAAAAGACATTTCTCCGGATTCTATCTCAGTCACACATAATACTCCAACTCATATATAAATTTTCAACTCTACCACTTCACTATCCTCTTTTCATCCTTCTCTACTTACAAGTTACCTCATATGGTATCAAAATCAAAAGGACTTTTAGGCTTGTAACGTGGCCATGGGTTTAGGGTTTTTGAATGGAAGGGAAAAAGGAATAAATACAAAAACTTTGAGATAAATGAACTAACTTCCTTTCTTCTTTTTCTTTCTTTTCTTTTTCTTTTCTTTTTTTTTTTGTTTTTTTTTTTGGTTTTTCAACAAAATTGGACTAACTTGGCTTCTGTACATTTTGTTCAACCCTCAACACTTTACACATTTCATATTCACAACTTGCCCTTTCACACATCAAACCATTTTTTTTTATCTCAAAGCAGGGTGTATCATGGTTTTTCAGGTTAGGGGTTAGGGAAGTGAATTGGTTTTCAATAAGAATATTTATATTGGTTTTTCTATAAAGGCTCAAAATTGGGTTCAAAATGGAAGAATAACAATACAAGATAGCTTGAAAGGCCCAAACGCTTTTTAACGAAATGCCTAGATCATTTTTCAAAACCATATGAGATGCACCATAAGCTTCAAAAAATTCTAAAGAAGATTTGGAAATTGTATCTTTGAAAATAGGTACATAAGCTAGTTTACCAAGAGTTTCTTCAACAAAAACCTTCAAAACATCCCTGACTCCAATAGTGCTAGATTATGCTCAAGAGAATTCCATAGAAACTCACTCCAATATTATAACTCATTCAACAAGGCATATTAATCACAATTTCCTGTCAAGCATAATGCTAAATAGCTATCCAATCATAGGACCATTTATGCAATCCTAAACAAACAATTTAACCAATTCAAAAGATATTTTCTCTAAAATTTTCCAAGCAAAGGCTTAAGTTTATGAAATTTCATATATTTCACCCCTTTTTTCAATCAAACTATACATCAAAACTGCTTGTATATCCCTATGCACTCACTGTTCACATTCAAAATTTTCACAATTTCCCTCCCCCAAACTTGAAATCAACAGTGTCCTCACTGTCAACTTAGGTTGAAGGAAAGATCAACATTCACAAACCTGTACGCAAATAGCACTCAAACCTGTACACATTTACAAGTAATATTCACAGCAGTCTCAGAGGTGCGTCAAACAGTACATGCACAATTGCAACTAATTATCAACAAGTCAAACCAAAGGCAACAACACCCTTTGTCTAAACATATCAGATTTTCAGCAGGAGGCATTAACAGCTTACATGATAGCCATCAGTAGCTAACACCATAACAGTCACAACAATATAAGACCAAAAGAAGCCATAAATATAAATAAGCACAGTTGCCATAAGAAGGAAACACATCAAGTAGAACATGGCAATCAGGACCTATTTTAAAAGCAGAATAGTCACTGTGCAATGAGCCATCAGTAGCTCATATCCAAAACAAGAAGTCTAAGAGCAAGGAAGAGGCCATCAGTAACCTCAAGTGAACATAGAGCATAAGGAGCTAGCACAATCAAGGACAGGAAGAAAACACACAAACACATTGAAGAAGCAAAAGGCAAACCTAAAAAGAAAATAAACTACCCTATAGAAAGATTTCCCCCAAACTTAAAGTCTATCTATCTAGGTCCAAAGCTTCCAAACAGAATTCCATACTTAGGCCTATCCTCACTACCTTCAAAATCTATTTATTCACCTCAGAATGAAAGATTGAAACTTGTTAATATGTAGCTGAACAAATCCCTTTCAATTTGGTAAACCAAAGAAACAATGTAGTTAAGGAATGGTCACAGGGAGGTGTTCTTCTATGAAAATCAAATATTTGAGACCATAAATTGAATGTCTAAGTGTAATCATCAGTGACTACAATCAGAATAATCCCATGATATAATGCCTTGGTTTACCACAAGGAAAAGGTAGAATTGCATCCCAAAAGCATCATTAATTAATTAAGCAAAAGTTCAAACAAAGTTCCAAATTGACCCAAGAGGTTTAGGAAGCATGAAAAGCGTAACTTTTCAGAATACAGTAATGCAATTCAATTCTCCTGGAAACCAAGTATAAAATGAGTGAATGGGAAGCTAAGACCTCAAATTCTGTAAGTTCAGAGACTGATCAAAGCAAACAAACAAATATCTAAATCTTTCGACCAAACCAAGCTGTTCAATCCTAAGCTCATAGATTAGAAGAATATCCACATAACTAGCACATGTAGACTACTCAGAGAATTGACAAAAATAGTAAAAATAGTTCCCTTTTGACAAAATTGTCTCTAAAGATCAAATAATTATGAAAATCAGTTAGGAATTCGAGGGTCCCAAGTCCATTTTCTGAAGCATGTAACCGGCTGTTTTATGTGACACAGCACAATTATTTGTCAAAACTGGAATTTTCATGAAGCTTTTTGTTTTATATATATGTTTCAATTCTCAAAATAACTAAGCATGTGCAGCTACGATAGGACATCAACTAATTTAGATATCAAACTACCTAACCAGTAAGGCACACTATGATAATCCTCAAACAAACCAAATCAGTTCAAGCTTAAAGTTAGAATGCTTCCCCAATTAATCTTAATCACAGAAATGTCTAAATCAATCTCAATCACAAAATAGTCATCAGTTCAAGCCTAAGCAGAATCTCTACTGTAATCCAACCAAAACCCAATACAGAAATGGAGACTTGCACAAGATTTACCTCAATGTGACAATGGGACAGAATAAAGGTGAAAGCCACAGAGTTACACTACAGCACGCCAAGAGAAGGAGAAGACCAAGACTTAAGCGTGGCTGCCATATCTCGATGGAGCGACATAGATGCAGGTCTATGAGAATGGCGGTTGTAATGGGTGAGTTTGAGAGCTGGGAAACAGAGTGATGGAGGGATGAGTCAACAAGCAGTGGAGTGGTGTTTGTAATCAAAGGCTATTCGGTGATGAAAGTGAAGAAGGAGATTGTAGAAGTTGAGGGCTGAGATAGAGCGACGGTGGTGACTTAGGATGTGGTTCGAATGGGAAATTGAGAGAGAGAGAGAGCGAGCAACAGAGGAGTAGTGACGGCACATCTTCGGTGACGAGGAGGAGCGTTGGAGAGGAAGAACGGAAGATCTGGAGTGAGTGAGAGAGAGAGCGGCGGAGAGGATTAGGATTAATGGGGGGCTGGGATGACTGTGCTGAGTGGGACGAACGGAGATGGCGAGCAGTGGGTCAGAGGTTAGGTAGGAGGTGAGGGTCTCGGTGAGTGATGGGGGTCAGTAGAGGGACGGTGGTCGGAGGTGGGGCTGAGGTCCTGGGGTGCGATTGTGGGGGTAGTCGACGGTGGGAGAGGGGGTGTGAAGCTGAAGGTTGTGAGATACGGTGGAGGAGAGATTGATGGCGGAATGAGCTCGGTGATGAGGATGAAGGTGGAATCGGTGGAGTCGAGTTGGGAGTGAGCTGGAGTGAGAGAGCGGGAGTGAGACGGAAGAGTAGAAAGGGGATATGGTTGTGATGAAATTAGGGAGTGAGTTAGGAGGGAATTTACAAAAGAGGAAGTGATTTTGAATTTGTAAAATGAATGTGGGCTATATGTGGAGTAGGTTCATAAGGGTAAAGAAGGAAAAGAAAGGTGAAAGAAAGGTGAGATGGTCAATTTAAAATTTTTATTTATTTATTTTTTTTTTGTTTTGGTTTTTTTTGGTTGTCGGATGCACAGAAGGGGTGTAAATTAGCATATGTTTGCCTTGGCCTCACTATAGCAAAGCGAGGGCGAACATAAGGAAAATTGCACAGAAGGGGCAAAAAATGGCATGAGTTTGCCTTGACCTTGCTATAGCGAAGCGAGAGCGAACCCAAGGAAAATTGCACAGAAGCACTGAAAAATGGGTTGTTTTTGCCTTCAGTATGCCATAGCAAAGCAACAGCAAGTATAGATATACAGCACATCATAGAAAAACCAAATATTTGCTGTAGCTTTGCCACAGCAAAGTAACAGCAAAGGATAACAGCAAACAAATAAAAATTCTGACAGCAAAATGAGATTCTCAAAGCATCCTAATTCACCCAATCTCCACAAATGGTACCTTAATCTTATCACACACCATTCAATCACATCAAAACATGAGGATAACACCACACATAATGAAAATGCATAAAATGATTCCCAAATCACCCCAAATTCCACACATAGCACCCAACTCACTTCACAAACCATTGATCCACAACAAAAGTTATAAGGGTGGCATGCTGTACTCAAACATGGTGAAAACAGATTTGTCAATCCTAAAGCTTCATTTACCCCATACAAATTCCATCTCAAGTTACATTCACCATTTAGACAAACATTAAAGCAACAGCAATGATATTCAAGCATGTAGTTTCAAATGCAAAATTTTAGGTGTACTTCCCTTTGTAGTTCCAACTCCTTGTATCAAAATGCACTTTGTAGCTCCAATGCAATGTAATTCGCTCAGCCATGGGAAAACCTTTCTTACCTACAAAAAGGTAAGACCAAACATAAATCTACTAAAACACATAAAAATCAAAGGAAAATGAAAGGAAAAAAAGTTTAGAAGTTGGGTTGCCTCCCAAGAAGCGCTTGGTTTATAGTCTTCAGCCCGACTCTTCACTTTTTTCAAGTTACATCAGCTACAGGTAAGGTGAATACTTGATGGTTCACCTCTCCACTGCAATTGTGATTTAATCCATGGCCGCTAGCTTGAAACCCTTTACCATCTTCATTTCTCATTCTACATACACTCGAGGCATATGCTTGTATCTTCAAAACCTTAATAGCCCATTCAGTAGCTCTTTTACATGCTTTTAGAATTTCTAAAAGTTGTTCTTCATGTTGAATGGCTAATTGTGAATCTATACCCAATGGTAAATTTTTGGCTCCCAAATAGTCATACTGAAAGTTAGAAGGTAGAGCCTTCAAATCAAAAGAGTATGACTCTTTAATAGATGACTTTATTGATGGTCTATCAAGGGAAGACAAATCTATTGATTCCAATGGTATCCAACTCTTTGGATTAGTTGGTATTGCCCTCAAAATACTCATGCCTTCTTCCGCCTGTCTACCCTCTGTTTGAACTTCTAATAACAAGGTGTCAACAAACCCATTATGAATTGGCTTCTTGAATTCCTCATGCTCCACTTGCTCAACCATGTCAACTAGGAAGCATTGCTTAACCTCATTAGGAGTCTTCATTAGCTTGTGCATATTAAAGGTAACGTGCTCATCTTCAACTCGCATATTAATTTCACCCTTTTCAACATCGATCAGGGTTCTAGCAGTTGCTAAGAAAGGCCTTCCAAAGAGAATAGGAGTATCTTGGTCCTCCTCACAATCAATAACAATGAAGTCCGCAGGAAAAATAAACTTGTCTACTTTCACAAGAACATCTTCAATGATTCCTCTAGGGTAAGAAATACTCCTATCAGCAAGTTGTAAAGTAATAGTAGTTGACTGAGCCTCACCTAATCCTAGCTTGTTAAAAACAGATAAAGGCATAAGGTTCACACTTGCGCCAAGATCACACAATCCTCTTCCCAAGAATTGATCCCCAATGTGGCAAGGGATAGAGAAACTTCCAGGATCCTTCAACTTCGATGGAATCTTCTTGATAACATCAGTAAAGCTTTTGGTCATAGCGACCATCTCAAACTCATTAAACCTTCTTTTCTTAGAAAGGACATCCTTCATAAATTTGGCATATTTAGGCATCTTCTCCAAAGCTTCAGCGAAGGGTATATTAATATGAAGTTGCTTGAACATTTCAATGAATTTCTTGAATTGACCATCGTCTTGATGCTTCTTAAGCCTTTGAGGGAAAGGAGGTGGTGGAACATATTTTGGAGGAGAAGTGCGTGTCTTCCTCTTTTCCTCATCCACATTTTTAGGTAGAACATGTTTTCCTCTCACCATGTTATCATGGTTTTCCTTAGCTGAATTTTCCTTTTTATTCTTATCTTCTTCAACTTCAATTTCTTCATCAAGAACTTCATTGTTTTCAATCTCAATAACAACATGATCTATCAATTCTTTACTAACCTTGCTTGAGCTTGGCACTTCCGTCAACTTTTTCCCACTTCTCAAAGTAAGTGCCTTGTACTCTGCTATAACTTCTCGCTTAGGATTAGGAATAGTATTACTTGGCAGACCATTTCTTGGTTGAGCACTCAAGTGTGAGGCAATTTGTCCCACTTGTATCTCAAGATTCTTGATTGCCATATCATGAAGAGAAACTGTACCAACTAAGCTTTCTTGACCTTTGAGAATTTGCCTCAAGAGTTTATTTGTCTCAGAATCACCCTCTTGTGGCTTTTGTGGTTGCTCAAAACCCGGTGGACGCATTTGCTTACTAGAAGAAACATAGTGATTAATTGGATTCTCACTAGGTCTATTCCTCCAAGAGAAGTTGGGATGATCCCTCATACCCTTGTTGTGGGTATTAGAGTAAGGGTTGTCACGTGGATACCTTTGAGTATCGTTCAAATAACTCACAGACTCCATAGTATGATAACATTCTTCATAGGAATGAGCTTCTCCACATATTTCACAAGAAGGACTTGGAGCTTGGATAGCATTCACATTCCTTGATGAATTTCTCTCTATCTTCAACTCAAGTTGATCAAATCTCTTAGCCATTACTTCAAGTTGAGCAATAATTTCCTTAGACACATTAGAACTACTCGAAGAACTTGGTTCCTTATATGTTCTATAGCTAGAACGTGATTTTTCAGATTGTTGCAAGGAACTAGAGGCGATGTCCTCGTACAACTGTGAGATATCACAAACTCTCATCTTGCCAATTCCACCATTAGAGGCATTGTTGAGCATATTGGAAGTGGGCACATCCAATCCGGCTGCAAAGGCTTCAAGCAAAACATAGGTCTTCTGTTCATGGTTAGGACAACTACGCCATAGCTCCTTGAATCTCTCCCATGCTTCATGAAAAAGTTCTCCGGGCTGTTGTTGAAAACCCAAGAGTTCAGTTCTTTGAACTGCCCGTCTACCCTTTGGAATAAACCTTTCCTTGAACTTAGATGCCATTTCGTCCCAAGTAGTGATGGAGTTAGGAGGTAGAGAAGTAAGCCAAGCTCTTACCTTCTTGTCAAGTGATAGGGGGAAGAGTCACAATCTAAGTGCATCCGCAGTTACTCCATGAAACTTGAAGTTCTCACACACTTGTATAAAGCGTGTCAAATGGTCAGTAGGATCTTCATTCTGAGTTCCCGAGAACAAGCCAATCATTTGGAGCATTTGGAGCATGATTGGCTTCAACTCAAAATTCCGAGCTTGAATAGCAGGAAACTGGATGCTAAATTGATAGGTGGAGTTTTCTTGCTCCATGTATTCATCCAAAGTGTGCTCCAAGTTATCATCATTAGGATTAGCCATATTGTAAAATAGATGAGGACGAGGTGGTGGTCTCGGTTGCTCTTGTACGGGCAAAGGTTCAGGTCCTTGAAGAGTTGCACTTGAGGTGGATTCTCCGGTTCAGTTTCAAAGTCTTCAGAAAAATATTCTTCAACAACACCGTCAAGAACAATCTCCAAATCAGTTTGCATATGGAGCAAGAGTACCTACAATTCAAAAACTCCCAAAACGAGTATCAAACTTATCAACTAATAGAACTATACTAAGAAAAACAAGAAAAAGAACTATAGCTATAACGATACTTAAAAACAAAGCCAATTAAGAAAATGAAACAAGAAGAGGAAAAGGATTCAAGCGTAATCAAGTACACAATTACACTAATTAACTCAAGACACTTTAGTCAATAGTCCCCGGCAACGGCGCCAAAAACTTGTTCGCCGTTTAGCTTCCGCAAGCGCACGGGTCACAAGTAATAAAGTGATAAGTCAAGATCGTTCCCACGAGGACTATGACAAAAGCAAGTTAACTATTTTAACTATGTTCTTAACTAGGTTGAATGAAATCATTTGAAATTGAGTATGTCAAGTAAGGAAATTTGCTAAAAACAATAAGGTAAAACAAAGGTGAATGTAAAATTGATTCTACTTCAAGGTTTAAAGGCTTAGGATTACTTCTTCCTCATTGTATTTCATAAAACTATGCAATTAATTCACTTATGTTAGTTGTGTGAGTCCATATGCTAGTCAAAGATTCTAAGATCATCAATCAAGCTCTCTCAAGTCAAGATTGATTTTTAATCTTCATTAACAATGTTCAATCTCTTGTCTATCATTAATGAAAATCATCTTTACCAAATCAATTCTTCATTAGACTATGCTAGGTTATTAGATATATCTCTATTCTAACAACAAACCATCCATTTAATCCCTAAACTTCAAGTCTAACATGATTTTTCTCAAGTTCTACAACCAAAATAGCTCTCTCAAGCATCATTCAATTGAACTAAACTAATCATGTGGTGATCAAGCACAAGATAGTAATTAAGCATAGAGAAAAATCAACATATATTCTCAACAACTAGCAAAAGCAAGAAAATATAGTAGTTTTAATCCATACAATGAGTAGAAGTAATCCTAAATGAGAGTTTTAGCCACTCATAATCAATACAAACCAACAACTAAACATAAAACTCAAGACCATATCAGCAAATGAGAAGAGAAGAGGGGAAAAACTAGAAAAAGAGAAGAAAAATTTTGAATTTCTCCAAGAATCTCCTCCAAGAAGCACCAAAATCTTCCTCAAGCTCTCCAAGAAGCCTCCTTGTAGTTCTTAAGCTCTTCCTTGTACAGAATCCCTTCAATTCGGCGCCCCCATTAGGTTAAAAAGCCAGCTGAAGCATCAGTTTTTCAAAACGCACAGTTGCAGTATCGCGACTTTGCTTTCGCTTCTCTATAGCGAACCCATAGCGTACGCGGTCAGAAGGGCCTATTTTTTATGTGTTTTCGCTTTTGCTTCGCTGTGGCGTAGCAAAAGCAACCGGGGACACCTTCAAGCTACTTTGATCTTCCTTTTTAGCTTTTGTTCTTCTTTTCTTCACCTCCAAGGATCCATGTAAGCTTCCATTTCTTGTCATCATCCTCCTACAAAGAGAAGGATTTTATGAGCTTTTCAATTCTTCAATTTAATCTAAAACCCTATATATTTAGCTCAAAATTTGCACTTTTTCAAGTATTTTCAACACATCACATTTTTCTTCATATGTATAAAACTTATGCACAATTTTAGTTTAAAACCACAAATATATGAGAAAAATGTGATGAAATACAAGAATTTCCAGAGAATAACAGGTGCCTTCAAGTGAATTCTTGATTTTGACTCGAAACTTGGAAAATTGTATATCATCGGAAAGCTCTCATCGTTTACATTCCAACGCAACAAGAATCAGCTCCAAACTCGTTGTGTACAGAAAGTTATGATCCAAAGAGTATCTACTGTTCTTAGACAATCTCTGAAATCACGAGCAGCAACTTCCAGATGGCATAGCTATTAGAATATAACTTCAAATATGTCACATTACCTATCCATGGAAAGCTCCTTGAGTCTTCTTTCATATGGCACCAGTTTCGTCTCAATCCGATATGTATTTTGAGAGTTATGTCCAAAATACCGAAGCTGTCCTGGAATATGACGCTGATTCATGTGTCAACTTTCGAGGCTTATATCTCTCTCATCTGACCTCCTTTGAATGTGATCTTGGTGTCAAAAGTTCGTGTTGGAAGTCTAGTTTCCAATGCCACCGGTTTCAATTTGATCCGACATGTGGTTGGAGAGATATCATCAAAATACCAAACCTCTATTCTGCCGCGCGAAAAACAGAGTACCCATTACTTCAAGTGCCGCCTCGAGTGATTCATCAAATAACCCGGTAGATTACTCAAGTAAGGCCTCGAGTAAACACCTCCAAAATCAGACAATGCCATATTACTCGAGTGATTACTTGGGTAATCATCCCCAAAGGTACCATAGCTTCCGTATACATCATTTTAGCTTCGTATTGACCCATTCTAACTTCCGTATGATCATAGAAACCTCCGATATCACTTCTAATAGCTTGGATCTTGATATTCTCATGTGATCTTGCAAGTTCTTCTTTCTTTAATCTCTTTCTTCTTCTTTCTTCAACCTCTTTCTTCTTATTTTGCCACTTGATGATCATTCTTCATCACCCAACTAGATATCTTCTTGAATTGATGATCGTTCTTCGTAAACCAACTAGATATCTTCTTGAATATCTTCAATCTTCTTCAATCTTTGCTTGATATTCCTATTAGTTCTTGCAATTCCTTCTTTCTTCAATCCGTTGTCTCTTGATTTTCTTCTTGAGATCATTCTCCACATATGAGGCATTATAACATCAACCACAATCGGGTTTATGACTAATCTACAAAATATGCAACATTAAATATAGTAGTTAGTCAATGTAGAAGATAATTATATCATACAAAATTTTTGCTCATATTTAACATCTATATTTGACATCATCAAAACTATTCATATCTAACAGAGCGAGTGTCCAAGTGAAGGAATTTGATGTGTACTGAGGTACCAAGAACCTAATGAATCTTGGAGAATATAGTGAAACTCTCAGAGATGCTCTGAGGACTGGACGTAGGTCAAAGTGGTTGTGGCCGAACCAATATAACTCCCGGTGTACACTTCGGTGATTTTTCTCTTTGCTCTTAATTACTTTAAATATTCTGTTAATTTGCTCATACGCAACGAAATTCTGGTATCACCCAATTCACCCCCCACTTGGGTGAAACGCTTGTACTAACATTTCATATCATAGTGTAGGTCTTCTTGTTAAGGCTTAATAGCCTGAAAAGGATCTAATGCCAAGTATGTGTAAAGGAATTTTTCCCGACGGAGCTTTAATGGCAAACCTCAGGAAGATGGAAAGGTAAAATTTGGAGGAAATCAATCCGGAAAGATAGCAGGAATTGGTGAAATCAAAAACGACAAAGGAATACAAGTCAAAGATATTTATTACGTTTGTTGAGCTAAGTCAAAGTACAGATAAAGACAACTGGGTAATATTTGATTCAGAGGAATGTCTAATTATCAACAAGAAAGACTTACAACTTGATAAGAAAAATATCAAGGCAAAGCTAAGAGCAAAAAGGAAAGGTAACTGCTATACTCTTGATATCAATAGAAGTGATTCTGAAACTTGTTTTCTGAGTAATGCCGATGAAAGTTGGTTGTGGCATAAGAGACTAGCTCATGTCAACATGCACCAACTAGGCAAACTACTAAAAAAGGATTTAGTTCTTGGATTACCAAAGTAAATTTCAAAAATGATTTGATTTGTGATGCATGTCAAAAGGGCAAACAAACTAAATCTTCTTTCAAATTGAAAAATAAGATATCAACCAATAGACCACTTCAATTATTACATATGGATTTAATTGGACTAGCAAGAGTTAAGAGTCTTGGTGGCAACTTATATTCATTGGTCATTGTTGATGATTTCTCTAGATTTACGTGGATTATTTTTCTATCATCAAATGATGAAACTTTTGCATAATTCATTATTTTTGCCAAGAAAGTGAAAAATGAGAAAGGTATGTCCACTACAGGTATCAGGATAGATCACGGTGGAGAGTTCAACAATCAAGCCTTTGAAGAATATTGTGATACTAATGGCATTGATCACAATTTCTATGCTCCAAGGACACCTCAACAAAATGGCATTATGGAACGTAAGAATAGAGTGCTCACTAAAATGGCTAGAGCAATGTTAAATGAAAAGGACGCGTCTCAAGTTTTTTGGGCTGATGTAATGAGCACAACATACTATATTTCAAATAGAGCCTATATTAGAACAAAACTTGGAAAGACACCATACGAGCTATACAAAGGAAGGAAGCCAAACCTTGATCATTTATACATCTTCAGTTGTAAGTGTTTCATTCATAATAATGGTAAAGATAACTTAGGAAAATTTGATTCTAAAATAGATAAAGGAATTTTCCTAGGCTATTCTAATCGAAGAAAAACATACAAAATTTTCAATAAAAGAACATGTGTTATTGAAGAATCAATTCATGTTGTATTTAATAAATTTGAATCCTCTGACAAAACCATTGATGATAAGCAGGAAGTTGTTTTAAATCAAGAAAATGGTCAATCTATTTCTAAATCTCTTATTCCAGAAGTTGATTTATCCAAGGAAGAAGATCAGTCACTAGGACAGCCTAGAGCCTGTAAATTCAATAAAAGTCATCCCCTAGATCAAGTCATAGGATATATGAATGAAGGAGTCAAAACTAGAAATATAATTTTCAATGAAGTTAGTTTTTCTGCTTTTATTTATGAGATTGAACCTTCTAACATTGATGAAGCCCTATCAGACAATGATTGGGTTATAGCAATACAAGAAGAACTAAATCAATTTGAAAGAAATCAAGTTTGGGAGTTGGTACCCTGACCTAAGGATCATCCGATCATTGGCACTAAATGGGTATTCAAGAACAAACTTGATGAATCTGCAATCATTGTCAGAAACAAGGCAAGATTGATGGCCAAAGGCTATAATCAGGAAGAAGGAATTGATTATGAGGAAATGTATGCTACAGTGGCTAGATTGGAAGCTATACGAGTACTCATAGCCTTTACATGCATCAAAGGATTCAAAACTCTATCAAATGGATATAAAGATTGCATTTCTAAATAGCTACATTATGGAAGAAGTATATGTAGATCAACCTCCAGGTTTCAAAGATGTAACCAAACCTGACCATGTTTTCAAATTCAAAAAGGCTTTATACGGTTTAAAACAAACTCCTAGAGCATGGTATGAAAGGCTCGGTAAATTTCTTATTGATCAAGGTTTTGTACAAGGAAACGTTGATACAACACATTTTACAAATAAAAAATGTGATGATAGCTTAATTGTGCAAATATATGTTGATGATATAGTTTTCGGTGTTACTAATGAAACATATGCAAAGAATTTTCTGAGATAATGCAGGGGCAGTTTGAGATGTCAATGATGGGAGAATTGAATTTTTTTCTTGGTTTGCAAATCAAACAAAGAAAGAATGGAATTTTTATATCTCAAACGAAGTATCTAAAAGAGCTATTGAAGAAGTATGGATAGGATGAAGCAAATGGAATGGACACTCCTATGAGCTCCACCATGTTGCTTGATTCTGATGTCAAGGGAAAAGATTACAACATTACAAAATATAGAGGAATGATTGGATCATTAATCTATCTTACTGCAAGTAGACCTGACATTCAATTCAGTGTGGGTATGTATGCAAGATATCAATCAGCACCAAAGGAGTCTCATGCTAAAACCGTCAAATGTATCTTCTGATATCTTACTGACACGGTAGAATTAGGTCTTTGGTATTCCAAAGGAAGAAGTGAATATCTAGTTGCATACTCAGACTCTGATCATAGAGGATACAAGACAGACAAAAAGAGTACTAATAGACAAGTCCAGTTTCTTGGAGGCTCACTCGTATCATAGTTTAGCAAGAAACAAAATGCAGTGTCTCTTTCGTCAACGGAAGCTGAGTATGTTGCAATATCAAGTTGCTGTGCACAAGTAATATGGCTAAAGCAACAACTCCAGGATCTTGGTATTTATTTGAAGGAGATACCAATATACTATGACAACACTAGCACGATAAGCTTGGCAAAGAATCCTGTTCAACATTCCAAAACCAAGCATATTGATGTTAGACATCACTTCATCAGAGATCATGTCCAAAAGAAAGATGTCAAAGTGATATTCATTCCAACTCATCTTCAACTAGCCGATATCTTCACAAAACCTCTTACAAAAGATCAATTTTTGTATATTAGACGAGAATTGGGAATGGTAAATCCCAATGAATTGTAAGTTATTTAATGTGTACAAAATGTTAGATAATGTTATTTATTGATGTTTTGATGATTACTAACTAAGCATCAGAGTTTCTATCAATTTGTTTTGTAGGATCATAATATTCTGTTTTGGAGTATGAAAAGCAGAGGTTAACAGAGGACAACATTATTAGAGGGACAACTTCAAGTAACCAATATTACTGGAGGGACGACTTCAAGTAACCACCATTACTAGAGTGACAACTTGAAGTAATTGAATAGGTTACTTGAGTAGTTACTCGAGTAATGACATGAAAATTATGACGTAGAGCATTAATTCAAAATGAATTCAATGGAAATGGCGCAATGGTTGAAAATGAACAGTCAGAAGGTGAAGAAATGATTACCCGAGGGAGGCCTCAAGTAAATTTGGGTGCATATCACAAATTTGCTGAGTTTCAGCTCAAATTTGTCCTAAAGAGCCATCATATGATTGAGAGAATATATATGGGTAATTACAATATTATTCATGCCAGGTACGCACTTGAAATTGCTGCATTTTGAAATTTATGGTATGATAACTTGAGTAGCTACTCGAGTGAGGCTAATGATCACTCGAGTAAGCTCTCTAGTGATGTTGGGCCCTAGGTCTATTTCAGTTGATACTCGGTCATTTCTCACAAAATTGCCTCGAGTGATTTTCCTAGTACTCTCACAAAAATTTTTCACAATCATTTTCTCTCTTCATAATCGTCAAAACCCATTGATTTTTGCTTACAAAAACCTCTCAGATTACACTGAATCTTCTGCCCTATTTCTCGTGTCTGTCGACCCTATTTTCCAAAAATCTTTGTCTTTCTCAAATCACAATGGTGAGGACCAAATATCCCAATCTTACAACTCTTTCTGAGTCCTCTAAACCATATCAACCCTCTAATTCTCTTTCATCTCCAACCTACCAAGAAACGAAAGCTTTCTCCTGAACCTAAAGCTAAAGCTAAACCGCAAACTAAGCCAAAGGTGAAAGGGGTTGTGATTAAGGAGCCCATTGCCACAAGAGCTCAATCCAAGAAGAGTTCACCTCCTGGAAGAGGCAAAGGAACAAAAGAACCTTCTCCTCCTCCTTCTGATTCATCCGACACTCCCGCATTTTCTCCAAAGCCTTTGAAAAAGCCTAAGATTGATGAGAAGATTACCAAAGTCCAGATAGGCATGCTTGAAGAAGATTTTCAGCCTAAGGGAGCAAATAAAGGGCCATCTTCAAAGCAACCAGAAGAAAGGGATGAAGAAATCACATTCCCTCCTCAGGGATTCAATGTGAGCAAATTAAACTTGAGGAATCTTAGAAGTTCTTGAGTCACTTTGTAAGAAGAAATGTGTGCAAGATGCACTATATTGACTATAAGATTCTTCAAGAGGTATTGAAATTTGATCTGAGTCCCTACCTTGATTCCTATATGTCATGGTTGTCTGTTAAACTCCCATTTTAGACCAAAGCTGTGAGACATTTTTACTGTAAACTTGAACCTATAAATGATTTTATTAGGAAGTCTATGGAAAAAAGAAGTGATTTCTAAGGTTAGAGAATAGAGAATCCTAATATCACCCTCCAAAATCAATACCTGGTAAGGAATAGAGGACCTCTTGATGATGATTACCCTAATCTTGACTCAAACCATATATTCTTTATTCTAAGACCTGGTGAGATTGTGGGACCTCTAAGTTTCAATATGAGTGATATGAGTGATTTTCATCAAGTCCTATGGTATATATATTCTAGATCCATAGTGAACAAATCCAACAACTACACATATTTCATTGAGAGGGATTTCAGAAAATTTGCCCCATTGATCTCAAAGAACAAAAGGACTTATGAGAATATATCTTTTTTGAGATCAAGAGATATAGGTATGAAGGAAAACCTACAACTCTAATGCCTTACCCTCAACTAATTTCTTTGTTTCTCAAGAAGAATAAGATTTGGTACTTGGAGAGTAAGGAGCCAATCGAGAGGATAACACCAGTTGGGAGAAATCAAATTGGGAAGTTGAAGAAGACTGACACTGCAACTAATCGAATAGATAACATACAGTCTTTTGCTCCAGCCAACGTATCCCCTCTTTCTTTCTTTAGTGCCGCAATGCAAACATTCATGGAGAACATTCTGAAGAGTTTTCATATCGACATTGCGAATACCAATGTGGAGTTGGTAACCCATATGAATGAGAAGATGGGACAACTTGTAGAGAGAATGGAAAAGAGGCACGAAGAGTTGTTAGCTGAACAACGTGCCCAGGGTGAGCTTCTGAGATCCATTGTTGCTAGACTTGATGCTATAGCATCTAGCTCCCCTATTTTTGGTCCTTCTATTATTCCTGAGCCAGTACCTGTCTCTGAACCTAGACCTTCTATACCTACTGAGCATAAACCCTCTGAGTTTGGACCCAGTAATCTTCTATTCTCTATGCCTGATCCTGACACATCTAAGCTACTCCACATTACCACTGATGATCCACCTCAACCTGTTCAGCCAGAGCCCATATCTACTCCTATTGCCTCACTTGCACGTACTAAAGAGGTGCTTGTGTCTTCACCTGTTGCTACAAAGGAAGTAGAAATTACTTCTCTAGTTCTTTACCCATCATCTCCAGTGAATCCTCCAGAGGATCATTAGTCACCCCCAGTGAACCTTTCCGACCCTGAACCATCATCTTCAGATCCTTCAAGTTTAGATGGTTCAATGAATCTTTGGCATTTCCTGTCACTCCTATCTCAACATCCAAGCCATCTAATCCTCCTTATGATTGATTCCACCTTTATGATGAAGACAAAAAGGGGGAGAACAGCCTGAGTGATTTTGTGATCAATGGCTGAGTAAAAGCATAGGGGATATGGGTGTACATGGCTTTAGGGAGCTTTTAACTTTTAACTTTGAATTCTAAGTTTGATTATGTAATGAATTCTTCTTTATGCAATTAGTTTCTTTATGCCATTAAAGTTAAATTTCATAGAAGTTATATTACTTTGTGGGACTAATGAGTTTTCGATTGTGTATGCAAGGTGAATAAGTAAATAAGAACAAAAACTTTGAAAAGATCTTTACTAAACTATTTCAAAAGAGTTTTCAAGTTTAAATTGAACAAAAGATTTCATATAAAAAGTTTTCAAGAAGCATTTGATTGAGAACTCAATTTCAAACACTTTGTTTAAAATCACCAAGTTTTGCAATCATCAAAAAGGGGGAGAATGTTAGATTTCACATGTTTTGATGATAACAAATATTGGACTAATGATAAAAGAGGATATAATAACAAACAAATGAATAAAGTAAACAAATCATTACTTGAAGTAAGCCCTGGAGTAATCAAAGAGGAGCAGTAGATTTTGTCATGGCTTACTCGAATGACTACTCTAGTAAGGGAAGCTTTTACTCGAGTAACCACTCGAGTAATCATGCAGAATATCATCCAGAGAAGCACTACCAAAATTTGCAAGAAGTTACTCTATGGGCCACTCAAGTAATTTGCAAAGTTATATGAAACATTACTCGAGTAACCACTCGAGTAACACTTGAGAAAAGGCATTACTTGAGTAGCCACTCGAGTAACCAAGGAGAAAATCTTCCAGTAGCTCTCGGCCAATAAATGCAACCATTTACTCGAGTAACCAGATGAGAAAAATGCATTAATTGAGGGAGCACTCAAGTGATCTGCAGAGTTATTTGAAGCATGACTCAAGGGGTCACTCGAGTAATCAGGTAAGCAAAGAATAGGTACTCTTGGCCAAGAATTTGATGCTATTGCTCGAGGGAGTAATTGAATAATTTGCAAACTTATTTGAAATTTACCTGAGGGCTCACTCGAGTAACTTGTGAAGAAAAGACATGGCAACTCGAGTAGCCACTCGAGTAATCAGGTATTTCCAAAGTTTGTGATGTATCTTACTCCATGTCTTACCCGAGTAATATTTTATGAAAAATGTTGAATTATTTTCTGTCATGTTTTTGATAGATTTACTTAAGGGACTACTCGAGTAATGAGCATGATTACTCAAGTAGCCACTCAAGTAAGGCAGTCCAGAAATCATGTTTTTAATTGAATGTTTATTGATTTATTATCTATATGATTAACTCTGCATTGCACTAATATTCTAAGTACATTTGCATAGAAAAATGAACAGATCATGCCAGAAGTGAAAAGTCAAATTAAAAGGTCTGAACGCTCACCTACCACTACCTACTACAAACGGATAGTTTTCAAATTAGAAGAATGGTCAACCGTTGTTGCACGACTATAACGGACATATTTGAAATGCTTCCAACAGACACCACAAATCATATATATATACGGAGCATTCAAAGAGCAGAGTACAACAACTGTGAACAAGCAATCACACATCGATCAACATACTCTTTGTGCTCTGTTTTCTTATATTCATTATACTTCAGTGATTATATATTTGCTCTGTGAGAGAGTTTTTCATTACAAACTCCATATTTATTATTGAGACAACTGAGGATTTGATTACAACGTGTAAGGGGGAGAAAGTGTCCAAGTGAAGGAACTTGCTATGTACTGAGGTGTCAAGAACCCACTGAATCTTGAAGAATATAGTGAAACTCTCAAAGACGCTCTGAGGACTGGATGTAGGTCAAAGTGGTTGTGGCCGAACCAGTATAACTCCCGGTGGACACTTTGATAATATTTCTCTTTACTCTTAACTGCTTTAAATATTTTGTTAATTTTCTCATCGCAACGAAATTTCTGGTATCACCCAATTCACCCCCTCTTGGGTGAAACGCTTGCACTAACAATCTCAACGCCTCAAGCTTGTGCCGTCGTGTGTATTCTTGGCTCACCAAACTCTTGATTTGAAAAACTGAAACTCTTAGCGCTTGTTTGGTCTGAGGGGAGGGGAGGGAAAGTGTGAGGAGGGAAAATTTTTTTGAGTTGAATATAAAAAAATTAGAGAATTGGGGTTAAAAATTTTTAATTAATTTTTTTTACTTTTTTATCTTATATATTCTCTTTATTAAAATTTTATTACCCCACTTCTTCAATCTTTTAAAATTCAACCCATAAAAATTTTTCTTCCCCTCCTTTTTCCTCCAAATCCCTCACACCAAACAGACCCTTAAGCTCGTGCCGCCCTCTCCAATTCTATTTCCCTCCTCAAGCTTGTGCATCGTCATCTGGTCTCAAGTAGCAACTCGCCTCTCTAAACTCTAAAGTCACAAGTCTGAGTGCAATTAAAAGCTAGTCGTGGGTTGGGGCAAAATTGCATATCAATGGCCATAATATTGCATATCGGCAATAATTTTCTGTAGGTTCCTTTAAACTTTTGTTTCTTTAAGGTTTCCCTTGATATTGCAAATCAAATTTTTTCTTAAAATCAGAAAGTTTTAGGTTTGGGTCCTAGGTGCTCATTAGGGTTAGGGCATATCTCCAAGCTTAAAAAATGTTTATAGAGATACTTACAAATCGACTACCAACAAGGTATTCATATAAGTGAGCTTTGAACCCAAAACCCTATAGTTATGAGAACAACCTTTGTTAGCTTGAATATCAATTTTGTTTCAGTTTTTGTGTTTAGCTTTTATAATCTGGACTAAATGGCCCAAGGGTTGGCCTGTTTTCTCAACTTCACCTACAAGCTGATTGATCTTTGTTATTAACCTTAAATCAAACTCAAAATATCTGAAAAAAAATAAAATAATATAGATATATTAACTCTTACTATTTTTAGTTCTTAATATAAGATTCAATTGACCTTTTTTATACAGAATAAGAAATTTTTTTTTGGTGGAATAGAGAATAAAAAAGTTAAATAAATTAATTTAAAGTATTTTTATATTTATCATTTTTTCCCAAAATAATTTGCTTAATTTATAAACTAATATATAATTTAGTACTACCTCCGGTTTTAAATATAAGACATAGCTGATTTTTTTAGAGAGATTAAGAATGTAAAATAAGTTACTTAATCATTTTATATATTATATATCCTTATATTATTTATCAATTTATAAGTTAAGTAAAATAGTTTGGAGAAAAAATAATAAATATAAATACTTTAAAGTAATTTAATTAACTTCCTTAATCTCTCTAAAAAAAATTAATTTTAGTTTATATTTAGAATAATAAATAAATAATATATATTATAATTAAATAATTTATTTAACTTTATCTTTAAAAACAAAACTTAACAAGTTCTGATCAAGAGGTTGTATTACTTTCATCCCCTCGTTATCCAAACCAATGTATGAAAAACCGGACCGGACCGGCAGGTTCAGACCGGAAACCGGTGAACCGGCCGATTGTCCGGTCTGGTTCAGTGCCTGAACCGGAAGATTTGCAACTCGGTATGAACCGGATTAACTCGGTGTAAACCGGAGTAACTCGGTGTGAACCGCTGGGTTAGACGATCTACCGGGTTAGATTTTTTCATCCAGCAACAAGCCGTGAACTTCGATCGGAACAGAAATTTCAACATTGTTTTGCAGCTTTGGAGACGATGATATAGAAAAACAAAGAAGAAGGGGAAAAGTATGATTAACGCAAAAATTGAAGGCTGCAACCTAGAATCATTACCTGAATCAAATTCAATAATCCCTTCAAAGAAAACTTTAAGAAACTTGCGATGAGCATTACGGTGAGAGAGAGCGAGATTGAGATTTAACAACGAAAGATTAGAAGCCCAGAAAAGCTGACTAGCAAATGACTGAAACTAGTAGAGATGATTGTTTGAGAGGGAAAGAAGAGGCACTAGGTTCCTCAAAATTCTCGGATTCACACCCATCTACTTTTTCTCCGCTTCTTTTTTTTCCAGCGGCAATCTCATTCTTTCTTTACCTCACTCCTAACATATGCGAAACCCTAATACTAATAGCAAAAAGACAAAATTGTCCTTAAACTCCCTAATGCTTATTTACATGAATTTACCCAAAAGGATAAAAAATTAAAATAATAAAAATTAATCTATTTAAATCCAATTGAATAGCAAAATAATATTCAATAGCAAAATGAGCAATAATCTTAATAAAAAATTAATTATATTAAAATATAAAATGACCAAAAAAGTAAAATATAATTTAATTAAACTCAATTACCCACAATTCATCACTAAAAATATTTGGGGAAGAGGATAAAAAAAAAAAATAAATATGATTCATCAATCTATTTTAATAATTTTTATAGTCCAATATATTTTCTATATTTTTTAATTATGACCGGTTTAACCCCGAGTCAACCCCGATCTGACCCAGTGACCCTTAACCCACTATCTTAACCGGTCTAATGACCGGTCCGGTTTTTCGAACCTTGATCCAAACACACCTCGTTGATGTGGGGGGGGGGGCGGAATAATGCTGTGTTTCGATGCTTACAGAATAATGGCATGAATTGCAATCATGGGTATTGATGAAATATGATAAAGATTATGAGGGTAAATTAATCCCAATATTTAGCTCTCCTCCAAAATCCCCCAATTTAGAAGGAATCCAAGTAAGGGGAGAGAAGGGGGAGAGAAGCAAATTTTTACTCCCCTCCCAAGATTTCAAACCAAATCAGGAGAAATGATTCATTTTTCCTCCCCTCCAACCAGGGCCTTACTCAACTTGGATCGATCATAGAAGAGAATCATGCGGCAAATTTGTGTCCCACGTCAACTAGATTGCATTTGAGCCAAAGAAGTTATTAGCTTTGTAATTGGAATCGAAAATCGTTGGGATAGTTATTAGCTTTGAAATGGTTCGCCTTGATCTTGGAAGTAATATCACGCAACTTTCATGAATGAGTAAATTCAAATAAATATGGCAACCTGCCTCTGAACCATTTTCGAAGGTAAGTTATCACGTTGAGCTACAGTTCCACATTATAATTTAAATTTTCCTGTTCTGAGGAAAAATCGTCGTTATCGTTCTCTATCGGCTCCATTTGTGTCGTTTGTCAGTGAAATTTAGTGCGAGGGAGATATAATTTGATGCTAAGGTTACACGCTCCCATGGCAACGCCATCCCGGTTTTTATCGTTTTCCCGAAGGGCATTTTCTGCTGCTTTGAAGTTTGAAGGTGGAGTTTCCATGGTTCAAGGAGCTTCCAGAGGAATAGGCCTTGAATTTGTGAGAATTTTCTTCTTACCGCTTTTAATTTGTGGCCTTTAGTTTTGTTTTATTTGCTTGCATTGTAGGACCAATGGACTTTTCTTGAACTTTTACATGATTAGGCTGTACCATGGAACACTACCGCGTCCATTGAAAATTGCAACAGTTACATACGATTAAGTTATACTCTAGAAGTGGACAAATGAAAATAAGTATACATTTAGTTCTTGGAGCGAGCATAATTTGTGACATGATGTACGATGCGGATATTGCAGGTTGGGTAGTTTGGATATCCTATACCTCATCAACCCCTGATTTTTCCTCTTTTGTACCGTTCACCTAAGCATTTGAAATAGTAACAACTATGTTTGTATTACTACTCTTGCAATGTAACAGTTCAGGATCAATAAAATGTTTAGAAAAGGTTTATTGCTGAACTCTATCTTTCCTTCGTTTACTTTTTAAGCGCAGTTTTGAAGTTATTAGTATATGCTACCAGGTTTTTCTTCATGGGGATTGGTTTTCTATTTGTATATTTTTGTCATCTTATTTGGGCAGAGGAAGTATAGTTTTTACATTCTTTAAGTTTTTGGTTTATGAAATCATCTAGAGTCTGTAATGGAATTAAATGATTTGATTGGAACAGTTTTTCGTGTTAACCATGCTTCAGTTACTGCCTGACACAGGTAAAACAGCTGCTAGAGAATGATGATAAAGGCCGTGTCATTGCCACTTGCCGTAATCCTAATGGATCAAATGGGCTTGTCAATCTGAAAGATAAATTTGCTGAACGTTTAAGAATTTCACAGTTGGATGTGACCGTTGAAAGCTCAATTGAGGTCATGTTTCTCCCTTCATTTTGATCTCTCTCTCACCCCCTCCTTCTCCTTCTCCTTCTGTCCCTCTCCCTATACCTCTCTGTCATTAGTTCTTCCTCCCCATCCTATTAATTATTATCTGGTATCCCTAGCAGCAATATAACTTTCGTTTAGCCAGGATTTAGAATTAAGGTACTTGTATTCCATCTTTTTTCAATTTGCTCTTTTCTGGTAAGATGCTCTTTCTATTTTAATTTTATGTTGGTGAATAAACTTTTGATCATTTAGTTAATCTTGATATAAGGTTTTGTTTTCCTTGTTTACATGCTTTTCAAGTTATTCATGTCAAGAATCTCCTGTGCTCGTATGCTTAGGTATGGAATATGTACGGAAGATATATATTCAAACAGTATGCATGTCTAACTTTGGGAAGAAAATTATTAAATATATAACACTCTTTGATATATAATTGTAATTAGAATCCCTAATCTCCCATTTGTAATCCCTAATTCCCAATCGTTAGGTTAGTTGAGGAGAGATCAAGGTTCAGTTGAGAATGGTGTAGCTATTTTTAGAATAGCATTAGCCAAGAGCAACAATACTTGGGCTCCTTAGCTAATTAAGGGTTTAGATGGGTTTGGTGGGTAATTACAGATCTGCCCCTCATTAATGAGCAAGGCGGCAGATCTGCCTTGGCCTCTTATTATGGGCGGCACTCATTAGGTTCTCTATATAAGGCCTAATCCCCTCTCATTGTAACTCAGTTGTTGATTTGTCATAAATGAAGTATAATTCAGCAACTGTCTCTCTCGAATTTCTCTACCCTTTCTGTCTAAGATTTCTCTCTTCTCTCTTCTACTCCTTCTTTCAATACAATTCTGTCAAGAAGTTACAGAATTGCATCAGTTGTATCAGAGACTTAATCCTCTGCCTCATGATCTTCTAGTTGCAGCATGATTGAAACAAGATTCCAAGAAAGATCAAGAATGGCAGAAGAAAGATTCCAGGCAATCGAACAAACAATGCAGAGAACCGAAACTACTCTCCAAGGGGTACTGACTGGATTCAATACTGGGATCACAACTTTGAGGCAAGAAATTCAAGAAATACGTGCCAATATTCAGAATAATGTTAGGAATCCTCATCGGCACCAAGATCGCATTCAAGAACATTGACCAGGGCAGCCCCACTACCAAAAACTCATCCAATTCACCAAATTAGAATTTCCCAGATACACCGGTGATGATATTCTGACATGGCTGGTCAAATGTGAAAGATTCTTTGAATTAGATGATACACTGGAGGAAAGCAAGGTAAAAATGGTCTCACTTAATCTTGATGATAAAACATTCCTGTGGCACCGTGCTCTTGAAAGAAGATTGAGGAATCGACTGCCTTTTTGGGATGAATATGCTGTGATCTTGCAAGAAAATTTTGGCCCAGCCTTTGAAAATCCCATGAGTGAACTGACTTACCTATGACAGACCGGAACATTGGCAAAATATAATGCTGCATTTGACATCCTCGCTGCCAAATTAGATTTGGCTGAAGATTATCTTGTGGGTGCATATGTGTCGGCCCTCAAAACAGAGCTTTCAGGACCGGTGCGGATGTTTAATCCTAGAACACTAACAGAGGCTCGAAAATTAGTGAAAATGCAATAAATAATTTGGGAGAGCTTAAGCGCCAAGATTGTAGCAGAAAAATCTAGGTGGTCTATCTCAGTAGCGAACCCAGGATCACCATCAAACCGTTCTGCAACTCTCCCTCCTTCTACATATCGTGCAGCTCTGTTAACAAATAAGCCTCCTTAAACCGATAAAAATTCTGGTAATACTTCTAAGATCCTATCTTTAATGCCCAAGAACCCAAACAAGACCTACAAGGCTCTTACCCCTGAAGAAGAACTAGAATACAGAACCAAATATTTATGTTTCTATTGTCATGCTCCTTTTTCTCATGACCATAAGTGTCCTCAAAGACAGAAATTGCAGCTACACTATATTGGGCAAGATCTGGACATAGATGACAGTGCTGAGGACATCATTGAGGATCAATACGTGGAGGAAGAATACCCAAGCATTTCTCTACTTGCTATTGAGGGTGTTGATAGCGCAACGTCCATGAGAATTCAGGGTCAAGTAGGAAAGCGTACTGTACAAGTTTTGTGTGATAGTGGCAGTGCCCATGACTACTTGGATCTGAGTTTAGCAAGGAAGTTGGGTTGGAGGAGTGAGGGTTCTGCTGGTAGAAAAAAACTCAAGATTCATGGGGTATGGAAAGGTTTTAAATGGCGTATGCAAGGCATGGAATTTATTTTTGATTTCAAAATTATAGAACTGAATACATATGACTTTATGCTGGGGTTAAAGTGGCTAAGAAGTATTAAAAATGCTTATTGGGATTATGAATCCCTCACTATGTACTTTAGGTATAATGGCTCCATTAGAAAGCTGCAAGCTAGTCCCCCTAATTCCTGGCAGCTTATGCATCCAGACAAGACCAAAATTTATATCCCCCATCAAGACCAACTTTACCTTTTGCAAATGGTGAAGACAACCGAACACATCCAGCAGTGTGCAACTATTACAGACGCTGCCAGCAAAATTCCAGCAGAAGTCCAGTGGGTTTTGAACAAGTTTCAGGATGTTTTTGAAGAGCCTAAGAGCCTCCCTCCCTTTAGAGAGGGTCACAACCACCCAATAAGGCTTAAAGAAGGCACCAATCCTATAAGTTTGAAGCCATACCGCTACCCGGCAGCTCAAAGGGACACAATTAAGAAGCTAATTGAAGAACTACAAGCTGGGGTTATTCAGCCAAGTTCCTCTCCTTTTTCAGCTCCAATTGTGCTAGTCAAGAAGAAGGATGGCACATAGGGGATGTGCATTGATTTTCGTGCACTAAATAAAGTCACAATAAAAAATCAGTACCCTATTCCATTGGTAGAAGAACTATTTGAAGAACTAGGAGCTGCTAGGTGGTTTACAAAGCTGGATTTAAGGGTTGGATATCACCAAATTAGGATGGAACCGGATGATGTGCACAAAACAGCTTTCAAGTCTCACTTAGGGCATTATGAGTGGTTGGTTATGCCATTTGGCTTGGCCAATGCATCAGCCACATTTCAGGGAGCCGTGAATGATCTATTTCGATTGTACCTACATAAGTTTGTTTTCGCATTTTTTGATGACATGCTGATTTACAGCTCTTCTCTTGCAAATCATGCTGTACATTTGGAGAAGGTGCTGCAAATCTTGAAGGAAAATCAGTTCTACATAAAGCAGTCCAAGTGCACGTTTGCTGCAATCAAAGTGGAGTATTTGAGGCTCTTTATAGGTGCTGGAACAGTCTCTATAGATCCTAATAAAATCCAAGTAGTTGCTGATTGGCCTTTACGAACCACCATCAAGCAACTTATAGGTTTTTTGGGACTAGCCGGCTATTACAGGTGCTTCATTAAAGATTTTGGCACCATAGCAAGGCCTCTCACCTCATTACTCAAAAAGAATGGCTTTGTATGGACTCTAGCAGCCACAGACGCTTTTAATAGCCTCAAGAAGGCTCTTACTACAGCCTTGTTTCTCTCTCTACCTGACTTTTCTAAACAATTTTTTGTTGAAGCTGATGCATGTGGTTCTGAAATAGGGGCTGTTTTGATGCAAGAAGGGAAGCCTTTGGCCTATTATAGCAAAGGTTTAGCACCTCAACATCAGCATTTATTATTTTATGAGAAGGAGCTTATGGCTGTGGTTTTGCCAGTGCTTCATTGGCATCAATACTTGGAGAAGCAGCCCTTTATTATACGTACTGATTAGTAGACCCTTAAATACCTGCTTGGGCAGCAGCTCAAGACATCATTTCAGATGCTATGGGTAGGTAAATTAGCTGGGTTTGACTATGAAATTCAGTATAAAAAGGGCCAAGACAATTAAGTGGCTGATGCACTCTCTAGAATGCCTAAATTACAGCTGATGCAAATGGTTCTAGACACTTCCTCCCCTGAATTGTTGCAGCATATTCAACAGAATTGGGAGAAAGATGAGTATCTGCAGCACCTACTCCCTCAGGTACAAGCTAGTGAGGAACCCCTTTTTCATTTTACTTGGAGTAATGGATTGTTGAGGAGAAAAGGTGAACTTGTAGTAGGTAATGATTCTACTCTCAAGAAGAAAATCCTAGATTGGTTGCACTCAAGTCCCCAAGGAGGGCACTCGGGTATCCAAGCTACATACCAAAGAATTAAAACTCTCTTTTGGTGGCTCAAGTTATTGACGATATTACTACTTATGTGAAGGCTTGTGACACTTGTGCTCGATGTAAGTATGAAACCGTTGCTTCCCCTGGGCTTTTACTACCCCTTCCTATTCCTAGTCGTATATGGGAGTCAGTCACTATGGACTTTATAGAAGGGCTTCCTAAATTGAATGGCAAGAAGGTCATTTGGGTCATAGTTGATAGAATGAGCAAATATGGCCATTTTGTAGCCCTCTCCCATCCATATACAGCTTCATCTCTAGCTCAAGTATTTCTAGATCAAATCTACAAGCTACATGGAGCACCTACAGAGATTATTAGTGATAGAGATCCCCTCTTTGTAAGTAACTTTTGGAAGGAATTTTTGCGTATTTTGGGAATACAACAGAAGCTGTCTTCCGCTTATCAGCCCCAAACTGATGGGCAAACAGAAGTGCTGAATAGGTGCCTAGAAACTTACTTAAGGTGTATGTGTTGGGAAAGGCCCAAGGAATGGAGCAAGTGGTTACCACATACTGAATGGTGGTACAATACCTCTTTTCATACCTCTACTCATCACGATATGAGCTCTTGTATGGCCAAAAACCTCCTCTTCATTGCCCCTACCTGCCTCACAACTCAGTATTAGATGCTGTAGACCGCACATTTGAAGCATGGGAGCAAGTTTTGGCAATGCTCAAGCATCATTTGCATCGTGCAGCCAACAGAATGAAGCAGAAGGCTGATGCTCACAGATTTGACCGTGAATTTGTTGTAGGTCGGTGGTTATTTCTGAAGTTACAGCCATACCGACAGATTTCTGTTGCTGTTAGGAGCTCACAAAAGCTTGCTTCTAGGTATTTTGGGCCCTATCAAGTGCTAGAGAAGATTGGTTCTGTTGCATATAGGTTGGAGTTACCTCCAGAGTCAAGAGTTCATCCTACTTTCCATGTTTCTATGCTGAAACTATGCCCTAATCCAGCTGTGCAACATCGCCATCCTCCACCAGATTTTCCAGAACCTCCTCCCACTTTGGTTCCTGAAAAAATCCTCAATTGGAGAACTATTAAGTGTAGGAAGAAGAAGAAGTTCATTACAGAAGTACTTGTTCATTGGAAACGGTTATTAGAAGAAGCCTCTTGGATGCCACTCCTTCGTTTCCAAGACCAATTTCCTGATTTTCAAGCTACACATCCTTGAGGGCAAGGATGTTAAAAGGGGTATTTTGATATATAATTGTAATTAGAATCCCTAATTTCCCATCTGTAATCCCTAATTCCCAATTGTTAGGTTAGTTAGTTAAGGAGAGATCAAGGGTCAGTTGAGAATGGTATAGCTATTTTAGAATAGCATTAGCCAAGAGTAACAATACTTGGGCTCCTTAGCTAATTAAGGGTTTAGATGGGTTTGGTGGGTAACTACAGATCTGCCCCTCATTAATGAGTAAGGCGGCAGATCTGCCTTGGCCTCTCTTATTAAGGGCGGCACTTATTAGGTTCTCTATATAAGGCCTAATCCCCTCTAATTGTAACTCAGTTGTTGATTTGTCATGAATGAAGTATAATTCAGCAGCTCTTGTCTCTCTCTCTCAAATTTCTCTACCCTTTCTGTCTAAGATTTTTCTCTGCTCTCTTCTACTCCTTCTTTCAATACAATTCTGTCAAGAAGTTACAGAAATGGATCACTCTTTTATGGGCATTTTGTTGATTTTTTGCTTCGGTTAGACCAATATTCCTGTACATAATATGCTTTTGTTGTATGACCTGCCATTTTTAAAGGCAACGGCGAGGGAAATAAAGGAGACATATGGCCATCTAAACCTTCTCATCAATGCATCTGGCATTCTTTCTATGCCAGAAGTACTACACCCAGGTAAAGATAAGCCTATGGTAATAGCCTTTTTCTGTGAAAAAAATATTCTTTTCCGTCACAGATATGTTGTGTATGATTCATGTGCTGAGCATTAGAACCAGGAGGGAGAAGGATGGGTGTACCAATCTGGCATATGAAAAAACTAGTAAGATCGACATAGTTATTGTTTGAAACCAAGTTTTTGAGCTGGGGAACTGCTACCAAACATGACAGAACCCAAGCTACAAATTAACAGGCTAACTGCATATAATCAAGGGAATAATCTAAGAAAGCACTGATATTATATTAATATTTGAAAATTATCTTCTCTTCAGTGGTAAGAAAGAAAATTAAAGGAGAAATAAGCTCACACATACTGGGAATAAGCTACTAGAAATTAGAGGAATACACATTCTCACTCTCAAAGCTCACTAACGAGACATACTGACAACATAAATGATAATGATGAAGAAAGAAGCCTTCCTCCTGCCGCAACCTAGCATTTGAGAGACCAGGAACCCTCCCTCACAAAACCACTAACTTCCTTCCACCCTTATTGAACCATCAGTCTTGGCCCATTAGTCATGGGCTCATCAGTTATCCATTTGACAAAAGTAAGATATAAATGAGAGCGCTCAAGCCATCGTATCTGCTTTGACTCTTTCTTACTAAGGTGAGGCAGTTGATCAGATTAAATGTTACCTTTTCTTTTACAGAAACAACATTGAACAAGGTGGAGAAGTCATCTTTGATGCTTGCTTATGAGGTTAATGCTGTGGGTCCTATCTTAGTAATTAAGGTAATACTTATCCAATCTTTATTATAATATTTTTCGTATCATTCAACATTAGAATAAATTTTGAAGTAAAAATGACTCCTCTGTATAGCTGTTGTGTGGCAGAAACTAAAACCTGTTAGCTCTTGTTTTCTTATTTTTTTGTTTACTTGTGGGGAAAAAAGAGATTGGAAGGTGAGAATGAGAAGGGACAGTCATAATTCTTAGATTTTAGATTACATGTCAACAATGAACAAATTCTTTAAATTCTCAAACTCTTGAGGTAGTTGGGTCTTGCCATAATAGACAGACGTGTGATTCACTTTTTATGGTGGTTGCTTCTGGTTATAATTTTGTGATATGAACAGAATATCTGTATATGTTATAGGTTAGAGAATCATAGAGCAGACATGTGATTCACTTTTTGTGGTGCTTGCTTGTTATTATAATCAAGTTATATGCACAGAATGTTTGCATATACTATAGGATAGAAAATCATATAGTTGGTATGATTGTAAATATTGTTATCCTAGTGATTAGGGAATCAATGTCTATTCATGAGCCACTAATACATAGGCTCCTTCCTCTTGTATTTAAGTAAAGGTATTGTAAGTTTTGGTTGCTTTGCAAGAATTATGACGAGAATCAAATCAAAATATCACATCTTTTATTCCGTGCCATCTTTTCTACATATACTTTCAGTACTAGTTGATTTTAACGATCAGTTCCCAAGTTTTTCCTTTTCTTGAATAGAGACAGTCTAATATCTTTAGTTTGCTCAAGCCCTCATCACTTGTTTTCATGGCATTGTATGATGCTCTAGCTCAAGACCTTAACACTAATGAGATCATGAAAGATCATAAAAAAGATACTACTTCTCGGCCTGATTTCCAGATTGTTAATCATAAATTATTCTAAGCGCGTTGTTTAGTCATTCCCCACTTATCTGCCCTGCACAATATGCTACTAGCTGAGGCACATGAGGTGCACATAGGGTGGTCACACAGGCTTTCTCAAGTTTGTAAATGGCTCCCTGACAAATTTCTTTTTGGTCGAATGAAAAAGGATGTAAAACTTTGTGTCAAATTGCTTGATGTCAACACAGCAGATATAAAACAATTGCTCCAGCTGGCCTCTTGCAACCATTGCCCATTCCATATCAAAAATGGGTGTCATGGTTGGGCTATCAAAGTCAAAGAATTTTGGCATTGTATTGGTGGTTTTATGCTGCTTGAGCAATACAGTCATTTCATAGCTTTGTCACATCCCCACACGGTTTAAGAAATATTCATCTTAATGGAATGCCCTGTTCTATCTTTTAGGTAGGGATTCTATTTTCTGAATGCCTTCTAGCAAGATTTGTTTTGTATTAGCTGAGCTCAGCTTCAAATAAGCACTTCTTAACATTGACAAACTGATGGGCACTTCGTATGGTAACTAAAGAAGAACATTGCTTTTAGATTTATACAGTTTATTCTGTTTTGTATATCATGTGAAAATGATTGGGTTATGTTATCCTTAACAAATTATCAACACCTTATCTAAGTGCCACCTCATTTTATGTCGTGGATCAAATTTTATAAACGGAATCATTAGCCCCAAAAAAAAATCTTATCACATGGAGGGCCTTTCCTTTCGCTGCGCAAAAGTTAGTTGAAGAAGAATGCTGCGTTTCAATTTATATAATTTATTCCGTTTCGTATGTCATGGGAAAATGATCAGGTTGTATTATCCATAACCTATTATTATCAACACTCCAAGTTCCACCTCATTATGTCCGGGATCAAGTTGTATCCTTCATTAACAAAACATATTCTTTTTACAGAGAGGGGTCGGTCCTAGTGCTGTGCTAAAATCAGTTCAACTGCTTCCTTTATCATTTTATTTTAATTATTAAACTTAGTTTTTCTGGGGAAAGAAAAGAATGTTTGTTAGTGTTTCTCTATCTAATATTTGTATTTTAATTCTCTTTCTTGTTTATTCAATGATTAGATGTGTTTTAAATTTTTTTTCCTGTGAATTTCAAATCAGCACATGTGGCCTCTCCTAAAAGTTGGAGGAGGATTTGGGACTGAAAGAAGTGTTGGCGTGGTGGCTAGTTTGAGTGCGAGGGTAGGATCCATAGGGGACAACCGCCTTGGAGGTTGGCACTCTTATCGGTCTTCAAAGGCAGCTCTTAATCAATGTATGACTCTTTCCATACACTCTGAATTGCATGTCATCTATTAATGCCTATGATCTTTTTGTTTCCTTGTGGTTAGTTCATAGTCGACTAGCAGCTCACTTTCTGTTCATTTGATAGTGCTTCCTTGTAAGAGTACAATGAGTAATAGTTTTATTTACCAGAAAAATGGGTAATAGTTTTATTTTATTTAATCTTTTTGCACATGGGTAGAAATATGTTATTGCTAACAACAGTAGTATTTTAATAAGGATCTCATACTTTTGCAAGTGTAGTAAGAGAACACGCATCCAGTCTTTGGCATCAATCTCATAAATGTATGGTAAAAAACTCAACATGATTAATGATATATAGAGTTATAGACTACAACAAATCAGGTATACAATGGTAGTAACCACGTTTTGCATATTTATGTGCTGTGTCTGTTGCATTACTCTCCAAAATATTCGTCCCTACTCTGTTTTGTGGCTCTCAAAGTCATAATATGTACGCTTCTGCCTCACATTCAGAATTAAGGTAGGTTTGGTCACCTGACGGAAAGGAAACGTTGGGGTAATGTGAATGGAAATGACTTTTGCATCTGTTACGTATAAAAGTAAGGAAAAGGGATATGCACATTTAATCTTTGTGCATGGTAGAAATATATTATGGCTATAAACAACAGTAGTTTTGTAATAAGGATCTCATGCTTTTGCAAGTGTAGTTTAAGAACACACATCCAGTCTTTGGTATTAATCTCATAAATATATGGTAAAAATCGTTTGAGATGGTTTGGATATGTTCAAAGAAGGCCATTGAGTGTGCCGGTGAGGAGGGTTGATAAAACAGTTTGGAGTCCTCTAAAAAGAGGTCAAGGAAGATTGAAGCGACCGCTCAATGAGATTATAGAGTGAGATCTTTTAGTTAATAATCTATCTAAAGATTTGGTTTTTCGATAGGACACAATGACATTGTCCGATCTATATAGCCGACCTCACCTAGTGGATAAGGCTTTGTTGTTGTTGTTATTGTTGATTAATGATATCTAGACTGCAACAAATCAGATATACAATGATAGTAACCACGTTTTGCATTTTTATGTGTTGAGTCTGTTGCATTACTCTCCAAAATATTCTTCCCTACTCTGTTTTGTGGCACTCATAGTCATACATAATATGCACGCTTCTGCCTCGCATTCTGAATTAAGGTAGGTTTGGTCGCAAGACAGAAAGGAAACGTTGGGGTAATGTGAATGGAAATGATTTTTGTATCCATTACGTAAAAAAGTAATGAAGGGAATATACCAATTAGAGAATTTCATAATGATAACATGCATATAATACGTATTACATAACTAATTGGCGTCTCGTTTTCCTTAATCTTCATTGTGTCATGGTTGCCAAACATACCCTTGACCTTGTATGCTTATAAGGGTAAGAGGATTCAGTTTGCGTCGGGTGACCTGGAGGGTTATTTTTTCATTGTCAAAATCACTTTTTCTATTTTTTTATTTTACATTCTATTTATTTTTATTAAGTATATACCAAGCAGCTCCTTGATCCAGTTCTATTCTCCATTAGATTGATCTATCAATAATTTGATTGATTTTTAACAAATGACAAATTTACCTGTCAAATATGTGAAGCTGGGCTATGAACATAGTCACCTGTCAAATTTGTCTTTCTGTTTAAAGCTGATAGAGAACATTTAAAAACTGCATCTGACTGGCCGTGATTAAAATTGCTGTATATGGAAGGCAAGATTGTTTGACATTTTCTTTTTTTCTCATTGATGCTTTTCAGTAACAAAGACTATTTCAGTGGAATTTGCAAGAAAGAAGGATCCAATTGCATGCATTCTTTTGCACCCAGGGACAGTTGACACAGATCTTTCAAAGCCATTTCAAAGGAATGTTCCTCAGGACAAGCTCTTCAACAAGGAGTTCTCAGCTCGAAAGCTCCTAAGTATCATTAATAATGTCAAGAGTCATGACAATGGCAAGTTCTTTGCTTGGGACGGTCAGGAAATTCCTTGGTAAACTTTTCGATATTGCCTTAAATAAAAGGGAAAATTGTGAAAAAGTCTCTCATTGGCAACTTATTTGTCAAATGGGACATTCGCGTGCAAATTATCTTCCGCATGTGTAGAATATCTTCCCTGGTGTGCAGATGATCTTTTCTGTGTGTAAAATTCTTCCCTATACATGTGCAAAATTCTTTCCTACGTGTGTAAAAATCTTCTCTCCATGTGCAGATATCTTCTCAGGTTCCATTTGGCAAATAAGTTGCCAATGAGGTATTTTTTAGCAATTTTCCCTAAATAAAATGCTTATAGTAATAGTTTTTTAGAAATGTACACATATTCATTTAATCCCAATTTATTGTTAAATTTCAAATATATTGAACCGCACGTTCAAATACAATCAAACTTTATAATGTTACTTTTCACTCCCACTCTACACATTGCTTTAGTTTTATGGTTTCTAATATTCTGACTGTTTTGTGCATAAATATAAAAATAAAATAAATAATAAATAAAAAACTATGTAAAATAAATATTGAAGTAAAATGGCAAAGTTCATAATGTTGTTGCCGAAATGTTTGATATTAGCAAATTTAGATAGTTCATAATCCTAATAATTTTGGAAGAGGAATGTCACATTCATTTCTTTGCCATTGTTGTGTATTCTTTACGGGTCAATATTTTTGTTACCATTGATATCTGATGTTTTTCTTCTCTTCTAAGCTTTGAAACCATGTGCTGTCACTCTCCGATTTTAAATTTAAGAGCTGGAAAACTAATTTACATATATTAAAAAAAATTAGTTAAGTTGGTGGTTTGTAAAAAAAAAAAATGCATTGGTTTCCTTGAGATATCTCTTTTAATCATTTGCAATAAAAATTATCCTTATCAGCCTCTTGTTTACAATATGATTAAAAAAAATGTTTGCAAAATTTAGAAAATGAGGTTGATTTGAGTTTTATGTTGAAGTCCAAAACAAACTTCTCAATTAGTTCTTGCATTTAGGATGGAGGGAGTAAAGTCTAATAGCCTCTTGTGAAATAAATGGAAATATTATAGGATGCACTAACACTTAATCTCGATCCTCAAACTAGGCTAGGATGTTCTTAGGTGCTCTAAGCCTTGATCAATGAATCTTAGCCTATGAACTCTTGAAATTTTGTCCGAGTCTGTTGCTTTATAAATATCTTCCCCAAGTTAAAGCAAAATGTTAGATTTTTTATTGGGCTGGTCCAATCGTCATGGACCAAGATATATTTAATTATTTTGGGCATTCAATTTGTTGGGATTATGTTAATTAAAAATTGATAGAAACATACATCATGCTCCCTCTTATCTTAAATATAAGATAAAGTTAATTTTTTTTAGAGAGATTAAGAAAACTAATTAAATTACTTTAGAATATTTATGTTTTTATTTTTTTTCTTAAAACTAATTAGTCTGACTAATAAATTAATATATAATCTAAGTAACATACCATATAATTTAGTAACTTATTTAGCTTCCTTATGATCTCTATAAAAAAATCAACTATATCTTATATTTAGAACCGGAGCGAGTATATACTAACTGAAAATGATCCAAGTATTCGTCCCTAAGGGGGTCTGTTTGGCAGGAGGGAAATAGAGGGGAAGAAAAATTTTTATGAGTTAGATTTTAAAAAATTGGAGAAGTGGGGTTATAAAATTTTTTTAAAGATAAGATGAAAATTTTTATGAGTTAGATTTTGAAAATTTGGGAAGGGAGGGGAGGGAAAGAATGCTGATGCAAAAGCATGCTCAAGTGAAGTGATAAGCATGTGATGTACGTTGGCTTGGACTCAAAATGCTTTATTTGTGATGGCAGACACTATTGGGTCAGTCTTGCATAAGCTTCCTATATTCTTTAATTCATTAATATCCCAAGTTGCTCTTTGGGCGCTTTTGATTCCCACAAAATGGCAACAAAGCTCAATGAACAAAAGATATAAAGGTCCCTTTGAATGAGGAATCACGATTCCTATTTGCAGGATTAACAATTTTGACTTTTCTTTTTTATAAGGAAACATTATCTTGTCTTTCAAATTTTATTAATGATTATAAACTTTATAAACCAATACAGATTCAATGCATTAGAATTGGAGCTCGAGTTGGGTGACTACCTCAATTATAAGCATACCTTTTTGTTTTTTATGAAAAATAGGCTATAGTTAAGTCATACAAAAAATAAAAAAAAGCTAGTTAAGCGCTTAAGGCTCTTTGTACATATTAGTGCTCGTTTAAAATAACTTATTTTTGGGTAATAAGTATTTATAAATCATGATTTATGGTATACGAGGTAAGTATGTGAGAGGGGCTTTATTTTGACTTGCATAATAAAGACTTATTGTCTAAAAATAAGCTCAACCAAACACACACTAACCAACACGAAAGTTGAAGGGTTGTTAAGGTCAACTTTCGTTTGGCCTTTATATGCAAAACTATAAGTTATAACACCTCATTTAAATACATCTGTGATCTGTACACTTGAATATTTTCACCTCATAGTATATTGAAAAATAAAACGTTTGGGAAGCGTCACTTGAACATGTCTTCGTGAAGGTTTTCACTTTTTGGGGTTGGGATTATGGCGCCTCCCTCTCTGACACAAGCCAAAGAGAAAGCCGTTCGACTAGGGATTTGGCTAGCGTCCGCTGCCCCCAGCGTCCGCTGCCAATCCTTTTCCTCAAAACTACACCGTTTTGGTGTAGTTTTGGGATAAAATATTGGGGCTGATCTTTTTTTTGTTTTTTAAAAATAGTATCTAGTATTTTTCTGGACGTATCTAGTATCTTAAAATATTTTTTAACTAACGTCCAATATCCTAAAATAATTTTTAGTGTTTTTAATCCCTTAAAATATTTTTTTAGTTATACCTAGTATGTAACAGACTGATTGTAATTTTACCTTTAATGTACTTTTTCAATTTTAAAAATTATTTTAAAATATTTTAGAGTGGATTTTAAAGTTGTTGGGATTGAAAAATAATTTTAAAATAATTTTTGGAATTGAAAAAGTACATTAAAGGTAAAATTACAATCAGTCTGCTAACAGACTGGGTATAACTAAAAAAATATTTTAAAGGATTAAAAGCACTAAAAATTATTTTAGGATACTAGACGTTAGTTAAAAAATATTTTAAGATACTAGATACGTCCAGAAAAATACTAGATACTATTTTTTTAAAAAAAAAAAAGATCAGCCCCAACATTTTATCCCAAAACTACACCAAAACGGTGTAGTTTTGAGGAAAAGGATTGGCAGCGGACGCTGGGGGCAGCGGACGCTAGCCAAATCCGTTCGACTAGGGGGTGCTTCTTTTTGGGGTTTAGGTCTTTTATTTCTTTGAGTCCATTAGTGGCTGCCATGATCTGTAGGGTGTGGTTTAAAGGAGGAGTGGTTTGATTGGTGGAGGAGGCTCTGGAATTTTAGTATTCCTTATGCCTTTCCGCGCCGCAACCAAGCATGAGTGATTCATGACGGTGAGTTTCTCAGCATTGACGGTATGGCTTCTTCTCTCCTCTTCTTCGATCTGGTTTGGATGAATGTGATTTCTGGTTGGGCCTCTAAGATCTGGTGGTTTTGGGATGATATAGCGTCGGTGGCGTTGGTTGATATTTTTGGGCCAGATTTGATGATGTTGCTAATGTTGTTGCTTCTTTCCACATGGTTGTGTGGATCTTGTTTCTCTGCTATTTTTCTAGCAAATAGTAAGTTAAAAGGGATGAGACTATTTGGGTGGTTCTTCGAATCACCATCCTTTGTTTCTGACATTGTTCTTAGTGCTTTTTTTTTTGTCTTCTTCAGCAGTGACGACAGCAGGTCTGGTTCTCTTTGTTTGGATTAAGACTCTGGTTTTGGATGGTGGTGTTGCTTAGGTTGGGATATTGTGTTTGAGCCAGACTCTAGCCTTTTTTATGTTTTTTTTTTCCTGAAAATTTATGCTAATGTTTGTTTTTGGTTGATTATAGAATTAAAGTTGAACAATACTCACGAACTTAAACTAAAAATTTACCTAACACTATAAACTATTTTTAATGTAAAAGTAATCATAAATTTTTAAAAAGAAGGTAAGAGTAACATAAATAACTGTTAAAACAAACTAATGTTCATCAACTATAATGTGAAAAGCACTAAAATGCCTCTAACACAAGAAAAAGAAGGTTTCCCTCTAAACCTCTCCATCCATCTCCTGCTCATCAACAATCTCCAAAAGATTGAAAACTGAAAAGAAAATTAAAAACCCATAAGCTTCAAAAGGAACAATCGATTATAATCAATTGTAAGAAAAATATAATTAAAAGGAGATTTGGCGTACGGGGCGGATCCATGTTTGGATCCGGGTTGAAACTCCAATACTCCATACTTGTACCCACACAATTATTAGACTACTAGAGCCTAATTGTGTTTGCATAGCAGATCATCAGAACCAGAAAGATGGTAAGAGAGAAGAGAATTGCCAGAAAACTCAATGGCGGGGGTGTATCGCAATTGAGGAGGCACACCCTATTTATAGTGGTTTATGAAGGCCACTAATTAGGAAACATGTGCACACCTTCTTGCCCTCCAAAACAGCAATTAATTAATTCTCAATTAATTCCCTAATTATAGTTATTTGTTCCTTAATTAACGAATCTATAATTATTGCTGAATTATTCTCCAATCTGCATTTTATGCTGATTTTATTCTTATTTGATTAGGCTATTTATTTCCTAATCAAATAGTTCGACCCATCAAGGACGAACTTGGACCCAAAGTTCAACATCTCCTACTTGCTTCAACATTTTTGGGACCCTCTAAATGCACATAAGCACCTTTTTGACTCAAATTACACCCAAACTTGCTTCAAATATATGCAAATTATATATCAAATTGTAGCTCTCAAATTTAGGGATTTTTAAGAACAAACTGCATCTCAATCGGACGTCACATGCGCTCTCATGCGCCCCTAGAAGGTGTCTGGATGGAAAAATCCTGAAAAAATGTAAAATTCCAATGAACGCCACTCTCATCGGTGGAGCGTGACTTCCAAGCGTGACACGCGCCGGCAATAACAACTCCACACTCCGTCCTCTCTCCGACGGTACTTGCCACGTGTCAACGAATGACTGTTGACGGTTGACCCGTCAACGCTGACCGTTGACCCGTCACTGCTGACATGTTGATGACGTGACGTGTCAACTGATGACGTGGCCTCGTTGACTGACGCTGATGTGGCGCTGGACGCTGACGTGGAGATCTCTTATCGGCACAATGTGGCATTGGTTGACCGACTGCCACTTCATCATCTTCAACCTCTAGCCGGGTCCACCCGACCCGGTTGGAGCTCCGATGGGTCATCACGACCCGCCAACTTCGGGAGGCCATATCTTCCTCGTTTTAGCTCCGTTTTTCGCGTTCTTGGTGTCGTTGGAATCGTAGTTCAGCGAACTACAAATCCATGGCATTCATTTGATCTGAAAACCTCAATTTTATTAATCAAATCTTGAGTGAAGTGGCGGCAACGACTAACGACCCGCTAACTTCTTTCCTCATTTCTCCCTCATCCGAACTCCATTTGGCGTGTTCTAAGCATTGTTGGAATCGTCTCTTCGAGATCTACACATCCATGTCCTTACTTTGGGCAAAAGCACCGAGTTTCAAACACCCAATTTTTCTCGACGTTGTCAGCACGACGTAATGCGACCGGATGTGTGTCTCTGTGTTTCAAAGGCTCCTCTAACCTTTGAGGGGTCAAGTCTTTTCCGTTTTTAGTTCCACATAGGTTCCAAAAACACCCAACTTGAAAGTGATCGAAGAAGTGAAGAGAAGACGAAGGAATTGCGCCATACAATATATATACACATGCGCATATATAATAATCAGAGGAGCAAGTGTATTCTACCAACAATCATGAACCCAGTAATATTTGTGTGTATATGGAGCTCTGGTCGAATGAGGGAAAAAAAACTGGGAATAGCAGTGCATAAAACACAGATACATGTAAGTTGTATATATATATTTATGACAGAGTTTCACATGTGTAGGCCGAAGCAAAAATATATATATACATGTTCACGTATTCACATATGAACCAAAATTTCAAACAATAGAATCTAAGCATATAAAGCTTGAAGAATAAAAATATGTACAATGGCACATATTAACATTATATATTCGTATATATAATAGCACAGCGGAATTAGATGGGGATATAAACAAATTATATCATTTAGTTTATTCACATAGAATAATCACAGCCACAGGATCAAGAAGGCTCTGATGCCAATGTAAGAAAAATATAACTGAAAGGAGATTTGGCGTACCGGAGCGAATCCATATTCGGATCCGGGTTGAAACTCCAATACTCCATACTTGTGCCCACAAAATTATTAGACTACTAGAGCCTAATTGTGATTTGCACAGCAGATCACCAGAACCAGAAAGATGGTAGGAGAGAAGAGAATTGCCAGAAAACTCAATGGCGGGGGTGAATCACAATTGAGGAGGCACACCCTATTTATAGTGGTTTATGGAGGCCACTAATTAGGAAACCTGGCACACCTTCTTGCCCTCCATGACAGCAATTAATTGATTCTCAATTAATTCCCTAATTATGGTGATTTGTTCCTTAATTAACAAATCCATAATTATTATTGAATTATTCCCCAATCTACATTTTATGCTGATTTTATTCTTATTTGATTAGGCTACTTATTTCCTAATCAAATAGTCCGGCCCATCAAGGGTGGATTTGGATCTTGATGCCGTTCATCTTAATGCATCTCCTTGTACTATTGATGTTTCTAAGCATGACACTTGTGAAAATGTTGGATCTTGTGTGGATGCTAATATGATTGTTGTGAATGAGACAGACCATTGCCTAGAAAAAGATCTTTCTTTTGATTCTAATGAATTGCTTGATAATATCATAAGGGAAGATTCAACTGTTTTGATTGATAATATTACAAATTAAAATGATTCTTTCCATATGATTCTTTCTTGTGATTTACCACCCGATATAGAAAAGGAAAATGATTCTTTTGAAAGTTTAAAAGTTTTGGGTGGTAATGATTTGAAAAATTCTCCTTCTTCTTCCATTCTTTTCCCTTTCATCTCTTGTGATTGCAATGATGATGTGGGGTACTCCAACACTAAGTTGGATTCCGCACCTTCCACTTTGCAAACACAAGAGAATTTGACAGTTTGTTTGACTCCTACTGATAGGAGTACTGTTAATTTCCTTGGATGTGATAGTTACTTGGAGAGTTTAGAACTTAATATGCCTTTACTTCATTTGAAATCTCTCCATGTTTCTATTTTTGGATGGGATACTGCTGTTTGCTCGGATCATTTGCAGGCACATTCTTGGAAAGGACGTCGGAGGAACCAACATCCACCGTACATCCTTGGACCTCTTCTGATTGATCCTGAGCCACCTCCACCAAGGAAATTCAATACTGGAGAAGATGTCTTCAATAACAAATGCATGATTCTCATCGAGGATGAGAACTTCTCCTTCAAGCGACTCAAGATACTCTAACACAGGTTGTCTCTTTCCTCACTTGTTTTCTTCTTACTTTCTATGATTCTTTAGCCTTAATTGTTGTGTGAGGAAGATAAGTGTGGGGGAGGGACACAAACCAGTAGAAAAAGATAGAAGTTGCTTAGTTTAATAGGTATAATAAGAACCCCCTTTATATGCTTTGTATTTGTGGCCACTATCCTACTTAATTACCATTGTGCCTTGAAATCCCATTTGCTAAGCACTCTCTTTAGAGTTGCTTTACACATTGAGGACAATGTGTTGATTAAGTGTGAGGGAGGGAAATACATTTTAAATCCCATGAATTGGTTGTTTTCAAATGAGAAATGCCTTAAACTAGAAAATTTTTCAAAATTTTTTTTTTTCAAAAATGACTTGCTTTGATGCATGTCTTAAGTGGTAAATGGTCGCATTTGCTACTTTGGAATGTGATTTGTGAGAAATTCTTTGAACTTTCATGATTTCTAGTGTTTTGGCAACTTTTTGAAACCTGTTTTGAAAGAAGAGAGTTTCTATATCATTAGTGTATTTAAGAGTTGAGCATTCTTATAATTGATTGCAATGTTTTGATTGATTATGTTTGTAAGGTTAGCATTAAGAATAGTGAAGTAAATGCATTGTGGTTAGCTTCCTATGCAATTGATTGTGTTGGAGTGAGCATTAGGGAGAAGCCTTGTTGGAAGGTTATTTGGGCTTTGAATTCTTTTCATGTGTGCATGTTCACTTAGTCTTTCACCTTCTAGAACTTGTTTCAACTCTTCTTTGAAACGATATTTGCATTAATGTGATAGAAATGAAAGAGGCATTCAATTTTAAACCCTTTCAACCAAACACAAACCCTCATTTATTTACCATTGCTTACCCCTTTTGAGCCATTTCTATGTTGAGTGTATGCCATTCTATTTATGGTGTTCATAGTATTCTAAATCAAAGTGGTTTGCCAAATACAAAGCTGAACAATGTATATATTGAAATGCCATGTATATAGAAAGGAGAAGTAGAAGAGAATTGAAAAGGAAAAAAAAAGAAAGAAAGAAGGAAAAGAAGAAGAGAGTCTATTTCAAAAAAAAAACAAGAAAGGAAAAAATAAAGAATAAGAGAGTTTAGTTAAAAAAAATGTGTATATGGTTTGAAAATAAAAGAGAGAGATTATTAAAAAAATGAAGGCACTTGTTCATAAATTTGGAAAAGAATTGGCAAGAATTTTAAAGTTATTTAGATGCTATGAACTTGATTGTTACCTTTGACTTGTATATCAACTATTTCCTTTTTCTAATTAATTCATACCATCTAGCCTTCATCATCATTACAACCCTTTTAAGCCCTCTTGATTCGTTGCGTTTAATGTTATAAGTAGTGGAGAAGTTAGAGTTGTTACAAGCCTATGGTAAGGTGTTGATTAAGTGAACTAGAGCGAAATGACCCCAATGGGGTGACATGAGTTAAACACTAATACCTTGAGAGTCCCTTGTGCTTCATTCTAATATTTTGGATTGTGTGGTTAGCTAATTTCTTTGCATTACTTGACTATGATTAGTGTTGACTTGAGGAATTTGATTAATTGATACATTGCTTTCCAATTATGAAATTGCTCATCATTTAAATCCATTAGTGATTTGAATTTAGAAACTTGTGCTTAATTGCCTTTGTTCAGGAGTACAAAGGTCTAAGTGTGGGGGAATTCCAAATCACAACAACTTAATCCATAAAATAAAACATAATTAAAATTATAGTCTCAATATATAAATGAATTCTTAAACCTAAGAAATCACAAATACAATGAGCTATAGATAAAATAAACTCCCCTTTGAAGCACATGTGAGCTCAAATCATCTCCAATTCATCCCCAAGAGCACAAAACTATCTAACTACTCATGAGAATACCTTCAAGAAAAATACTCAAACTCTGATTCAAACACCAAGCCATAAAATCACAGATTAAAATAATCAATTAGCACTAAATCAATGAAGGATTTGGGGCTGGATTTTGAACCAAAACAGAGGAAGCCACGGCTATGTGAGTTCAGAATAAGGGAATGACTGTGTTGAGATAAGAATCAGAGGAAGGACAATGATAATGGTGATGTTGAAGCTTATGGCTATGGCAGTGAAGAAATGGTGGATGTTGGTGGTGTTTCAGTGGTGGTGAAGTGTAGAGAAACGGAGGTTCTGTGATGAAAATGATGAAGGTGACGGTAGTGACCAGTCTTGTTCGTCGGTGAAGTGGTTGAGGTGGCTGTGGTGTTGGAAAGGAATGAAGAACACGAGGCGATGGTGATTTTGAAAGTCCTGTGTTGCAGCTGTGATCTTTGATTCTTTCTCAGCTCCCGGAGGTCCTCGCCGCTGCCATTTCCCTTCAGTTCCGTTCTCTGTTGTGGCTTCATATGGAAACTTGTTAGGATATAGTGTTAAAGGCCATAAAGCATGTCCGAATGGTGAAGAAGGAACATGCTACCATCAACTTCAACAAGGAAGAAAGACAGTTTATCTTGGCCATAGGAGATTTCTTAGACGAGGCCACCCATATTGTAGATTAAAGAAAGCTTTTTTTGGTGGACAAGAGTTTAAACATGCTCCAAAGGCATTGACTAGGGAGCAAGGTTATGAAAAGGTGAAAAATATGAATGTTATCTTTGGTAAAACTACAAAGAATAGTAATGAAAAAAATAAATGGAAAAAGAGGTATGTGTTCTTCAATCTTCCATATTAGCCCAATCTTGATGTGAGACACTGTATTGATTTCATGCATGTGGAGAAAAATGTATGTGATAGTATTGTTCGGACATTGCTTAACATACATGGCAGTTCTAAGGATGGCATGAAGCCAAGATTAGATTTGCAATAAATGGGGATACAAGAAGACTTACATCCAAAGCCATATGGTAAGAGAACTTTTTGTCCTCCAGCTACTCATACTTTGTCTAAGGATGAGAAAAGAAGATTTTATGAGTGTTTACATGGCATCAAAGTTCCTTCAGGGTATTCTTCAAATTTTAGGAAGCTTATGTCAATGACAGACTTGAAGTTAGTAGGGTTAAAGTTTTATGATTGTCATGTCTTAATGCAACAACTACGCCCAATAACTATTCGATGCATTATTGAATATGATCTTTAACATATTTTGACTAGACTTTGTTTCTTCATTAATGCTATTTATAGTAAAGTCATTGAGATAAAAAGATTGGAAGAAATAGAAGATGAAAGATATCTAATCTTGTGCCAGCTTGAGAAGCTTTTTCTTCTTTTTTTGACATCATGGTACATTTAATTGTTCATCTAGTGAGGGAGATAAAGTTGTGTGGCCCTATCTATTTATGATGGATGTACCCAATTAAAAGAACTATGAAAATCCTAAAAGGGTATCTGAAGAATGCAAATCGGCCTGAAGCATCTATTGTTTAGAAATATGTTTGAAGAAGCCATGGAGTTTTGTCAAGATTACCTATCAAATGCAAGACATATTGGGCTTCTTGAACGTCATGATGAAGAAGGTGGTAGACGTGGGGCTACAGTAAAGAGTGTTGATCCTGATAAATTGCAACAAGTCCACTTGTACATCTTGAATAATGTTGATGAAGTTCAATATTACATAAATGCTCATAAAGAAATTGTTCGGAAAGAAAATAGTCGAATGACCGAACAAAGGTTAATTAGGGAGCATAACAAAACTTTTGCACATTGGTTCAAACAAAAGGTTGACGGAGAAGAATGTGTTTCTAATACAATTAAATGGTTAGCATGTGGTCCTGAGGTTGATGTCATAACTTGGGCTTCATTTGTGATCAATGGTTATTCATTTTACACAGTCTATTGATGATAGGATCACCATCCATAATAGTGGGGTTATGTTAGTGGCTGAATCTATGCACTTCTCTAGTTCGAAAGATAAGAACCTTAGGTTGGTAGTAACACCTTATTATGGGGTTATTGAAGAGATTTAGGTGGTTTATTATGTTAAAATTAAATTTTTCATTTTCAAATGCAAGTGGGTTGATGTCAACAATGATGTGAGGATTGATCAGTTGGGATTTACATTAGTTGATCTGAATAATAGAATTTTTAGAGATGAACCTTTTATTATGGCATATCTAGCGAAACAAGTATTCTATAGTACCGATTAAGCAATAAAATGGGGTTTGTAGCTCTCTAAGGAAAGAGGGTCGTTGACATTAATCAGGAAAGTCATTCAATGAATGATCTTCTTGAGACTCCTTCTTTTTCTAGGGGTTTACTAGAATTGGATGAAGAAGATGAAGCAGACAATGAACATGGCACAAGAAATGATCATCATGAAGGAATATGGGAGGATATCTCCTTATAAAACTACTTTGAAGGTTAGTTAGATAAAATGATTATCATAAACTATATTAGAATTATGTATATTGTTATTGGTATATATAAAACTACTTTTTTTGTTGTCGTCACAGGAAAAATGAAGAATATGAGGTGTCTTAGTGTAGATGCTTCGAAGCCAGCTAGTTATAATCAGCGATAGATTACTGTCTGTTGTGTTCTTTCTCAATAAATTCTTCTATAATCAATTAAAGTCTTTTGATTATATTATGATCTTAGCTAAAGTTTTGATTTCTTTTGTCAAATTGTAATATTAAAACAGGGGAATAACAATGTTTAGAAGCATACCTTAAATTTCATATTGTATGTGATCATGTGTTGATTTTAATTTCAATGATTTATTATTGTTACTTCTATAGAATGTGGGGTATAGGAAGAATGATTAAGTATTTTACCATCCAATTGAGATGCTTGATGAAAATGCTGATCTGTATAAGATGTTTGTTGTAATGTGTAAGAGAAGAATTTATTTGAATGTCATTGAAATGACTGCTTGCTGAGTGAAATGTTTTAATAGGGGAAATGGCTTGCTGGGTAAATATTTTAAACGGAACAATCTTTTTTTTAAAAAATGCAACTTTTAGACCGGTTCTTTCCACAACCAATTTAAAAATTATATTTTAGACCGTTTGTCTAAAAAATCGGTATAAAAGTAATACTTTTTAGATCGGTTTTTAAGACAACCGGACTAAAATTTGACCTTTTTAGACTGATTTTTTCTAAAACAGGTCTAAGAAGTTGCCCTTTTTAGACTGGTTTCTTCGATAACTAGTCTAAAAGTAATTATTTTTAGACCGTTTGTATAAATAACTAGTCTAAAAACTCTTTTTTAAGATGGGTTCCTTAACTGGTCTAAAAAGTAGCAGACTTTTTATTACCGGCTGTATCAATACCTCATCTAGAACTGGTCTAAAATGTCATTTTTAACCAGTCTTAAAAGTGATTTTTCCACTAGTGAAGTATTCATTGAGATTATTATACCACATACGCCCTAATTGCTTCAAGCCATACATGGACTTATTTAATTTAATTGAGTACTTTGAGAACTTGCATTTGATGCTTCTGGCATCTTGAGTCCTTCAAGGACTCTTACTTTTGGCACCTTAAGTTCTTCAGGGATCTGTGCTTCTTGCACCTGGAGTCCTTTAGAGACTTGTGCTTATGGAACCGGGAGTCCTTCATAGACTTGTGCTTCTGGCACTTGCTAATTAATTTTGGCTCATTATCATTCATGATATCTAATGATATATTATAAGCAAATATGTTGTCAACATTGACTTCATTTTGGTCCCATCGGATTCTATTCTTAACATAATTTATTGGGATTTCATTATTTTCACACATTTCAATTACCTTAGTCTCTTATAGGACTACTACATTCTCTACTGGAGATATCTCTTATAGAGATAATAACTCTTTAGGAGATAACTCTTCTGGAGCTAATAACTCTTCAGGAGATGGCTCTTCTAGAGCTAATAACTCTTCTTGATTATCATTTACTTGATCATCTATATTCTTAGCTCATATTCTCTTTTGAGGATTTTTATCTTTAGAACTGATGGGCCTCTATGATTTAGGTATGCTTTAAATTCATTCACAATAGGTTGTCCTTCAGGTACTTCAATTCTGATAAGAGCATTAATAGTTGGGACATGTGACTTTGTCACTTTCTTTGGGTCAGTAAATGGTTCTAGCATTTGATTAGCTAAATTATGTAAATGAATTTTCTTTTGAACTTTCAGTACACATTGTTTTGTATGAGGATTAAAATGAGTCAATGATAATTCATTCAAGCTAATCTCTTTACCCAACTGCTTCTTTTCTCCCCCTAATCTTAGGAAAAATGATTCATCAAACTAATGATAAGCAAATCGTGCTGTAAATAAATCTCCTACAGATGATTTTAAATATTTTATAATAAAAGGAGAATCATACCCAATATATATTCCCATCATTCTTTGATGACCCATTATGGTGTGTTGTGGTAGTGCTACTGGCATATATACTACACACCCAAAAATCCAAGATGGGAAGTATTAGGTTCCTGATAAAAAAACCATTTGTAAGGGGGAAACCTTTATATAACTTGTTGGCCTAAATGCGAATTAACATTATTGCATGCAAAATGGCATGCCCCAAGTAGAAATTGGGAGATTATATCTCATTTGTAAAGGTCTTGCAATTAATTACAACCGTTTAACTAATAGTTCTGCAAGTTCATTTTGCATATGAACATGAGCTACAGGATGTTCGATATTAATTCCAAGAATCATAATTAAAACCTTACAAAGTAAATTTACTAGCATTATCAAAACATATTTTCTTGATAAGATAATTAGGGTAATGTGTTTTTAATCAAATCAAATGAGCAAGCAATCTTGCAAACTCCAGATTATGGTGTGGGATGTTGCATTATAAATGAGATATAAATCTTCATGAATTATGTCAATTAGGCTCATTCTTGGTTAAAAGAAACATGAAAATATAGAAAAGCATAACTAAAAATGATATACATATGATAGTAGTAACTTTAAACCCACTAAATCATAGTAGTTTAAATAGACAAAGATAATTTATGCAAAGAAATGAACAACATCCAAATGGGTAATATCCATGTCATCATAATCAAAATGCTAGCTTGATCATCATGATTTATTTTAATCTTTCCCACTTCAGGTGGGAATTTGAACCAATATGATTACAACGACGGCGATGCCCATGACTGTAGCCACATCTATGTCCACGACTATTAGATTCATTCATTACCACAATCACATATGGGAATGTAGTCGAGCCTATTGAACGGGATTCATGATTTATCAACAAAAGGTCATTGTTTTGTTTGGCCATATGGAGCCAAGAAATTAATTCAATATATTTCTTAAACACCTTTCACGATATTTCTACTGCAAGAGCAAAATGGATGCGTGCATTTATAATAAGCTTTTGGAAGAATAACCATCTTCTGGCGGTCATACATTTCCTTTAATTTGTTCTAAAGAAAAAGTCAGTCTTTTACAGCGAAATATTCGATTTTGAGGCCTTCATGCAAATGGTGGTGTAGAAAAATCATGGATCAAACATTCATGGAAAATAGTTCCTTTCAATAATGATATGAGCCACAAATTTAAATTTCACAAGATTTAACATAGTTTAGACTAATGCAATAAAAGAGTATTCATAAAATAAGAAATATAAAACTGCAATATAATAACAGAAATAATAATAACAGAGAATTTGTAAAGACAAGAAATAATTCATAAAGTAAAATATTACAACAAAATTAAAAACTTCATGTCTTCAGGCCATTTAGTTCTTATGGGTTTAAGCCAATTAACCTCAAGATGAGAAATTAGAATCATATCGCTTCCGGCCTTATATCTTCAACATAAAAGCATATGGCTTCTAGTGTTTTATCTTTAGGATAAATAAACTTATATGGCTTCTGGCATTTTATCTTGAGGAAATTTAAATTATATGGTTTTGACCTTTTATGTTTAGGATAAATAAAATTTGTATATAGTTTATTGCTGTCTAATAAAATAAAAGACGAAAAAGTATATGACTTTTGGCCATATAAATAGGGAGTCAAATGAATATGACTTCTGGTCATATTGCAAGAGTGAAAAAGGTGTAAAGCTTTTGGCTATATGATATCAAAATAGGAATCAAAGTGATATGACTTCTGGTCATATAATCTCAAAATAGGAATAAGAGGAATATGGCTTCTGGCCATATAATAGGAAATCAAAGTAATATGACTTCTGGTCATATAATTTCAGAATAGGAAATTAGAGCAATATGGCTTCTTGCATATAATTTCAGAATAGGAAATTAAAGCGATATGACTTCTTGTCTTATATTTTCATAATAAGAAATTAATGCAATATGGCTTTTGGTCATATAATTTTAGAATATGAAATTAGAAGTGTATAGTTTCTATCAATACTAAAATAACAATAATAATATAAAAGAACTTGTAAAGGATATATGAGATATAAAAACAATAACAATCTTCAATCTTAGCCATAAAACTTGATGTTTATAGTAATCTGTAAAAGTATCTCTTTAATTCCATATAGTGGATCAGATTATCTCGGATAGATTAAAATTAGATAAAGATATGGTAAAAGAAAGTAGAGTAAATTGTTAAGGTAACTCTAAGAGAAGTAGACCTTTGTTAGAGTTATCATGCTAATAAAGTGTTATGAAAATAAAAGAAATTTGAGATAAGAGATAGAGAACAAAAGCAAGAGATGAGAAAATTCAAGAGAGAAAGAGGAGAGTATTTCTCATTCACTTATATGTGTTAAATGCTTATACAATGCTTTGATTTATAAACAAACTTGGAGAACCAATGAACTTGGGGAATAAGTAAACTTGGAGAACAAGTTTGTTGGCTTGGAGAGCAAGCTTGTTGATATGGAGAAGTAGATGAAAGTATTAAACACAGCCAAGTTGATGTTGATTAGGATATGAGTTAATGATCATCCACATAATTAATATTCGTAACACATACCAAATTTTCAACATGTGATGATTATGGCAATGAATGGAATGCTCATCTTTCACTTGTAACAAAATCGTTTGTTCTTTTGTGGAAATTTTTTTAAGCATTGTAAATTAAATTAACCATAAAAATTTATATGAATTTTCATTTTACTTTGGAAATCCATATATATGCATCTCCTGTAAATACTATAACAATATGTCGATTTAATATGATTTTCCTGAAAAAAAATATAATATACCGACTTTCTTCTTTATTTGCAAAATTTATAAAATATTCTTAAAAATAAGAAATTATTTTAAATTGAGGTTTTTTCAAAAAAAAAAAACAACTTTGGTAAGTTGGGACAAACATGCTTCCAAGTTCCAAGTTTACGAATCATTATCCACCAACAAGGTTATTTAGTAGCATATTTGAATCCATAGTCTTATGGATTTCAAATTGTTATTGACTAGACCAACTTTTATTAGCTGTTTTAACTAAAATAAAAAGTTCTATATTTTTGACAAAATTTAGAACCTTTGTAATGTATTTTTACTTAATAAGAGGCATCCATAATTTTAACAAAAAGTATAAAAGTAAAAATTCCTATGGCTCTATTGAAAGTATGAAACCTTTAAAAAAAATAGTATATTTTCTTCTTCTATTTAAATAAGCCTTACTTTTATTTTTGTTCAACTATTTCATATTCTTTTTTGTTTAGTTAAGTTTTCCTCTTTCAAGGCTTAGTAGGCAAATTTATCTCTCCAAACAAGTGTGCTTTCCAAATTCAAACTTGTGCTTTCCCCTTTATAAGAGTGAGATCGTTGAGCATTTTAACCCACAGCTTGTTGGTTCATATTTGGTGACCATTACATCATTTGATTATTACCAACCATAAGTAGCTTTTTTCCCCCTTTTTTGTCCCAATAAATCTGCACTTCTTTTTCAAGAATATTGAGTCATTTGGGCTCCTTCTAACAACAATTAATCTTGTAACAATTTACAATTTAATATACTGATGGTGTTTGGGTCTAGTAGAAAGGTTAATTCCTCACAATGTGACGAACTAAGGTTTGAATTCCTGTTGGGAGAGGTGCCCGCATTTAGTGCCAACAATGCCTCGAACAAAATTGCCTCCAATGGGAGGGATACCTGTGCCTAGCAAAAATTTATGATTTAGTTTAATGTGACGAGAAATAGATATATTCTACTTTTTTTGACAAAAGATATATTCTACTTCGACAAAAAAATTCAAAAAATGAATACGTTCACATATCTATGGGTCTCAAATTTTCTTAAGAAATATATATAGAAAGATCAAAATGATATTATCATACAAGCACTCTCCATACATAGTTAACAGATTCACTAGTACAAATTTGGGCATTTATAACACCTAATACATAATGATTACAACTAAAAAACACCATATACGTCGAGGTGTGTCAACACTTGTTTACATTTCAATATTTGCAAAGTAATAAAGGTACAGTTCCACAGACATACATAAAAGTACAATATATACTGATACATTTTTTTGTTTACATATAGGAAATCATCCCCGCAGGGTTCGATGTAATTTACAAAATTGTCCAAAGGTAATCAAAGACTAATTATATAACCACCGGATAAGCTCTTGTAGCCTGTACGCCTCAGTTGGCAAGGTTTGTTGCCTTGCCTTTGGATCCGCTAGTTCCTCGCTTGCAAATTTATCATTTATGAAAAAGGATGAGATTCCAAGGAATCATAGTAGTAATATACAATCAATGATATAAAATGCGAGAATTTAAATATGGAAACTACTATATAATGTAAATGGAAATTCATATCATAACGTGTGTGTATAGAATGCTCAGGGCCAAATGACTGTTTAGGTCCCCTACGTGTACCTTGTTGGGCACCTAACCACAGTTAGGTAATGTATCCCAGGCATACCTCAGCTAGGTACCTAACCACAGCTAGGTAACATACCTTAGGCACCGTGTTCATATCACAAAATACAGTAACATCTAGCATATCAATAATCACATAATGTATGATGTAATATCCTGGATTGTGACCAAGGATTAGCAACTTCAAAGCAACTTCAAAGTAATGTAATTAATATTAATTGAGTACTTTTGAAGTATATATATCGTGCATGATAATCAGGGGCAAAACAGTAAATTTACCGACCGACTGGTTAGATACCATTGAGAACACTCCTTAGTAATCAAGATCAATGGCTAGGATTAAAAGAACAAGAGGTGGAATCCTATGCATGCAAGTTTACATGAAATCATGGTAGGAAGAATAGGATGGTGCCAAGTGGCAAAATAAGGACCCTTGGATCAAAGTCAAATATTCTTCCCTCTCTCTCTCTTTCCTTGTCAAGGTCGGCTATATGTGTATATGTGTGAAGGAAAACTGCATCATCATCATCTTTCCTTTTCTCTCTCATTTAACTTCCATTTTCGTTGAGTTTGAGCAAGAAAGAGAAAAAGAAAAGCTTGAGTTGAGGTAAGTGAACATCTCTATATGCTCAAATGTTCTCTATTAATGTTATGCAAGAAGTTGAGAGCTTTAAACCTATGGTTTCAGAATTTTCATTGGTGGTGGTTGAGAGATTATGAATTTTGGAAAGTTGAAGAATCAAGAAGTTGCCTTTGGAAGACATAAGAGGTGAGTAGTTGATGTACTTTGGTATGGTTGTTTTGATCATTGATTGAGTTTTGAGGACATTGGAATTTGCCCTGATTTTTGGTAAATTTCGAAAAGCATGTTTTGGTTAGTGTTTAGTGTGGAAATTAGTGTCATAGAGTGTCTTTGTGCATTTGGAATTGGCTTGGAAATTTGGGTTGGAATGGATTGCAATGTGTGTGTTGATTGGAGATGTTAAGGTGGCATGTGGTGATTATGGTAGAACATGCTCATGGATAATGAATATGGTCATTTTGATGGCTCCAATGTGTTCCTTGAGCCAAATTGTGTGAAAATAGTATGTGATTTGAAATTAGGGACCATTGGAAGCCAATTGGCAAAATCTGGAAAATCTGTCCAATGTAAGTCTGTTCTGGACAGTCAGATGGTGTGGACGTTTTGACTGGGCAAATGATGTTGAAAAATTATGAAACGTTCCAGTCTTAAATTTCACATCTCAAGCTTCAAAATGGACATAAATTTTGTCATTTCGCTTTTTGAGCTGGGAGTTTAAACTGTCCAAAGTTTGGCATCAAAGCTGGACCCTGTTTTGGTGCAATGTTAGGTTTTTGGTAAATATGGACTTTTGTGGTGATTTCTAGATATGTCCAATATTTTTCCTTGAAAGAGGACTTAAATAGATTTCATTTGGCTTTGGAATCACCTTATTTCGATTTTTTATGAATTAGTTATGATTTTTGGAAGTTCAGCCAGAAATTGGATTTTCTTGGGCCGCGGCCCGTGGATTCTGGGCCGCAGCCCAAATGTTTCTGAGCATCTCTGGACAGTTTTGGGCCTCAGCCCATGGATTTTGGGCCGCGGCCCAACCCCAAAAATATGTGTTTTGCACTTTTCAAAGGTGGTTTTCAGTATAGCCTTTACCAACCCTTTGGGTATATGTTTAGGCCTCTAATAGCCACCTAAAAAGTCTAAATGATAACCAACTTAAGTACTATGGAATTAAGAACTTGGAAAAGAGATTGATTTATTGTCCCTAATTTGGTTTATAGGATTCGACATTTGCCATCCTCGTGAGCCCACTGAGCCAGCAAACGTCAGGAAGGAACGAGGTAGTAACTTTTCTTTCGTACCATATGTGATACATTGTATGTGTGTATGATCATTGCTTTGTGATAAATACGTATGCTGCAACATTGTGAAAATGTGTAAACACCGTCATACCAATAGTCCCTGAGTAGCTAACAGCAGATCGGGCAAGGGTTGTATGCCTTCCCGGCGGAGAAAGGGGATGAGGATGAGGTGTGATATATGTGATTATGTGGGCCGAAAGGCTATTTGTGAAGGCCGACGGACCATTTGTGAAAGCCAGATAGCTATATGAGCTATAAGGCTATGTGTATGCACTGCCACGCCAATAGTCCCTGAGTAGCTAACAACGGTTCGGGTTAGGACAGAGGGCCTTCTTGGCGGAGAAAGGGGATGAGGGTGGAGTGTGATGGGTGCTGCTGTATGATGATTTGCTTACATACTATGTACTTATATGTGGTATAAATGTTTTGTTACTACTGGGATTCTCTTGAATCTCATTCTTTCCTTTAACTAACCTTTCAGACAGGGCGAGTGGCTCTAAGGAAAAGCAGACGACCAGGAGCAGTTAGAACCCTATAGGGACATTTATTTTTGGATGTGTTGGTTAAACCTGTTGGACAGGAGTCTTGTAAATTATTTTTGGGCTGTTTTTTTAGTAACAGATTATAGTTGTGTAATCCCCTACATGGGAAGTTTAAATCTTCTAGTGAATGAATGGAACCCGGGGGTTGCTGGGATTGCTATTAGATATTCTGATATGAATGAATGTAAATTAACTGCACAGGTGATTATTTTCGATCATTGAATTTGAGACCGGAGTAGGAGAGAAGTTTTGAAAATTTTGTAAAGTCCCTACCATAAAAGGGAGTTTTAAACAAGTTTTGAACTATTCGACGGTCTCTAAACCAGCTTAATTAAGTGATATCTAATTATAATTATGTGTTTAAAAGCAGGGGGTTACATTTTGGTATCAGAGCCATAGTTCCTGGCAAGGGTAGAGTTTGCTAGGATAGATCCCTTAGTTGGTTGTAGGGATAGAGGATTATCTGTAAATGATTGTTGTGTATGCACATGTATGTTTTATTGACATGGATATATTTATGAGTTTTTTGACTATATGTGCATACTATCTCTGCTAAATTAATAGGGCAAGTTGTTTGTAGAATGAAGAAAACTAGAGGACGCCCCAGTATTCCGCGTGTAGACCTTGAGGTGGAGGTCGTCAATAATAACCCACCAGATGCAATGCAGGAATTAATGGGTCTAATCAGAGATCAGCGGGATATGATAATTGAGCTAAGAGAAGAGCTCAGAGCAGAGAAAGTGAAGAACAAAGAGGACCCGGTTCAATCCACTCCGGGGGAAACTCAAGAAGAAACCCGTCATGAGGACACTGCTGAAGGGTCAGCATGACCCCTAGAATCCCCACCTCGTGCAATCAAGAATCACATGGGATGCCGCTTAGAGAGGAAAGAGACCTACAGTTTTGGGTCACCAGATTCTGCAAGCATCTGCCTCCGGCGTTCAAAGGTAGATTTGACCCTCAAGCAGCCGAAGATTGGATGAACAGGCTGGAGAAAATATTTGAGGTTCTTAGTTGCCTAGATGAGGTAAAGCCACGACTCACCGTTTATAAGCTCGAAGGGGATGCAGATCGTTGGTGGCGGAATATCGCCCTAACATTGAAGAGCAAAGAAATGCCATTGACTTGGGAACTGTTTCAACAAGAATTCAATGAGAAGTATTTTCCCAAATCAGTGCGGCTCGAGAAGGAGACAGAGTTTCTGAATATCAGACAAGGGGACACGGAGAGCTTTGATGATTACTTGTCCCGTTTTGTTCGATTGGCTCGGTACTCCTCCTACCTCCGGTTCAAGGATGACGAAGAATGGAGTTCGGATATGCTTATCTGCGGTCTCAGACGATAGTTGAGGAAGCGGTTAGCCACTCACCAATTCACCAAGTTTAACAAGGCTGTGGAGCAATGTCGAATCACGGAAAACAATTTGAAAGAGCTGTATCCTGTTAGAGCTACTGGCCACCGCAATGAACCTAGTAAGGGTAATGTTTCCCAAAAGCGGAAAGGCCAAGGATCATCTTCATTCAAGGGCGGTGATAAGAAGCCCTATCAGCCTAGAGACCGTGAACCTCAGAGCTTTGCGACCAAGTGGAAATGTCCTCGCTGCAATAAATCACATTATGGCTAGAATTGTCGGGGAAAAATGATCTGTTTTAACTGTAAGTAGCCAGGACATCTTTCCAGAGATTGTCAACGACCGCGAGTCGAGCAGAGACCGAAGACCTAAGGCTGAGTTTTCGCTATGACCCACGAGGAAGCTCGTAAATCTCCTGAGTTGATACAAGGTAAAATCTCTATTAATGGCCATCTATTGCAAGCATTGTTTGACTCAGGTGCAAGTCACTCCTTCATTGCTTATGATTGCGTGAAGCGCCTGGGATTGCATGTACATAAGTTACCATTTGATTTGGTGGTGTCAATCCCGATGGGTGTTAAGGCCTTAACCACAGAAGCTTACTTGAATTGTGTCGTAACTGTGGAAGGGCACCAATCTATTGTAGATTTGATATGTTTGCCGCTTTACCAATTGGAAGTCATTTTAGGTTTTGATTGGTTAATGGCAAATAATGTGTTATTAGATTGTGGGAACAAGAGGATAGTATATCCTGTTTCTCAGAGGGCTGAAGTTGTGGATTCTAGTATGAATTTCCTTGCTGCAGCTAAAGCTGAACGATATCTTGAAAAAGGTTGCTAGGGGTATATGGTATTTTTCTCTGTACAAAAGGAAGCTAGTGAAATTTTGAGTGATATACCCGTGGTAAATGAATTCCCGGAGGTATTTCCAAATGATCTTATGGATTGCCTCCAGAGAGGGAAGTTCAGTTCCCGATTGACATTGTACTTGGAGCTGGTTCCATATCTAAGGCCCCATATCGTATAGCCCCAAATGAAATAGTAGAGTTAAAGAAACAAATAGAAGATCTTCTTGAGAAAGGGTTTATTAGGCCCAGTGTGTCGCCTTGGGGAGCTCCAGTGTTGTTTGTAAAGAAGAAAGATGGGAGTCTTCGATTGTGTATTATAGAGAATTGAACAAGGTTACTGTTAAGAACAAGTACCCTCTTCGCCGAATCGATGACCTTTTAGATCAACTATCCGGTTCGTGTGTATTTTCAAAGATTGATCTAAGGTCAGGGTATCATCAGCTGTGAGTGAAAGCAGAGGATGTTCCAAAGACCGCTTTCAGGACCCGATATGGTCATTATGAGTTCTTGGTGATGCCATTTGGGCTAACCAATGCGCCTGCCATTTTCATGGATTACATGAACCGTATCTTTCGACAGTATTTGGATCAGTTTGTTATTGTGTTTATCGATGATATTTTGATATATTCCAAAAGTAAGGAAGAGCATGATCATCATTTGAGAATCGTATTGAATATATTGCGTGAGAAGCAACTATATTCTAAATTGAGCAAGTGCGAGTTCTGGCTATCAGAAGTGAAATTCTTAGGCCATGTTATCTCACAAGAAGGGGTCTCTGTGGATCCCAGCAAAGTGGAAGCAGTACTGAACTGGAAGAGGCTAGAATCTGTGGCGGAAGTACGCAGTTTTCTGGGTCTTACTAGTTACTATTGGAGATTTATCTAGAATTTCTCCCGTATTGCGTTGCCAATGACCAAGCTCACGAGAAAGGATTAGCCGTTTGTGTGGGATGAGAAATGTGAAAACTGTTTTGTGGAGCTGAAGGAGAGGTTGACAACGGCACCTGTGTTGATTTTACTCGATCCCAGTTTGACATACGTTGTGTATTCTGATGCCAGTGGGCAGGGAGTAGGGTGTGTCCTTATGCAGTAGGGACGTGTGGTGGCCTACGCCTCTCGACAGCTTAGACCTCACGAATTGAACTATCCAACTCATGATCTGGAGCTTGCGGCCATTGTATTTGCTTTGAAGATTTGGCGTCATTACCTGTATGGTGTGACTGTGGAATTGTACTGCGACCACAAGAGTCTCAAATATCTGTATGATAAAAAAGAACTGAATATGAGATAGCGCCGTTGGATGGAATTGCTTAAGGATTATGACCTGGAAATAAAATATCATCCGGGTAAGGCAAATGTAGTCGCTGATGCTCTTAGCTGAAAGATTGTGCTCGTTGCAGCTATGATGATACAAGAAAGGGAATTGATTGAAGATTTCCGTGATTTGAATTTGAGAAACCAGATCATCTGTGCCAATTACACTGTTTCTCAAGAGGAGAGTGATCTAAGGGCGGAAATTAAAGAAGCTCAGAGTCAAGATGACTGGATACAGTGCAACCTAGCTCGAATTGAACAAGAAGAAGTTCCAGGCTACGTCCTATCGCCTCGTGGATTAGTTCGTTATCAAAAGAGAGTCTGTGTTCCACTTAGGGCGGAGTTGAGGCAGAAGATTCTGGATGAGGCGCACAAGAGCCAATATACTCTCCATCCTGGTATGACCAAGATGTATCATAATCTGAAATCGGTGTATTGGTGGCCGGGTATGAAGTGTGATGTGACCAAATATGTAGCAAGGTGTCTCACTTGCCAGAAGGTAAAGATCGAGCACCAGAGACCGCCTGGTTTACTTCAGAGTCCTGAGATTCCGGAATGGAAATGGGAAAGCGTGACCATGGATTTGGTTGTGGGATTGCCCAAGATCAGAAACTATGATGTGATCTGGGTAATTGTGAATCGGTTAACGAAGTCGGCATACTTCATACCAATCAATGCTGGTTATTCTCCTGATAAACTAGCGGAGATTTATATCTGAGAGATTGTTAGACTTCATGGTACACCGAAGAATATCATTTCCGACCGAGATCCACGATTTACCTCAAGATTCTGGAAAGCATTGCATGAAGCTTTAGGTACTCAACTGAGATTCAGTATGGCTTATCATCCTCAAACGGATGGACAATCTGAGAGAACAATTCAGACGCTGGAAGATATGTTGCGAGCGTGTGTTCTCGACTTTAAAGGAAGTTGGGATCATTTCCTCCCACTTGCTGAGTTCGCCTACAACAATAGCTATCATGCGATGTACAGAGTCGACAGAAAGATTTATGGAAGACGATGTCAATCACCAATATGTTGGAATGAGTTATCCGAAAGAAAGATTTATGGGCCAGATTTGGTTGATCAAACCTCTGCACAGATTTGGATTATTCGTAAGAGGTTGCTTGCAGTGCAGAGTCGACAGAAAAGCTACGCTGACAAGAGAAGTTGGCCTCTAGAGTTTGAGGTTGGAGATCATATTTTTCTGAGAGTATCACCAGTTACGGGGGTTGGGCGAGTGATCAAGAGAAAGAAGCTAAGCCTGAGATATATAGGACCTTTTGAAATCCTTGAGAGGATTGGACCTGTTGCTTACCGAGTAGCACTACCTCCGAGCTTGAGCAGGCTCCATGATGTATTCCACGTTTCTCAACTAAAGAAGTACCAACCGGATCCGTCTCACATCATTGAATATAAGGATGTTGAGCTACAAGAAAATTTCACATATGCGGTGGAACCAAAGCAAGTTATTGATCGAGAAGAGTGACAGCTCAGACACCGAAGCATTCCATATGTGAAGGTGATCTGGAAGGGAATGACTCAAAGAGAGGTAACTTGGGAAGCGGAGGAAGATATGCGAAGATGATATCCAGAGTTTATGGCTCAAGTTGTGTAACAATTTCAAGGGCGAAATTTAATTTTTGGGGGGAGAATTGTAATATCCTGGATTGTGACCAAGGATTAGCAACTTCAAAGTAATGTAATTAATATTAATTGAGTACTTTTGAAGTATATATATCGTGCATTGTCATAATCAGGGGCAAAACGGTAAATTTACCGACCGACTGGTTAGATACCATTGAGAACACTCCTTAGTAATCAAGATCAATGGCTAGGATTAAAAGAACAAGAGGTGGAATCCTATGCATGCAAGTTTACATGAAATCATGGTAGGAAGAATAGGATGGTGCCAAGTGGCAAAATAAGGACCCTTGGATCAAAGTCAAATATTCTTCCCTCTCTCTCTCTTTCCTTGTCAAGGTCGGCTATATGTGTATATGTGTGAAGGAAAACTGCACCATCATCATCTTTCCTTTTCTCTCTCATTTAACTTCCATTTTCGTTGAGTTTGAGCAAGAAAGAGAAAAAGAAAAGCTTGAGTTGAGGTAAGTGAACATCTCTATATGCTTAAATGTTCTCTATTAATGTTATGCAAGAAGTTGAGAGCTTTAAACCTATGGTTTCAGAATTTTCATTGGTGGTGGTTGAGAGATTGTGAATTTTGGAAAGTTGAAGAATCAAGAAGTTGCCTTTGGAAGACATAAGAGGTGAGTAGTTGATGTACTTTGGTATGGTTGTTTTGATCATTGATTGAGTTTTGAGGACATTGGAATTTGCCCTGATTTTTGGTAAATTTCGAAAAGCATGTTTTGGTTAGTGTTTAGTGTGGAAATTAGTGTCATAGAGTGTCTTTGTGCATTTGGAATTGGCTTGGAAATTTGGGTTGGAATGGATTGCAATGTGTGTGTTGATTGGAGATGTTAAGGTGGCATGTGGTGATTGTGGTAGAACATGCTCATGGATAATGAATATGGTCATTTTGATGGCTCCAATGTGTTCCTTGAGCCAAATTGTGTGAAAATAGTATGTGATTTGAAATTAGGGACCACTGGAAGCCAATTGGCAAAATCTGGAAAATCTGTCCAATGTAAGTCTGTTCTGGACAGTCAGATGGTGTGGACGTTTCGACTGGGCAAATGATATTGAAAAATTACGAAACCTTCCAGTCTTAAAATTCACATCTTAAACTTCAAAATGGACATAAATTTTGTGTCATTTCGCTTTTTGAGCTGGGAGTTTGAACTGTCCAAAGTTTGGCATCAAAGCTGGACCCTGTTTTGGTGCAATGTTAGGTTTTTGGTAAATATGGACTTTTGTGGTGATTTCTAGATATGGCCAATATTTTTCCTTGAAAGAGGACTTAAATAGATTTCATTTGGCTTTGGAATCACCTTATTTCGATTTTTTATGAATTAGTTATGATTTTTGGAAGTTCAGCCAGAAACTGGATTTTCTTGGGCCGCAGCCCGTGGATTCTGGGCCGCAGCCCAAATGTTTCTGAGCGTCTCTGGACAGTTTTGGGCCTCAGCCCATGGATTTTGGGCCGCGGCCCAACCCCAAAAATCTTTGTTTTTCACTTTTCAAAGGTGGTTTTCGGTATAGCCTTTCCCAACCCTTTGGGTATATGTTTAGGCCTCTAATAGCCACCTAAAGAGTCTAAATGATAACCAACTTAAGTACTATGGAATTAAGAACTTGGAAAAGAGATTGATTTATTGTCCCTAATTTGGTTTATAGGATTCGACATTTGCCGTCCTCGTGAGCCCACTGAGCCAGCAAACGTCAGGAAGGAACGAGGTAGTAACTTTTCTTTCGTACCATATGTGATGCATTGTATGTGTGTATGATCATTGCTTTGTGATAAATACGTATGATGCAACATTGTGAAAATGTGTAAACACCGTCATACCAATAGTCCCTGAGTAGCTAACAACAGATCGGGCCAGTTCACCCATTTTTAAAATTTTCTTTTAAAAAAAATCATGTGTTTTACTTTTACATAGAATTTCATATAAATAGCCTAAAATCTTTACTTTCTCACCGGTTTAGCCCCGATTTAGTTCTGGTTTGACTCCTATATGACCCACTAACCCTTAACCCAGTGCCCCGACCAGTTCAATGTCTAGTCCGGTTTTCAGTACCTTGGTTTCTAGTGGTTATATGAGTCTATACTGAAAAATTACAAAAGTACCCATGGGAACCAGCCCAACCGTACTTTCCCCGAAATTTTGACCTGGGCCATTCTGACATATTTTTGCCCAAGAAATCCATTTCCGGCCTCGAAATTACTAAATTTGCTGCTGAAAGACCAAAATACTCCAAATATATATTTCCCCTTTAGTTTCCTTAATTAATTAAAATTAACTTCAATTAATTAGAAAATAATTAATTGTGCTAAAATGGTAAAATTACAAAATTGTCATTACCTTTTAAATTTAATTCTTTTTCCCCTTTGTATTTGACCAATTTCCATTTATTATTGGACCAAATATTTTCCTCTACTATTTTCCCATTTTTAGGCCTTAATATTGGGCTTTTTAAATTACCCAAATTAATTCCATAATTATTTTTGCCCAATTTTCATGAAAATACAAATTTAGAAAATTCATATATTCCAAATTCATGAGTATTCACCATTTTATTGAATATTTCCAAAATAATTACACTATATTTTGTTAGATCCTATTTGTTTTGATGATAACAAATATTGGAATAATCTTACAAAAGGTTTTGATAATAGACAAAGGAGCTTTGAATAAAGTAACCAAGTATTTGGTGGCAAGGAAAGCCATCACTCAAGTAGGCACTCGAGTGATGAAGAAAGTTATGAAGTCAAGCAACAAGAGAAAGAGCTACTGTAACCCCCTTCCAACGATAGGCTGAGATTAAGTTTATAATCAAGTAATTAAGTGAAATTAGAGATCTTAGATGATTTAGGACTTAAACAAAATCAAACTTCCCAAAATCAAGGTTTATAAAAAATTTTCTAAAACATGTTCACAAAGGTCTCGTATTCACATTACAAATACAAAATTGGCTTGAACAGGCTGATTCCATTTACAAATATCATAGTACAGCATAAATTCCCAACACACTCAGATTCCTTTAATCAGTAAAGGGTCTTATAAGGCAACAATACCCATAATCTCTTCCCCTTTACTAGGTGATTATACAAAACTATTCAAATCTCACCAATACATATACAGGCAATTTCCAACACAATATCCATATGATATACATGATAACCAAATAATCAAAACAACTCCCAATCCAGAGCTCTACCCGCTCTTTGTCACCCTCTTTCCTTTTGATCCTTCGGCCTTATCTAAAAGTTGTTTTGGGAGAGTGAAATTCTAAAGAATCCCCATAGTAACAAATCACTCATTGTATGCACAACAATAAGGCATGAAAGCAAATAATCACAAACACATTGCAACTACAGTGGCGGTTACAGTGGCAAGGGCAGGTATGACTCGTATCACCCTTACGTTTGCTCACGCTGAAGTGCTCACGCTATATTGCACCACAACACAGTTCACAACAATATATTTCACCACAGTTGGGATTCATATAAAGTATTATACAATACACAGCCATACTGGCCAAGTTCACAAAGCAGTTTCTCAAAGATCCATGTCTATTACAAAGGCAGTTCAACGGCCGGGGTAGGTGTGATAAGCATCAACCCCCTACGACAGCTCCCGCTGAAGTACTCCTGCTGCAATGGACCATAGCACATTTTCATTCACATTTCACAATCATACAATGATCAATCATGCATACCAGACATCATACACAACATGAGAGAAAAGTCACTACCTGCTCATTCCTTCTGTGCATGCTCTGGCACTGGTCCCTCCTAAGTAGGGCAAATGTCGTATCCTATAATTCATAATAAGTGATGAAGTATTATTCTCTATCCAATACTCATTTACTTCTTAACACTTAATTTGGTTATCATTATTGCTCTTTAAGCACCTATAAATATCTCTAACAAAAGCCCTAAAGGGTTGAAAGAACTATCCCAAAGATCCCCTTTTGGAAGCACACAAACTAATTTTTCACTGTTGCACTCAAGTGAATATGGCCTCACTCAAGTGATGATGCACTTTGCACTCGAGCACAAAGCTTAACACTCGAGTGACAGCCAAATGCTCACTCGAGTCATAGGAAGTGAAGCATAAAAAGTGATAACCCAAGAGCAATGGAAACTTTTAAAGTAGAGGAGCACTCGAGTGAAGACAACCTCACTCGAGTGACAGCTTAACACTCACAAGTGTTAAGTCATACTCTTGAAACTTGGCAGTGAGTGCCAACCCGAGATGAGAGTTCATGGTGTCAAATATACCTGCACTGGAGTGAGAACTCACACCACTTGCGAGTGAGGCTACACTCTTGCCTCTACACACGGAAGTGCAACATGGAATCTAAAGGCAGAAAGGGAATATGCACTACCGCACTCGAGTGAAACCATCCTCACTTGAGTAATGTTCATCCCACACTCGAGTGAACCCCAAATCACTTGAGTGATGTTATCAGAACCCAAAAAACGCTGTAAAACTGATAGCACTTCCTAACGTTTGCCCAAGTGATTCTAATGGACCCAAAACTTCAACCAAAGCTACTCCCATACAAAAACATCCAAGGAATCCAATAAAACCATTAAAATAACCAAATTCCTACTCTATTATCATGCTTTGATTTTGGTCAACATTAAACACCAATTTCTCAAAATCACTAAACATGTCATTTCGATCCCAAATCTATCTATCTATCTATCCCAAACTCACCATAAGATACCATTTCCATCACAATAACATACTAAACTCCCAATAGTCATTATTTTTGAATTCAAGCCAAAAATTCAAGAATTTCCAAACGAATTCAAAAGCCACAAAACTTATATGGAAAAGTTCATTTCACTTACCTCTATAACTTTGCCAAAGTGGTTATTTGATTCTCCAACCTCTAAAATTCCTTGTGGCATAAATCAACACCAATGGCCAAACTATAAACATAGAATTGAAGTTTTTAACTCAAGGAACAGTATTAATGAAAAGTATTTTGGCATTTGAGGCTATTTCCTTACCTAAAAATCAAGCTTTTCTTCTTCCTTTCTTCCTTCAATGGCTGCACGAGAGAGATGAGAGGGATGAGCATGGAAGAAGATGAAGAAATCATCACATCCCCATCCCCATGCCTTGCTCAGCAAAAAAGGAGGGAAGAAGAAAGAGAAAATATAATTTTCTTAATCCCAATTGACTTTTCTCCCTTCTCTCCCATGATATATGCTGGCCACATGTCTACATCTCATTGGCTCTCCTCAAATAAGTAACTAATTAGTTACTCTAACCACTCCATTAGCCATTTAATCATACTTCTCATTTTCCTCTTAGTAATTAATTTCTCCGCTAATCACTAACTATGACCAATAGTTCTAGTCTTTCAATTTCCTACTCATTATGGCATTTTAATGAAAATTGCCATAAAACACATAATTATTCCACTTTAATTCAATAATTATCCTCAATAATCATCATTAGCCCTTAATTGAAATTTGAGGCATTACAGCTACTACCAGATTTCATAAGAGATCACTCAAGTGATAATCAGCTATTACTCGAGTAATCACTCGAGTAATATGAATCAAATAGTCCCAGAAGCTCTCTACTAAGATTTGCATGGTGTCACTCGATGGCTCACTCGAGTAATGATAAAGGATCACTCAAGTGACCAAGTAAGAAATGAGGCAGAGAAGTCTCTGCCAATATTTTAAAGGGATCACTTAAGTGATGGATTTAGATTACTTGAGTAATCACTCGAGCCATAAAGTTTAGAAGGCATGATTTTAATATGTTGTTTATTGATTTGTTATCCATATGATTAATCTTTCATTATGTTAGTATTCTAAGTATATTTGTAGAGAAACAATGAAGAGATCATGTGTTGAGAGAAAAGCCAAATGAAACATCCAAACGTTCACCCACCATAACAGATAGTTTTTAAATTTGAAGAATGGTCAAAGAAACTACGCGACTCTAATGGACATGTTGAAATGGTTCCAACGCCTATTACAAATTCAACTATAAATATAAGAACATACGACAATTATGAACACACAAACATACATCAATTAAAATATTTATAGTGCTTAGTTTCTTATATTCATTCCTATACTTCGGTGATTATATATTTTCTCTGTGAGAGAGATTTTCATTATAAACTCAATATTTGTTATTGAGGCAACTTAAGATTGTGGAACCTTGAGTTGGGGATTTGATTACAACTTTTAAGGGGGAGCAAGTGTCTAGTGAAGGAACTTGCTATATACTATGGTGCCAAGAACCCACTGAATCTTGGGAGTAATAGTGAAACTCTCAGAGAATTTCTGAAGACTGGACATAGGTCAAAGTGGTTGTAGCTGAACCAGTATAACTCTCGGTGTACACTTTGATTATATTTTATTTAGCTCTTAACTACATTAAATTTCCAGTCAATTTTTACATATGAAACGAATTTTCTATGTCACCCAATTCACCCCCTCTTAGGTGAACGCTTGTACTAATATTTAGTATCAAAGCAAAGGTATTCTTGTTCAAGTATAACAACCTAAGAAGGATCCAATGGCAAGCATGGGTGAAGGAATACTTCCCGACGGAGCTTCCATCACCAGACCACAAGGTTTCATGGCGAACACTTCTCTTTCTGGAAAATGAAGTTTAAAGTATTTGTAATGGCTATAGAATACAAATTATGGGAGGTGAGTGAGAATGGAAACTATGAATATGTAAAGATTGTAGATTCACAAAGACTTCTAAAGACACCAGCAGAGTATGATGAGAATGACAAGAAACTCATTACTCTCAACAACAAGGCAATTCTAATGATTCAACGTGCTTTGAGTCAAAATAAGTACTTCAGGTTTTGCACACTTCCAATGGCTAAGGAAATATGGCAAACCTTGGAAAAAGTTTACGAAGGAACTTCAGGAATAAAGGAAAACTGGATCAACACTGTGGTTATGGAATTTGATTTACTTCAAATCAAAACAGGTGATTCAATAGCTAAATTTGAACTTAGATATACTCATCTTGTTAATCAACTTCTAGTGCTTGGGAAAGTTTATGATCAACATACCCAAGTAAGAAAGATTCTTAATATACTCTCTACAGAATGGGAGGCCAAAGTTACTGCAATTGAGGAAGCAAAAAGCGAATCAATATGATCGGTTGCTTATCTATTCGAAAGTCTCTCTGAATATGAAAGTAAGTTGAAATTCAAAGGAGAACTAAAAGATATTGGTGATGAGAAAAAGAAAGGTCTTGTATTAAAAGCAAAAGAGGAAACTAAAGAAGATGATGAAGATCTAGACGATGATGAAATGGTCCTGATAATAAAAAGATTAAGAAAATTTTACAAGAAAGGCCAGGGATTCAGAAATTTTCAAAAGGGAGGAACAAACAGTAAAGAACACATTATCTACTATGAATATGGAAAGGCAGGACATATCAAGTCAGAATGTTCAGAATTGATTCAGAAGAGCAAAGAAAAGAGAAAAGGCAAGTTCTTCAACAAGAAGAAAGCTTTTATATATGCTATATGGGGAGACAGTTCCTCTGACAAGAATAGTGATGAAGAAGAAGTAGCCAATATCTATTTGGCCGCTCATAAAAAAAAAGAGATAACTAATTCTGATCCTACCTAAGATGAATTACTTTTCGAGTATAATGCTTTACATTCTGAATTCATCAAAGTTGTTAAAGAACTAGTGATTTTCAAAAGAAAAAATAAAGTTCTTGAAGAAGAGCATAAAGAAAGTTCAGAGAAAGTTTGTGAAAATTGCTCTTCTTTGAAAAAGAAAAATATCAATCTCACTAAGACTCTTGAAAAATTTACTAAAGGAAGTGAGAAGTTAAATGTTATTTTAATAGCTCAACAATTTGTAAATGAGTGATCTGGTATTGGATATGATCCAAAAATAGACATAAAAAAAGGAAGAAAGAAAACAGGAGGTAAGATGTATTTGAGTTATTTTTAACATTCTTTACATACATAGAATCCTTTTGTATATTGCAATTACTATAATAGAAAGGTAATTAAACTTCATCATGCATACATAAAAAGAAAGGAAAGATAGGAACCTATAAATGGGTGCCTAAAAGTTCATATGTTTAGAAAATAATTTGTGCTAACCCAAAAGGACCGAAAAAGATGTGGGTACCTAAGGCGTAATTGTATTTGAATGTAGATATGTCTCAAAGCATCAAAAGGTAACAAATGGTATATAGATAGTAGATGCTCTAGACATATGACCACCGATTTGAAAAGTTTTACAACGTTGCAACCTAAGGAAGGTGGAAAGGTAAAATTTGGAGGAAATTAATCCATAAAGATAATAGGAATTGGTGAAATAAAAAATGACAAAGGTATACAAGTCAAAGACGTATATTACGTTGAAGGCTTATGTCACAACTTGCTGAGCATAAGTCAAAGTATAGATAAAGATAATTAGGTAATATTTGACTCAGAGGAATGGCTAATTGTAAACAAGAAAGACTTACAATTAGATAAAGAAAACCTCAAAGCTAAGCTTAGAGAAAAAAGGGAAGGTAACTGCTATACTCATGATATTAGTAGAAATGCTTTTGAGAACTGCTTTCTAAGTAATACTGATAGAAGTTGGTAATGGCATAAGAGACTAGCTCATGTCAATATGCACCAACTAGGCAAGTTACTCAAAAAGGATTTAGTACTTGGTTTACCCAAAGTAAATTTCAAAAACAATTTGATCTGTGATGCATGTTAAAAGCGTAAACAAACTAAATTATCTTTCAAATTGAAAAATGAGATCACAACTAACAGACTACTTCAATTGCTGCATATGGATTTAATTGGTCCAACAAGAGTTAAAAGTTCTGGTGGCAATTTATATTCATTGGTCATTGTTGATGATTTTTCTAGATTTACATGGACTATTTTCTTATCATATAAGGATAAAACCTTCAGTGAATTAATTGTTTTTGCCAAGAAAGTGCAAAATGAGAAAGGTATTTGTATTGCAAGTATCAGGACAGATCACAATGGCAAATTTAAAATCAAGCCTTTGGAAACTACTATGACACTAATGGTATTGATCACAACTTCTCTGCTTTAAGGAAAACTCAATAAAATGGAGTTGTGGAACGAAAGAACAAAGTACTTACTGAAATGGCTAGAGCAATGCTGAATGAAAAGAACATGTCGCACGTTTTTTTGGGAAGATGCAATTAGCACGGCATGCTACATTTCAAATAGAGCCTATATTGGAACAAAATTTAGAAAGACACTATATAAACTATACAAAGGAAGGAAGCCTAACCTTGTTCATCTGCACATCTTTGGTGTAAGTGTTTCATTTATAATAACAATAAAGATAACCTAAGAAAGTTTGATTCTAAATCTGATGAAGGTATATTCCTAGGCTATTCTAAATGAAGTAAAGCATACAGAGTTTTTAATAAACAAACATATATTGTTGAAGAATCAGTTCATGTTGTATTCGATGAATTTGAATCCTCTGACAAGATTATTTGATGATGAGCAGGAAATAGTATTAAATCAAGATAATGGACAACCTAAGTGTAAACCATACAATCCTAAAAATCACTAAACCAAGGAAGAAGAACAATCACTAGGACAAGCTAGAGCCTGGAAATATAACAAGAGTCATCCCCTAAAACAAGTCATAGGACATGTGAATGAAGGAGTCAAAACAAGAAACAAAATTTTTAATGAAGTTAGTTTTTCTGCATTCATTTATGAAATAGAACCTTCTAAGATTGTTGAAGCCTTATTAAACAATGATTGGGTTATAGCAATACAAGAAGAACTTAAGCAGTTCAAAAGAAATCAAGTTTGGGATATGCCCCGACCTAAGGATCATCCGATCATTGGCACAAAATGGGTATTCAAGAACAAACTTGATGAATCCATATTTATTGTTAGAAACAAGGCAAGATTGGTAGCCAAATGCTATAATCAGGAAGAAGGTATTGATTATGAGGAAACATATGTTCAAGTGGCTAGAATGGAAGATATATGAGTACTCTTAGCTTTTACATGCATTAAGGGATTCAAACTCTATCAAATAGAGGTAAACAGTGCATTTTTAATTGGATATATCATGGAAAAGGTATATGTAAACCAACCTCCAAGTTTTGAAGATGTGACTAAGCCTGACCATATTTTCAAACTAAGAAAAACTTTATACAGTTTAAAACAAGCCCCGAGAGCATGGTATAAAAGACTTAGTAAATTTCTCATTGATCAAGGTTTAGTACAAGGAAAAATCAATACAACACTTTTTACAAAATGAAAAGGAAATGATATTTCAATAGTATAAATATATGTTGATGACATAGTTTTTGGTGGTACTAACAAAAGTTTGTGCAAGGAATTTTTTGAGATAATATATGGGAAAATTGAGATGTCAATGATGGGAGAATTGAATTTCTTTCTTGGCTTACAAATCAAATAAAGAAAGAATGGAATTTTCATATCTCAAATGAAGTATTTGAAAGAGCTATTGAAGAAATATGGAATGGTGAAGCAAATGGAATGGACACGCCTATGAGTTTTTCAACTATGTTGCTTGATGCCGATGTAAAGGGAAAAGATTATAACATCACAACATATAGAGGAACGATTGGATCATTACTCTATCTCACTGGAAGTAGACTTGACATCCAATTCAATATTGGTATGTGTGCAAGATATCAATCAACGCTAAAGGATCACATGCTGAAACTATCAAATGAATCTTTAGATATCTTGCCAACACAGCAGAATTAGGTCTCTAGTATCCTAAAGGAAGAAATTAATATCTACCTGCATACTTATATTCTAATCATAGAGGCTATAAGATAGACAGAAAGAGTACAAGTGGGCAATGCTAGTTTCTTAGAGGTTTACTTGTGTTATGGTTTAGCAAGAAACAAAACACAGTGTCTCTTTCCTTAATAGAAGCCGAGTTTGTTGCAGCATCTAGCTGTTGTACACAAGTGTTATCACTACTAGAAAAAAGGGTTTTAACGTCCCTTTTTTTGGCCTTTTAATGTCTGAAAACAGAGGGACGTCTATGTGAGGGTCGTAGAAAAAAACGTCATTAACGTCTGTAAAACAAGGGACGTAGAAGGCAGACTTTAGACGTCCCCAGTTCCACTGGGGACGTCTAAAGTATGACATTAGACGTCCCCAGTTGGAACTGGGGACGTCTAAGGTGGAACTGGGGACGTCTAAAGTATGACATTAGACGTCCCCAGTTGGAACTGGGGACGTCTAAGGTGGACCTTAGATGTCCCCAGTTCCAACTGGGGACGTCTAAAGTGTCGACTGCAATACTTTCCATGTCCCTTTTTTAATTAAGGACGTTGAAAGTTTTTTTTTAAATGGACTTTTTATATATATTGCACTGTCTGGAAATGTAAACTGCAGAAATAGGATTCCAACAACAGAATAAAAGAATAGCAGTTCAGCAGAATGGAAACAACAACAAACACAGTGATCAACCCAAGGCTTCTACATGCCACACAAACTACACAACAATCTATATCCAAGTCTACTACATGCCACACAAACTTTCAAACCATACAAACTAAACATCAATCTATATCCAAGTCCCCAGTTTGTACAACAACCAAGACTAAAATCCAATCCATATCCAACAACAATAACGCTAATTATATGTACTACCACAAAAGTATGTCCTACACAAACTACTAAAGACTTTACTCTTCTGGTATACGTTGAAGAAGATGTCCAGCCAAAAAGTCTCTGATCATATTTAAGTCTTCATATGAGTAGGTATCTTCATTGTCAAAAATCTGTAAATTAGAAAATAATCTTAGATGAAATAATGAATGAAGTGAATGAATTGCCATTGAATCACAACACCAAGAATATTATCCTCTGAGAATGAAGAAGCGATTACTTGTTCAAAATCTATCGTAATGCCACTCTGAATGATGTTAACCATATAAAGCAAGAAATAATATCCACATTCCCAGCCGCCAGGTTGTCAAGGACACTATAAATCAAAAGCAAATGGTTAAAATCAACAAAGGCATATCTAAAATGACCTTCAATCAAAAGAACTTGATTTGAAACTACGTACCTTTGGAAACAACCATCTCGGATCTTTGCCACCTCTACGTTCGCGTGGCCCGCCAAGTGCTCGATACGTCGTGCATGCCCTATTATTAAAATGAAAATCAAAATAAATTAGAGTAATTCATTAAGTCAAGAATCAAGAAGCAATGAAATACAAAAAAATAACTTACTGGTTGAAGACGCTTTTAGTTTCTTTGTCTGGTCTTCTATTTAAGGAATCAAACCAGTAAACAACGTACGACCGAGGACAGACAACACACAAACTCTAGTGATAACTATCACAACATATACAGATTAAAAAGAAGTTAGATGGCAAGGCAATTATTTATTAATAATCTCAAATACACAAAATTAAAATGCGTACCCTTGAACAATCGGTGCTAGATAACAACGATACTCGTCCTCTGCCAATGCGAAGCCCACATAGTTCGTCCTTCTTTTCAATGTATTCCCAATCCTTGTCGTATGTGCAGGAGACAAGAATCCATATAAATCAACTTTCTGAGAGTCAACGCATATACGACGGTAGGAGCTATAATAGAATTAAAATGATGAATGTATTAGCTAGTTAAAATCAACTTAACTAAATGAATCAAAAAATGGGAAATAAAAAACTTACGGGATTGCAAATTTGCCCCATCCAACATCTAGCTCCTCGAACTTCATGAACTGTTTAAGATCTTGTTTATCAATTGTGAAGTGATACTCTGTTTCCTGGCCCACAATCCCTGGAGGCATATGCATATCAATCTGGCGAATGCCTTTATAGATATGCTGCAGTCGTGCTAAGAAGGGCCATTTCTCTGCTTCCTGCTCGTTCTTTTAGAACATAAAAACACATACTATTAGTAGAATGTCAACACATCTCAAGTAAAAGTGATGTAGTTCCATACTATTGGAGGTGTTGGTGGTAACAAGCCAATAAGATGTACAGGCCAAAGGATGAAAGATCCTCTCGCTTGAGCTATCGTGGCAACCTCGACATCAAGAATAGGGATGGCTGTACCTTCTTCCCCCGCTCGAACACACGTCACAGTCACCCTACGCAAATGCTGTGGAATTTGCTGATGATGGTGGGTAGTAGCTTCTGTGTGAACGAGAGCATCTGCAACTACACGCAGCACTGGGGCATCCAAAGAGAGGATGGCAGGTTCTCCCGACGATGGAGTATGAGAAGGGTCGGCAAGTGGTTCCTCCGCCGGGTTGTAACTTCCCTTGGTGCTGTGGAAGGCCGGGGATGAATGGGTTCTACGCTCGGTAGTTGCCATCTGCGATTCAAACATCTTCTGCATTTTAGCTCGTAGCTCAGGCATCAGCTCAAGACATAGCTCTGGCAACAGCTCTTGTCGGAGCTTGTCGCGAAGGTTGGCCTCGAGCACTTGTGAGACTTCCTGACGAATCTTGGCCACAAGCTCCCTACTGGGTTCAACTTGTGACGAATAAGGATGTGAGGCTCGGCCAAAATACTTCGTGACACGAACTCCCACTGCCTCCTCTCGAACATGACCAGGGTGATCTGGCTTCCCAATCGCCGTTGACAAGATGTCCATCTATCCACTTGGAGTGAACGAACCTTGGCTACTATGATCTTCCAGTTCATCCTGCAGTATAAAAGTTATCGTAAGCACTTCCAATATGAAAAAATAAGTTTGTAATTATGCTCTAACTACTTACAATTCTTGCGGCAACCTCAGCAACAGTCGGATTTATGTACTTCCCACCCTTAAGCCTCCCTGCTTTCCATTTTTTGTGACGTGGTGGAGGTGGCGGGGGCTGGACCACAATGGTAGGATCTGATGTGGCTGCTTCCTTCAATTTCTCCAACTCTTCTGCCATCATCTGTCGCTGAAACTTCCGATAACCACCACGAGACATGCAATGTTGATAGTTATTAGCTGCTTGCCTCTCTGCATTTGCTGCACTTAATGCCTTTTAAAGGAAAACAACAAACACAGTGATCAATAATGTCAACTATATTCAAATAAAACACTATGATTACATAAATCTTACCAAAAAGTTTGGATCTTCTCGTGATGCCATAAACAACCTCCAGTCCTCTGGGGACAAAAATGGATACTCATGACATGGATCCTGACCCCTCAAGTCCCCTCGAATGTAATCTCGTGTGAGCCTGTTCTTGAAATCTTTCCATCATAGACGAACCTTCGTCATCCACTCCTTGTACATCTCTGCGGTGTCAAGGACATCATAAGTTTGCTGCAAGGTAAAAACATACGTTAATTATATTTGAAGTGATAGGAATAAAGATATAATGCAAATGTATTGAAACTTATATACCAAAAGTTGTTGCCAAATCAAGTCTTTGGTTTTTGGTGGAACCAACTTCCAATTAGCATAGGTAATGCGAACTTTGCTTCGAGCCAAAAAACCTACGTAGCTAATGAAATGGTCTTCCTCCGGACCAATTGGTTTCATATTTTGATCAAAGTCAATATGCAACCTCTCCTGTTGATGGTTATGACGTGCTACCAATGCAGGCATTTTTGTACTGCCTCTAACCCTTCGTCTCGCAACCGGTTCACATGTCGCATCACGTTCAGGCCTATTCATTTCATTGTCCCTATCACTTGGAGAGTCACCAGAATTGTCCATATTCCTGTAAGCACAAAAATCATTGTCAGATAGGTGAATTAATTGTAAGTAAATGAATAAACTGAGACGTAATAAAACAAATAGCACACATTACTATTTTCTAAGTTAAGCTCTTACTCTAGGCTGTTTCCCATAATCCTTCACCATGATCATTTCTCATAGCATATTCTTCATCATCTACCAATTCTACTTCACTTGTTGTAGGTAGATTAATTGTGAAAGGTGGTGTGTTGTCAAGGTTAAAGGTCGGATCACCATGCTTCTGTTTTTTACTCTGAAGTATAATGGACATTTTTTTTATTTGTGGGATCTGTGACATAAAACACTTGTTTCGCCTGGCTTGCTAGAATGAAGGGCTCATCCCTATAACCTACTCTTTCAAGATCAACTGAGACAAATCCAAATTGTTGATCTATTACCACAGCATTATTGCTAACCCACTTACATTTGAATAAAGCAACTTTGAACTTGTTGTAAGTGATTTCCCATATTTCTTCTATCACTCCATAATAGGCCATGGATGCTAATATGGGGTTTTTGTCTTTCGAACTAGAAAAGTGCATGGATTCAACTTCTACCATCACCCCACTATTTTGCATGGTACTCCTATCATCTTGGTCTTTTGTGTAGAAAGAATACCCGTTTATATCATAACCGCTCCAAGTAATTATCTGAAACGAAGGCCCCCAGGCTAGCCACTCTATTGTCCCAGACACACCGGACTCATGCAAAACCTTTTCCTCAAACCACTGAATGAATGTCTTGTTTTGCTCAATAGTAATCTGCATGTCATTCTTCCTCGGATTCTCTTTCTTCAATCTCTTTCTGTATTCCTCTATGTACGGTTGCACTTCTGCCATGTTATTCAGGATATAAAGGTGTGCTTGCAACACCTCTTCACGAGTTGCTTTTAAGTTAACCAAATGTAATGTTCCTGTGAGCCGTGTGTACTTACTCCCAGGGTACAACGGTGTCTCTGCATCACTCCGCGGGCTGTCATATTTATGCGACTGCGCAAAGGATTCTACCTCAACATCGTGAATCATTCTCTCCATTCTATCTTCATCTATGACATCCGTAGCTTCCTTCTTGTGTGACGGACAATCAGTTACTTCCTCACCATGCCATATCCACCTTGTGTATCGAAGATTTATTCCATCACAAAGTAGGTGATCCCTTATAACTTCAACATCCCGTGTTCTCTCATTTAAACAATTGACACAGGGACAAAAATACTTCCCATTTTTTGCTGGAACGTTCCTTCTAGCAAATTCAATAAACTCTTCAACCCCATTCTCATATTCTTCACTTGTTCTCAAAGCATTCATCCAACTATGATCCATTCTATTACCACCTATGCCATTCACACTCAAGTTTAGAGTCATTGTCAACACTGGGAATTGCCTTTTACTATTTTGTTTTCCAAAATTTTGGCAGCATTTCCCCTTAAAAGTGACACATCCCAAAATCAAAATAACAAACCATCTCAGCTTAATTTAAACTAAACTAAACTAATTAATAAGAGTAAAATAAAAATTCATAACAGTAAAACAAGAGTAAAAAGCAGGAAGCTAATATTAATTTTTCTAACCCAAACAAAAGGACGAATACTTTAATTAGTGTCAATAAATATACCCTTTCTTAAAAGAAATAAAAATTTAGCCCCAATTCCTCACAAGTCTTTGGTTCCTAAAATTAATTATCAAAGCCAAATTCTATGCCTACCTACTAACACTCTAAGAAGATAGAACCAAATCCTAATCAAACTCAATTCTTTCAATATCAAATCAAACAACTTTTAGAATATTCATAAATCAAAATCCAAACTTCCTAAACGCAATTTTTTTGTTCAAAAGTTTGCAAAAAAATTTCTCTATATGTATGAAAGCAAAAAAGACAAGTTAACCAAACTTAATATATAGTATTAGTTATAAATTTTTAAAAATTAAAAAAAAAAAACACAATTTAACAATTTTGTAAGGGTTTTGTAAGGGTTCACTTACGTTAGATCACAAGTGATTCTTAAAAGTCTAAACAAATATGATAAATCACCCCAACATACATAACGTTTGACATATTAATCTAACATTAATTCAATTCTAACATTGTTAATTAACAACATCTGTTCCCCAAAATAATTATTTACATTAACAATATTAATAATTATTTACATTAGCAATATTAACAATAATTATTAACATCTGTTCCCCAAAATAATTATTTACATTAACAATAATTATTTACATTGTTAACCCACGCACCTGATGTTCTCAAAATCCAAGTGCAGAATCCAAGTGCATGCTGCAACAATATAACCCAGAACGCAGAATCAAGTGCACACACCAACAATCCAGAAACGCAGAATCCAATTGCAGCAACAATATTCTACAAACGCAGAATGTAAATTCTTAATTGCTTCACATAATAATCCAACTCACGCCTCATATGCACATGATTTTAAGAAACCCAGAAACGCACCTGAATAATTCTGAGAATGCAGCAGCAGCAGCAAATGGGAAGACCCATACGGGCACGGGAATGGGAGAAGAGGGAAGACAAATGCAGGGGAGGGGAGGTGCGCCTTTGCTCAGTGAATGAGTTCTGAAACTCAGCTCATGGGTTTGGGAGAAGAGAGAAAACAAATGCAGCAAGGGAAGTGCAAATCTGGAGACGCTCACGCTCACGGGTATGGCTTTGGAACTTGTTCAGTGAAGCAGAAATGAAATGCAGCTCACGGGTTTGGGAGAAGAGAGAAAACAAATGCAGCAGGGGACATTAATGGGTATGGCTTTGGCATAGAAGGTAAAGCTGCCATGTACAGTGAATGAGGTGATGTTTCTGTGGTGTTTCTACGTCCCCAATTTCTCTGGGGACGTCTAAAGCTGGGTTTAGACGTCCCCAGTTTCTCTGGGGACGTCTAAACCCAGCTTTAGACGTCCCTAGTTTCTTTGGGGACGTCTAAAGTGTTGGAATTTTTTATTTTTGGTCAAATTCATCCAGCGCCATATCCTCCCACCAAATATTGAACTTTGGACGTCCTTAACTTAAAAAAGGGATGTCCTTTAGGGACGTAGAAGGTCTAGTTTGTAGTAGTGTATGGCTAAAACAACAACTACAAGACCTTGGTATATACTTAAAGGAGATACCTATCTACTATGACAACACTAGCACGATAAGCTTGTCAAAGAATCTGGTTTAACATTCCAGAACCAAGCAAATTGATGTTAGACATCACTCATTAGGGATCATGTTCATAAAAAGGATGTCATTGTGATATTCATTCCAACTTATCTTCAACTAGCTGATATACTTACAAAACCTCTTGCAAAAGAACAAATTTTGTACATAAGAAGAGAATTAGGAATGGTAAATTCCAATGAATTATAAGTTATTTAGTGTTTACAAAATGTTAGATGATGTTAATTAGTCATGTTTTGATGATTACTAACTTAAGCATCAGAGTATCTAGCAATTTATTTTGTAGAACCTTCATACTCTATTTAGGGGTATGTAAAGCAGAGGTCACTAGTGGAAAAATTACTTTTAAAATCGGTTAAAAAAGACATTTTAGACCGGTTCTCGATCCGGTCTTGATACAACCGGTCTAAAAAGTCTTTTACTTTTTAGACCGGTTATGGAACCGGTCTTAAAAAAACTTTTTAAGACCGGTTATTATAAAACCGGTCTAAAAATAAATATTTTTAGACCGGTTATAATAGGAACCGGTCTTAATTAATAAAATTTTAGAGCGGTTCTTATGAAGAACCGGTCTAAAAAGTATCACATTTTAGACCGGTTCTTTATAAACCGGTCTCAAAAGTCAAATTTTCAGACCGGTTCTTTCTAAATCCGGTCTTAAATTTACTTTTCAGACCGATTTTGGATAGAACCGGTCTTACAAGTTGAATGTTTTTTAACAAAATTTTCGTTTAAAAGTATACCCAGCAAGTCATTTCCCCTGTTAAAACATTTCACTCAGCAAGCAGTAGCTAGTTCAACGACATTGAAATAAATAAATCTTAAAACTCATTGGAACATATTAAAACTCAACTCAGTGCTAGCTGAAATAGAAGCAAAGGAAAACAACCATATAATAAACTCAACCGTAGCCAGAATCATAATGCAAGGAAATCAAACAACCATGACAATGCTGTTTTGACCAAGTTCCTTATCTTTTCACTTACATACATACATCAAAGATTAAATTACATTAATGATGATCACACTCGTCTCAGGCTGATGATCACTAGCTGGCCTAGCTTCAGAGAATCTACACTAAGACGTACACCTTATATCCTTCATTTTCCTATGGTGACAACAAAAAAGTAGTTATATATATACACTAATAACAATATACATAATTCAAATATACACTGTATAACTCTTACAGAATCCTTCACAAATTAAATGTGTATATATATCTACAGTACTTAGTCACTTCTCATTCAAACATACTACACAAGGGCAATAAAACTTTCCACTACCATCATCGGCATGTCTACTAGCGAAGTCTAAAAAACCCCTCACCCCATTATCATATTCAACACTCGTCTGTTTAGCATCTATCCAACTATGATCCATATATATCTCAACACTTCTAGCACCCTATATCCAACAACAAAAGGATAGACAAAAAAACAACAACAATAGAGTTTTAGATATTTCAACAAAATTAACAGGCACCATTTAAAACTAGTATTGTTTTAACAAACCAATAACATTGATAATAATCAAACATTTAAAATAGAACATAGAGTGGTATTAATTCAAAAAGTCAGAGCATATTAATTATAAAACAACGAGAAGTGCTCAAATTAAAGCAACAACAAGAACTTTAATTTTTTCCAGATTACGTTTAAGTGCTCAAATTAAAGCAACAACAAGAACTTTTCATTGAACATTATTAATTATAAAATAACGTACAACTAAATAACAGATCGATTGAACACTAACCTGAATGAAGACCAAAGAGTGAGCTTCAACCCAAAAGTCACGGTGGCGTCGACTGAGGTTAAAATGAAGTCCTCAAATTCATGGCACTGACAAAGGGAAGTCAAATCAGAGGAGAATGGTCACTGTGCTGCGGAGATTAGAGGTCACGGCGGAGAAGACTGACGATAATCAAAGAACAGCGACAACGAATATAGCAACGGAAGCAGTAGTGATGGAGGAGACTTGAGCAAATGAGGGACAGGACGCCATGGACGAGTTCAGAACAAGCACGGACAGAGGTCACAGAGAAATGGCAAAGAGAGAAGAAAGGGTTCACAGAGCGTGCGATCTGGGCGCAGGAGGAAAATTAAGTGTGAAAAATCTTACCTTTAAGACCGGTTTTTATTAAAAACCGGTCTTAAAAAAGGGAAAATTCACATTTAAGACCGGTTTGTACAAAAACCGGTTTTAAATGTAACACATTTAAGACTGGTTTTTCCCATAACCGGCCTTAAAAAGTTATCGCATTTTGAATTTAAAATTTTTTACATTTAAGACCGGTTTACATATAAACCGGTCTTAAATGTTAAAAATTTAGACCGGTTTTAATACAAAACCGGTCTTAAATATTTAACATTTAAGACCGGTTTATATTTAAACCGGTCTTAAATGTTAAAAAATTTTAAATGCATAAAATTTTAAGACTTTTAGACTGGTTTTTTTTATAACCAGTCTAAATAAATTTTTTAAGACTGGTTTTTTTAAGAACCGGTCTAAGAAGTTCAATATAATTACAAAACTGCCACCGCGCAAATTTTTAAGACCTTATCTGCCAAAACTGGTCTAAATGTGGCAGTCTAAAAAGGGTTTTTTCCAGTAGTGGGTTAACATAGTACAACGTCACTTGAGGGGTAACTTCAAGTAATCTCCAGATTACCTGAGTGATAACTAAAAGTAATAGACAACATCACTCGAGTGACCACTCGAGCGATGCCTTAAAATTCAAGGCAGTGAGCAATCACGTCAAATAAATTCAATAGAAACAGCATAACGGTTGAATCAAAACAGAAAAGATTAATCACTCGAGTGATGTCTCAGAATCACTCAAGTAATCCCTGAGTGATCATCAATGCAGATCACAAATCAACTGAGTTTCAACACAAATCTGCCTTAAAGTGCCATCAAATCATAATACGGATATACATGGGTAATTACAATATTGCTCATGCTAGGTACGCATTTCAAATGCATCACTTTTAAATTCCTAGCATGATCACTTAAGTGACTACTCAAGTGATGCCTCAAGATCACTTGAGTGATGTCAGGTACAGGGTCTTTATAAGTCAGCACTCTATCATTTTTCACATAATCTCTTCTAGTGATTCTCCTAGTGCTCTCACAAAATCTTCTCACAAACACTTACCCATCAATTTTTGACCAAAATCCACTGATTTTTAATGTGAAAAACCTCCTAAAATCTCTCAAATCCTCAGCCTTAGTTTCTAAGCTCTGATTGATGTTGTATGTCTTTAAAGCTTTGTGAAAGAGGATCTTCCATTTTTATAGTATTAGCAAGAGCTTCCCAAAGATGAAGAATACAAAATTGCTCACCACAAAACAATAGAAAACCACACAATGGCCACTAAGAACATTATAGCAAAGCAACAAAATGCAAATTTTTTTTTATGAGAATTTTATATGCAAATGGAATGCAAAACAACTATGAACATGGAAAATGACCTAAACCACTATCTAACACTCCAACAATTAACAACTAACTAAGACAAACTCAAAAACAAACCAACAACCAAGCTAAGACACACTATGATAACTAAAAAGAACACTTAACTACTTAAAACCTTGGCAATCATCCTCCCTAGCAACGGCGCCAATTTGATGAACTCATGTCGTGTGAGTTCACAAAATAAAACTAGCTTTAAAAATGTAGCGTAGTAGCTCAACCTAGGTCGTTCTTGTAAGGAGATTAATTTTCAAGTTTCTAAGTAGTAAAGTGATAAATACCTTAAAGTTGTGAGAAATCATTTTGAGAATTCTATTTTAAAACTATGAAGTAATCTAAGTTAAAATAATATTTTTGTATTTTTCAGTTTTTAAAACAAAGAAGCAAAAGGAATTGAAATTAACACTAACAACAAGATAAATTCAATTAACTAATATAATGATGAAACAGGATTCCCTTGAGTTGAGGTTTTAGTCTTCCTTACTTGCTAATGATATGAATTCCATAAGGAGTCAAGAGGATGGAACTAAGCTACCACTAGCTCCATACTTGCAATAATCATTTAATTCATTCTACCAAAGCAATTAAATGAACACCACTAAATAATTTAGACTCAAGGAGATGAATAATTAACTTCCAATTCTAGCTTGTAATTACCATTACAAAAGTTCAAAAAAAGGGGGGTGTGACAAAAAAAGGCGCCTGGATAGAAGAAATTGAGATTCCGGAGTGACCAGATGATGTGACATTGTGTTGATACCCAAAAGTCCCGGTTACCACTAGCGGAGTCACTGGTGGGTGTACGGGTGAGGGCGACACCATGAAAGTTGATACAGAAGTAATATTGTGTTGGTACCCAAAAGTCCCGGTTACCACTAGCGGAGTCACTGGTGGGTGTACGGGTGACGGTGACACCATGAAAGTTGATACAAAAGTACTATTGTGTGGATACCCAAAAGTCCCGGTTACCACTAGCGGAGTCACTGGTGGGTGTACGAGTGAGGGCGACACCATGAAAGTTGATATAGAAGTAATATTATGTTGATACCCAAAAGTCCTGGTTACCACTAGTGGAGTTACTGGTGGGTGTACGGGTGAGGGTAAAGCTGTGAAAGTGGATATAGTGAAAGTTGAAATATTTGTGTATACAGCTGAGGCTGTCGTTTGATGTATTGAGGTTGTGGTGTTTTGGTGTTACTCCCGGAAGGGGTACTAGATTGAGTTGAGCAGAGTGGTGGCCTATGCTGCCAAACTGCCAAAATCTTATGATATGGCTCATGATTTAGAGCCTCCGGATATTGAGATGCACTAGCCACTTATGAATTGAGGGGCTTGCGACGATTGTGGTTATGTGATGATGGTGTTGTGGCAATCGTATGTGGAAGCAATTGTATCTGTTTGGCAAAATGTATGGTGATTGGGTTTGTGTGGCAATCATGATGTGGGCCAATTGTAGTTTTATGGCAATGATGTTGCATTAGTGTTTGTGCCGAAGATATGGCGCTATTACTAGTAAGGTGTGATAGCAAGATTGTATGGTGATTATGAGAATCCCGAGTATTTGTATGAGCAACCGTGCATGACACATTAGTTTGTTCAAGATTCTTCTGAGAATCAGATTTGTGGTGCACCGGTTGTCTGCGTGTCTAGAAGGGACAATCCAATGTGAAATGAATTGTGAAACGGAAGCTGTCGTGAAGAAGCATCTATAGTTTGTGGATTAAGTGGTGTGACAAATTTCGAGGACGAAATTTATTGAACGGGAGGAGAAATGTAATACCCCGAATTTTGAGACTCGAGGTTAGAGAATAAGCCTGAGATTAGTGGATTGCTAAGCCCCGGTTTAGCAAGATCCCAAATTGTGATTAGGGGTTAATGACTACAAAAGTGGACATGGTTAGTGATTAATGAACCCTTTTAGAGAATATAAAGTGGATTGTAGTCACGTGTGTTATGAGCAACGCCAAAACCCTGTATTTGAGTTCAATTGTGGATTAACATCCAAATTAACTTAGAATAGAGGGAAGAATTGAATGGGGTATTGTGATGGAAATGGTGTCATGTTGTGATATTTAATCATTGGAATTGATTTAAATTAGATTGGACACATTGGTTGCAAAATTGGAAATGCTGTCCAGTATGAATTCTGTCTGGGCAGTCTTCTCGTGTGGACGTTTTTACTAGGAAAATGATGTCAGACAATTATGAAAATTTCCAGTCTTAAATATCACATCCCAAGCTTCAAAATGGACATATACTTTGTGCCATTTCATGTTGGGAACTGGGAGATATGACTGTCCAAAATTTGAGGTCGAAAATGGACTCTGTTTTGGGGCAGTGATGAAATTTGTTTAATTCTGGAATTTTGTCGTGATTTCTGGTAATGGATTATATTTTTTCAATGAAGAGGACTTAAATAAATTTCATTTGGCTTTGGAATCATCTCATTTCTATTTTTCTAGAATTAGTTATGATTTTTCAAAGTTTGGGCAGAAAATCTGCCAGAAAATCCGAAAATGCCAATTTTGGGAATTATGACATCATCAAAAGGCAAGATGACATAAGCATGGAATTAAAACATCTTCTCATCATCTTCAGCTCTCATTTCCGACATGCTGCTCAGCTGAATATGGAGAGAGGAGTTGAGAGAAAAATAGAGAGAAAGAGGAAGAAATCTCGCAAGGTAAGTCGATTTCTCCGACGATCTAGCTCCTAACGCGTATAACTCCGATACTAAGCTACTCCTTTATGTTCTTTAAGGTTTGGAAGCTCCTCTTTTGGTGTTTTGAAGTTAGGGTTTTCAGCCACAAGAAGGAAAAGCTAGTGGGAGCTTGAGGTAACTTCCAAACTCGTGCATATTGACTATTCTGGCTGTTATAGACAATTTAATCGGTGAAATTTCGCCGGATTGTCTTTGGTTCTAAAAATGGAAAATGGGTTTGTGGGGCTGTTATGCTGCCCAAATTGATACTAAATGGTAGTGCTAACCTAATGGAATAGTCAATAAAGTGGTTAGGAGTAGAAAGGAACGCGTTTACGGAGCCAAAACCGAAAAACCCCAATTTTCCCCGGAGTACTTGTATATTTCGGTTATGGCTATAAATGGGTCTTAGAGTTGGATTTTCAATGATTTGATGGTTTCATTAAGTTCAGGAGCGAAAATTAGGTGGGGTTACATTTGGTTACTTTTTCGGAACAGGCCGAAAAAGCATAACTACGAAAACGCCCCTGAAACACTTAAAGTGGGGCTGTCAAGGGTAATTTTGTAATTGACATTGGATTTGATAATTCCGAGTCCGGAAATGGATTCCTTGGGCAAAAATATGTTAGAATAGCCCATTTCAAAATTTCAGGAAAAGTACAGTCGGATCGGGTACGGTGGGGCCTAACCGGGTCCCCGGGGGCATTTTAGCAAATTTTCAATATTGCTTCATATGACCCTCAGAAACACTATGGAAGTATCTAAATAGTACATTTGACATTGTAGGATCGAATGTGAAGCCCTGAGTTGTTGGCACGTAAATCGAGGAGAAAAGACTAGAGGTAGGGAACTTATCTCTCCTGCATGCTCTGATAATTGTATTAATGTGTTGATGCATGTTATTGCTTTGCTTGATTATGTGGAACATGTATGAATGATTTGAAGCTATGTTTCAATATATGCTATGGCCATATGTGTATCGTTCGAAGCATTGAGCTTATAGATTTGTCATTGTATGTGTGCATGAGTTATGTGATGCAATCATGTCATGCATTAAACATTTATCTTGCCTGCATATTGATAATGTTTCCTTACTGAGATTCTCTCGAATCTCACCCTCCCTTACCAACAATTTAGACAGGGCAAGTGGCTCATGGAGGGAGCGGCAGGACTCATTCGAGATGAGATTGTGTAATCCCTATTTGAAGAATTGTAATGGGCAATTGTGCCCTGTATATCTTTAGCGAAGGTATGTACCCGAGATTGCCGAGATGATTATGTTGTGCACTCTGATATTTATATGAATGTGATTTATCTTCACGTAGTAATTGTATTCGAAATGTGAATATGAGACCAAGTTTATAAATGATTTCGAAAGGTATTTTTGAAAACCCCATCATGTGATGGGTTAGTAAATGTTATTTGATTATTATTGGTCTCTATTTCATTTTAATCGTGTATTTCGGATATAATTACTGAGGGGGTTACACCCCTCCTTCCAATTTCTTCAATTGTCTTTAGGTTAAAATGAGTTGTGCCTTGTTATCACCTATAAAATTAGATTCATAAAGGTAATATCTTTTGCTCACAATTAAAGAATAATGGGAATAACAAATATTAATTAAAAATATAACAATTTAACCACTTTAATTCCCAAATTATTCTTTCACTAAAATCTCACATTAACACTTGATTATGCCCAAAATATTCAACGAAGTCCCATAAAAGCCTAAGATTAATGAATAAAAATATATAAATATTGAACTCTATCAATCTGACATACCTTCCTGGACTTGGACAAGTTCAAAAAGGTCCAAATATGATATGAAACTTGCCAAAGACATGGCAAGTATGTTAGAAGAGGCCCTTCAACCTAAAGGAGGAAATGAGGGACAATCCCTAAAGGATCCGAAAGAAGAAAGAGAAGAAGACATTATCTTTCCACCAAAGGGCTTTAATGTGAAGAAAATTGAGGAGTCTCAGAAGTTCAAGGAACACTTTTCAAGGAGAAAAGTGTGTAAAATGCATTACGTTGACCTCAACCTTCAAGAGGTATTAAAATTTGACCTTAGCCCTTACCTTGAGTCATATATGCCTTAGCTATCTATTAAACTTCATTTTTGCATAAAAAATAGTTAGACACTTTATTTGCAATTTGGAGCCAGTAGATGATGCCCTTAGAGAGTCAGTTAAAGAGGAAATTGTATCTAAGGTCAGGGGAAAAGAAATCTTGATCTCACCTTCTAAAATAAACACTTGGCTAGTTATTGAGGATCCTCCAGATGATGTATACCCAACCTTAAACTTAAACCAATTGTTTACTTTTCTAAGGCCTGATGAGAGAGTACAACCATTGCCATTTACCCTTAGTGATATATGTGACTTGTATAGGGTTTTGTGGTATGCCTATTCTCAAGCCTTAATGAACAAATCAAATAATTTCACTCATTTTATTGGGAGGGATTATAGGAGAATGGCATCTATTATTCTAAAAGATTATAGGGATTTGGGTTATCTTATCTTTTTTTAGATAAAGAAATATAGGTTTTCTAGAACTTGAAAGACACCAATGCCATTACCTCAGCTTATTTCATTACTTCTAAAGAAGAATAAAATCTGGTACCTTGAGTCTTCTGAGCCCATTGGGAGGCTGGTCCTAGTAGGGAGAAACCAGATTAGGAAATTGGGGATTGAAATCCCTTTGAGGAAGCCCCTTGAATCTAGCCCAAAGAAGAAGAAGAAGAAGAAGACCGAGGTTGGGTTGAGTAAGTTGCATGATACTCAGTGCCTGTTTGGATTAGTGGTAGAGAAGGAGTTTTTTTTGTAGATGGGCTTTTGGAAAAGTCAGATAGAAAAAAAGTCAGATTGTAGATATGATTGGTGTTTGGATTGGCAGTGGTGGTAGAAGTGACTTTTTTTCTAACCTTAAACATGTTTGAATTAGTGTTTGAAAAGCCCGTTTAGATGGTAAATGACTGAAAATGGCATGAATCTTATTGAATACTACACATGCACACACACATATATTAGTTGTATATATTGTGATAATTAAAGTAAACAAATATTGAAAAATTTGATAAAATAAAAAAGGTGAGATTCTTATTGAAAAAAAGAAAAGAAAAATACATTATTTAAAACCATGTGAACTATTAATGAGTTTTCTTTGAATACATGCTTTTCACTGGGTCACATAATAGCTTTTACTTCTTCGGTCGTACAGAAGCTCTTGAAAGGAGCTTCTCTCAAAAGCTCCTTTTTGGGAAGAAGCCTAGTGAAAAAAAACATCATCCCAAATGGTGCTTCCTTGTCTCAACTAGGCTTTTGGTAGCTTTTGTGTGTCAGATAGACTTTTTTTCCCTAACGTGTTCCCAAATAGACCCTCAGTCTTCTAACCCTACTTCTACATCTCCTCCATCTTTCTTCGGTTCTACAACTCAGACATATATGAAGAATGTTCTTGAGGTTTTTCATGTGGACATCACCAATATAAATGTAGAACTCATAACCTCTAGAAAGTATAGCCAAGCATAATGAGGCAATATTGGCAGAACAATGAGCCCAATGTAGTGCCATACAGGAGCTTGGGAACCTCCTGAGATCCTTACATACCAAGATTGATACCATGGCACCTGGCTCATCCACCCCTAGTTCATCCATACATACTACTGCACCTGAGTCAGTACCAGCTTCAAAGCCTAGCCCTTCTATTATTCCTCCTCCTATCATACTTATCACCATCACTGCCAACCTTCTTTTTACCATGCCAAACCCATCCAATTCTCATCTGATTAACACCACCATTGATGATGAGCCTGTTCAACCGTAGCCAGTACCAACACCTGTTGACTCACCTACAGGCACTGAGTACTTTCTTTACACCACTCCTCTAGTAATCATTCCTATCAGTCACCTATTGTTACAGAAGAAGTGGTAGTTATACCACAGACCCCTATACCATAGCATCCTTCTATATTTACCCCATCTTCAGATGATCCACTTCAGATACCTCCTGTGAATCTCCCTGAACCTGAACAATCATCTCCTAGCTTATCTCCTCAGGGTGACTCACATGACTTTAAAGCATCACCTCTGAACTTCACACCCATCTCTACTGCTAAACCATCCAGCTCCAATTCTTCTCTCAGTTGATTCTCACTCTTTTTGATGATGTCAGAAGGGGGGAAAAGATCTGGATGTGATTTTGTGAATATCTGACAGAGGTTGTACATCATGGGATTTATGGGTGTATTGGGATTTAGGGAGCTTTTGATCTTTTTTAACTTATTTTCTATGTAATGAATTTTATAGATTGACTTTATGAATTCTGAAGTTTGAAGCTATTATGCAGTTTGAATTTGTTATTATGAACTAATGAATTTTTACATGTGTATGCAAGATAATCACAGGATTTGATTCAAACTAAGACTTTAGTTTAAATAATTTCAAATGCTAAAAGTTTCACAATCATTGGATTTGGATTCAAAGGAGTTTCAAATGTTAAAAGTGACAAAATTATTAGTTTTTCAAAGACATCGATTTGAACTTAAATTGATTTTCAAAGACATTGACTTCTAAACTCAAAATGGTTTCAAAGAAGTTTGAAAACCAACAAGTTTTATATATGGACTAATAATATTTTAAACTCTATATGGAAAGATATAAAGCATTTTAGAAGCATATAATATTAATTGAAACATCAAATTTCAAAATGACTTCCAATACCTTGTTCAAAAATCACCAAGTTTTGTCATCATCGAAAGGGGAGAGAATGTTAGATCCCATATGTTTTGATGACAACAAATATTGGAATGAGCTTACAAAAGGTTTTGATAATAGATAAAAGAGTTTTGAACAAAAAAACCAAGTATTTGGTGGCAAGCAAAGCCATTCCTCGAGTAGGCACTCGACTGATGAAGAAAGTTTGAAGTCAAGCAATAAGAGAAAGAGCTACTACCAGATTTTATAAAAGATCACTCAAGTGATGATCATCTATTACTCAAGTGATCATTCGAGTAATGTGAATCAAATAGTCCCAGAAGCTCTCTACCAAGATTTGTATGGTGTCACTCGAGGGCTCACTCGAGTCATGACAAAGGATCACTCGAGTGACCAAGTCAGAAATGAGGTAGTGAAGTCTCTACCAATATTTTGAAGGGATCACTCAAGTGATGCTACTGAATCACTCGAGTAATCAGGTCAGAAATGTTGACTTACTCTTTACAGAGTTTTTCAATGGCTCACTTGAGGAGTGATGGATTTAGATTACTTGGGTAACCACTCAAGTGATAAAGTTCAGAAAGCATGATTTTAATATGTTGTTTATTAATTTGTTATCTATATGATTAATCTTTCATTCTGTTAGTACGCTAAGTATATTTGCAGAGAAATAATGAAGAGATCATGTGTTGAGAGAAAATTCAAACGAAATGTCCAAGCGTTCACCTACCGCAATGGATAGGTTTTAAATTTAAAGAATGGTCAAATGAAACTAAGAAACTCTAATGGACATGTTGAAATAGTTCCAATGGCTATTGCAAATTCAACTATAAATTTTGGAATATTTAACGAAGTACAAACGACAACTGCGAATACACAAACATATATCGATCAACATATTATTAGTACTTTGTTTCTTATATTCATTCATGTACTTTTGTGATTATATATTTGTTCTGTAAGAGAGATTTTCATTACAAACTCAATATTTGTTATTGAGACAACTTAAGGTTGTGGAACTTTGAGTTGGGGATTTGATTACAACATGTAAGAGGGAACGAGTGTCTAGTGAAAGAAATTACTATGTACTGAGGTACTAAGAACCCACTGAATCTTGGAAGTTATAGTGAAACTCTCAGAGAAGCTTTGAGACTGGATGTAGGTCAAAGTGGTTATGGCTAAACCAGTATAACTCCTAATATACACTTCGGTTATATTTCTTCTAGCGTTTAACTACTTTAAATTTCCAGTCAATTTTTATATACGAAACGAATTTTCTGTGAACACCCAATTCACCCCCACTCTTAGGTGAAACGTTTACACTAACATATTTGGAGGTCATGTAAGAATATATAAGTTTAAGTGTAATATCCCAAAAAGCGATTAAGGGCTAATGACTTCAAAAGTGACTGTAATTATTGTTGAATAAACACTTTTGGATAATGGGTAATGGGAATTTGGATGTTTTAATGATTCCAATAGCTTCCTTGTGAAAATTCGTGTGGGGAAAGTGTTTATTGTGAAATTGGAACCATTGGGAACAATTATGCAAAAGTTGGAAACTCTGTCCATTGAAACTCTGTACAAGGCAATCGACTTGTATGGACGTTTTAAATAGGCAAATGGTGTCTAAAAATTCTGATATTTTCCAGTCTTAAATTTCACATGCCAAGCTTCAAAATGGAGACACCATATATCTGTCCATTGAAACTCTGTACAGTGAAACTCTGTACAGGATAAGGCTCCTTAGGGAGATTTATATTTTGGTGTTGGATATCATGTTTTATTGGGAGATCACCATATATCTTATAAATGTTTTGGAGACAGTGGTGTAATCCCCTAATGGGAATTTATAAACCTTTAGTTTATGTATGAAACCCGAGGGTTGCCGGGATTTCGTTGTACACTCTGATATGTAAATGTGATGTAACTGCATAGGGTAATTATATTCGAGTTGTGGAATTTGAGACTAGGGTAAGGCAGAATCTTTGAAAATATTTGTGAAAACACTTCCGTAAGGAAGGGATTGTAAATGAGTTTTATTATTATTGGTCTCTATTTTATTCTAAAATACGTATTTCGAATCATAATTATGGAGGTGGTTACATTAAGCATAATAGATAGTTTTGCACATCACCATGTATAGTGAGGCAGAATTTGTGAAAACAAAAAATAAATATTGTAGTTAATAATAGTCATTTATTTAGTGACAAAAGTGGCGGTTCTTTCGAAACAACTGCCACATAATACTTGCAAACTATTCAAATTCTGACTTCTTATATCAGTGAAGAAAAAACATAACAGTCTTCAGAAACAACTGTCATGTAATACTTTCAAACCATCTGGCTTCCCTAAATACCAGTTCATTAGTCTTAACCCTTCATAGTATCGTCAGACCTTCATAAGTTATAACCCTTTATAAGATCCGTTATACCTCTATTTAAACTCACATATTCGTTATGATTCTTACTTCTTTTCTTTATTGGCCTCCTCCTTCTCTCTATTATGTAACATCCCAAGGAGTTCCTCCACCAGTTTCGCCACCTCCTCCTCCACCACCACTTCTTCCACTTCCTCCTGAAATGGATTCTATGATGTAGATGTTTGTAGGCCATTATTGCAACACAAGGCATCTCATGGTATACACCAACAGTCAGAATAGGAAGTTAAACCTCATTCTTTATCACAATAAGGTTGAATATGACTTGCATTCAAAACCTTTATCTCCTTCCTTTTATGATAAGAATGAAGAGGATGAAGAGGAGGAGGAGGGCGACAGTAGTAGTGGTGATAACTAAACACCACTATTATGCTTGTAAAATATTTTTAAAAATTAAGTTTAAAAACATAATACTTCATAGTTATCAATTAATAACCATAAAATATTCCTTTATCGTGGTTCAAAAAAACTAACATAGTTAACAGTTCTAACTTAATAAAAGTAAATTAAAGGTTACCCAACACTTCCTTTTCCCCAAGCTGATTGGCTTCCTGTTCAACTTCCAACGCATACAATGATGGTTCTTTTCAACCCTTCATTTATTCCAAACGTCTATTTAAACTCCCAATTTTCATTTATTTTTCCCACATTTTATTTAGAGTCCTCCTCATTTTGTTCTCTCAACCACAAAGATGAAACACAGTGTGGAAGAATTGCTAAAAACCTCTTGCCATTATCCTCCACCTCTTGCTTCCTCTCCTCAACATCAACCATTGGCACGTCCACCTTCACCTCTTCCTCCTCCTTCATCTCCATATCCTATGCTTTCACAACTAGAGGCAATGTTCCAACATGTAGAACACACTAACCATGTTGTGAGGAGGCTTTTTTTATACCTCTCTAATATGAATAGGAAGGCCAATCTCATACTTAAGGAGTATGACATTTGCCATGATCCTGACAATGATCTTGGCCACACTTCTAGTGACGAGTAGCCTGATGAGCTCATCACTATTCTATTTTTAAATGTACTATTGTAAAAAAATATAGAACATTGCTCTCAGTTATGAGAAAATAGCTGTTATGAAATAAAATAAATAACAGTTTGTTAACTGTTCTTTTGAAACAATCGTGATGAATTCGTAGGTAAATAACAGTGTTTATAAAACAACAATCATGAAACTCATGGCACGAGAAAAAACATATATAATTGCCTGGACTGATTCTTCTTCAACTTTCATTACACATTTCACTTCCAATCTATTTAAACTCCCCATTTTCATATGTTTTCTTCACTCTCTTCCTATATTATCCTCATCATCATGGTCAAGTAATATGCAAAAGAAATGCTAGAGATTCATCTTCCCTAACCTACACCTCCGTCTCCTCCTCATGCTGCTTCTGAAGAAATGCTAAAGAGTCCTCCTTCCTAACATACTCCTTTGTCTACTTTTCTTCCTCTGCCTTCCTAACCTGCTCCTCTGCATGCCTTTTGTAACATCCCACTTTTTATTCACCATATCTCAAGGGTGAAATTATGGCATTTAAGGGAAATAAAATGATGAATTAAAAAGCACATTAAATGGCAGAACAAGGTAATTGATTGCCACACACACCATGATTAAGTGAGAACACAATTTGCAAAGTTATAAGGTGCTACCAGTGTATTTTTCTATAAGACAGTCTAGTTGTGTGAAATTTTTAAATGAGCAAATGATGTCCAATACCTATGAAATTTTTCAGAATGAAAGTAGACTTATGAAGTTTTAATTTGATAGGTCATATAAGTCATTTGGAGATGTACATAAAGAGTTATGTATTTTTGAATTTAGTCAAGTAAAACTAACAAGTTTCTATGGTAGTGTCCAACAAGAGTAATTTCGGGAATGATGTGCAACCATTTGGCTAAGGAACATATTTTCCCTTAAAACTAGACTTAATAAGGGTCAAATAGCCTTTAGAACCACATCAATTGCACATCAATACATAAAGATATGAATTTTCAAAGTTTGATGAAAATTCTGGCATTTTTCAACCAAGGTGTAAAAATGGCAAAAATGTATAGGAAAGATGAAGAGACAAAAATTGTAGGCTAAAGTTGTAACATTTGAAAAGGACATTAGAGTAACATACTTGGTTTTTTAGGCAAGGAATAAAGAGAATAAATGATTAAAAGTAATAGCCAAGTTGAAGGAATGAGATCAAGCAAAAAGTAAAGTTTGACAAGTCAAAGGTTAGCTTGTAATAAATGGCTCTTGCATAGTCAATTTAAGAGGTAAAGGGAGCTCAATTAAGAGACTTATTTGGTCTCTTTGTGTAGCCACTTTTCACACCAGTTTTAGAGAAATAGAAGAGGAATAAATAAATTGAATTAATAAGCAATAAGGCATATGGAAAGAAATAAGAGACATGTGCCAAAATTCCAATTAAATCATAATAACTTGAGGAGGTAGAAGAGATATTTGCTAAAGCCTTTATCATTCTTCCCCTTCATCATTTTTTGATCAGTTGAAACTAAAAGAGAGTTTGAAGGTTCAAGAACACTTGGTGAACACAAGAGGTCTAGGGTTTCAAGAAGCAAAATCAAAGGTAAGATACTTAAAATCTAATTTTGTCTTCCAAACTCCTTAGAACTTCCTCTGAGCTCTTGTCCTCCTTGAAATAAATGGATAGCAAGCCAAATCAAGAGTGCAGAGAGAGAGAGGGCAGTACTATTTTTAGGGAGAGGAAGTGGTTAAATCAAGAGGTAATCTCACAAACTTAATCTTTCATGCTATAAGTTGTTGTGGTTGTTGTTTTTCGTTTTGATTGTTTTGTAAATTTGGGCTGATGAAAACCCTAGGGGAAATGCTACCAAAATTTCCACTAATCATGTTTATTTGGTGTTTAAGTAGTTAATCATGTGATTAGAAGTAAAAAGGAAGAGTTTAGACAAGTGGAATCAAGAAAACTCAATTTTTCCCTTTTCCTGAGGATTTCTTCCAGACATTGTTCATAGAGGGTTAAAGCTAGATTTTGGTATTTTTGATAGCTCCAATGGATTACTTGGGCAAAATTATTTAGGAATACATGTATTCATGATTTTTGGATGTTTGTATACAAATCTGAAAATTATTGAATTTGAAAGGAAATGCTATTTGATTTGTTTCATTGGAGGTAGTGCTATTGTGCAATGAATTCTGATGGCCAAACCAAGTCCAAATATTATGAAACTTTAAAGGATTCAAGTAGAGATGTTGAGCTTTAATTTGATAGGTGGTTCATAATTTTTGGAATTGTATACTAAAAGATAGGGATTTTTCAACTTGTGCCCTATTTCTGGAATGTAATCTGAAACAAGGGAAGTTTTGCAAATTTTTGGGAAAATCTGATAACAGTAACTAGCTTTGGGTATTTTTACATTAAAATAAACTTAAAGAGCTTCACATAGGCTTTGGAATCAGTTAACTTGTAATTTCCTAGAATTAATTATGATTTATCAAAGTTGACTAAAAATCTGCCAATTTCCAGAAATAGTGAAACTACAATGTGTAAAATTGTACTATGAAGAAACTATTATAACTATACTAGATAACAAGCAGAATTTGAGTTAAAGGCAGTAATGGTACAAGTAATAATAAGTCACTTGCAACTTTAATTTTGATAGGAACTAGAATTTTTTCGAGTTGGAACCAAAATTTAGGACAAACAGAGGAATTGGAAAAGGAGTCAGATAGTAACACTTTGCTTCATATACTATGTATTAGTCTGTGTGCAACTTGTATGCCATCTTCTGTAACATAACAGTGCCTTGGGCACACAACGTACCTATGATTTGTAAATCCAGTAATGGTACACGCGGATGAGCCAGAGGATTCAAATAGCCGTTTGACCTTGGACATGAGTTAAGCCAAGGTCTAAACATGTCGTTGGACTATAGACACGAGTTAAGCTAGGGTTGCAAACATGTCTTTTGGCCTTAGATGGTGTGTACACAACATGAGTTAATATTTTTCATGACATGGTGGATTGCATATTTATTATTGCATTCTATATATTTTAAATGTATATTACTACTGAGATTCCCTCAAATCTCACCCTTTTTCAAAAAAAAAACCTTATAGCTCAGGCTAGCAGCTTGAGGGGCAAGGTAGTAGTTACTGATGAATAAAGCCCGGTGCATTCTAAAGCTGTTGTTAGTTACCATAGATGTAGTTTTAATTTATTTTGAAGACTCTGTACATATTTTTCACACCTTATGGGGATTTTCTTGTATTGTAAACAAGCAACTGTAATCAATATGTTTCTGCTATTTCTGTATGGCTACGGAACTGTGCTTTTATTACTTTGCAAATATCGAAATATTAAGGGGTTTGACATTTTTGATATCAGAGCTAGTTATTATGATGGCTTAATTTGCTATCGTGATCAGGGGTTCTTATAGTATGATATGTGGTGAAGCATTGGCTCTTACCCAGACACGGCACAGGGGGTAGCCACCCTATTATTGCCCTAGCAGAAGGGCCGACCAGGTGTATAGATGCCTGTGTGAAGTGCTAGTCCTTGGTCGAAAGGCACGGCATTGAAATAGCTACTGAGTTTACCTTAGATGGCCACCGGAAAGGGCTACCGGGTTGGTGCTTGTGTAGAACCACCATCTGACACCTTTCTTCCTCTTCCTTCCTAACCTGCTCTACCTCCACCCTGGCTGCTTCCCTTCCTCCTCGTACCAAACCTCCACACCCTCCTCATGCTCGTTCTTCCCAACCGACATTGCTATTGCTTCTGCATTGCTCATACACATTTTTCATATGATTCATATCACTCCTTTAAGGATGATGAGTAGGTTTTATTTATTACCATTTTTAAGTTTAACATATAAAAATATATTAATGTACTGGTTCAAACATATATGAAAAAAAGAACATACCTTAAGATTGTTATTAAAGAATAATCATAAAATAGCTCTTGGTAAATTAATTAAAAGAACCATTATAAATATAATTAGTAGTTCTTACCAACTAACTGTTATGTAAGACCTTAAACACTATTGATTTGTTAATAACATACCTCACGGTTACTTAAATATAATTGTTATAAAAATAAAACTATTAGCAATTCTTACCAACTAGTCATTATGTAAGACATTAAAATCTAAATGGGGGTTTACTTGTAAAACATCTAATCAATTTGACCTTTGAAAACTTTCACACTTATTCAACAACTATAGATCTTTTAGTTCTGAGAAAGGCCTCCATTCTACCTTAGAGTTTTCTTTCTTCAACTTCCAGCTAAATTGACATGAGGTTCGTATTTTTTTCTTTCTTTGTACATCTCCGTGAATTTATTCTGGGCATGGATGATTATTGGGTTTTGATTTCAGTTTTTATTTCTTCATGATTTATGCCAAATGGGGTCTTTGAATAAGCAATGGATGTGAACCAATTGGCTAATGAGAGACTACAAGGATTATTCCTTGAGTTTGCATTTACGCATAATCTCCAAAACAATAATTTGATTATTTGCCCCTATGTAAAGTTTGGTAATGTACAATGGTATGATTGAGAAACTTGTATGTCACACTTAGTAATTCATGGAATCGATTCTACTTATACATGTTAGACGAGGCATGGGGACAGAATCAATGGGATGATTGAACATAAGGAAAGTTTTGTGCATCACTTGATTTCAACATATTCTTGATGTTATGCACATTGAGAAAAATATGTGCGAAAGTATTGTTGCCACATTACTCCATATGCCAAAGAAGACTAAAGATGACATAAATGCTAGGTTAGACATGGTTGATATGGGAATAAGGGAAGAACTAGCACTAGAGAATAGAGGAAGTCGTACATTTCTTCGTCACACGGCTCACATGTAACAACCTTGATTTTTGGGACTTAGAGAGTCCGCTATGGTTTAGGAGGCAAAAGACAAAATTATTCTAAAAAAATTTATTAAGTTTGAATTATTTAACAATGATAAATGATATTGATAACAATAAAAAGGAAAAGAAAATATGTAAAGGAAATGTCTTCATGAAATAATCTGATCTAAATGTTAAAAAAATGAAAGAAAGAAAAAGAGAAGAGAGTGAGAAAGAATAAATAAATATTATTTTTTGAAAAAAAAATATTCTTATAAGAGGGTAAAACCCTAATTCTCTCTTTTATAAATATCCTCTATTCTCACCCCTTAAGATCCCTAGGTGCCGCACCACTAGCCACTCAGGTTTCACTCCTTTTTCTCTCTCTTGCTTCACTTGTTCTTCCTTTAGGTATCCATTTCTTTTTTTTTACTGTTCCTTCCTTCCATGTTCTAAACTTTTGTCTTATCTTCACTTTTCCTTACATCTAACTATCACATTGCTACTATAGAGATGAATTTAAAACATGCTTCTTGACCCATTACTCCATTACGCTTATGTGTATGAAAGTGATAAAGGCTATGATCGAGCTTGGTGATTTTTCATGCAGAGGAATATAAATGATCAAGATGGAATTTGTCCCTCACATTAGTAAAGAGATATTACTAGGCCCCTTGATGAGTGAGTCTGAGAAATGTATGGCCATACTATAATGGAAAGGAGTTTCCATTTCTATTGTCAGGCTACTCAGGAATCGAGAAAGTAATAATCAAGAACAAGAGGATGACATTATCCATGCCTTATCCTTGATCGATATATTGTGTGACAAAAGGGATGTGGCATGGTTGTATAACAGGTTGTATTGTGATAACGATCCTCATATGAATTGGGTAGTTGTAATGTTTTGATAGAGGCCGCTTGCGACTTTTGGGTTAGTAAGTTATTGGCCCACTGCCAACTTCATATAGGCCTACAGGGTCACATAGAAGAATGGCCCAACATGAGATAATGTTTAATTTAGGGTGGACGAATTTTATATTTATATATATATATATAATATAATATTCGTTAATAATATTATATAGCTATATATTTTCGAAATGCACATCTTATATTATATATGTATGTATATGTATATATATATATTATATGATATTATTATATTGTGTTTGTTTTAAATTTAAATTTAATTTATTAAGATATATTAAATTTAATAACTAACATGATAGAGATATAGTATCTTAGATTTAATTTATGAAGATAAATTAAATCTAATGGCTCTTTATTTGGATTAAATAAATAGATTAAATTAAAACTGTTGGACACATTTAATTTAAACAAAATTTATTAAATTAGCTCATCAAGATAATTAATTGTTGATTAATTTTGAAATTAATGATGATTAATTTTGAAATTTGAATATAGCCCTTATAGGTTATAAACTTGATAAAGCATATATACTCTTACTCACATGAGAATTCAGAGCCGCAAGATAAACCCTAAAATCATTGGAGGTGCTAGCACACAATCTCTGTTGGAGAGCATTCGTGTGAATATCGATAGAGGGAGCGGACCTAACGTGTTGACTCCTAGAGATAGTGAAAACCCTAAATGCAAAAGGTACAAGTTCTTTCTAACCCTATTTAAATGCCGTTGATAGATCCTCGATTAGGATTGGTAAAATTTTAAAATTCTTCCACTGTGCCTGCCGATCCTAACAGTGGTATTAGAGCCAGATCAATTGTGTGTTTAAATTGAGTGTATGTTCTTATACAAGTGATACATATTGGATATATATGTGTAGTTATAAGAAAACATCCAAATATGTTAATAAGAAATGGAATATGTTCAACGTTATTGTGCGTTTTTGGGTAGAGCTGTGTGTTTATGCGATCTGGTGAAATTGTTTTGATTACATGCGGTATGTTCTGTTTTCAATTCCACTACTAGCATCGCAATTTTTATTCTGAATAGGCTTGCATAACCGCCGTGGCATCACGATTTTTATTGCGCTGCCCCTTTTACCTAGCGGGACCGCGGTGGCTACCTCTGCATAGCGCAATATAATCTGATCACGACATTTATTGCTTTTCCTATTGTATGAATTCTTGTGTGGTTTATTATTTATACTTGTTTGGGTATGGTGAACGACATGGCTTTAGAATTTTACAAAGGGTTGTAATATTCATGCCTTTCTCTAAATACTCTCGATGTACATTCTCTTCTCTTCTCACTCCCCTCGAATGTTTAAACGAGGTTTCTCTCAATGTATTTCTTTTCTTATTTAGAGAAGTCCTCTCATTGGCTTGGGAGGATTTTAGGTTACGTAAGCCATGTTGTGTCACGTTTAAATTATGCTTTTGTTAAGATCATTGCATGAATACTTTTACATTTATATTTATTTATCTGTATGAGATACTACCACAATTGCATTCATATAAACAAGACTAATTAATTGAGCCCTCTAATCAAATCTTAAGTCTTAATGCCATCAATTAATGAATACCTGTCAAAACCTAGATCGCTCAATTGTGGAAACCACAAAAGTAGATGCACTTAAGTTATCTTGATGAGACAAGCATGAATAATAGTGTTGCTCATAATATTCATTATTGTTTTGACTAAATTGAGATTAACAAAACGGTTTTGAATCTCAAGGCGTTAGATGGGATTAAACATGCCGGATCATATGATGATCAAATCCCATAAACATCTAAGAGTTACATGTGATGTAATTGGTAAATAGGTTACCTACCTAAATAACTTGAATTTAAGCATCTTGCCAGAGCGGACTTAAGTTTAAGCCAAATATGGATCTAAGCCCACTAATTATTATTTTGAGGGTTGTTAATTTAGTGGGAGATTACTAACTAACTTTGCATATTTTAATTGTAGAATCATGTCGACCAGTAATACTGCTACGCTATGGTTGTGATCGGTCCTTGAGAAAGACAAACTCAATAGGACAAACTTTCTTGACTGGTTCAGGAACTTGAGATTTGTTCTCAAGTAGGAAAGAAAGGCTTATGTCTTAGATCAACCAATTCATGAAGAGCCTGCAGCCAATGCTCCAAGAGTTCAGAGAGATACTTACACCGTGCATAAGGATAACTCTATGGATGTAGATTGCCTGATGCTTACCACTATGGTTCCAGAGCGCCAAAGATATCTGGAACTTATGGAGGCTCATGAGATGATTGTCCATCTCAAGGAAATGTTCCAACAATAGGCAAGGCAAGAAAGGTATGAGACCACAAAGGCTTTCCATTCCTACAAGATGGCTGAAGGTGTATCAGTTAGTACTGATGTGTTAAAGATGAAAGGCTATATTGATTACCTTAAGAGGCTTGGATTTCCTATGAGCCAGGAGTTAACTCTGGATTTGATCCTAAACTCACTCCAGGAGAGTTATGACTAGTTTGTCATGAACTACAACATGGACAGCATGGAGAAATCAATTTCTGAGATGCATGATATGCTCAAAACTGCTGAGCAAAGTATTAAGAAATAGCCTAGTACAGTTTTGATGGTTCAGAAAGGAAAGGGTATGAAAAAGAAAGGGAAAGACAAATGCAAAGGTAATGGCTCAGGTGGTAAGACCAAAGAGTCAAACAAGCCAGAAACCAAGCCTGCACCCAATATGGCAAAGCCTCCAAAGGAAGAAGTCTACTACTTCTTCAATGAACCCGGTCATTGGAAGAGGAATTATAAACTCTACCTAGAAGATCTGAAAAAGAACAAGAAGGATAGCGGGGCTATCGCTTCAGGTATTTATGTTATAAACATTTATTTTTCTACTTGCTCTACATGGGTATTAGATACTGCATGTGGTTCTCACATTTGTACAAATGTATAGGGTCTAAAGGATAGTAGAAAGCTGAAGGGTGAGGTGGACCTACGAGTTGGAAATAGAGTAAGAGTTGCTGCTTTAGCCATAAGAACTTATGAATTAGTTCTGCCCAGTTGGCTTTTGTTAGTTTTGAACAATTGCTATTATGTTTCTGCTTTGAGTAGTAACATTGTCTCCCTTTCTTATTTGGATAAGGAAGGTTATACTTCCATTACTAAGAATGGTAAATGTTCTATTTATCATAATGACATTTTCTATGCTGATGGTGTTTTACATGTTGGTCATTATATATTAAATTTGGAACATCCTAATAATAGGAATATCTATAACGTAACTACTAAAAGGATAAAATCAAACGATTTGAATCTGACCTACCTATGGCATTGTCATCTAGGCCATATATGATACATGCAAATCTTGCTTATTAGGAAAGATGACAAAGGCACCTTTTACAGGGTATGGTGAGAGGGCTACTGAATTATTGGGCCTCATACATACATCTATCTAAATCTTTTGAAATGTTCAAAATATTCCAAAATGAAGTACAAAACCAACTTGGCAAAACAATTAAAGTACTTTGATCTGATCGAGGTGGTGAATATTTAAGCCAAGAGTTCATTGACCATCTTAGGAGTTGTGGGATAATCTCACAATTAACTCCTCCAGGAACACCATAATGGAATGGCATTTCTGAACGGAGGAATCCAATACTATTAGATATGGTTCGATCTATGATGAGTCAAATAGATCTTCCACCATCCTTTTAGGGACATGCACTAGAGACAGCTACTTTCACACTAAATCTTGTTCCATATAAGGCAATTGAAAAGACACCATATGAGATATGGACTGGAAAGAAACCAAGTTTATCTTTTCTTAAGATCTGGGGATGTGAGGTCTATGTTAAGCAACAAGCCTCTAATAAATTAGCGCCTAAATCATCAAAGAGCCTTTTCGTGGGGTATCCTAAAGAAATGAAAGGATACTATGTCTACAATCCCACCAATAATAAAGTGTTTATTATTCAAAATGGTAAGTTTCTAGAAAGAGAGTTTGTCTCTAAAACAACCAGTAGGAGTAAGGTACATCTCGAAGAAATTTAAGAGTCACAAGATAATAAAGAACCACAAATGGTAATTAGAGAAGACTCTCAATAAGTTGTTGAGCCTCCTCAAGTAATACAAGGTCTACGAAGATCCGATAGAACACGGCATCAGCCTCAGAGATATAGATTTCTGATTACTGAAGGCTATGATGTGTTGCTTATTGAGCAGAATGAGCCAACCACCTATTGAGAAGCCATAGAGGGAGCAAACTCTGAGAAATGGCTAAATTCCATAAAGTCTGAAATGGAATCCATGTATGATAATCAGGTATGGACCTTAGTCAATCTACTTGAAGGTGTAAAAACCATCGGGTGCAAATGCGTTTTCAAGGAGAAAACTGACATGGATGGAAAATTAAATGTCTTCAAGGCACGACTGGTTGCAAAAGGATTCACTCAAACTCATGGTGTAGACTATGATGAAACCTTTTCCCAGTCGTAATGGCTAAGGCAATCAGAATCCTTCTTGCCATTGCAGCATATTATGACTATAAAATATGTCAGATGGATGTCAAAACATCCTTCCTTAATGGAAAGCTGCTTGAGGATGTGTACATGACACAACCTGAAGGTTTTGTGCGTCCAGAGGACTCTGGTAAAATTTGCAAGCTTCAAAGATCCATTTATGGATTGAAGCAAGCATCTCGGAGCTGGAATCATCATTTTGATGAAGAAGTCAAAGAGTTTGGATTCTTTTAAAACATTGATTAACCTTATGTTTACAAGAAGGTTAGTGGGAGCATAGTTGTATTTCTAGTGCTTTATGTAGATGACATCCTACTCATTGGGAATAACATTCCTACCTTGCAAAGTGTCAAGTCTTGGTTAGGTAAGTCCTTTTCAATAAAAGACTTAGGTGAGGCCACCTACCTCCTAGGGATTAGGATCTATAGGGATAGATCCAAAAGACTAATAGGCCTAAGTCAGATCACACACATAGACAAGATACTGCATAGGTTTAGTATGCAGGATTCAAAAAGGGGTTACATGCCTATGTCTCATGGCATCCATCTTAGCAAGGATCTATGTCCTAGTACACCTGATGAGTGAGATCGCATGAATAACATTCCATATGCCTCGGCCATTGGATCCATCATGTATGCCATGTTATGTACTCGACCGGATGTCTCATTTGTCTTAAGTATGACTAGCAGATATCAACAAGATCCTGGTAAGGGTCATTGGACTGTGGTCAAGAATATCCTAAAGTACTTAAGAAGGACTAAGGACCTATTTTTTGTCTATGGTGGATTGGATGATGAGCTCTGTGTAACTGGTTACACAAATGCAAGTTTCCAAACTAACCAAGACGACCTTAAATCATAATCTGGATACATATTCCTCCTGAATAGTGGAGCAATAACCTGGAAGAGCTCCAAGCAGAGCACTATAGTAGTTTCTACAACAGAAGCTGAGTATATAGCAGCATCGGATGCAGCTAAAGAAGCCGTTTGGATAAAAAAGTTCATTACTGAACTAAGGGTGGTGTCTACCATCACAAATCAATAGATTTGTTCTGTGACAATAGCGGTGCTATTGCACAGGCTAAGGAGCCTAGGTCATATCAAAGGACCAAGCATATACTCAGGTGATATCATCTTATTAGAGAAATCAATGATAGAGGTGATATAAAGATACACAAAGTAGCAGGAGAAGATAATGTTGCTGATCCTCTTACTAAGCCACTTACACAGGCAAAGCATGAGCGTCATGTTAGGACAAAAGGAATTAGGCAAATTAATGATTGTACCTAAGGCAAGTGGGAGGATGTTGGAAATTGTGCCATAAGGACCAATCATTGTACTTTAAACATTATTATTTTAATGAAATTTCTCCACTCTGTTATCATATTATTTGCATGTTAACTGTGATAATTGTATCCGTGGATAATTCATGAAGATTGTCCTAAAATATCCCTGGTTGGTCATCTATGCGGGTGCAGAGATGAAACAAGACCAGTATGACTTTGATAAGATATGAAGATATGAACAAAAGTCTTAGGCACTTGTAACAGTAAAAGGTGCTGGATCGACCCACTATGAGAAAGCTACATAGATCAAGTCATAAGTTTTTCTCATGTATAACCACGTCACAATGCCCTTAGACCTGAGGTCATCATGGATTCCTACATGAGAGTTGCTAAGCTTTGAACTAGTCAAAAGTCACTTTTGACCGGGTGATGATAATGGCTATGATCGGGCTTGGTGGTTTTTCATGCAGAGGAATATGAATGATCAAGATGGAATTTGTCCCTTACATTAGTAGCGAGATATTACTGGGCCCCTTGATGAGTGAGTCTGAGAAATGTATGGCCATACTACAATGAAAGGAGTTTCCATTTCTATTGTCAGGCTACTCAGGAATCGAGAAAGTAATGGTCAGGAACAAGAGGATGACATTATCCATGCCTTATCCTTGATCGATATATCGTGTGACAAAAGGGACGTGCCATGGTTGTATGACAGGTTGCATCATGATAATGATTCTCATATTAATTAGGTAGTCATAATGTCTTGCTAGAGGCCGCTTGCAAATTTTGTGTTAGTATAGTTATTGGCCCACTGCCAACTTCATATCGGCCTACAAGGTCGCACACAAGAATGGCCCAACATGAGATAATGTTTAATTTAAGGTGGATGAATTTTATATTTATATATATATATATAATATAAAATTCATTAATAACATTATATAGATATCTATTTTTGAAATACATATCTTATATATTATATATATGTATATGTGTATATATATTATATGTTATTATTATATTGTGTTAGTTTTAAATTTAATTTAATAAGATATATTAAATTTAATAACTAACATGATAGAGATATAGTATCTCATATTTAATTTATGAAGATAAATTAAATCTAATGGCTCTTTATTTGGATTAAATAAATAGGTTAAATTAAAACTGTTGGATAGATTTAATATAAAATGAATTTATTTAATTAGCTCATCAAGATAATTAATTGTTGATTAATTTTGAAATTAATGATGATTAATTTTAAATTTTGAATATAGCCATCATAGGTTATAAACTTGATAGAGCAGATATACCGATATGCACTTGAGAATTCAGAGCCGTAAGGGAAACCCTAAAAACATTGGAGGCGCTAGCACACAGTCTCAGTTGGAGAGCATTCATGTGATACCTGTAGAGGGAGCAGACATATCGTGTTGGCTCCTAGAGATCGTGAAAACCCCAAGTTTAAAAAGGTACGAGTTCTTTTTAATCCGATTTAAACGTCATTAATAGATCCTCGATTAGGATGGGTAAAATTTTTAAAATTCTTCCGCTATGCCTGCCGATACTTATAGAAAGTTCCTTCAATACATATTCCTTTCTGACTTACTTCTTCTTATTCATCTTTCATTTTGACTATGGGTACACAAGCATATATATATCCTTTTGGTTTATTTCTAAAATAAGCCATAGTTTCATCTAGAATACTGTGCGTGTGTGAGTAACTGTTATTATTCAAAATTCAAACTCCACATAGCTCTTGTATATCTTTCTTTTTCTTTTTTACTTTTTTTTTATTTTTGTGTGTCTATAACTCTGCATAGGATTGTTATGAGATATATGTGTGTGTGTGTGTGTGTGTTTTTTTTTTTTAACTTATTCCATAATATTCCCTTACTAGGCATCCCAAATTTTCTTTTTTTTGTTGGCATTTGAGCAAGTTAGACGCCTCTCTTTTCAAGAACATTATAATATTATAGTAGTACCATGTGTGCCATTGATTTTCCCACCTACTTCCATGACTTTCCTTTTCTTCATTAATACAGTTGTAATTGCAATGCCATTTTTCTTTTCACTGCATCTTGTGCATATATCATTTCAAATATTTTTTAATACATAAAGATATATATATTAAAGCGTCTATACTGTAGATACTTTTTATCTCTGAATTCTAACTAATATAAAATCTCTTAATATAAAAGCTTATATGTGGTAACTAGTAAATGTGTATCTATATAACATTAATTCTTAGAGGGTAACTTGATGCTTTTAAGTAATTTTAGAGTGACTTAAGAGTAGTTTTACGTAGTACATTGATGGAAACTTATATGTGCAATTTTGTAGACTCTCACTGAGAGCTTTGGAGTAACACTTGTGTGATTACCTGTACGCTAGGGAATACAGATAACTCTAATATTCTTCCATATACTTGTGAATTGTGTATGATTGTGAATGACTACCTTTTATAAAAAAATGGTTGTAATTATGTGTCAGAATGACATAGAACCTAACTCAGATCAAAAGGAAAAGGGAAATGGTGTCTAAAAAGATATAAGAAAGTGGACTAAAAGAACTAATGGCAATTTAATTAATGTTGCCATAATCAAGGGCAAAAGAAACAATTGCCACTTGATCTTGAGGTTATAATTGGAAACCTAAAATGAAGGGTCAAGATTAGCTCTTAAAAGCAAGAGCAATAATAAAGATGAAGAAGCAATTAACTCCTTTCCCTTATGTCAAATTTTTGTCCAACAAGAGGAAGAAGGAAAGGGAATTTAATTAATACACTACTTCACTTTTTTCCATTTGAAAAGTCAACAATTGTGGCTAAGACATAAAGGAAGCAAGAAGAGAGAATTAGTCAACATATTTTCTCCTTTTTGAATGAGATTTTCTTCCAAGACAAGAAGGGAGGAGAAGTAATGAATTCCAATTTGAAACCATCTTGCATCCATTCAATAAGTCAAAAAGGAAAAGAAAGGAAGGAAGAAGGAAAAGTCAACAAGTACAACTTGGAAATATTGACTCCAAAAAGCAAGATACAAGGGATAAGTTGGTCAAACTTTTTCCTCTTTTTGAAGAGTAATTTTGATCATCCTAAGTGAACAGAAAAGGGAAAAGCTTAACTAATTGACGCAACCATCATATGGTCAATTAACCATATACTTTTTCATGAAACCATAATTAAGTGACATATGGGTTTTCTCTTTTTCCATGAGTGATTTTCGGCCAAGTAAAGTGTGAAGGCTGAAATGAATTAAATAAAACACCACACAGACATACTTAAACATTCATTTTGGACTGCCAAAGCGAGAGGAAGATGAAGGAAAGGGAAAGGGAAAGAGAAAGAACAAGAAAGAAGAACAGGTTTAAGGAAATAGCTTATCCTTGGATTTTGACCTTGTAAATCACTTCTATGGCTCAAACACTCTTCATAAACTTTGTTCCCTTTGATGAGAGCATCATTTCTATGGTTTAGATTTTTAAGGGGAGGTGTTTTGGGTTCTTTAGCAAGAGCCAAAGTGTAATATGTAATACCCCAAATTTTGAGACTTAAGGCTAGAGAATAAGCCTGAAATAAGTGGATTGCTAAGCCCCGATTTAGCAAGATCCCAAATTGTGATTAAGGATTAATGACTTCAAAAGTGGATGTGGTTAGTGATAAATAACCCTTTTGAAGAATATGATGTGATTTGGGATTCGAATGTGATTCGTATGTGTTATAAGCAGCGCCAAAACCCTGTATTTAATCTCAATTATGGATTAAACTCTAAATTGACTTAAAATATAGGGGAGGGCGCATTGTGAAATAAAAGGAATGAGAAAATGAGTTTGGTGGTGATTTAGTGTGAATTACCGTAATTAGGGGCAAAACGTTAAAGTTACTAACCAATTGGTCAGTTATCGAAGAGGAAACTCATTGGTAATTTTATGATAAATGGTTGAGATTGATTTGTGATAGATCAAAAGGGGTGGAAACATGTGTGAGTGTGCCTATGTGAACTCATGGTTGATGGAGCAAGAGGGTGACACTTGGCACAATTTGGACCCTTGGATATTGGGTCAAGATTTTAAACATTCCCTCTCTCCTCTCCTCCCTATTTGGTCGATTTTGGCATCCCAAAACTGTATTTACTTCATCATCTTCATCTTCATCTCTCTCTTATTCTCCATTTTTGCCTAGATCACAGTGGAAAGAGAAATAAGAAATTCAAGATATGGTGCTCTAATTGGCCTCTAATGCTCAAATACCCTTCATTAATATTGTTCACAGTGATGAGAGATTCATTGCTATGGTTTTAGATTTGTGAAAGGAAGTGTTTGATGGCTTGAGGAAATTTGGAAACATGAAGAATCAAGGAATTTGTTTGGGAAAGAGGAAGAGGTGAGTGTTTACTCCCTTTTGATCTATTGATTGTGGTTTTTGGTGGAGTTTTGAGAATTGTGACATTTGCCCTGATTTTGTGTGATTTTTGAATTGGATGAATTGAATGGTGAATTGTGGTTAAATTGATGCCATAGTGTGTTTTGGTGTCATTGGAAGTGATTTGAGAATTTGAAATGGAAAGTGGTGCAATGTGTGTTTTTTTGTATAAATTGTGTGACATGTTATGGACACATGTCAATGTAATGTGAATTTAGTTGATTTGGTGTTTCCAATGGATTCCTTGTGAAAATTTGTGTGGGAATGATGTTTGGTATGAAAATGGGACCATTGGAAGCCAAAGTGTGAAAACAGAAATGCTGTCTAATGAAGTTCTATTTTGAGCAGTCTGTTTGTGTGAACGCTTTGACTAGGCAAATGATGTCTAAAACTTTTGAAACTTTCTAGTCTTAAATTTCACATCCCAAGCTTCAAAATGGACACATAATCTATGTCATTTTGTTTTGTGTGCTAAGATTTATCGTTTGCCAAACTTTGGGATCAAAATTGAACTTTGTTTTGGGGCAGTGTTGAGTTTTGGGTAATTCTGTATTTGTGTGGTTATTTCAAGTAATGGTCCACATTTTTCCTATAGAGAGGTCTTAAATACCTTTTATTTGGCTTTGGAATCACCTCATTTCGATTTTTGTGGAATTAGTTATGATTTTCGGTACATGATTTTCTTGGCCGTTGCCAGTGAATTCTTGGGCCGCGACTCAAATGTTTTTCACCTATTTTTAGCTGTGGCCAGTGGATTTGTGGGTTGCGGCCAACCCTCAAAAATGACACTTTGGACTTCTTAAGATGGTTTTTGATATAGTTGTTTCCCAAGCCTTTAGGCATGCATTTAGGCTTTGATTAGCCGCCTAAAGGTCATGAATGATAACCAACTTTAAGTGATATGAAAGTAAGGTTTTGGAATAAAGAATAACCCTATGTCCTTGCTTTGGTTATAGGGTTTATGTTCACCCTGATCATGATTCAATATTCATCTGATCGTGAGTAAGCGGTGCTGGAGCATACATGGAAGATAAGTGTAGGGAACTTTCCTCTCTTGCATGCTTTGATATTTGTGTTTGTGTTTTGATGCATGTATTGCTTTACTTGATTATGTGAAACATGTATGAATGATTGTAGCTTTATTTCTATTTATGCTATGGCCATGAGTATGTTGTTGAAACATTGAGCACGTAGATATGTCATTATGTGAGCATGAGTTATGTATTGCAAGCATGTCATGCATTAAACACTTACCTTACATACATATTGGTATTTATTTCCTATTGAGATTCTCTTGAATCTCACCCTCCCCTACTAACATTTTAGACAGGGTAGGTAGATTGAGGATGGAGCAGGTAACCAAGGGCGATAATGACTCCTTTGGGTTGTCATTTTGGTAGTTGGGATATTTGTATTCGATATGGATGTATATTTGATTATGTATTGAAATGAGATTTGCTTAATCCCCATATGAGGGCTTGTAGGGGTGAATATGCCCTGTAAGGCTTTGAGTAATGTATGGAACCTGGGGATTAGCCGGGACTTATTTGCGTACTCTGATATTGGTATGAATGTGATTTATCTTCATGAAGTAATTGTATTCGAAATATGAATGTGAGACCAAGTGAAACATCTTTTGAAAGGTATTTGTGGAAAACCCATTTAGAAAGATGGGATTGTACATGAGTTTTACTTATTATTGATTTCTATTTCACTTTAATCGCGTATTTTGGATATAATTACGTAGGGGGTTACAAAATACCTTATACTTTATAAGCTCGAATGAGTGCAAAAGTGTACTAAATTGAATCATTAAACTAGGAGTTAGTCTTGGAATAGACAAATTTTTTAAAATGTTTGCCAGTCCCAACTTCAAACACCAGGCATGAACCCAGGTCTACGTTGGTTTTTCAGAAGAAATTAAAACTTTTCAAAACATATTCTCAAAAGGTTTATTGCTTCACTAAGTCTCATTGGCTCTTAGTTTCTTTTTATCAGAGTATGCGAGCATTTCTCTGCTTAAGTGTTATGTTCCATATTTTGCTTAATAATCCCTTATCGTTCGAAAGCATCATTCACTAAGTTACGACTAGTTTTTCAACTATACTATTGTTAGGAATACCGAGTTATATACATATATACAATACCAAAGTAGACTATATAGAATATACATAACCAAAATAGAAAACCAACAGGAAATAAAATCTCTCTGCTTCAACCTTTAGTTGTATGGGTTTACTTTATTGCCCCTTGAGCCACTAGCTTGTGTTGAAGATTGGTTATAGGAAAGAGTCAAATTCAAATGAATCTCAGTAGTAATAGGTATTTAATCACATATATACAACAGAGCATGCCATACATTCATCATATAACATGGAAATAGCAATCAGCATTAAAAATGTAATATCCCAAAAAGCGATTAAGGGCTAATGACTTCAAAAATGAATGTAATTATTGTTCAATAAACACTTTTGGAGAATGGGTGATGGGAATTTGGATTTTTTAATGATTCCAATGGCTTCCTTATGAAAATTTGTGTGGGGAGAGTGTTTATTGTGAAATTGGAACCAACGGGAACAATTGTGCAAAAGTTGGAAACTCTGTCCATTGAAACTCTGTATAGGGCAGTCGATTTGTATGGACGTTTTAAATATGAAAATGGTGCCTAAAAATTATGAAATTTTCTAGTCTTAAATTTCACATTCCAAGCTTCAAAATGGAGATATAAGATGTGCCATTTCAATTTTTGAGCTAAGAGTTATGATTTCCCAAAATTTGGGATGGAAACTGGAATATGTTTTGGAGCAGTATGGACTTTTGTGCAATTCTGTTGTTTTGAGGTTATTAAATGCAGTGATCCATATTTTTCCAATAAATAGGACTTAAATAGCTTTCCATTGGCTTTGGGATCACCCCATTTTTATTTTTTTAGAATTAGTTATGATTTTTCAAAGTTTGGACAGAAATCTGCCAAAATTTTGTAAAAATCCGAAATTGATGGAAATTTAGTAAATAATTAGAAAATAATATTATATTCTATTAAATCATCATCCACCTCCTCCATCAGTGTAAAACCGAGGCATTCAACTGCAACAAGAGAGAGAAGGCGTGAGAAATTCTAGAGAGAGAAGGAGAAGAGAACTTGTACGGTAAGTCGATTTCTTCGGTAAATCCTTACCTAACGCGTATAAATCCGCTCCTAAGCTATTCTTCTATATTCTTCAAGGTTTATGGAGCACAAATTTGGGTGTTCTAAGGCTAGGGTTTTCAGCCACCTTAAGGAAAAGCTAGTGGGAGCTTGAGGTAACTTCCAAACTTTCGTATATTGCTTATTCTGGCTGCTATGGGCAATTTAATCGGTGGAATTTTGCCAGATTGCCATTGGTTTTAAAGTTTGGAAATGATATGGCCTAGGGGTTATGCTGCCCAAATTGTATCTTAATGTTAGTTGTAACCTAATGTAATGATTAATAAAGTGGTTAGGAGTCGAAAGGAACACGTCTACAGAGCCGAAACCAAAAAACACCGATTCTTTCCAAAGTATACCAAGATTTCGGCCAGGGCTAGATCTGAGGGTTAGAGTTTGATTTTCAATGATTTGATGGTTCCATTGAGTTCAGGAGCGAAAATTAGGTGGGGTTACAGTTGGTCACTTTTCCAGAAAAGGCCGAAAAAGCATAATTACGAAAACGCCCATAAAACCCTTAAAGTGGGGCTATCAAGGTTAATGTTATAATTTGACATTGAATATAATAATTTCGAGTTCGGCAATGGATTCCTTGGGCAAAAATATGTCAGAATAGCCTATGTCAAAATTTCAGGAAAAGTATAGCCGGACTGGGTTTGACCGGGCCGGGTCCCCGGGGGCATTTTTGTAAATTTTCATAATAGGCTCATATAACCCCTAGAAACACTATGGAAGTGTCTAAATTGTATTTTGGAATTGTAGGACCAAGTTGTGAGCCCGGTGGTTAACACGTTTTACGATGCACACTAAAAGGTGGTTTTTAAGATAGTACTCCCCAACCCTTTAGGCATATGTCTAGGCTTCTAGTAGCCACCTAAAGAGTCCAAGTGATAACCAACTTTAAGTGTTATGAAGATGAGAATTTGGAATAGAGAATAACCTGTCGTCCTTGACTTTGGTTTATAGGGTTCGACATTTGTCCTAATCGCAAGCAACCTGTGCCGGCGCACATCAGGAAAGAACAAGGTAGTGACTCTTTTCCCTTATACTATATGTGATACATGGTATGTTTGTTTGATCATTGTTTGTGTGTCTATCACCTGCGGCCCATCGGTGTTGACGGTGGGAGGACCGTTCCTTCAGGGCGCTGGAATACGGGGGATGAGATTATGTGATCATGTGCATATGTGGCAGCTGGCGTGCTCTGCTTTATGCTGTGATGCTGCTTGATGATTTCTTACATGCTTTGTGATTACAGTGGTATGAGTGATTTGTTACTACTAGGATTCTTTTGAATCTCATTATTTCCATTGACTAACCTTCAGACAGGGCAAGTGGCTCCAAGGGAAAGGAGACAACCAAGGGCGGATAGGGCTCCTTATGGAGATTTATATTTTGGTGTTGGTTATCATGTTTTGTTGGGAGATCACCGTATATCTTATAAATGTTGTTTTGGAGACAGTGATGTAATCCCCTAATAGGAATTTATAAACCCTTAGTTTATGTATTAAACCCGGGGGTTGCCGGGATTTTGTTGTATACTCTGATATGTAAATGTGATATAACTGCACAGGGTAATTATATTCGAGTTATGGAATTTGAGACCAGGGTAAGGTATAAATTTTGAAAATATTTGTGAAAACCCTTCCGTAAGGAAGGGATTGTAAATGAGTTTGATTATTATTGGTCTCTATTTCATTTTAAAATACGTATTTCGAATCATAATTATGAAGGTGGTTACAAAAAACACATCATACAACATATCACATTACAATAGCGCAAGGTATATTAATCACTTAGCCCTAAGTGTTCACTCATGCAACAGGCCCTGGGATTCCACTTGTGCATAACAGTAATTTTCATGGCCTAGGTGCTTACCTGTGCAACGGCATCAAGCGACCACCTCACAAACTATGAATGCTTTCAAAACTCATGATGATACTACAAACATGCAACATATCTCATAACATATGAAAGAAAGAGTTACTACCTAGTCACCTTTCCGGCAGGGTATCCAAGTATTCCTCCAAGCTCTGGTAGGTCTTATATCCCTGAAACTATCAAATCCTATAATGTAGAAATGACAAAGATGGGGTCATTACATAGTTTAGAGTAACAAGTATAATCTACTATATACTGTTTTTGATCCATACTCAATATTGTTCTTACCTTAGTCATGTTGGTTATCTATAAGGCTCTTGTACTGTACTACACAGTGTCTATTTCAAGGCACATTCTGTGTCTCTTGATTCCTAAGACTTGGGCATCTAAGGTGATCGTATGGTTCCCTAGGTTATCCTTTAACTCTTTTTAATTACTATTATCTTAACTTAGACTAAATTCTGCAATTTCGTAGGTTAAGCTTAATCTACTAGTTTTTGTTAGTCAACTTTGAAAAATCATAACTTAATCTACAAAAATCCAAATGAGTTGTTCAAAGTCCTAATCGAAGCTTTATAAGTCCTCTGTATAGGAAAAATATTAACCACTACCACTTGCAACTAAAAAAGTATAAAATTCCACGTATTGTCGCACTATTCCAAAATCAATTCCAGTTTCAAACCTCAAACTTTAACAATTAATATATCCCAATGTACAGACCCAAATTGAGCATATCATATGTCAAATTAAAGTTTATAATGTCTATTATTATTCTAAAAAATATCACAGCCATCAGACCTCATTTTTCTAATCAAATTTGTCTCACAAGCGATCTGGTTCCAGACTAGCAACAACTAACGACAAGTACTTTAAATCCAAATTTTGGTTTTTTATTCTTACCAATTAAAATTTCTAATCAGGGCCTATTTCCATATGGTTTGTCATGTAGAACATAATGGAAGCCTCAAAATACCAAAATCAAACTCCTTCCCTCACTTTTTGCTCTAGCCAAAACAGGGCCCTAACATCAATAAACCAAAATGATATTTTAACCATTAAACCAGCCAAATATCATCATAAATTATTATCTAACAACATATACATGATCAAAACATCATCAATCCTCCATGAACCAATGTTGTATGAAAACCTTAAGCCCCATAAAACTCATGAAAACTCATCAAAACCTCAAAGAAACATGTTCAAATTAAAGCTTTAGCTTACCTCTACATGTTTCTATGACCGATTCTAAAATTTGGTAGTACTTTGTCTAATAAGAGGTCACCAAACACCTCTAAATGATATTCCAAAACCATAGAAATAAAGCTTAGGATGAGGAAAAGAAGATTATAGAAGGGTTTTTCAGGTAAAAATGTTGAATCGGTGGTGATTTTTGAGGTTGAACTCAAGAGAAATCACTATTCACCCTTTGTCTTTCCTTTTTCTATTTCTATATGTGTTTCTAATTTTTTCCCTTGCTTTTAGGTGGCCTGGCCGAATTTGAGAGGAGAGAGGGAGTATTAGATTATTATCTTTACCTAATTACAATTACATAGCCCATATTGTGCCACTTGTCAAAAGCTCATGGTCCATCAAAAAGGTAAGCAACTAATTAGTTACTATAACTAGTTTAGTTAGCCATTTAGTCCTCTCTCTTTTTCATTTAATTGATGACCAATTTCTTCTTCTAAGTAGAGAGGAAATTGTTAACCAATTGACTAATAATTCCTTTCTTCTCGTTTCTGCCATTGACTATGGCAATATTAATTAAATTTTCATTTGGTGTTTTATCTAATTTCTTTTTGTCTTTTCGTGCACTATTGCCTCTTTTCTTTTAATTCCAAAATAGACTTTGTATCATAATTGAATTTAGATAATAGGTTTGGGCATTTCTACAACTAATTCAGGTCATAATTCACACTTTATTCCCAAAATTATTTTTCTAACATTATTTACATTCTCTTTTAAGTTATTTAGCCCTTGCATATATTTTGGGATACTACACAAAGTTGGAGAACCAAAGAATAACCTATAGAAAGAGCTAGAGGTGAGTAAGAGCTTTATTTTGAGCTATATATTGTGTTGATTGGTTGAGGATTTTGGCATGTGAATTTCTCACCTAATTTTTGGTTATGCAAGGGTTTGGAGATTTCATGGTGTTTTGATTGTATAACAAGTGTTTTATGGTGTTTAAGGAGCATATGAAACTAGTTTGAGGCTTAAATTGGAAGTTTAGTGACTGTTGGATTGTGTCTAATTTCTATTTCTGCCAAAATAGAAAACATAGAAGGAATAGGAATTTGGTACTTTTGATGTCACCCAATGGATTCTACACGAAAAACTAAATAGGAATGCCTATAGCTATAAATTTTGGATCATTGGAAATAAACACTAAAAACTAGAATTTATTGCCAGTGAGAGTTTCCAGAGAGGCAATGAGATTATGGAATGCTTTGGAATAGCCAAATGATGTCATTTAAATGTGAAACTTTCCAGATTGAAAGTAGAGTTATCAATCTTTAATTTGATGGGTCATTTGTGCCATTTGAATCTGTACACTAGGAATTATGAATTGTTGAAGTTAGGCATTGAATCTGAAATAAATTTTGTGGCAGTGAGGCTTTAGTCGAAGTTCTAGAATTTTGTGACTAGAATTGGCTCTGAGTAATATTTTATGTTTAAAACATACTCAAAGAGCCTTAAATAGAACTTTGAACTACCCCATTTAGAGTTCTATAGAATTAATTAAGAATTTTCAAAATTTGGTTAAAATGCAGGCACCTTTTAGCTACTATGCAAATTTAAGAAGGAAAGGGCCAAACGTAATTAGTATGAACTCCAAGGGTGAAAGTAAGTATATGGGACTAATGTAGCCAATTGAGAATTCATTTATCATGGCACTAATTATATGATGATATATTAAGGGCTATGAGAGGTCAATAAAGAAGAAGAATGGAAGATGCTTCAAGCAACTCCGATAGTTGGAAGAAAACGGCACAAGAAGGGGACATAAGTCCTCCAGGTAGTGAACTTATCCTACTTGCATATATTGATATGTGTGCTTGTGTATTGATATGTATAATTGCTTTTCTTAATTATGTGAAGCATATTTGAATGAATGAAACTTTGTTTCTATTTATACTGTAGCCATAGGTATGTTGCTTAAAACATTGAGCATGCAAAATGTTATTATGTGATCATGAGCTTATATAAGGAAAGCATGTCATGCACTTGCATTTATCTTGCATGCATTGTTTGGTATTGTTTACTACTGAGCTTCCCCCGAATCTCACTCTACCCCACCAACCATATAGGTAGGTAAGCGCAGAAGAGAAATGCAGGAAGATGTGCGAGAAGAAAATGTGATGGTGAATTGAAGATTAATATGTGATAATTAGTTATGTGTAAATAATCACTGTATGAGAATATTTGTATAAACATACCAATTGAATAGTGTTGTGGAATATGTAAATGAATGATTTAAGAATGAGTAGAGAAATGAGCAGTGAATCACTCTGATTGAATTAAAAAAATATAAGAATCGAGAGCAATATTGAAGTTGCGAACTGCTAAAAGATGCTTCCAAAAGATTTGAAATTTTCAGAAAAACCTACTCAATTACAGGTTTAAATCCTGTTTAAGGATAGGAATTGAAAGAGTTTTGAAAAAGAATATGGCTTAGTAGTTAGAATTCATTGCGTAAAACTCATCAGATCGATTACAGAAATAAGGTGTTACAATTTGGAATCAAAGAAGTGATTCTTGCAATGGAATTGCCTGCTTAGAGGTAAAGGTCCATTCAAAGCAAGGGGTTCAAACTATAGGTTATATTCTTTCTCATATGAATAATATAGTGATCCTCTATTAGTGCACTGTGACTAGGAGTCATGGATAGCAGAGAAAACTAAGGAATTAGACTACCTCTATTTGTTAATCAGTCTGTAGAAGGAAGGGGTAGAGATCTATAATGGAGCAGCAATGATGCATGTCTTAAGGGAAAAGGGTATGAGCTGTGGTGACAGTAAGTTTAACTGTGGAAGAATCCTGTACCAATAAGATTGAGATTCTAAAGATAGATGAGATAGCACATGATTTGAACTCTGTTGCTAACTTTAGGGCTCTTGATATTGAGATAGAACGTGATTTAGATTCCTACCCTATATTATAAGAATACATAGGGAAGTTGTAGAGAGAAGCTTATACTGTATATATTTCACCATAGGGACAGTACCAAGCATCTTTGAAGAGGCTGATATGTTATACTGGGATTGAGGTATGGATGGGCTACTGATACCCAACGTGAAAGTGCATTGTACTAGCACTAATGCCCTGGATCTCATCAGAATTCTACGGCTAATCGTGCTCAGGTGAAAGAAATCCCAGGATGGGTGATCCCTTTGGGAAGCACCTTGGAAATTTGAAACCTTTTAGTTAAAGGTTTGGAATTTTGATTAGAAGTTCTTGGATGACATAAAGAATGATTAGAGGCATGGAGATGATGAGGTAAGTATTGATCTTTAATCCAAACCATTTTTGTTGCACTGAGTACTGCCCAAAAAAGTTTATTTGGTGTGGTTATGGAAATTCAAGGCATAGTATTGTTTTGAGGTTTCTCCATGTATAATTTGTGGTGATTATGCTGTATACCAATTCTAGGAGATCTGATCTGATGATACTAAAGGTTGAGGATAGGTTTGAATCAGAGCTAAGTTGAAATAGTGCTTAGGTCGAAATGTGAATCAGTTGCACTATAGTTCTATTTCATGACGGATGTTTGAACCTTGTAGATAGTGTTTAACCTTCAGTAATGTTTTAAGGATATTACCCGAATATCGTGAAGGTTAGAATAGGCGTTATTGATCCTGATTCTTAGTATACCTATTAGGTATAATTGAGGAAAATGATTTTCGATCTATGTGATGTTGAGGTTCTGGCCTTAGTAATGAACCTATAAGTTGTATGTCCACCCAACATCCAGAAAAGGGTTAATAAGTGAACTATAACCCAGGAATCAAATGTTAAGTTCTGATTTTTAAGAATTTGAGATGACCCAGAGAGGGTCAAGGTATTTGAGCATGAATGCCCAAATGATATAGAAATGATTTGAGGTTTAGAATTTGGTACTAGAATGTAGAATGTGGTACAAAAATGTATATAAGGTCTTATAGAGGTTGCAAGTTGCTTATCTAATATAGGGAAAGATCTCTATCATAGAATATTTCCTTAGAGTTGTGTATATGACTAGAGATAGACCAACACTAAAATTCCATATGAGATAGCAGAATTAAAACAGAGTACAAAATTTCTAGAGAAGAGGGACCTTATAAGATTTAGGTTTCCCATTACAATGGTACTTCCATTTAGAGACAACCAACTAAAAAGAGCTACCTACGGAGAATTTTTATAAGAGAGGGCTACCTAAGGAGGGACCTGATTAGAGAAGGCTACCTACAGAGAGTTATGACCGGAAGGGCAAACCAGTCAGGTGACTGAGTGAAACACCGAGTGCAATACCGTAGCATAGAGCCACCATGATGTCGAACCGTAGAGTGAAGCCACCATCATGTCAAACTATAGAGTGAAGCTGACATTAAACCATAGCATTAAGCCACCGTGACATTGAATCCTAGAGTAGAGCCACATGAACATTGAATCTCAATTATGGTTCATTATAAAGAGTCCTATGTCAAATAGGTTACCTTGAAAGGAGAGTTTGTGTGACCCAATGAATCGCCATGGGGCGTTCCAATGCCGATTGTGGAAAGAAAGATGAGGAAGGAAATTAAGGAAAACTAGGCTCGACGGTATAAAGGAAAGCAACTCTTGCTCTCGTATCTTATGTAATGGTTCTGCATGTCTGTGTTTACCATCGAATATATTCATGTTATGAATATAGGATAGGCAGTAAGACCTATTAGTCTACTATGTCCTTAGCCATCAGACCTGATGGGCAGAGGCCTATGGCTATAAGTCCCATAATGCCTATAGTATAAGGTGATTTACTAGGCAGTAAGACATAATGAGCATTCAAAATTTGTAGGGTGGTTACTCGGGGCCTATTATGTGGGTGGACACTTAGGCCATGGAGATATCTGTAATACACCAGCAGTCGCCAGGGACCTATTGTGCTGGTGGACACTCGAGGCCATATAATTTGTATATTATCCATGAGCAGTCACCCAAGGCCTATTGTGTGTGTAAACACTCAGGGCCATATGATTTGTTATGATATCTGAATGCTCACTGGATGATTTTGGTTGGATGGTTGGTTTAGCAAGCCTCGTGAACATTACATAAGTATATGAATAGCTTGAGTAGCAAGTGTTAAAGCCTAGGATGTATTCAAAATACCAATGGACTGTGTGTCTCTAGGTAGTTAGTTTCGACAAGTATTCAGCAAAGATGATGGACCAAATGCCTTAAGACCATAAATGCTGAGGGACTAGTATGTCCTTAAGCCGATAGAATGTTAGGTATTTGAGAATTATGACCAGCGGTAGCTTAAGGCTGTAAGCCTCGGCGAGCAAGTTTTCATGGGGCGGTATCCCTAGGCTATAAGACCTGTATGCCTAACGTTATGGTTGTTGCCTAGCATGATGACATTGGACCAGTGTGTCTATAGCACCAGTTGAGGCTATCAGAACATTTAAACTGTACTAGGGGGATGCCGAGGTAGTAAGTCATAAGATGCCTATGGCATAAGGATGATTCCTTAGGCAATAAGACCAAAATACCCAATGTTGTAGAAGTAGAATGGGCCATTAGGCTAGATTTGCATACAGTGTGATCCAGGTGGAGTCCTAAAGAGGTTGTATGTAACATCTCGAATTTTGGAACTAAAGGCTAGAGAATAAGCCTGTATCAGGCATATGACTAAGCTTAGTTTGGGAAGATTCCCAAGAATGATAGGTAATAGAAAAACTCTCAGAGACTCTATGATTTAGCCCAACAGGGCAAAGGGCTCAGTATTTTTAGGCAATATGATTAGGTGTCATGGCAAATGAGCACATGACACATATATGGTGCCATCTAGTTGGTTGAAAGATGCCACCCAACTATTCATGAGGCATGGGACTAATTGATCGAGCGAAATATGATGATATAAGTGTTCACATGGCATTTTCAAGGCATACATGTATACCCTACGTTTTTTAAAGAATACACCAGTACGTGGCTCTATGTGGGGCCCACACATATACTCTGACCTAGCATGATTTAGCAGGCCTTGGTATACGGGAAGCAATACCAGTAAGTCACGAGTGAAACCCGAGTAAACACTATTAAAGTAACTTTATTAAAGTAGCTTTAATAAAGTAAGTCATGATAGCTGATGATGACAATACATTTTGGTTGGCTTTATAAGAGAGTGACAAGTGTCCTCTCATGATAACAAAGTACAAGTGTCTTTTGTGTTGGCTGATAGGAGGTGACACGTGTCTCTCACGATGATACTTACTTTTTGCCTTTTGTGTTAGCATCCCTGGGATGTGCTATATGTCACTTGAGTCAGGGAAATCCATCGGTCTCATGTCCGGTTGCGTACTTGACTTCCCAAGCACCAAACATGGGAGTTTAGGGAAATTGTCAGGCCTCTCCTTTCCCCAAACAAAAGTGGTATCTAGGATGAAAGAGAAAGAGAAAAGAAAAGCTTCAGGGACAATTGTCATTATGAGATTATCAACTTGCCACATGTCAACACAAGACCTAATTACATGAGATTAAAGCTTATTTAATCCTCTCAGAGCCCATTATTTCAGTAGCCAAGGAAAGAAAAGAGAAAAAGATAGGAAAAAACACCAAGAAATAGAAAGAAGAGAGAAGGAGATGAATAGTGAAAATCACAGGAGTTCCATAGCTAATTCTATCCCTGAATCGTCAATATCACTCGGTAAGTCCTTCAGGAAAGTTGTTCTACTTACTGAGAGCTTCATTTATATGTCTAAGTTTTCTAATCTGAGGTGTTTTGTGTCTTTTATTAGCCAGAGTACTGCCAAAATTCCAAACCGGTTGTAGAATCAGGTAAAGGTACGTATAAGCTACGATTTGAATCAAGTATCTTAAGGTTTTATTAAGATTTAATATTTCCCCTTATTTTTGTTATGACCTAGAACCTATGGAAAGAAGATGATTTTGGTGTTTTTGAGGTTAGAAATGGATTCTACACATGATTTTGTGTGAGAATAAGCTGTGAGCATGATTTTAGAAGGGTTGGATTGAAAACCTAAAGATTGAAGTCAAAGTAGCAGTGCCGCCAGATTTCGTTTTCTGGGGGCAGTCTGCTTGTGACGCGTTTTTGAGTGACCAAACTTGTCCAATAGCCGTGAAATGTTTTTGAAGTGTAGTAGACCTTTTAAGCTTTAATTTGATAGGTAATATGCATCATTTAGATCAGTATATTAAGAGATATGAATTTTTGAAGTTAGTGGTTACCAGATTATGTTTCTGGAAGTCAGATTGTTGGTGGGAAAATTTTAGAAAAATAAACCTTGACCAAAATTTATAAAACTTTTCTTATTTAAAGTTAACATCATAAGCTTTAATTTGACATATAATATGTGGCATTTGGGATTGTAGATTGTGAGATATTTTTTATTAAAGTAATGCATTGAATCTGGAATGTTTTCTAGACCAGTTGTATTGTTCGATGATTTTGGGAAATGTATCCCCGTATTGGACAGTGTTTAATACTGGTTGCTACTGATAATGGTATTATAATTGATATTGTACACGATAAGTGAGAACAAGGGTAGGCAAGTGTATGACATGAACCTTCAGTTTATGATACTGAGTTAGAATGTAATTTAGATCCCCACCTTATATTACAGGCATACATAAGGCAGTTGTGCCCAGAAGTTGGTACTGTTTATATTTCCCCGTAGGGACAGCACCTAGCATTCTGGAGAGACTAACATGTCATATTGGGATTGAGGTATGAATAGCTACTAATACTCAGTGGCAAATAGCATTATACTAGTACTGATGCCCCGGATCTCATTGGAACTCCACGGTTAATCATGCTCAGGTGAGAGAAATTTGGCGATGAGTTATCCCTAGGAAGTATCTTAGAAATTTGAAACCCTTGACTAAAGGTTAAAATGTATAAAGGTATGTAGGTATAATATACAATGATACATGATGGGTGGTGATTATGCCATATATTAGTCCTAGAGGATCTGATCCGGTGATACTGAAGGTTGAGGATATGTTGAATCAGATCTAAGCTGAAATAGTATTTAGGTCAAAATGTGAATAGGGTTGCACTATTATTCTATTTCATGAAGGAAGTTTGAACCTTGTGAACCTTATGGTGTGGGGATTGGCAGGCACAGCGGAATAATTTTATCATCACTTGGTCAAAGGTGACTTTTGACTAGTTCAAAGTTTAGCAAATCTCATATAGGAATCCATGATGACCTCAGGTCGAAGGGCATTGTGACGTGGTTATACATGAGATAAGCTTATGACTTGATCCATACAGCTTTCTATAACCGTGTGATTCATCAACTATATTATACAAATGGGTTTTGACATGCTTCACAAAACATGTTATCTTTGAATTTTAGTTTAGGAAGACCAACAACTAAATCTTTTCTAATCAGTTTGTCAAGTTGGTGCATATTAACATGAGCCAGATGCTTATGCCATAACCAACTTTCCTCTGATCTACTAAGAAAACAATTTTCAGGAGAATTTGAATTTAAATCAATAGTATAACAGTTACGTCCCTTTGAGCTCAGATCTTTGCCTTGATAGATTCTTTGTTAAGCGGTAGATCTTTCTTATTTAGTATCAAGCATTCTTTTGAATCAAAGATCACCCAATTATCTTTGGCAGTGCTTTGACTTACACTCAAGAGGTTGTGGCATAATCCTTCAACGTAATATACCTTGTTCTTTTGAACACCATCGGATTTTCCCACTTCACCAATTCCAGCAATACGTCCAAATTGATTACCTCCAAATGTTACCTTTCCTCCTTCTCTGGTTTCCAGTATAGTGAACTTATTTTTGCCACCAATCATGTGTCTCGAGCATCCACTATCAATATACCACTTGTTTGCTCGTGATGCTTTGAGACATACCTAGAGTAAGGTGATCAAGATTTAGGTACCCACACTTTCTTGGTTCCTTTGTGTTTAGTATGTAATACATGTGTCCCTTTCTTATACGTGCCAATAACTTGTCCTTTTCTAAAATAACATGATGAAGTATAATGTCCTTTCCTATTACAATAGCTACATGATACGAATGGATTTGATGTATGCACAGAATTCTTGAAATATTTGAGATAATTTCTACTGCTATTCTTCTTATTTCCTCTATTTTTATCATGATCGGACTTATATCTAATTCCAGATTTATCAAAGGAAACTTTCTGAGAATTTAGAATAACTTTAAGATTTTCACTTCCTTTGGTAAATTTTTCCACAGTTTTTGTTAAATCTCTTATGTTTTCATCTTTCTCTTCACATACTTCACATGATGATATGACAGTATTTTCTAATTCCTTTACTTTCTTCTTGTAACTAACCATTTCTTTAGCTACCTTGATGAATTCTGTATGCAATGCATTATATTCAGATAATAACTCATCATAAGTAGGTTCAGAATCACTTACCTCAGAATCCAATTCTTCTTCTTTAGCTACCAAGAATAGATTTGCCACTTCATCATCATCACTTTCTTCATCCGACGAACTATCACCCCAGATAGATGATATGTATGCTTTCTTTTTCTGCTTCTTGTTGTCTTTGTTTCTGAAGCATTCGGATTTGATGTGTCTAGGCTTCCCACATTTATAGCATACTATCTGTTGCTCCTTGTTTTCTTTCTTGATTGGTCCACCTTGATAATTTTTGAAGTTCTTTTGACCTCTTCTGTAGAATTTCTTGAATTTTCTCATGATCATTCCCATATCATCATCATTAGGAACATTTTTGTTTTCGGAAGATTCTTCTTCCTTGATAGCTTTAAGTGCAACTCCTTTTTTCTTTTTATCATCAAACTCTTCTAGTTTCTTCTTGAATCTCAACTTCACTTCATACTCAGAAAGGCTACCAAAGAGAGCAGCCACGGATCTCATTGACTCTCCTTTAGCTTCTTCGATGGCTGTCACCTTTGCTTCCCATTCTTTCATAAGAATATTAAGAATCTTTCTTACCTGGGAATTTTGGTCAAAGGATTTTCCAAGTGCAGATATTTGATTAACAAGATGCATGTACCTGAGTTTGAATTCTGATATTCCTTCTCCAGGTTTCATACGAAATAGATCAAACTATGTAATTAGAGTATTGACTCTATTTTCTTTGATTTCGGATGTACCTTCGTGACCGATTTCAAGAGCATCCCACATATCTTTGGCTGTTGGTAGAGGCAGATTTGAAAATATTCCTTTTGACTGAGAGCACTCTGTATCATTAAAATAGCTTTACTATTTAACATTACTTACCTTTTGTCATCTTCGTCAAACTCCTCTAGGCTCTTCTTAATGACTCTATCTTCGATTTTCTTCATTGGCACATAGTCACCATCTTGTATTACATTCCATAAACCGTACTCGTTAGCCATCACAAACACTCTGAACTTATCTTTCCAGACTGAAAAATGTTCTCCAGCAAAACCAGGAGGTCTAGTGATTGAAGCTCTGTCTAGAAGAATGTTTTCACCCATTGTTGCCATTTATCAGATCCTTCTCAAGCTGTTAGGCTCTTCAGAGAAGACCTTACTCTGATACAAAATGAAAGAGGCAAGCTTCACCCAAGAGGGGGTGAATTGGATGATGTGATAAATTTTTCGTTTGATGTCGTGATATGACAATAGTTGTAGATAGAGTAGAGTTGAGAGGATTAATACACAGAGAGTTATACTGGTTCGGCCCAAAAACCAGGCCTACGTCCAATCCTCAGAGATCAAGACCTACTGATCTTAGAATGCCACAAAGCAACAATCGTCCTTGAATGGACTACGAGCGGAAATATTCTAACACTCAGAAATTTCTCTCCCCCTTACGACAAGTCTTACGTGCAGAAAAACAACCTATGACCTTTCTCACTTGCTTAAGTATACAAGTCTTATGAGCAGCAACATTCTCTCCTGCTTACACCACTGTAAGTCTTATGAGCAGCAACGTTCTCTACTGCTTGTATCTTTTATGTCTTATGAGTAGAAAGTTTTACTAGGAATTCTCTCAAATGCTTCTCTCGTAAGGATATCTACCCTCTCAAGGTCCTAATACCTTGAGGTTAAATGAAAATAGAATTTAAAGTGTATACAGACTCTCTTATAGAGCAAATATGATAAATACTGAAGAATGATATGAATACAGAGAAAATGTGAATAACAGAGACTCGTGAATTTGCTTGTGTGAATTCTTGCACTTCATTATTTTTATGGTCTCTAGAACTCTGTATTTATAGACATTCAATTTTGCCCATTTGAATAATGATCATTGTGGAGCGGGGCATGTTACTATGGAACGGCATGCATACATTTGAAATCTTTAAATGCGGTAGGTATATGCTCAGATGATCATAATAATGCTATCTGTCGTTGTTTGACTTCCTCTGCGTCTTTTTAATTCAAACGTTCAAACTCATATATCACACTCATAATACATTTTAAATGATGTTAAATAATAATAATAAGTGACAATAAAATGAATAAATATCATTAAACCATATTTGGATTGAACGCTGTAGGACTGGCACGTTTTTTAATTCTGGCAGAGCTTCACTCGAGTACTCAGAGGGCTCACTCGAGTGAACTACCATATTTTCTCTTTTTGTTCAGTTTTACACTTGCACTTCCAAATGATTTGAGAGAGAGCATTTTCACACTTGCGTGTGATGTGGGCCCTTACTCGAGCACAACTCCTCCTGCTCGAGTGTCCTTGTATTTTACACTAAGAACCGCATCTCTGGACAACACTCACATATCATTTTAGCAAGAGTGTGATTTTGCACTCGCAAGTGATGTGGGACCTCACTCGAGCATACATACTCCTACTCGAGTGATAAGAATATTCTTCTGTAATATACTCTTGTCTTCAGTACTTGCATCAAAATTGGGAGTTAGATTTCTCACTCGCGAGTACTGATGTATTACTTGGGCACATGCACTCTCACTCGGGCATGCTAATGGTTCTCTATTTTGCATGACTCTCGGCCAAACACTTGCAGTCCCTCACTTTCATGTGCTTGAGTGCAAAAGAGCCTGATGCTCGAGTGCTAGCTCCAGTGCTCGAGTGTATCAGTAGAACTGATAGCAATTTGCTCTTGGACAAACACTTTCAATCCAACACTCGCATCTGCTCGAGTGTAAAATAGCTTCATGCTCGAGTGCTAGCTCTATTGCTCGAGTGCATCAACAAAAACTTACATCAGACATCTCCAAACTTTTCCATATGCATTTGGTAACTTTGCAATCATTGTTTAAACTTGTAAAAACATACTTTGCACATAATTACCTTTTGTTATCATCAAAACTTGGAATCTAATAGATCGGTCCAATACCTTGTACTCTTACAAGTGCCTAAGACTTTGCTTCATATCTCCATATCTTATCAAAGTCATACTGGTTTTATTTCATCTCTACTCCCGCATAGATCACCGACCAGAGACATTTAGGAAAATCTTTATGATTTATCCAAGGATACAGTCATCATAGTGAACATACGAATAATATGATAACATAATGTAGAAAATTCATTTAATTAATAATCTTTAAAGTATAATTATCGACCCCTAAGGCACAATTTCCAACATATGGATGATGTCAAACCTTTAATAATGTTTTTGAGGATATTACCCAAATATCATGAAGGCTAGAATAGGTTCTATTGATCTTATATTTAGCATGCCTATTGAATATAATTGAGGAAAGTGATCTCTCGGCTCAGCTGAGATTGAGGTTCTAAGACTTGAATTGTGATCTAAGAATCAGACTCAATAGTTGAACTGATTCTTTAGGAATTTGAATTGACCTGGATGGTTTGAGGTACTGAAACATAGTACTAGAATGTATTGACATGTGTATAAGGTTTCTCGAGGTTGCTAGTTGCTAACCTAGCATAGGGAAATATCTTAATCATAGAATATTCCCTTAGAGTTGTGTTCATGCCTGGAGTTGGACTGTGATCAAAAGTCCATACAGAATGACCCCAAATGACATGGTAGAATTAAAGAAGCTGATTAAAGAACTGCTAGAGAATAAGGACGTTATAAGATATGGATTCCTTTTACAATGGTACTTCCATTCAGAGACGACCAACTGAAAAGAGCTACCTATAGAGGATTTTGATCGGAGATGGATACCTATAGAGAGTTCTGATTGGAGAGGACTACCTACAGAGAGATATTATCAGAGAGGGCTACCTCTAAGAGTTCTGACCGGAAAGGCTGGCCAATTAGGTGACTGAGTAAAGCACCAAGTGCAGTACCATAACGAGGAGCCAACGTGATGTCAAACAGTAGTGTGTAGCCACTATGACATCAAACAGTAAAGTAAAGTTGCCATGACGTCAAATTATAGAGTAGACATATGGGAACATTAAGTCTCAATAGTGGTGCATTGTAATAAGTCTCCCATCAAATGGGTTTCCTTAAGAGAAGGGTTTATATGACCTAGTGAATCCCCACGGGGTGCTCCAGTGCCTTTTGTAGAAAGAAAGATGAGGAAGGAAATTAAGGAAGAACAAGCTCGATAGTATAAAAGAAAGCAACTCTTGCTCTCATATATTATGTAATGGTTCTTTATGTATGTGTTAACCATCAGATATATTTGTGTTACGAATATATGGTAGGTAGTAAGAGCTATTAAGCCAGCGTGTCCTAATGCAGCCATACCTAATAGGTAGAAGCTTGAGGCTGTAAGTCCTATAATGCCTATGGCATAGGGGTGATTCCTTGGGAAGTAAGACCTGATAAGCATTTAGAGTTTGTAGGGTTGTTACTCGGGCCCTCTTGCTTAGGTGGATGCCCAAGCCATAAAGATATTTCTTATGTACAAGCAGTCGCCCGGGGCCTATTGCGAGGGTGGACATTCGGGTCCATGTGATTTATATATTATGCATGAGAAATCACCCGAGGCCTATTGCACGGGTAGACACTCAAGGCCATATGATTGTTATAATATTTAAATGCTCACTGGATTTTTGTGGTTAGATGGTTTGATTTGCATGTTTTAAGAATATTACATAAGTATATGAAGGGTTTAAGTAGCAAGAGTTGGAGCCTGGAATGAATTCAAAATACCTAGTAGACTATGTGTCTTGAGGTAGTTAGTCTCGATAGATATTTGGCAAAGATGATGGACTGAATGTCCTAAAGCCATAAGACCGGAGGGACTAGTATGTTATTTGGCCTCATAATGTTACGTATTTAAGAATTGTGACCAACGCAGGCTTAAGGTAGTAAGGCCCGGTGTGCAAGTTTACATGGGGCATAACCCTGGGCAATAAGACATGTGTGCTTAGCGCTGTGGTTGTTGCCTAGCACGGCGACATTGGACCAATGTGTCAAGAGTACACCTTGAGGCTATAAAACATTCAAACTATACTAGGTTATAGCCGAGGCAGTAAGTCCCTTGATGCCAATGCAATGGAGGTGATTCCCTAGGCAGTAAGATCGGAATATCCAGTGTTATAGGAGTAGAATGTGTAATATCCCAAAAAGTGATTAAGGGCTAATGACTTCAAAAGTGGATGTAAGTATTTTTGAATAAACACTTTTGGAGAATGTGTGGTGGGAATTTGGTGGTTTTAGTGATTCCAATGGTTTCCTTGTGAAAAATTGTATAGGAATAGGTTCGATTGTTGATTTTGGAGCCATTGGACACATTGGGAAAAATTTGAAAAAAAAAATGTTAAGTGTAATTCTGTGCAGGACAGTCGGTTTGTATGGACATTTTGAATAGGCAAATGTTGTCTAAAAATTCTGAAACTTTTCAATCTTACAGTTCACATCCCAAGCTTCAAAATGGACATATAGTTTGTGCCATTTCGTTTTGTGAGCTAGGAGATATGACTGTCCAAAGTTTGGGATGGAAACTCAACTCTGTTTTGGGGCAGCGATGAGTTTTATATAATTGTAGAATTTTGTGGTAATTTCGGGTAATGGTCCATATTTTTCCTATAAAGAGGACTTAAATACCTTTTATTTGGCTTTAGAATCACTTCATTTTGACTTTTATAGAATTATTTATGATTTTTCAAAGTTTGGGCAGAAAATCCGAAAATGTCAATTTTGGAATTATGACACCATCATAAGGGAATAATGACATAAGCATAATATAACATATCATCTTCTTCCTCCAAGCTTCAAAACCGTGAGTTTATTCAACTGAACAAGAGAAAAAACTTTTGAGATTTCTAGAGAGAGAAAGGAGAAGAGAACTTGCAAGGTAAGCCGATTTCTCCGATGATCTAGCTCCTAACGCGTATAACTCTGATCCTAAGCTACTCCTTTATGTTCTTTAAGGTTTGGAAGCTCCTCCTTTGGTGTTAAAATAGCTAGGGTTTCAACCAACATAAGAAAAAAGCTAGTGGGGGCTTGAGGTAACTTCCAAACTCTTGTATATTGACTGTTCTGGCTGTTGTGGACAATTTAATCGGTGAAATTTTGCCGAATTGTCATTGGTTTCAAAAATGGAAAATGGGTGTGTGGGGCTGCTATGCTACCCAAATTGGTACTAAATGGTAGTTGTAACCTAATGGAATAGTCAATAAAGTGGTTAAGAGTAGAAAGGAACGCGTTTACGGAGTCGAAACCGAAAAACCACAATTTTCCCCGAAATACTTGAAAATTTTGGCCAGCTCTAGAAATGGGTCTTAGAGTTGGATTTTCAATGATTTGATGGTTCAATTAAGTTCAGGAGAGAAAATTAGGTGGGGTTACAGTTGGTCACTTTATCGGAAAAGGCCGAAAAAGCACAATTACGAAAACGCCCCTAAAACCCTTAAAGTGGGCTGCCAAGTGTAAATTTGTAATTTCACATTGAATTTGATAATTCCGAGTTCGAAAATGGATTCTTTGGGAGGAAATATGTTAGGATAGCCCAGGTTAGAATTTCGAAAAAAGTGCAACCGGACCAGGTACGGCGGCCCGGGCTGGGTCCCCGGTGGCAATTTTGTAAATTTTCATTATAGACTCATATAACCCCAAGAAACACTATGGAAGTGTCTAAATGGTGCATTTGGAATTGTAGGATTCGATATTTTCCCTATTCGTGATCCACCTGCGCTAGAGCACAATCGGAAAGAACAAGGTAGTGACTCTTCTCTTATGCTATGTGTAAAGTATTGTATGTATGTTTGCCATACATTATGATACATTGTAATGCTTTGAGATCACAGCGAAAGCTGACGCATAGTGATTACAGCCATGAGTGCTGTCGTATCTAACGTGAGCCATATATCATTGTGATGTTGCTTAACATGATCATATATGCTATGCGTTTATACACTATATGAGTTATTTGTTACTACAGAGATTCTTTTGAATCTCATTCTTTCCATTGACTAACATTTCAGACAGAGCAAGTGGCTCCAAGGAGAAATAAACCACGAAGAGCGGCTAGGATCTTGTAGAGATATGTTGTTCGGTTGTTAGTTGTCTATTTTGGACTTAGGATTTCTGTTTATTTTTTAAATGTAGATATTACGTTGATATTGGTCATGTAATCCCCTAGTTGGAACTTACAACCCTTAGTTTATACATGTATGAAACCGGGGAGTTGCCAAAAATTTGGCTATGCACTCTGATATATATGAATGTAATTGAACTGCGCAGAATAATTAGATTCGGAAGATGAATCTGAGGCCATGTTGAACGAATTTTAGAAAAAAGATTAAGAAAAACGTATCCGTCGGTCTCTAATTCCTTTAAATTATGCATTTTTGAATCTTAATTACGGTTATCAAGGTAGGGGATTACAGAATAAGCTGTTAGGCTTGATATGCTTACATTGTAAACCGGGTAGAGTCTTGAAAAGGATGTGTGGCCTGAAAAACCAACCACTATGAGAATAAACCAGTGGGTCCTACGTCTGAATTCTACATACTATGTACTGAATGAATAAGAATGCCATGTGATAATTGTTGAATACTATCTGAGATTTTGTTGAGTGTATGATTATTTGAGTTACATGCTTAATGAGCATGCATAGAAAAAAATAGACTGAGTGTTTAGAATGATGCCCCAAAGTGTAAATGTTCAAAACAATGAAGACCAAATTTATTGAACAAGAGGAGAAATGTAATATCCTGAAATTTAGGACTAAAGGCTGGAGAATAAGTCTATATTAGCCAGACGACTAAGCCTAGTCTGGGAAGAGTCCCCAGAATGATAGGCAATAGAAAGACTATCAGGGACTATGTGATTTATGTAATATCCTAAATTATAATTAAGGACTAATAGCTAAAAGAGTAACTTGCTCAATATGTTTCCCCTTCTTGAATGATATTTCGTCCAACATAAAGGAAAGGCAAGAGAAAATGATATTTGGCTCATAATTAAAGCATATAGAGGCATTTGGACTTTGGTCAAATATATCATGCTAAAATCAATATAAGTAGAGGCAAAAACCAAGAGAGTTTAAGAAGTCTTTTAACTCATTCAAGAGCCATAATTCAGTGGAAATCTCATGGTCAAAGGTTAAGGGAATAAAGAAACAAAAGATGATGTCAAGCAAAGAGTTGAAAAGTCAAAAATTTCAACTCCCTTCCCTCTCTCCTTGCAAAGTCGGTTAAGAGGTGTATGTGAGGCCAAAATTCTGATCTGATTTCATCACCTCTCTCTCTCTCACTTCAGCTGCCATGTTCATCCAACCAAGAAGAGGAAAGAGAAAGGAAAAGGTGAGAGTTTGGCTTTATAGAGTCCTCTTTAGCTCAAATGCTCTTCTTTAACTTTGATCAAGTTGATGAGAGCTTTATCTTGATGGTTTTAGAATTTTGAAAGAAGGTGATTGCACACTTGAAGAAATTTGAAAGAAGAGAAATCAAGAAACTAATCTTGGAAAGAGGAAGAGGTAAGAATTTGGAACCTTTTGACATATTTATTGTGGCCATTGGTTTAGCTTTGAGGATTTTGGATTTTTGCCCTGATTTTGGCTTAATTTTGAAATGTGTGAATTGGTTAGTGTTTAGTGTGAAATTGGTGTCATAGTGTGCCTTGGAGCATTTGAAATTGATTTGGAATGTTGGTTTGGATTGGTTTGCAATATGGTGGTTTGATTGAGTTCTTGGTAAGACATGTGGTGGTCATTGTGTAACATGTCAATGGAGGTTGAATTGGGTTGTTTTGATGATTTCAATGGATTCCTTGTGCAAATTTATGTGGGAATGGTATTTGATATGAATTTGGGAACCATTGGAAGCATTGGTGCAAAATTGAAATGTTGTCCATTGAAAGTTTATTCTGGGCAGTCAGGTTGTCTGGATGTTTTGAATAGGCAAATGGTGTCTAAAAATTCTGAAACTTTCCATATTTAAATTTCACATTCCAAGCTTCAAAATGAACATAAATTTTGTGTCATTTCGTTTTTTGAGCTAAGAGCAATGACTGTCCAAAGTTTGGGATAAAAACTGGAATCTGTTTTGGAGTGGTGGTGAATTTCGTGTAATTCTGTACTTCTGTGGTGATTTCTAGTAATGGCCAATATTTTTCCTAGGAAGAGGACTTAAATAGTTTTCATTTGGCTTTGGAATCACCTCATTTTTATTTTTCTAGAATTAGTTATGATTTTTCAAAGTTCCCTTGGCTGCAGCCAGAAATTCTTGACTGCAGCGCAAAACGTTCTGTGCACGTTTTGGCCGCAGCCAGAAATTCTTGGCAGCAGCACAAAACTTTCTGTGCATGTTTTGGCCGCAGCCAGAGAATTCCTAGCTGCATCCAAAATACTTCTGTGATGTTTTTGGCCGCAGCCAGAGAATTCCTGGCTGCAGCCAAAACCCTATTTTCAACATTTTGTGACTTTGCAAAGTAATTTCCAACCTAGTACTCTCCAATCCTTTTAGGTTCTCTTTGAACTTGTTATAACCATTTAGGGGACTCATATGGAACCTATTTTAAGTGTTTGAAAGTAAGAATTGGGGGTAGGAAATTAACCCACCATTCTTGATTTTGTTTATAGGCTTTGATATTTGCTGCCCTCGTAAGCCAACTACGCTGAAGGACATCAGGAAAGAACAAGGTAGTTACTTTTCCTTTGTACCATATGTGATGTATTGTATGTGTGTTATATCATTGCTTTGTGACAAATTCGTATGCTGCGACATTATGAATATGTGTAAACACCGTCATGCCAATAGTCCCTGAGTAGCTAACAACGATTCGGGTTAGGATGGTGTGCCTTCCCGACGAAGAAAGGGGATGAGGATGAGGTGTGATATATGTGATTATGTGACCCGAAAGGCTATTTGTGAAGGCCGACGGTCCATTTGTGAAAGCCGGATAGCTATATGAGCTATAAGGCTATGTGTACACACTGCCACGCCAATAATCCCTAATGGTTCGGGTTAGGATGGTGTGCCTTCCCGGCAGAGAAAGGGGATGAGGGTGGAGTGTGATTTGTGTTGCTGCTGCTGTATGATGATTTGCTTACATGCTGTGTGCTTATGTGTGGTATAAATGTTTTGTTACTACTGGGATTCTATTGAATCTCATTCTTTCCTTTAACTAACCTTTCAAACAGGGCGAGTGGCTCTAAGGAGAAGCGTACGACCCGGAGCAGCTAGAACCCTGTAAGGACATTTATTTTTTGGATGTGTTAGTTAAACCTGTTGGACAGGGAATTTGTAAATTATGTTTGGGTTGTAATTGGTAGTTGAATACAGTTGTGTGATCCCCTATATGGGAATTTTAAACCTTCTAGTGAATGAATGGAACCCGAGGGTTGCCGGGATTGCTATTAGATATTCTGATATGAAAGAATGTAAATTAACTGCACAAGTGACTATATTCGATAATTGAACTTAAGACCGGAATAGGAAAGAAGTTTTGAAAATTTTGTGAAGTCCCTACTATAAAAGGGAGTTTTAAATGAGTTTTGAACTATTCGACAGTCTCTAAACCAATTTAATTAAGTGATATCGAATTATAATTACGCTAATTAAGGCAGGGGGTTACAATTTAGCCCTACCGGGCAAAGTATTTATAGGCAATATGATTAGGTGTCAGTGTATATAGGCATAGGACACATATACAGTGCCATCTAGTTAGTTGAAAGATGCCACCTAGCTATGTCATAAGGTATGGGACTGATTGGTCGAGCGAAATATGCCAGTATAGGTATGCAAATGGCATTTTCAGGGTAGACATGTGTACCCTGTATTTTGGAAAGAACACACCAGTAGCTGGGGCCCATACATATACTCTAACCTGGCATCATTTGTCAGGCCTTGGTATACGGGAAGCGATCCCAAGTAAGTCCCGAGTGAAACCCAAGTAGACACCAATAAAGTAATTTCATTAAAGTAGATTTAATAAAGTAAGTCATGATAGCTAATGATAACACTACTTTTTGGTTGGCTTTACAAGAGAGTGACAAGTGTCCTCTAATCATGACAAAGTACCAAGCGCCTTTTATGTTGGCTTGATAGGAAGGTGACACATGACTCTCATAATGACACTTTTTGCCTTTTATGTTGGCATCCCCGGGGTGCGCCACATGTCACCTGAGTCAGGGAAATCCGTCTGTCTCCGATCCGGTCACGTACTTAACTTCCCGAACACTAAACTCGGGAGTCAGGAAAACTATCAGGTCTCTCCTTTCCCCTGACAAAAAGTGATGCCTAGGATGAAAGAGAAAGAGAAAAGAAAAGCTTTAGGCACAATTGGCATAATGAGATTTAATCACCTTGCCACATGTCAACACAAGACCTAATTATATGAGATTAAATCTTACTTAATCCTCTCCAAGCCCATTATTTCAGCAGCCAAGGAAAGAGGGGGAAAAAATAGGAAAAAAACCAAGAAATAGAAAGAAGAGAGAAGGAGGTAAATAGTAAAAATCACCTTAGTTCTAGTGCCAATTCCGACCCCGAATCTTCATTATTGTCCAGTAAGTCCTTCAGGAAAGTTGTTCTACTCATAGAGAGCTTTATTCTATAGTCTCAATTTTCTAATCTAAGGTGTTTTGTGCCATCTAGTTAGCCAGAGTGCTACTAGAATTCCAAACCGGTTGTAGAATCGGGTAGGTGTGCGATTAAGCTACGATTTGAACCGAGTATCTTGAGGTTTTATTGAGTTTTTATATTTCCCCTTATTTTTGTTCAGACCCAAAAACTATGGAAAGAAGATGATTTTGGTATTTTTGAGGTTAGAAATGGATTCTACACATGATTTTGTATGGGAATAGGTTTTGAGCATGATTTTAGAAGGGTTGGCCTGAAAACCCAAAGATTGAAGTCAAATAGCAGTGCTGCCAGATTTCATTTTCTGGGGGCAGTCTGCTTATGACGAGTTTTTGAGAGATCAAACCTTGTCCAATGGCCATAAAACCTTACATAATTGTAGTAGACCTTTTAAGCTTTAATTTGATAGGTAATATGTGTCATTTGGAACGATATATTAAGAGATATGAATTTTTGAATTTAGTGGTTACCAGATTATGTTTCTGGAAGTCAGATTGTTGGTAGCGAAATTTTGGAAAAGTAAACCTTCACCAAAACTTATGAAACTTTTTAGATTTAAAGTAGACATCATAAGCTTTAATTTGAATAATAATATATAGCATTCGGGATTGTAGATTATGAGATATTTTTTTGTTAAAGTGAGGCATTGAATCTAGAACGTTTTATAGACCAGTTGTATTGTTCGATGATTTTGGGAAATGTATCCCTATAGTTAGCAGTGTTTAATATTTTTCCCTGAAAACAGACTTAAATAGGGTCACATAGGATTTTGAACCATCCCATTTAGAGTTATAGAGATTAAGTTATGAATTTTAGAATTCAGGCCATTAAAACTGGGATGATTCTGTGGCATAAGGATAAAATTGAAATTCTGGAGCTGTGCATTTTCAGGTGGTAGTGGGATCCATTTTTCCATAAAATATACTTAATAAGGGTCACCTAGATCTTTGAACCACCTGATTTGAATATTTGAAAATTCTGCCACCTTTTGGAAACTGTGAGAAAATAAGAAAGTAATGGCATTTAAGGTAATTTGGGACAAGTTTGGGCCCAAAGAATAGAGACAAGTCCTATAGGCTAAAGTAGCCATTAGACATTTATTTGTCATGGCTTTAATAATATGATCATTTATCTAGGGCTATAAGATGACAATGAAGAGGTGATAGAAGCAACATTAGTGGTTGGAAGAAAAGGTACAAAAGGGGACTCGAAGACAAAAGGTAGTGAACTTATCTAATCTGCATGTACTTGATATGTATGTTTGTGTATTGATTTATGTGATTGCTATGACTAATTGTGTTGAGCATATTTGATTGATTGAAGCTCTGTTATGTTTTTGCTATAGCAATGAGTATGTTGTAACATTGATCATGCAGATATGTTATTATGTTGGCATGAAATTATGTAAGGCAAACATGTCATACATTAAATATATATCTTGCATGCATAGAGATACTGTTTACTACTGAGATTCCCTTGAATCTCACTCTCCCTCAATCAACCATATAGGCACGTAAGCATAGAAGAGAAGTGCAAAACTATGTGCCAGGTGAAAAAGTTGCAAAGAAGAATTGAAGATTATTATGTGTAATCGTTATGCATAAAATAACATTAGAAGTGATTAACTATATAATCCTGTATGATGGATGAATTTTTTTGTAAGCGCAAAATTGAACTAGGAACGGGTAATCGCACAGTACGAGCCCATTAGTTAAGTAATCCGAGGAATTCATAAGCTGAGAAAAACTTTGATAATAATGAATGGTAGATTGAAAAGTTAAAGTGAATAGTAACCCCATGAGTAAAGTTAATTAATGTAATAAATATGGTTTTATCAAATGAATAGTGTCCAAAGAATAATTATGAAATTTTTTGGCTGGGAGCTTATTTACTGATTCTCCTGAGCTGTAATAATGTTATTAACGCTTTTGATTCATAATAAAGGGGCATAAGTAACGGGTGGTACACTCTAAGGCCTGGTATGCGCACAAGGTGATCTGGGTAGACTCCCAAAGAGGTTGTGTGGCCTGAGAAACCAAGTGCTGTAACAATGAACCAGTGGGTCCTGTGTTTGAATGCTACATAATGTGTACAGATGAATGTGAATGTTGTGTGATAATTGCTGATACTATCTGAGATCTTTAATGAGAATATGATGATTGTGCTGCATTCTCAGTAAGCTTGCATATGAAAGAGATAGATTGAAAAATGACTTGTGCGGCATGCTTATTGAGCCACCCATGAAATGGATAGATTGAGTGTCTAGAATGATCCCTGAGGTATAAAAGTTCAAATTTTGAGGATGAAATTTATTGAATGAGGGGAGAATTGTAATATCCCAAATTTTAGGACTAGAGGCTTGAGAATAAGCCTAAATCAAGTGGACTGCTAAATCCGGTTTAGCAAGAGTCCCAGGAATGCATAAAAGCCTATTAGAAACTGCACCTGGAATAGAATATGAATTTCAGTGTGAATTGGTCGAAAGAAAATACCCAATTCTTTTAGGATGTGTCAGAATGACATAGAACCTAACTCAGATTGAAAGGAAAAGGGAAAAGGTGTCTAAAATGAAATAAGAACGAGAACTAAAAGAACTAATGACAATTTAATTAATGTTGCCATAATGAAGGGCAAAAGAGACAATGGCCAAGATCTTGAGGTTATTATTGGAAACCTAGAATGAAGGGTCAAGATTAGCTCTTGAAAAGCAAGAGCAATAATGAAGATGAAGAAGCAATTAACTCCTTTCCCTTATGTCAGATTTTCATCCAAGAAGAGTGTAACCCCCTCACCGTAATGACATCCGGTTTACGAAATTCATGTGAAATAGAGACCAATAAAACAAAATAACAATTCATAATCCCTCATCCCAAGATGGGGTGTTTCAAAATCTGTTTCGAAACATAGTTAATCCTGGTCTCACATTCACAGGCGGATATAATTACTTGAGAAAAACAGAGTACATATTAAATATCAAAGTGCGGAAACCAAAATCCCGGCAAACCCCGGGTTACTTGCATACATAACTTGGGTTTACAGGTTTCCCAACAATGGGGATTACATAACCAACATAATCATTTACAACTTATATACATTCCGTAATCCCAAACCCAAAATAAGGATAACCAACTACCACTAATTCTCGGAGTACTTCTAATTACTCCTGGTTGTCCGCTTCCCTTTGAAGCCACTTGCCCTGTCTGAAAAGGTTAGTCATATGGAAGGGGTGAGATTCTAAAGAATCCCAGTAGTAACAACAATTTCATACCACATGCAATCACAGAATATGCACATCAATCATCTCATACAGCAACACAAGTCACTCCACCCTCATCCCCTTTTACCGCCGGGAAGGCATACGACCTTCACCCGAACCGTTATTAGCGACTCAGGGACTATTGGCGTGGCAGTGCAAACAAATAGCCACACGGCTCAAATATAGCCTTTCGGCTTTCACAAATGGCCCGTCGGCCTTCACAACTAGCCTTTCGGCCCACATATACACATATCACACCCTAACCTCATCCCCTTTTACCGCCGGGAAGGCATACGACCTTCACCCGAACCGTTGTTAGCGACTCAGGGACTATTGGTATAGCGGTGTTTCCACAGTTTTCACAAAACTTGCAGCATACGATATTCGTTTCAAAACAATGACATAACATACATACCAAGCATCACACAAGGTATAAAGAGAGAGTCACTACCTGTATCCTTCCTGACTGGCCCTGGCACCTTAGCCTCACGAGGACGACAGATGTCAAATCCTATATCAATTAGGGACAACCAATTAATCTCTTATCCATAGGTATATTTCAATAATTCTCTAAGTTGGTTATCATTTAGGACTCTTTAGGTGACATTTAGGGGCCTAAATATATGCCTAAAGGGTTGGAAAACACTACCCAAAAGACCCCTTACTGGAAGGCAAAACACTGATTTTTGGTCATCTCACTCGAGCACAGATGCTCTCACTCGAGCACATGTGCGAGTGAGACTGCGAGTGAGCACCCGAGAGCACAAAGACGCTTGCAGGAATTGGCTCACTCGAGCACGCTCATCCTCACTCGAGCACAAGGCCAAATGCCTCACTCGAGCACCCGCGAGAGAAACTCAGGAAGTGAGGACCCGAGAGCACCCAAAGCTCTCCAAGCAAAGGATCACTCGAGCACGCACCTCTCACCCGCGAGCATACCCGCGAGCACACACCTCTCACCCGCGAGCACCTCACTCGCAAGTGAGAGCCTGAAAGCACAACTCCCTCCTGAAGCACAACCTCACTCGAGCATGACCCCCAGTGCTCGAGTGAGAAGGCTATGCTCGCGAGTGTCAGAGCACACTCGTGGCATCCACCAGCAAGTGAAGACCCGAAAGAAACCCTTCACTCTGAACTCCCACCTTCACTCGAGCAGACCATGCCTGCTCGAGCATGTTCTTCGCTCACTCGAGCACAAAGCGCTGTGCTCGAGCATTACCCAAAGAAACCCAGACGCACTCGAAGCAGGACAGGGAAAACTCTTCCATCACTCGAGCACGTTCTTCCTCTGCTCGAGTGATGCTCATCCGAAACCCAGATTTGCAGAAAACCAGAAAACACCAGATGGTCAAAATCATGCCTAAAGGTTCCCAAACTCCCCACAATGCTCATACACTCTAAGCACTAACTAGGGAACACAATGGCAACTCCACAAACACCCCAAAAACCACTTTGACCACAATCATCCACTAAGGTCTCTATGACACACATTTTCCAGATTTCCCTTAACACATTTCCCACATTCCAAATCTTATCCAATAATCAAATAACTCAACATTAACCCATTTTCACTATCAAACACCATAAAATCCACATTTGGTGCAAATTAGGGCAAATTTCCAGATTTTCCCCAACTTAACCAAATATCACAAACAATATACCAAAACACTCTAAATGCTTACCTCTTCTCTTTGCTCAATTCAGAACCTTGATTCCTCAACTCTCAATTTCGGCCAATGTCCCAATCTACACCATTCAAGGCTCTACAATTATCACCATAAAGCTCTCATTGAGATGAACAATGTTAGGAAGGGGATTGGAGCGAAAGAGAATCACAACTTACCAAAGATCAAGCTTTTCTTCTTCCTCTTCTTGCTTGTTCAGCGAAACAATGGAGGAAAGAGAAAAATATGAGAGAGAGAAATGGGAGGAGATGATGATGAAGACTTCTTCCCTTGTCTACACACACACTCCACCGAATTGGAGAGAGAAAAGGGAGTAAAAAGGTGGTTTTTGTCCTCTAGTGCATCATCCAACCACTACCATAATGCCACATGTCATCATCTTAGGCACTCCTTCATGAACTCACACAATCGCAAAGCGCAGGATTCCGACCCACGGTCAAGGAACCACAACCATTGATCTTAAATACTACATGGATTTATTCTCAAAATTCATATTACATTAATCATAATAGTGCTTAATTACACTAATTACAACGATTATCAGAGTTATCAGCCCTAATTACCAATCGGGATATTACAAAGAGGAAGAAGGAAAAGGAATTTAATTAATACACTTCTTCACTTTTTCCATTTGAAAAGTCAACAATTGTGGTTAAGACAAAAAGGAAGCAAGAAGAGAGAATTAGTCAATATATTTTCTCCTTTTTGAATGAGATTTTTGTCCAAGACAAGAACAGAGAAAAAGGAATGAATTCGAATTTGAAACCATCTTGCATCCATTCAAGAAGTCAGAAAGGAAAAGAAAGAAAGGAAGAAGGAAAAGTCAACAATGGCAACTTGGAAATATTGACTCCAAAAAGCAAGATAAAAGGGATAAGTTGGTCAAACTTTTCCCTTTTTTTGAAGAGGAATTTCGATCAACGTAAAGTGAAGAGGGAAAGGGAAAATCTTAACCAATTGACTCAACCATCATATGGTCAATTAACCATCTACTTTTTCAAGAAACCATAATTAAATGACATATGGATTTTCTCTTTTTCCTTGAGTGATTTTCGGCCAAGTAAACTGTGAAGGATGAAATGAATTAAATACAACACAACATAGACATACTTAAACATTCATTTTGGATGGCCAAAGTGAGACATAGACAAAGGAAAGAGAAAACAAAAGAGAAAGAACAAGAAAGATTAATAAGTTTAAGGTAAGAGCTTCTCCTTAGATTTTGACCTTGTAAATCACTTATATGGCTCAAACACTCTTCATAAACATTGTTTCTGTTGATGAGAGCTTTATTTATATGGTTTTATATTTTGAAGGGGAGTTGTTTTGAGTCATCTAGCAAGAGCCAAAGTTGGAGAATCAAAGAATAACCAAGAGAAAGAGCTAGAGGTGAGTAAGAGCTTTATTTTGAGCTATATATTGTGTTAATTGGTTGAGGATTTTGGCATGTGAATTTTTGCCATAATTTTTGGTTATTTCCTAGAGCACATGTCAAAATGCTACATGAACATGGTAATGATGACAATGGTGGAGTGTACACTACATAAAGGTATGGACATAGTGATCATGATAAGTGAAGGTAAGGGAATAGCTTGAGTGAAGGGTTGGATGAACTTGAGTGTTTAGTGGAGTATGAAGTTGGTCTAATTGGAAGAATACTTGGTTTGGTTGGAGCAAGAGGGGGAGAACTTTTTTTGTCCAACCAAGAGAGAAGAGAAGTGGTTTAAATCTAAATGGAAGCTAATGGAGTAAGTGTGTCATAATATGAAGGAGGTATTGGTGGAAGCATGGCTTGTGACAAGTGTCACCACAAGATTTCATCTTGGAAAATCAAGGGCTAAGAAAAGAGATAAGGCATGATGATTAAAACACATTTCCTCTTCCCTTCCCTTTGTGTATTCGGCCAAACATAAGAAAAAGGGGAGGGAGAGGTCTCATGTGCTAAGGAGAAAGAAGGAGGGAAATCCTAAGGTATGAAGTTGATCTCTTAAGGTTTTCTTGTGATCTTGTTAAGAAACCTTTCTCTAAACTCCTTTTCTTCATGAATCCATGATTGTCAAGACACACTTTGAGATCAAGAAGAGAGGGAGGAGATGCCTAAAGTGAGAGGATTCAATAAGTTTAAGAGGTAACTACACCAAACTCAAATCTATACTTGTATGAAGTTGATATTGAAGTTTGTTGTTGATTTGGTGATTTTTTGTTGAGCTGTAAATTTGAAAAAGTCCTAATCCTAAGGGGTTATGCTGCCCAAATTTCTTTGAATCATGATTAAGAAGTTTTTAAATGAGTTAATAAAGGATTAGAAGTAGAAAATTACAAGTGTTGGGAGCTAAAACACAAAAGTCCACTTTTCCAATTTTTGCCTAACTTTCGGCCAGCAGTGTTATGGGGGGTAGGAGCTGGATTTTCATGAAATGGATGGTTCCATTGGATTTAGTAAGCAAAAATAGGTGGGGTTACAGTTGGTCACTTTTTCGAAAAAGGCCGAAAAAGCATAATTAAGAAAACGCCCCTAAAACCCTAAATCAGGGCTGTCAAGGGTATTTTTGTAATTTAACAGTGAATATGGTAATTTCAATCCTGAAAATGGATTCCTTGTGGAAAATACGTTAGAATTGCCCTAGTCAAAATTTTAGAAAACCGTGCCATTGGGCCGGGTACAGCAGTGCCGGGGTCCCCAGGGCATTTTGGTAAATTTTCACCATAAACTAATATAACCACAAGAAACACTATGAAGAGTCTAAAATGATACTTGAATAGGTTATGACATATTTCTTGTACATTTAATATTTTAGGACTTAGTCAGAAGCCAGAAGCGACAAATTTTACGATGAACACTAAAAAGGGGGTTTAATGAACTTCGAGGTAGGAACATTATCCTTCATACATCATGGCATAGTTATATGCTTAAAAGGATGCCATTGTTTGTAAATGCACTTTATTAATCAACATGATTTGCCTAGAAAAGGGCAGTTAGTGCCAAAGGTGCACTTACACTAGGGGTTGATGGAAGTCCAACCGGTGTAGATTGTGAGAATGGACACTACCCATGTATACATGCTAATGATGTGTTTATTGTAACCCCTGCCTTTAAACATGTAATTATAATTTGATAACGGGTAACTAAATCGGATTAGAGACCACCGGATGATTTAAATTTATTTTAAACTTCCTACTTTACAGTAGGATTTTCACAAAATCTTTCAAAATCTTTTCCCCATCCTGGCCTCAATTTCATTGTTCGAATATAATTACCTGTATACATTCATTCATATCAGAGTGTGTATAATCAAACCCCGGCAATCTCCCAGGTTCTATACATATATAACCTGAGGGTTTATAAGTATCTACTAGGGGATTACACAACCAAAATCGAATATAATATTCATATTTCAAAATATACAGTAATCCAAAGTTCAAAATAGATAACCAACATCTCCAAGATCAAATGTACCCCTAAAGGTCCTAATTGCTCCGGGTTGGCCTCTTCTATTTTGAGCCACACGCCCTATCGAAATGTTAGTCATAGGAAAGAATGAGATTCGAGAGAATCCAACTAGTAACAAACCACTCACATAATGCATAAACACAAGGCATGTACATAAATCACAAACAACAACAATCTCAAAGATACATGGGGTTCACCACAAACGACAGCACTCACGGCTGTATACACAATACGACAGCTCTCGCTGTAATCATAATCACGACAGCTTACACTGTAATCATCATCACGACAGCTTGCACTGTAATCACAATAATGACAGCTTACGCTGTAAACAAAAGCTTGCGCTGTAAATGACAGCTTACGCTATAAACGACAGCTATCACCAGCTGTAACAGCAGCACCATCAGAAATCATCATATAACAGTGATACCACACACATACAGTGCATTACACAAAGTATAAGAGAGAGAGTCACTACCTAATCCTTTCCCAATGTTCTTCAGCACTGTGAGCTCACGAGGACGGCAAATATCAAATCATGTAAACCAAGTTAGGGACAACCCGTCAATCTTTTTCTCAAGTTCTTATTTCTCTAATACTTTAAGTTGGTTATCATTTGAACTCTTTAGGTATCTATTTTAGGTCTAAACATATGCCTAAAGGGTTAGGAGAAACTACCCCAAAGACCCTCCTTCATGGAAGGATTTGGGCATTTTGGGCTGGCTCACTCGAGTGACACCCCTATCAGCACTCGAGCACCAGCGAGTAAACCTCAGAAAGTGTTTGCCCGAGAGTAAACCGTGCTATATCATACACTCTCACTCGAGCACAAAAGGCTGTACTCCAGCAAAGACCTCAAGTGCACTCGAGCACCAGGAAGTGAGACCCAGCGAGTGACTACCCGAGACCGACCATAAACTCCCAGGTCTTAAACTTACTCCCTCACTCGAGCATGCCCATGCTCACTCAAGCAGAATCATATCTCACTCGCAAGTTAGGAAGAGTGCTCGCGGTTTCTGCCTGAAGACCTTCCCAAAATACCCAGAATTTCACATCGTGCTCAAGTGAGTTCCTCCCTCACTCGAGTGATGTTTATCAGATGCCAAAATCGCAGCAACTGATATGGTTTCTCAGAATTGACCAATTAAGCTCCAAGGGTTCCTAAACTTATACCAACACTCATTCCCATCCAAAACTTCACAATAAACCTATTGGTAACCCAAAACAACCAAACTTCCACTCAAATAACACATTCTCATCTCTAACCCACAAGATCACCAAGACCACAAATTCACAAACTTCTTCTTTTCAAATCCAAACCAAAACCATTGACATCCATACACTATTTGACATCTATTTCACTATATTATATCACTTAATTCATATGTTCTAAAACCACAAGAAATTAGGGCAAAAAACCAGAATTTGCTAAACTAAACCAAAATCTATAACATTTATACCAAAAGGTCACCAATGCTTACCTTTTTAACTTGCCAAGATCAAACCCCTGGTTCCTCAACTTCTCAAACTTTACAATTCTTCAAATACCACCAATGGAAATTCTGAAACTATAGAAATCAAGCTCTTAACTTCTTGAACAATATCAATGAAGGGTGGTTAAGCATATGAAGTCATTTACCTTCACAAATTTCAAACCCTTCTTTCCTCTTTCTTGCCTAGTTCACTGGAAATAGAGAGAATGGAGAGAGAAAGTGAGCTATTGATGAAAAAATCAGATTTTCCACACTCCCATACACTTAGCCGACTTGAGAGGGAGAGGGGTTGAGTTTGAAAATGTTGACTTCATCCATAGTCCTCAAGATGCCACTTGTCAACATCTTGAGCTTCCTTCAATGATTTCATATATTCCCTAACACACTTGATTCCACCTCTTGTTCTTTCAATCCTAGCCATTGATCTTCATTATTAAGGAGTTTTCTCTTCGGTAACTGACCAGTCGTTCAGTAAATTTACCGTTTTTCCCCTGATTATCTCAATACTCATTAAGCCATCACTAAGCACCTTTATATCATATTGCACAACATCTACTTCAAAAGTGCTTAATTAACATTAATTACATCACTTTTAAGTTATTAATCCCTGATTACAATCCAGGATATTACATTTATATTATTCATTAATTGGTGCATACCATGGCGTATTTATCATATTTACCTTTCACATTATCTATGACCGATAGCATGTTTATACTGGGATTCTTCAAAATCTCACCCTACTTTTAAATAAACCTCTCAGCGGGTGCCAGTGGATCAAATGGCAAAGGCACAGATGCTGAGAAGTGATTGGCACGTGTCCCGATGCAAGGTCAAGGTTGGTGGTTATAATTAGTTTATGTTTAAGATATTTTTGGGAAATCCCGTAAATGTTAGAATTTCTGCTGTATTTCTGTATTTTCTGTATTTCATTGACGATGACGTTGGGATTATAAATGAATACTTTTATCAAGATAATTGTACTTTTCTGTATCCCCACAGAATCTTGTCTTTATTACTCTTCGATTATCGAAATGGAAACGGGTGTTGACAATATTTAAGGAAAATAACATTTGTTTGGCTTGGCAAAGGGTAGTGAGGGATTTTAATGGAAGGAATGAGGTATTTTAATATTATCTCATTTAAATTAATCAAAAGATAGGGGGGTTTTGTAACATCCTGATTTTCGGTTACCAAAATTCCTTATATTTAAGAGAATAAAATGGTGAATAAAAGATTACACGAAATAACATAACAAGGCAGTTAGTGGTCACACACAACATTATTATATGGGAATCCAAATGGTTCAAGTTTATGTTTACTACAGGTGAGTTTCTTGTGTAGCAGCCTTGTTATGTGGCCTTTTTAAATAGGCAAATGATAGTAAAAAATTATGAACTTTCATAGGATGAAAGTAAGCATCCTAAACTTTAATTTGATAGGTCATATAACTCAATTAAAGCTATATACAAAAAGAAAAACTGGAAAGTTTCTAGAATAATATTCAAAAATTTAAATTTTGGGATTTTTGTGCTTCCAATTGGCGAAGTTATATATTTTTCCTTAAAACTAGATTCAACAAGGGTTCTATAGCCTTTAGAATCACTCCAATACAAGGTCTACAAATTTACGTATCATTTTTCAAAGTTTGGGCAGAAAATCCAAAAATGGGAAAATAGGGAATTATGACATTTGCATATTAAGAGATGACATAAACATAATGTTTTAAAATATATTCCCTCATCCTCTTCAGCCATTTCACATCAGTTTTGGCTGAAAATAGAGAGAGAAAGCTTGAGAGAGTCTAGAGAGAGAAACGAGGAAAAAGCTTACAAAGGCAAGTGATGTCTTCGGTAAATTGGTTTCTAATGCGTATATTGACTATTCTGGCTGTTATGCACAATTTAATCGGTGAAATTTCGTTGGATTGTCTTTGATTTGAAATTTTGGAATTGACATTGCCTAGGGGTTATACTACTGAAATTGGGTTTAAATGGTAGTTATAACATAATTATATAGTTAATAAATTGGTTAAGAGTAGAAAGGAACACGTCTATGGAGTCGAATTTCGAAAACCCCAAATTTTCTATGAGTATTGTGCATTTCAGCCAAGGCTGTTAGAGGGGCTAGGAGTTGGATTTTCATGCAATTAATGGTTCCATTATGCTCAAGAGGGAAAATTAGGTGGGATTACAGTTAGTCACTTTTTTGGAAAAGTTCGAAAAAGCATAATTAGAAAAACGCCTCTGAAACACTAAAATAAGGGCTACCAAAGACATTCTGGTCTTTTAGCAATGAATTTGATAATTCTGGGTCTGAAAATGGATTCCTTGGATAAAAATCTGTCAGAATAGCCCTAGTCTAAATTTCAGGAAAAGTACAGCCGAACCAGGTATGACGGGGCTGGACTAGATCCTGGGAGCATTTGATAAATTTTCACAATAGACTTATATAATCACCAAAAACACTATGAAAGTGTTTAAACTTATACATTTGACATTTTAGGACTGAGTTGAGAGCTGAGTTGTGGCACGCATATCGAGGCATGCATTTCGAGGTGCAAAAGGGTTAAAGTATGGAATTTACCTTTCCTGCATATATTTCATATTTATGTTGATGTATTGATGTATGTTACTACTTTGCATTATTATGTGAAACATATATGAATGATTGAAGCTCTGTTTCTAATTATGCTATGGCCATAAGTATGTTACTTGAACATTGAGCAGGCATATATGTCATTGTGTTAACAAGAGTTTATGTATTGCAAGCATGTCATGCATTAAGAACTTATCCTGCATGCATATTGATACTTTTTTCTTACTGAGATTCTCTCGAATCTCACTCTCCCCTACTAACAATTTAGAAAGGTAAATATAAAAGGTATACAGAGATCAAAGAAGAGAACTATACGAGAGGATTGTAGTGGTGGAACAAAGACGAGAAGATGTCTCCGTTTCATTAGGACGGGTTTAGACACCCTAGTAGCCTTATGCGGCTACATGGATTGTAATTATCATATACGAACCCCTATGGGGAATTTTAGTAATCATGCACATAATATCAGTATATTTATGCTATTTTTGTATTGCCCACCGAACCGCATATCGTTTTCCACATATACTCTGAAAAAGGTGAAATTAAGATAAGGGTATGACAATTTTAATATTACATCGTTTGATTTTAGAAGGAGAGTTGAGGGGAGGGGAGGGAAAATATTTTTATATAGAAAAATTAGCCTTTATTTTATTTAAGTTTTTTTTCAAACTTAATAAAATATAATTATAATTGACATTTAATATATAAAATTATTATTTTATAATTATCAAAATTGAAAAAATTAATTAATTAATAGCTAGTATATATAATATCAAATAATTATAATTATGCTTATATATATACAAGACTATATTTTATAATTATGTGTATACAATAATAATAATAAATATCATTCTCATAAAACATAATTATGATATTATAATTAATATATAATGATCAAGTATTATGCAATATAATATAATCAAATAGTTATAATAAATTAATAATTATATATTATTATTACTATTATAATATATAAAATTTTATTATTATTATTATTATTATTATTATTATTATTATATATAATTATTATTATAATATGTATAATTTTATAGAAAAAAGATTAAAAAAATACCACTTAAACTTCAAAATCTCAAATTAGTGATTTCTCAAAGACCTGAGTTATCAATTATTATACTCTTTTTGTCAATCGCATTAGTCTTATTGTTAATAAAACCAATTTGGGATTTTGAAATCTAAGTAGTATTTTTTTGTCTTTTGTCCTAATTTTATCATTATGATTATGATGATGATGATGATTATTATTATTATTATTATTATTATTATTATTATAAGATAAGAAGGATAGTTTTAATATTCATATTATATATTTTTAATATTCATCTTTCACATTTTTAGTACTCACGTTAGCATTTTCAATACTCTAATGTTTAGATTTTTCAATTTCTTTTATTTTTTTAATATTTTCGGTGTAAAATCAGTGTGTCCATGTCACTTTGAATTTAAGATTAGTCTTTATCAAGTCAGGAGCATTAAGGTGAGAGCCTTCCCAATAAGTTTGCTTATTGGGATTCAAAATTATATTCTCCTCCTTATGCTTATGGCGGTAAGACAAATTACCATCTCAACCAAATGCATGTTGGTTTTTTTGTAAAATATTAAATCATTGGAAGATGAGTATTGAAAAATCCTATGAAGATTATTAAAACATTGAAAAACTGAGTACTGAAAATGCTAATAATAAATATTGAAAATGTGGAAGCAGAGAACTAAATATGTGAAAGATATGTATTGAAAAAAATAACCCTCAAAATTTTATTTCCAACAAAGGACCATGGTCCTTATCTTAAATTTAAAAATTTCTAAATCATTCATTGTAATTAATTTTTTAGGTTCTTAAATGTCGCTTCTCTGAATGTGATATTTATTTATATCAAGTTTGAAAGTTTGAAAATATATGTAATGTAACCCCCTCCGTAATTATATCCAAAATTCGTGATTAAAATAAATTAGAAACCAATGGATAAATAAAACTCATTTAATATCCCATCTTTACGATAGGGTTTTCAAAATTCTTTCAAAAACTTCATTCCTTCTCCGGTCTCAATTTCAAATTCCGAGTATAATTACCTATGTAGTTAATTGCATTTAGGTATATCAGAGTGAATAGCAAAGTCCCGGCGACCCACGGGTTCCATATATATTTACTAAGGGTTCTAAGTTCCCATATAGGGGATTACATGATTGCTTCCAAAATATTATTTACATCCCAAAAAGAATATCCAGTAATCCCATTCTAAAATAGATAACCAATAATCCAAATTATGATCCCTACAGGGTCCTAGCCACTCCTGGTCGCTCGCTTCTCCTTGGAGCCACTTGCCCTATCTAAAAGTTAGTCAAAGGAAAGAATGAGATTTAAAAGAATCTCAGTAGTGACAAATCACTCATACCACATATAATCGTATAGAATGCAAGTAAATCATCACATAATACAGCAGCACAAATACAGCATACAAGCTATCACATATGCATATTGCCTCACTGGCATACACATATCGCATTGCCTCTCTAGCAATGCATATAGCCATTCTGGCTTTCATATTGCCTCTCTGGCATTCACATAGCACATTACCTCTCTGGCAATCACATAGCCACTCTGGCTTTCACATTCAAAATCATTGCAACATAATGACAAATCAAACATACAATGTATCATATACAGTATAAGGGCATAAGTCACTACCTTCTTCTTTTCTGACGTCCTTTGCCAAGAGGGCTCACGAGTATGGCAAATGTCAAACCCTATAACCGAGATCAAAGATGACGGATCAATCTCTTTTCTAAGTTTTTAATTCCAAAACACTTAAAGTTGGTTATCATTTAAACTCTTTAGGTGGCTACTAGAAGCCTAGACATATGCCTAAAGGGTTGGGATAACTACCCATAAAGATTTCTCTTTCAAAAGTAAAATACTGATTTTTGGCTTACTTATTTGAGTGAAGAAGGCCTCACTCAAATGATGGATGTCTTGCACTCAGGTAAGGATAGCTCACACTCACAAGTGCTTGACAAAGAGCAATAACAAGGACCGAAAGTGCTCATTTCACTCGAGCATAAACATCAACACTCGAATGATAGCCTAATGCTCACTCGAGTTCCACAGAGTGTGGTCCAAGAACTGTCTACCTGAGAGCACAGAAGACTTTAGGGTAGGAAGTTCACTCGAGTATTATTCTTGGCACTCAAGTGATGACACCTTTTCACCCGAGTCCCATCGAGTGAGGTGCAGAAAGTGACTACCCGAGAGCAACTCTAAGGTGAAACCTACTCCCATACTCGAGTGAGACCAAGTTCACTTGAGTGATGACTCATATCACTCGTAGGTGAGGAAGTGCGCCCTTGCACTTTGCCTGAGAATCCTACTGATATGCTAAAGGAAAGGAGAAACTGCACTGTTGTACTCGAGTGAGACCCTACCTCACTCGAGTGAGGCTTATCAGAAGCCAAAACGCAGCAGCTGACAGAATTTTCTAAACTTGCCAAATCTGATTTCAATGGTTCCAAAACTTACACCAAAGTTCATTCCCACCTAAAATTTCATAAGGAACCTATTGGTAACCTCAAAACAATCCAATTCCCATTCTAACCAAAAGTTTGGGTTTTGACCTATATTGCACCACAACTACCAAAATTTCCCAATTTCTCAATTCAATTCCAAACTAATCACAATGGCTTAAAGGCACATTATAACACTAATTCCATCACAATACACTAGGCTATTCATCCATTCCAAAATGACTCAAAATCAGGGCAAAATCATAAATTCTCAAAACTCAATCTATGATCACAAAACTTAGATTAATAGAGAGCTTTTTCTTACCTCTTCCTTCTTCCCCAGGTGAGTTCCTTGATTTCTCAACTTTCAAATTCCTTCCAACACTAAAACACCTCCTTTCAAAAATCTGAAATCATGGTAATGAAGCTTTTGTCACTATGAACAAGATTAAAGAAGAACACTTGAGCGTTAGAAGGCATTTAGCAAGTCAAAATCTCAACTTTACACTTCCTCTTTCCATCCCTTGCTCAACGAAAATGGAGGATAGAGAGAGATGAGATGATGATGATTGAGATCAGTTTTCTTGGCCTTCCCATGCCCCTAAACCAACTTTGAGGGAGAGAGGAGAGAGGGAAGAGTGTTTGAACTTTTGACTTAATCTATGGTTCACATCTTGACACTTGGCATAATCTTATTCTATCTACCATGGACTCACATGAGCATACATGCACATGATTCCGCCCCACTTGATTCTTTGATAAGTGAATATCAACCATTAATCTTTAAGTTACCAATGAGTTTCCTCTTCGGTAACTGACCAATTGGTTGGTAACTTTACCATTTTGGCCCTGATTATTGCAATGCTTACCAAATCACCACCAAACACATTTATGCCCTTCATTTAACTCAAATATGCGCCCCCTCATATTTAACTTGATTTAAATATTAATCCACAATCGTTCTCAAATACAGGGTTTAAGCACTGCTTGAAACTCGCTTAGATCGGATTTCACATCATATTTTTCAAAAGTGTTTATTTAACAACATTTACATTTACTTCTGAAGTCATTAACCCTTAAGCCCAAGTTGGGGCATTACATGTATTATGAAGGACAAAAAAATATGTGTATTTGAATTATTTTTATTATACAAAAAATGCACATTTATTTTGTATAATCAACATTTTCTACTCTCGCTAATAGAAGATTGTGACAAGACCTTCACATAGATTTTGGTAAAATAAGATCCTCTTGCTTATGAATAATGCCATCTTTATGCAACTGAATTTGTCTTTTTATAAAAGAAAAATGTATGGCATTACAATATACTCTCAAATAAATACTACTTTTTTAACATGTCTTTAGTTTTCTTCAAATAAATACTACTTTTAATTTAATTCATTTTTATAATCTAAAATTAACAAGGGGAAAAACACTAAAATAAATAATTTAATATATTTTTAGAATCCAAAGTTGACAAGTATTATGAAACATGAAAAACAATATTTTTGTAACGGATAATAATATGAAATATGGAGGGAGTATCTTCCTTAATTATTCTACTTCATTTCCATCTTTGCCTTCCGATTCAAACAACATAATAATTAACATAATCAAATTATAATATGAAGTCTATATCATGTTACAACGGAGATCAATTTGTTAGTTCAAATATGCATTAAATTGAAGCTTACTTAGTGAAATGAAGGAAGGGATTGCAACTTTTCTTTATTTTTTTGGAAGACGTGTCAGTGAGATAGAGCTACAAATTGTGTTAATATTTAATGGTATCATTATGATTTAACATTAAGACAACTGTAGTAACATGTTTTTTTTTTTTGCTTAAAGCATCCGGTATCCGGTGCTTTTTCTGGGTCCTGGCTTTCTTTGAGCCAGGTAAACCCGAGCAACCTACTACTCCGGATTCGAGCCAGGTCAGACCCTTTGGGTGTAAAGCTCTCCCTCCAGCAAAGACTCCATCCACCGGTCTCGAACCTGAGACCTTGTGGAAGGGACTCAAGTGCCGAACTATCTAAACTAAAATTAAATTAACAGCATAATATTTTGTTGGTAATATAGCCTAATATATGTTTGTTTCCTAATTTCATTTCAAGAATAATTAAAAAATAAAAAGATGAAAGCCAAAAAAAAAAAAACTAAGCATGTTCATTTCTAAGCAATTTTGCTATTGAATTACTTGTCTTGCAAAACTAAGCATACATAGGTCGTATGTCATTTATTGTACAAACAGCAACAGAAGTACTCTATTGATATATATAATATAATATCTCATTTATTTTCTTTATTGCCCTAATTTTGATTAATAAGTAACCAATGGGTAATTAATGCCTAAATATTCTATAGAATTATATAGTAAATGAGATTTTTTTTCCTTAGTAATTAAAAAACATTTCCAAAAAAAATATGAAAAGCATGATAAAAACAAGATAAGGCCGGTGACTAGAAGTGGCTTTTCTTAAACTTGAAATGCACTTAAAGGGTCATGAGCATAGGATCTCTGAACAATCCCCCAAAAAAGGGGCCAAAGGATTTAATATAGCACATGGGAAGGGCTACATGGTCCATAACCCAAGGGATTTAATATGAATTTGAATATTTTATATTGTATTGTAATGATAATTAAGATATCTGTTAATCAATATTTCGGTTTTTTATATAATTATTTATTACTGGGACTGATTTTATATAAGGTGGCTCTCCTAACTTGATTTTTGTACCTTGTTTAAGGGATATCAAGTCTGTACGTTCCATTTCTTTAACAAAATATAAGTTTATTTAAAAGAATAGCTCTAGATAATTTAAGTTGATCGGCTAATGAAAGAATCCAAAATTAATATATAAATATGCTTTTTTTGAAAAATTAAAAGTGTTGATAAATTAGATATCAAGAACTCATCAAGATCAATATGGTAAGGTTTACAATTCAAAGAGTTCTTATAGGTATATTTATTAATTTTCTACCAATGAAGTCTTCATCAGAAACAAGAATCAAATATACTCCTACATATAAGATATAAATAATCAAATTACTGGGATGCAAAATTGGTTGAAATTAGTTAAAACCACAAATAGATAAAAATGTATTTTATTTTTAAAAAAATACCCTTATTTAATGACGGAGATCATTAAATAAGTAGGAAAAAGAGGGAAGCAATCCTTTCCTATTCCTCTTTCTTATTTTCTTCTCATTATTTCATCTCTTTCTTAGATAAAACAAATAGATAGTTTAGATTTAATATTTTATAAATGAAATTTTTTGTTTTATCTATATTGTATTTATGAATTGTGTAAATCATATTTTAACAGTTTAAATTTATTTATGTATATAAAAATAATTTTATAAAACATTAAATCTGAACCATATATTTTTTTTCATCCAAAGTTGGATATGAGACGATTCTAAGAAGAGAAGGAGAAAGAGAAAAATGAGAGAATCCAAACTCAAAAAAGAGATGTGTGAAAGATAATTAATAGTACAATGGTTATATATAACATGTAATTAATGGGAAAATTTGAAATATTTGGTTAAAATTTCAGACATCATTTAAATATAGCTTAAAAATAGTATCATACTTGCTGCAAAAACTATATCTAATATATATATATAGGACATGTAAAGGATATTATTGTGATATATATATATATATATATATATTGTATGCTAGCTAATAGAAACAATAATTCACAAGGCTCCTGAATTTGAGTTATTATGTTTGAATTTTTGAGCGAAATAAACAAAACATGAAGGATTATTTGTCACATGCAAGGGATCTCAAATTGCAACTCCCAATATGAATTATTATTTTATATAGCCAACTGTAGTAGAGTTATCCTCATTAGCTGAACATGCCGACTTTTACCACTTGAAAATGGGTCTTCAATTATTTCTTAGGCTTTACTTTAATTTGCTTCCTACTTTGAAGTTGCGAAGTGTATCAAAATTAAACGAAACAAGTTTATACATAAATAAATAAATATTATTATTAATTGCCCATAATATATTGTATCGTACGGAATAATTCCGACATTTAAAATTGTGATTGTCATATCAAATCAAATATCTGTTCAAAATGCATACTACACATTAGATTATAAAAGATTGCGGAAAAAGATGAGAGAGAAATCTAGTCAGAGAAACAGTGTGCACCATACTCGTTCAATTGAGATTAGAACTAACTCCGAAGGAGGAGACGGAAAATCTAAGGAAGAAGATGATTTGTTGGGTAAGAACATAAAGAAAACGTATACAGAAGGCCCATTGCAAGAGGGACATAATGCGGGGCAACAGGGGCTGAAGCAACCTGATGTGTTGATGGTGGATGAATCGAAGCAAGAGCTTCATGCAACAATTAACCCGATGATGTAGAGCAAGAAGAATTAGGTCAAGAATCAAATTTCATATAAAGCTAAATTATTAGGCCATGAGGATAAAGATTATGATAAGAGTTTCGAGGAACAAATGAGTGAATGGATAAAGGAGGAGGAAGAGTTAGCCCTGACGCTGACTGAAGAGGAAAGGGAGAAGCTAGGTTCAATTCCATCTCTAAACATTTCTAATGAAAACCTGAAAAAATTATGTAACACCCCAAATTTTATTCACAAAAAATATATTGTAATTATTTGAGTAATTCAATAAAATGGTGAATATTCATTGAAATTGGATCTTATGAATTTTGAAATATTCATATTCATAAGGAAATGGGCAAATTAATTCAAGAATTGAATTAAATTATAAAGGTGATAGCAAAATCATAATTTTTCCAATTTAGCCCAAGATTAATTATTTTCCAATTAATTGGAGATAATTTCAATTAATCAAGGAAAATAAAGGAAAATGCATAATTGGATTATTCTTGGTGGAATAAATCAAGAATTGTGAAATTAATGGGGGATTATACATAAACCAATTATGTGAATTATGGAATTGTGAGAAACAATTTTCTTCCCTTCCTTTCTTTAATTTCGTCCAAGCATGAAGAATAAGGAGAAAAAAATTGATTTCATGATCACATGCTACAAGAAGAAGGTTATGATGACTATACTACATGCACATATCAATTATGACAAAGATGGAGTGTACACCAAGTGAAGACATGGGCATGGTGATCATGATGAGAGGTTATGGCATAAAGTAAGAGGATATGGTGAATGTATGAAGGGAAAAGCTTGAGTGAAGTAAAGGACAAACTTGATTAAATGGAAGAGAGCTTGTTTGTCTTGTATGAGGAGAGGGGGGATGGATTTTTAGGAGCAAGCAAGGGAAGGAATTGATTCAATTTAATGGGAAGATAATGAAGAAATCATGAAGGAAGAGAAGATGGTGACAACTGTCACATTTTGGCCTCTTGATTAAATCAAGGGCTAGGAAGAAAGATGACTAAGTTAATATATATTTCCCTTCCTCCTTCATGTACATTTTGTCCAAGGCAAGAAGCAAGAGAGAGAAAGAGTGAGCTTGTGAAGTTCTTGGGAGATTTAGAGAGCAAGAGGAAGCAAAGTCTAAAGTAAGAGTTTGAGTTTCAAGTGATTAAGCTTCTTATCTTGTGTAGTTCATCCTCTAATCTCTTGTTCTTCATAGAAATCATGGTTTAGCAAGTTATTCTTCAAGGTTGAGGAAGAGAGAGAGGACATCCTAGAGTGAGAAACACCAAGAATTAAGAGGTAATTATACCAATCTCAACTTTATGTTAGTATGAAGTTGTTGTTGGTAATGGTTGATTAGTTTATGTGATTTTTGGTTGAGTTATGAAATTTGAAAAGCTATAGCATTAAGGGGTTATGCTGCACAAAATATTTTAAATCATGATTAAGAAGTGTTTAAGTGAGTTAATCAAGGATTAGAAGTGAAAAAGTACAAGTTTTGGAAGCTAAAACACAAAACTCCATTTTCCATTTTTTTCCTTAAATTTTGGCCAGAACCAGAACTGGTATTTGGAGTTGGATTTTCATAAAATAAATGATTCCATTGGATTCAGTGGGAAAAAATAGGTGGGGTTACAGTTTGACACTTTTTCGATAGAGGCCGGAAAAGCATAATTACGAAAACGCCACTAAAATCCCTAAATAGGGGCTGTCAAGGGTATTTTTGTAATTTTACAGTGAATTTGGTAATTTCGAGCCAGGAAATGCATTCCTTGTGTGAAAATAAGTTAAAATAGCCTTAGTCAAAATTTTGGAAAAACGTGCCATCGAGCCGGTTAAGCCGAGGCCGGAGTCCTGGGGGCATTTTGGTAAATTTTCATCATAGACTAATATAACCACAAGAAACACTATGGAAGAGTCTAAAATGATACTTGTATAGGTTATGACCTATTTATTTCTGGTACATTTAATATTTTAGGGCCGATTTGAAAGCCAGAACGACTCACGTTACGAGACACACCAGAAAAAGGGATTATAAAGCTTTGAGGTGGGGACATTATCCTTCATACATCATGCCATAGTTATATGATTGTATGGATGTCATTGTTGTAAATGTACTTTATTAATCAACATAATTTGCCAAGAAAGGGGCCAGAAGTATCATAGGCACTTACACTGGAGTTGGTGAGAACCCAACCGGTGTAGATTAGTGGGGCTAGGCCCTACTCATGTATACATGCAGATGATATATTTATATTGTTCATTAATTAGTGCATACATGGCATATATCATATTTACTTTTCACATTTTCTATGGACGATAGTATGTCTCTATTGGGATTCTTCATAATCTCACCCTATTTTTAAGTAAACATCTCAGCGAGTGCCAGTGGATCGAAAGGCAAAGGAGTAGACGCAGAGAAGTAATTGGCTCATGTCTCAAGGCGAGGACAAGATCGTGATTATAATTCATTTATGCTTAGATATTTTAAAGAATTCTGTAAATATTAAGTTTCCGCTGTATTTTCTGTTTCTCGTTGACGAACGATATCAGAATTGTAAACGAATATTTTTATCAGTATAATTGTACTTTTATGTATGCCTATTGAATTCCATCTCTATTACTCTTTGAATATTGAAATTGAAACAGGTGTTGACAAATTATACAGACCGTGGAGAAATGCTCTTATACTGATAGTTCTAGGGAAGCAAGCAAATTTACATATGATGAGAGACAGAGTCAAATGGCTTCTTAGATTAGATAATTTTGAACTCATTGATCTACCTAACAATTATTTTGTCTTTAGGACAACTGAGAAATCTCTAAGCTCTAAGCTTCTCTTTTATGGTCCTTGGCTAATACAGGGCCATTACCTTGCGGTACAGAGATGGAGCCCAAATTTTAATCCTTATTGTAACAAGGTAAGGAGGGCAGCAGTCTGGATAAGGATACCTACTTTACCGATGCACATTTACTCAGAGGATTGTATGTTCAAGATTGCAATCTAATTGGGAAAACGCTTAAAGTAGATATGAACACATTAGCCAAGAAAGAAAATAACAACCAGATCGTTGAGAGGGGTAAGTATGCAAGGGTGAGTATGGAGGTAGATTTGAATAAGAAGCGTTAGTCCAGGTTTATACTCAATAATCACGTCTATACGATTGAATAAGAGGGACTCAATGTAATATGCTTTAAATACGGATTATAAGGCCATACTTTGGAAACTTGCTCATCAAATTCAAAGAAACTAGAAGCAACTATAGAATAGGATTCACTGGAAAAATTTCTGATGATCGAGAATGAAAATAACAAAGACAAGAAACACCCACGAGTGTCCGTACCTGGTGTTTCAATAGTAGAAGAGTATGGAGCATGGATGCAAGTAAAATCAAATGTCAGAACATGCCCTCAAAGCACCGAATTGGTTAGGAAAATCAAACTAGGACGTCACCAATGGTCCGATTGAGTGGAAGAGAGGTAGAGAAAGCTATGTGCTCGAGGTTCAGTGTACTACAGAGGGTAGAATCAGAACCAATTCACCGAAAATTTTGAAAACTATCAAGAAGAAAGATGCAGATCTGCAATGGATGAGGAAAGAACCTGTCATTCAAACCATAACTGACGGTGAGAAGAAGAAAACCCAACGAATAGATAACCTCATCTCGATATTCGAGAATAGAGAGCTGAGTAGTACAAAATTGCTGACAGATGTGAGAGAGAAAAGAGAGATGCCGATGAAAGGGATGAATAAAGGAAATAATATGGGTCAAAAAGAAAATTTAGATGCTGAGGTTAAGTTTCATAATGATGTGGGCAGTTAAAGTAAGATCTAAAAAGCTAAAGGGAATAGGGTCGAAAATGAGATTGGGTCTGAAATCAACCAACATAAAGGTCCAATGGGTAATAAAAAAAGATTTACAAGAATAGCCAATAGTTGTGGGCCAAAGATTTCATTGCCTTCTTTCAAGATAAAGTAGGCCGAATGCAGCCATAATCTTATTTTTGGGTCTCTTTCAAACAATGAGAACTTAAAATTGGATCAGCTCCTAACTGAGATACATACTAATAGGGCCCCTTTAGTCACAGAATCCTCATTAAAAAAGCATTCCTACTGAGTTAAATGAAGGTCTCAAACAACTATGCTTGATAAATGATTACTTCATTTATGAACCAACAAGACCACCGAATATTAAGCCGCTAGACGAGACTTTACACAAAACCATGGATCAAAGGGGGTCAGCTGTAAAGCCAACTGACACATAGAATGGAGGTAGAGAGGATATTATCGGTGAGGTTGAAGTCATAGAGTTGTTTGACTCTGCGCAGTAGCAGGAAGGCTTCAGGTTCCCTTTTTCATATTTATTTTATTTTAATGGTTGCCATAAATATTTTATCTTGGAATCGTGAGGTGCTACCTCAAGATCCTTTCTTGGTAAAATTAGAGATTTGTTGTTAAAAGGGAAATATGTTAAGATTCTTATTTTGAATGAGACACGTGTTAGTGGCACAAAAACGAATAGAATTATTAGAAAACTTGGTTTCAATATGTGGTTAAGATTGGAAGCTACTGGTTATGCTAGAGGTATATGGGTTTTATGGAATGCTGAAGAAATTTTGCCTCATTATATCTTATCCTTTACCCAGGTTATTTATGTCAGAGTTGTGGTGGCAGATGATTTAGAGCATTTTATCCTCTCCTGTGTTTTTTATTGAACCAACTCGAACTCTTCGTCAAGATCTTTGGAATGAATTGATTGAATTTAGAGAATCTATTAGCCTTCCTTGGTTAATGATAGGTGATTTTAATGCTTATTTATACAGGGAAAATAAAATTGGAGGTTTGAATCCTAATATCATATCCATGAAGCAGTTTAGGTAGTGTATTTTACAATCACAGCTCATTGAGATTGATACAGTTAGTGAGAGATTCACTTGGGAACATGGTCTTTTGAAAGAGAAGCTTGACTGGGCCTTTATGAACTTTGAGTGGAATCAACTACATCCCCTCACCAAGGTGCATCACTTGAGTAAATTTAGGTGAGATCATCGCCTAATTTTATTAAGGACGTCACCTTCATCCGATTATCATAGGGATAAACCTCCCTTTCGTTGTCAAGCGGCTTGGTTTTTAGAAGAAGAGTTTAGAGATATAGTGAAACATTCATAGATCATGGGTCACTGGAATGAGCAACTTAATAGTTTTGCTAAGGAGGCAAGTGAATGGAACAATAGTAGTATAGGTAATTTGAAAGCTAAGAAGAGGAAAATATTTCAAAGATTATATGGTATTGCAAGAGCTAAAGCGAGATGTGATTTCTTTTACACTGCAGCGATGATCCAAAGAAAGTATAATAGAATTGATGGGCTTAAGCAGAGTGATGGGGAGTCGCTATTTGATCAACATGAGTTGAAAAACCTGGCAGTGAGCTACTATAAGGATTTATTCCAAAGTGAGATAACGAGTTCAAGTACCATGGTTACTCACAACCGGTTTCCTCAACTAAGCAATCCTGAGATTAAATGAATAGTTGAGCATGTGTCAAAAGAGGAGATAAAATAGGTGACTTTTGACTTGGGGGCTTTTAAGGCTCCAAGGCCTGATGGTTTACAAGTAGTATTCTATCAAAACTATTGGCCTATTGTATGGGACTATATTGTTGATTTGGTGACTACGATCTTTCAGAATCCTACTTAGATTGGGGAAATAAACAATACAAATATTGTGCTTATCCCAAAAATGGATAATCCAGAGACAATCATGGATTTTAGACATATTTCCTTTTGTAATGTGAGTTACAAGATTATTACCACAATTGTGAGTCGTCGTCTGCGGGAGTTGATAGGAAAGCTTGTTGGGGAATATCAATGTAGCTTTATTTGAGGGCGTCAGAGTAGTGACAACATAATCATTACTTAGGAAGTTATTCATTCTATGAGGAATAACTGGGGTAAAAATGGTTGGATGGCAGTCAAGGTGGATCTAGAGAAGGCTTATGACCAACTTAAATGGTCTTTTTATATATGATACTCTCAACACTGTCGGTATTGAGGGTAAGATATGTGAGGTTATTATGGCCTGTATTTCGAGTCCATCCTTTCAAGTTTTATGGAATGGAGAACTCACTAACACTTTCAGATCTTCACGTGGAATAAGATAGGGGGATCCAATTTCTCCTTATATCTTTACCTTTTGTATGAAACGCCTTAGCCATATCATTCTTGATGCTATTAAGGAAGGATCATGGAACCGATTCATTTAAGCAAAGGAGGTCCTAGCATTTCTCACCTTTTCTTTGCTGATGATCTTATCTTATTTAGAGAGGCTTCAGAGAGTCAGGTTTATGTTATGTTAAAGTGTATACAGACCTTTTGTGATGCATCTGGATAGAAAATGAACAAGAACAAGACGAGGGTGTGTTTTTCCAAGAATGTTCATTTCTCTAGGGCCTACAACTTGAGTCGGGGTATGGTTGTGTGATTAACTGGGGATTTGGGAAAATATCTCGATATTCCTCTTCTTTACAATTGAGCCTCCAAAATCACCTTTGTTCCTCTCTTGGAAAAGACACAGAAGAAACTCTCTGGGTGGAAGAGAGGATGTTTGAACTTAGCAGAAGAGTCACTCTTATAAGAGCAGTTTTGTTTGCTCTACCATCCTACTATATGCAAACGATGTTGTTACCTAAGGGAGTTTTACGGGATCAAAAGAAGAAAAGTAGGAGCTTTTTATAGGGTAAGATAGCATATCAGAAGAAGCTTCATCTTGTGTCTTGGGAACAAGTTACTAAAGATAGGAGAAATGGCGGGCTTAGGATTTGAGATTTGAATAAACAACATGAAGCCTTTATCATAAAGCTTTGTTAGTGATAAGTAAAATATTTGCATATTTATTTTCCCTTATATGATGATTTTATGGACGATATTTAAGCTTAATATAATATATTTGGGTGTAAAATAAATAGTATTTAAAAAATAAATAAAAATATGAAAAAAGGTCAGTACTGTAGCGTCAGTCACTATTCATGATGGAATTACTGTAGCAGACAGAGGTGACTGTAGTCGACAAAACATTATAGCAAGCGATAAAACACTGTAGCAGTAATGAAAAAATGCATGAATATGCCAATAGGATACTATTCAATCAGTGAAAAAATTGACATCACATTGTAGCATCAAGGAAAAAAATGACACGACATTGTTCACTCACTGCCTATAAATATGAGCATCAGGCGAGAGACTGGGGGGCCTGGAGATATTTCTCTGACAATGAGAGATATTTTCTCTGACAGTTCTAAATAAATTGTGTTATTTTCTAGATTTTATTTTATGCATTGTATTACTTTTTATATGCCTCCATCTTGGAAGGCTTAGGATTATATTACTTTTTGCATACCACCTACATGGAAGGTTTACCTCCTAAAGGGATGGCTAGATTTCTTCATTTTTCCTTCATCTTTTGGTTGTATATTTATGTTTGAGAATTTAATATTCAAATTTTATGCAGTATTTTTGAGGATTTCATTCTAGTTTTATATAATGTTAATTTATTTTTATTTTGTTTTTAATTTCATCATGATCTAAATTTCTATTTTCCTAGGGTGATGACGTAGCTTACTAATGATTGATTGAATCTTAACTTATTAAATCTAGTTTTAATTTCTCCTTCATGATTGAGTTTTAATTATTATTCTTAATGCTTTTGATTGACTGGCCATCTTTTGAATGATTTCAATATACATGTTGAGACCGGAAGGAGATGCATGTGTATCGATCATATAATTAAAACCATGACTTGCATATGAAATAGGAATATATTCATATGAATTGTGTAGTCTTATTGAGTTTCATAAATCTTAATGCATAATTAATTGCTTAAATTCATATAGGAATATATTGGATTAGCAATTAATAATAGAATTGCTTGACCTTGGAAGAGGCTAGTAATTAAATTAAGGAAACTCGACTATCAATCATGTGGAGTAAATTGGGCTAGAATAGATAAGTGATCCAATCCAGAATTTGTTAAGTGAAATATAATCCCTAGGGCTTTTTCTCATATTTGATTTTATAATATTTGCACTCATTTAATTATTTTTCTTTTATTTTGTACTGTCAATCACCAACTAATCGATCGAATAAATAGAATTAAAATTACTCATTTTGGTACTTAGTAATCAATCCTCGTGGGAATGATACTCTACTCACTTCTATATTACTTGATTATGACAGTGGACACCTGCACTATTTAATTCATCATCTACACTCATAACAGTTGGCATCTCCTGGAGAACAAGCAAAACTTATGGGTCAGCGTTCTCAAGTCCAAATATAAATAGGACCTAATGAATAGGCCTGTGCAGAAAAGAGATGCTTCCTCTACATGGCAGGCAATTTGTACTGTTTGGGAGAAATTCCATAGAGGAGTGGGTGTTAAAATTGGAAACGATAATTTTGCCTCCTTTTGGTATGATAATTGGTCAGAGCTTAATAGGCCTTTGATTGAACTAATGCCAGGCTTAAGGCTTTTGTTGACAGAGAGGAAAAAGTTCAAGATTATGTGAACCCCTAGGGTAAATGGGATACAGGGAAACTCTGTAGCTGGTTCCAACCTCACATTATAGAATAAATTATGTGTGCACACCCCCCAGTGAGGAGAGAGGGAAGATAAATATCTTTGGAAGCCTTCTTCTGATAGTTGTTTTCCTATAAGTTCTGCATATCATTTTTTTTGTAGGTTTGTATAATTCCTATGTTCCCTTTAGAGATGCTATGGAGATAGGCAGTTCCAGAGAAAATTAAATCATTCATGTGGATTGTTTCACATGGGAAAGCACACACAATGTAGCTTAGAGTCCATAGGGGGTTAACAGATCAAGCAGGATGTCCTTTCAACTGTATCCAAGACGAAGACACGTTACATCTATTAAGGGATTGTATAAATGCTCGAGAGAGGTAGATTTCAATAATCAATCCTATGTAGTAGAATAAATTTAATTCATTACAGGGAATGGATTGGATTCAATGGAATTTCAGGCAAGAAGCTAGCAGAAGTTTTACAAAGAAGATCATATAGGCAACCTTGTTCGGATATGTTTGTTAGGATATTTGGGTGACTCGGTGCAAGAAGCTTTTTGGGGAAGAATCAGAATTGGGATACCATAATGTCAATTCTAGTATATTCAAAGCTAGCTGGGATATGGATTTATCTTCTTAGTGTCAATTTTATGGGTGATTGGAGCATCGAGAAGATGGTGGAGTTAGAAGGAAGACTTGATTCATCACTTTGGAGAAGGATGGATCTGTTATGGAATCAGATCAAAGAGGATGTGTTGGAGCCATTAAGGGGGAGGAAGGATAGTAGATATGTGGTTACATGTGCAAACTTACTCAGGTGCGTCCTGTGGTGGCTAAAATCATTACTATCATCCAAGGTCTTCATATATGTTGGAGTAGGAATTTGAAATGTATTTTAATTCTTACTGATTGTCTTGAGCCAATAACCTTACTTATAAGAAGTTGTGCTTAGATGTGGTAATATGGTCCGGCCCACTGGGTTCGGGCTAACCCGCTATAGGTTAGGACCTAAAAGGACCGCATCAATATGGGTCGGCATTTAGCCCACCCAACCCATAACCACTAACCCGGCCAATCCCATATTATTATTTTTTTCCAATTTGTTTCAAACAATATACTAAAATTATTTTTTCTACAATCCTAAACCATAAAAATAATAAAAATGCATTACAAATTAAATATTCATTACAAGTTCACACATGAAAAAATAAACATAAATCCAAAAGCCACTAGTAGAACTTAAAAATAATCAATAATTAGTTGATATTAATGGTGTTCAAATTTGAAGCATGATGTGAACCAGTAAGATTTTCTTGAGCTCGATCACTTTGCTTTTCCACAAGTAAATCCGCCACTACCACAGATAATAAGACAAAGTGAAAGATAATATTATGCTAATTTTAAATAAATGAGTAAATGACAATGAGGAGTGAAGTGATAGCAGGCTAGGGTAGGAAATTGGGTTTGAGACTTTGGGTCTTTTGGCTTGGGACTTCCAGAATTAGGTCTTGGGTTACATTAAAAAAAATATAGGTCAACCCACCAACCTGGTGGTCTAACCTGCTGCGCATTGGAACCATACGGGTTCAGGCCTAAAAGAACCATTCCCAAACTGTCTCAGTTTTGCAGAACCCAAACCACCCATTTTGTTGGATTGGGCGGGCTCAACCCACTGTCTAAACCCAGATTACCAGCTCTAGTTGTGCTAATAATCACCCTTTTAGAGAGGTTATTAAGGATGCAAAACTATGAATGGCTAAGGACTAGTAGGTTCTTATTAGTCACATCTATAGAGAGCAAAATACTCTAGCGGATCATTTAGCTAAACTATCTTGTAGCATTATAGGGAATTTTGTTCTCTTTGATCACCCACCACATTCGTATTGTGTGGCAATCGATGATGAGGGTTGAATGTTTTGGTTTATTACCATATTTTGTATTAACCTTTTGAAGGTTTACTGTATTTCAGTCTCTTATGAAAAAAAAAGATTATAAAAGATTTATAGAATCCATGGCCTTCCCATAAATATTTTTTGTCTTTTCATATTAATATTCCAGTATTATTGAGTGTAAATAAGATAACTCTTACAAATTAACATCTTTTCATCTATGAAATTCAAACTTGCTTAAGAGGTATTGAGCGATTGTTATCCAACCAAACACCATAAATTTTTTTCTACAATTGCTTAATATATAATACTGTAAATTTATGAAGTTCTAATATAAATAACTTATTTGTCTTTATGTATAAATAACTATAGGGAAGTAGATTTAATTTGGACACTATGAAGTTTAAATACAAATAATTATATTAATGCAATTAGTTTTTACTCCTAAAATTTAGACCAACAATTTTGAGCAAAAGTACATCTTAGGGCCTATTAGTTCAATCCTATTACACCGTGCAGCACAGTGCAATGTAATAATTGTCGTGCTATCTCGCTGAGGATCATCCGACAGAGTTTGCCAAGGCCCTCTCATCTTATGCTCTAGTTTAGGAAAAGGAAAGGACCAAACAAAATATTTGGAAACATAAAATGACTTCTTATAATAGTGGTTTTGTGGTAGTGGCAGTAGCAGCAAGGTATGGTAGGTGGAATGAGATGAGTAAAATAAAAATAAATAAGATTAAAGAATAAATTGAACTTTTTCAAAACATGCAATTGGATGATACTAAGTATTCATATGGGAAATTTATTACTATACTAAAGAGCATCCTAACATTCTTCTCTAGGTCATACAATCATGATTAATATTGCGGGCATGTAATAGGGTTAAACCAAATGGGCCCTTGATTCTTTTAACTTTACACAATGTTTCATTTTAATTCTTTAATTTTATAAAGTGACTTTTCAATCATTTAAACTTAACACCGTCAATTTATTAGCAAAAAGAACTAATACTTAAATTTTAAATATTGACAAAACATTCACAAATAATGATAAAATAAGTTTAAGTTTTTGAAATAATAATGATTGAAACAAAAAAAAATCATCATTTAGGTATAATGATGTTAAGGTTTGAAGATTAAAAAGTAGCTTTATAAAATTAAAGAAGCAAACACTACTACATATTCACGCATTTATAACGTTTAATACATAATAGTTATAGCTTATAAGCATCTAATATGTCGAGGTGGAGGTTGCGTAAAGATATATAAAGCTTAAAAGTTACGGTTAATCATGTTCACTGTCATGTATTGCGAGGCGGAATTTATGAAAACACAAAAATAATGGTTATAGTTAATAATAGTCATTTATTTTGTAACAAAAGTGACGATTCTTTCAAAACAACCGCCATGTAACATTTACAAATGACTCGACTTCCAACCTCTTATATCAGCAAAGACAAAACATAACGGTCTTCAGAAACAACCATCATGCAACACTTTCAAATGATCCATCTTCCCCAATATCAGTTCATAGGTCATAACCCTTCTTAATATCATCGGACTTTCATAAGTTATAACCCTTTTATAACATATGTTAGACCTTTATTTAAACTCACATATTCCTTGAGATTCTTACTACTTTTTTTTATTGGCCTCCTTTTTCTCTCCATCATGTTAACATCCCAGGGAGCTCCTCCACCATCACCACCCCCTCCTCCACCACCAACAGCACCTCCTCTTCCTCTAGAAATAGAGGCTTTGATGCAGCTATTGGCAAGCCTTGACTGCCACACAAGGCATCCGCAGCGTACGCCAACAGACTGAATAGGAAGTTAAACCTTATTCTTCTTCACAATAAGATTGAATATGACTTACAGTTAGACCCTTCATCTCCTTCCTCTGATGATAAGAATGAGGAGGAGGAGGAGGAGGACATCAATGGTAGTGATGACTGAACACCACTATTGTATTTTTAAAATAGTAAAAAATTAAGTTATAAAAAAATAACTTCATACTTCACGGTTATTAATTAATAATCGTGAAGTATTCTTACACCATGGTTACAAAACACCAACATATTTAACGATTCTAACTTAATAAATGTTAATTAAAGCTTTCGAAACCTTTCCTCTTACACGCGTTGACCCGGGGTACTCCCTTGTTACCCAACAATAGTCAAGAGAATCAAGCACCCTTTCATTACGTCTTGTTCAACTTCTAACGCATGCAATTATGGTTTTTTGGTCCCATCTAGACCTCCAGACATCTATTTAAACTCTGTATATTCTTTTGTTTTTCCTACATTTTTTTCATCGTTCTCCTCTTTGTTCTCTCAATCGCAAAGATGCAACGTCATACGGAAGAATTGCCAGAAAGCTCTCGATGTCATCCTCCACCTCCTGGTTCTCCTCCCCAACATTAGCTGCCACCACCTCCTCCTCCTTATCCTCCACCTCGTGCTTCTCCTCCCCAACATCAGCCACCATCGCCTTCTCCTCCTCCTCTGCCTCCACATCCTATGCTTGCACAACTGGAGACAATGTTGCAGCATGTAGAACACACTGAACATGCCGTGAGGAGGCTTTCTTTATACTTCTCGAGTATGAATAGAAAGGACAATCTCATACTTTATGAGTATGGGGTTGGCCATGATTATGGCCACTCCTCTGGTGACGAGTAGCCTCATGATCTTATCAGTTCATCAGGCTACTCACCACTGTTATGTTTTTTATGTTTTCTTGTTGTAAATATATTGATAAAAAAAATACAGAACATTTCTCACGGTTATTAGAAAATAATTGTTATGAAATATAATAAATAATAGTTCGTTAACTATTTTTACATAAAAACCATTATATATTTATACACTATATATTATGGTTGTTTCATTAAACCCATTAGCATTTATAGCAAATAAATAACGATTGCGAATATAACGGCCATTATGTATGCTAAACTTTAAATGACAGTTATTTTGAAAGCACCATTATGTATGTTACAAAGTTTATAATGGTTGTTTACTTGAGACCATTATTTATTTATTTATTTATTTTGCCATCGAAAGAGATAATGTATTGACCTAATAGATAGTTACAAAAGTTCCAATATTCTACGAACCACACATATACATACATTCTAATATACATCTCAAAAACTAAAGTACTTCAAATATCTATCAGTTTGGTGCTCTCTGACTTGATTGCATCTCTAATTCTAGCATTCTCCTCAGCTGGTTTGGTGGTCGCACAACCCAATCCACTGGGCAAGACCCCCTTAATGAAGCCTTAGCTACCCAATCAACAACAAAGTTCGCTTCCCTAGAAATCCAATTACAAGAATTGTTTCTAATTAGCTTCCTTGAATCATTGATGTTTTCAAGGATATTTATACACCTCCAATTATTTGGATTAGCTTCATCTGTTAGACATTTAATTAACTCTTGATTATCTGACTCAAATATGACATCCTCAAGTTGATTATTACAAGCATAAGTACTACATCATACAAGGCAATTCCTTCTGCCTCAAAAGCAGATTCAGCATTCACAATCCTTACTAACCCATCTAATAACCAGCCATTAGAGTCTCTAATTACAAAGGCCACTGGTGCCCTATTTGCCTCACTCATAAAGGCACAATCAGTATTAATTTTTAACTCATTACCTTCAGGCGAGATCCATTTCACTCTTTCTCCATTTTCGTTCTCCCTTCTAGCTCTTGGCTGCTACACATCATTTACCCAGCCTCTTGCAACCCAAAATTCCTGCAAAAATAGGTTTGCCTGAGAGCAAACAAATATAGGGTCAGGATTTATATTCTCATACAATGAGCATTTCGTGCTTTCCAAATCTACCACATTAGTATAGCAACCATAGCCTTTTGCCAACTAGAAAAATTTGTGTCATATAGGCAGTTTGCAACCCAACCATTTACACTAAGATTCACAGCCTCATTTGCTCGGAATGTAAAGTTACTTCCATACCATACAAGTTTGGCCCACTCACATAGAAAAACAGATGTTCCATTGATTCCAAATTTTTATGGCAAATCAAGCATAGATTTGTATTACAGCATTTTCTCTTGGCAAAATTTACTAATGTAGGTAGGGCATTTGATAACAATCTCCACATGAAGTTCTTAACTTTTGGAGGCACTTTTAATTTCCAGATTTCTCTCCATACCTCCCTATATGCATTATTAGAGGATGTTGGGCTGTTTTCATATCTTCTTAGCATACTTCTCTTGGCTACTTCATACTCTTCTTTCACTGAGTACTCATTCCTCTTCCCCTCGGTCCATATCCACCTATCTTCCCTATTCCTAGAGTTATATATATTTTGTAGATTGCCTCTTTTTCCATTTCAGTTATCCATCCCTCTACTAAGACCAGATTCCAACCCCCCATACCCATTAGCTCAACTACCCTTAGGTCTCTAAAGGAATCGTGAGGACATTTTGATAAGATTTTTCTCCCAGGTAAATCCCCAATCCAGGGGTCCTACCATACCCTTGTCTTGAACCCATTCCCAATATTAAGCAAGACCTAGTTTTCTAACACCTTTCTACCCTCTAGGATACTAGTCCACAACCAAGAGCCCGCCCTACCTTTTTTTGCTTCAAGGAAGGATTCTTTTGGGAAGTACCTAGCTTTTAGCAACTTCACCCATATTTGATCAGGGTTATTCAATATTCTCCAACCTATCTTTGCTAAATCCCCCTATTTCCACAATATCACGGCAGCTGCACACTAGGGTTTGTCATCACGGCGGCTATCACAAATTTTTTTATATTGTTACACCCCTTCAAAGTGCCCACCCCCTGGTAAACTACGTACCAGGGCTCCGCTTGCCAGCCCTTACACTGAGCCTGGCAAGCAGCTCGGTTACTCACATTTCACCCAGGACTCACATATTCCCCGTATCTCCACCGCCCCGAAGGCACGGTCCTCCCACTGTGTGCCATACATACCCCCAGTGGGCTGCAGGTAATAAACACACAAATAGCCGCTCCGATCAGACGTCGCCACAGGTAGCCCTCTCTGATCTAAACTCCCCGTAGGTTGCCTTCTCCACTTCGAATCCTCGTAGATAACTCTTTCAAATTCAAATTCTCTGTAGAATCACTTTTCCCTGTGCTAGATTAACACTAGCAACCTTAGGATACATGATACACATTTCAATTCCAATCTAATACCACATCCTGGTACCACAGACCATATAGATCATATCAACCTCCTAAGGACCAGCTTGACTATTGAGTCTAATCCTTGGATCACAATTCATCTTTCAAACCTTCAACCTCAGTTGAACCAGGAAATCACTTCCCTCAAATCCACGGAGCACCATCCACTCCAGCATAAACTTAAAATTCTCCGCCAGCCTAAGGCACTATAGTCCCCTAGGTCTTAAGGCCTTTATACACACAAGCTCAGTATGACATCACTATATGTAGCATTATACCACCTTGGGTTTCTTACCTAATATCTAGGTTAGACATAACACCTAGAAACTCAATATCACATTTCTGGGAAATCATTTTCTTCCACCTCTGAGTTTACACCTCAGATTCTTAGGTGAACCACACTGATTCACCACATCCACTTCACAGATAATGTATACACACATCCTTTAAACTCATATATCCACAAACAACAGGGACCATAATGTGTATACCACAACAAACAAAGTCATCTCCTATGACTTAAGGCAGCAACTACTGCCATTATCCTAGCAAATCCTTTACTTGCTAGGAACTGCAGCTCTGATACCAAAATGTAACCCCCTACCGTAATTATATCCGAAATAAGCGATTTAAAGTAAAATAGAGACCAATAAGAAAGAAAACTATTTCAAAATCCCATCTTCATGATAGGTTTTTCACAAATACCTTTCGAAATATAATATACCTGGTCTCATATTCAAATCTCGAATACAATTACTATGCGAAGATAAATCACATTTATACCAATATCAGAGTGCACAATATAATCATCCCGGTAATCCTAGGTTTCATATCTTCGCTAAACAATCATAAGGCACATTAGCCCATACAACTCCTCAAATAGGGATTACACAAACCCATTCAAATACATCCTCAATACTCATCCAAATATACAAATACACATCCAGACTATAATGATAACCAACTACCTAATCTTCAACCCGAAGGAAGTCCTCTTCGCCCTTGGCTGCTTACTCCATCATCGATCTACTACCCTGTCTGAAAGGTTAGTAGGGGAGGGTGAGATTCAAGAGAATCTCAGTAGGAAACAGATACCTATATGCATGTATGATATGTGTTTAATGCATGACATGCTTGCAATACATAACTCATGTTCACACAATGACATATCTGCGTGCTCAGTGTTTCAACAACATACTCATGGCCATAGCATAACTAGAAACAGAGCTACAATCATTCATACATGTTTCACATAATCCAGCAAAGCAATACATGCATCAATACACAAACACAACATCAAAGCATGCAAGAGAGGTAAGTTCCCTACACTCTTTCCACGTATGCTCCAGCTTCGCTTACTCGAGATCAGAATGAATACCAAACCACGATCAGGGCAAATATCAACCCTATAACCAAAGCAAGGACTAGGGTTAATCCCTTTCTCAATTCCTCAACATACAAACACTTAATGTTGGTTATCATTTAACACCTTTAGGTGGCTAATCAAAGCCTAAACATATGACTAAAGGCTTGGGAAACATTTTACCAAAGATCACCTTTTAAAAGTCCAAAATGCTGATTTTTGGGGGTTGGCTGCAGCCAGAACACGCACAGAAGGTTTTTGGCTACAGCCAAGAATTTCTAGCTGCGGCCAAAACGTGCACAGAAACTTTTGTGCTGCAGCCAGGATTTTCTACTGCAGCCAAGGCAACTTTGAAAATTCATAACTAATTCCACAAAAATTGAAATGAAATATTTTTAAGTCCTCTTCATAGGAAAAATATGGCTCATTACCAGAAATCACCACACAAGTCCAAATTTACACAAAATTCAACATTGCTCCAAAACAGAATCCAATTTCGACCTCAAACTTTAGGCAAACATAAATCCCAGTTCACAAAACGAAATGACACAATTTATATATCCATTTTGAAGCTTGGGATGTGAACTTCAAGACTGGAAAGTTTCAGAATTTTCTAACATCATTTGCCCATTCAAAACGGCAACACAAACAGACTGCCCAGAACAGAAATTCAATGGACAGATTTCCAAATTTGCACAATTGGCTTCCAATGGTTCAATTTTCATATCAAACATCATTCTCACACAAAATTTCACCAGGAATCCATTGGAAATACCAAATCAACCAAATTCACATTATATTGACATGTTTCACAATGAATTGCAACATGTCACACAATATCACATTTCAACTCAACATTGCACAACTTTCCATCTCAAGTTCCCAAATCAATTCCAATGACCAAATACCACAACATGGCACCATTTTCAACATAAAACACAACCCAATTCATCCAATCCAAAATCACAAGAAAATCAAGGCAAAATTCGAAATTCACTAAACTCAACCAATAACCACAATAGTTAGATCAATAGTCATCAAATACTCACCTCTTCCTCTTCCCAATGCCAATTCTTTGATTCCTCCACTTCCCAAATTCTTCAAGCTCTCAAAAACCTTCTCTCACAAATCTAAAACCATAGCAATGAAGCTCTCATCACTATGAACAACTTTAAAGAAGGGTATTTGAGCATTAGAGGACATTAAGACAACCAAAAACTCACCTTTGCATTTCTCTTTTTTTCCCTTGCCTTGGACGATCATGGAGGACAAGAGAGAGATGAGAGATGATGATGAAGATGGGGCAAGTCAGTTTTTAGAGCCCCAAAACCGACCTAAAGAGAGGGAGAGGAGAGAGGAAAGATCTTTGACATGTTGACCCAATCCAATGGCTCAAAAGATGCCAAGTGTCAAGATCTTGACAAACCTCACATGAGCTCACAAACCCACACATATACTTGATTCCACCCTTTGATCTCTTGCACAAATCAATCTCAACCATTGATCTTGAAGTTAACAATGAGTTTCCTCTTCGGTAACTGACCTATTGGTCGGTAACTTTACCGTTTTGCCCCTATTTCTGGCAATTCCCTTGGAATCACCATCAAACACTTCATATCATTTTATTTATCACCAAAACATGCCTTCCCTCTATTCTAAGTCAATTTGGATGTTAATCCACAATTGAACTCAAATACAGGGTTTCGGCATTGCTCACAACGCATACGAATCACGGTTCACATCATATTCTCCAAAAGGGTTCATTTATCACTAATGGCATCCACTTTTGGAGTCATTAACCCTTAATCACAATTTGGGATTTTGCTAAACCGGGGCTTATCAGTCCACTTATCTCAGGCTTATTCTCTAGCCTCAAGTCTCAAAATTCGGGATATTACAGTTGTCATGTGAAAAAATCTGGAGTTCTTATCACAACATTTCAGCCACTCAACTCTTGCCTTTTGGGCCCAGTAAATTTCTTCTTGATCCCATAATTCTCCTATTTTCTTCTTCAAATTTGCTACCTCCGCTACTATTTCTGTATTCTATGCCAAGTTTAGACAATATTACACTCTCTTCAGCAACATATTAATCTCCTTCTGGCTATTTTAAAATTCTTTTTTACTCCAACCAGTAAGAAAATCCCTTAATTAGTTCAGCCCTCTTACAAATTCATCAATATCTTTCATCTCACCCTCTACCCTTCAATTTTCTTTGATAAATGCCATTAAGTTAAGATGATTTAGCCATCTCTTATCAAACCTAAAGAGAGGAGGAGCTCTTATTTCCACATGTTCGAATTCCACAAGAAATCGAGCAATGATCCGAACCTATTGCTTCCAACACTTGGCCTTATCCTTTTTGGAATTGGTCCCGCCATTTTGCATTAATCACAGCCCTATCTAGCCTCTCCCGGATCAGATCTTTACCTTCTCTATTGTTCATCCATATATATTTGCATCCTTTGAAGTCCAATTCCATCATTTCCCCATCAATCATAAATCTCCTAAATCTGTCTAAATCCCTTTGTGAGCATTCCCTTCCTCCCTCCTTATCTGACGAGTAAAGTAGCTCATTAAAATCCCATAAAACTATCCAAGGAACATCTAATCTTGGACTTAAACTTGCCAATTCTAACCACCACAATTGTTTCAAACCCACTATAGTTGGACCATAAACCAAGCTCATGTTACCCATACTCCTTCCTTCCATGTAAATGTCCTCTAGATGGATTATATTTCTGCTTATGAAGCCAATATTTAATTGCACATCATCTTTCCACCACACAGCAAGGCCACCTGACCTCCCACTAGGTTCAAAATATTCTCCTCTATCAAACTTTAGCTTCCTCCTAATCCCGTCAATTTTCCTTTTCTTTATTTTTGTTTCTGACAAGAAGACAATTTTTGGCTTGAATTTTGCACACTAGAACCTTAAGTTTCGAACTGTCAAGGTGGTTCCTAGTCCTTGACAGTTCCAACCCAAGCAAATCATGGCTTCCCGGTGGCTGATTCTGGCCAGCCACTGTACCCTGCATCAACAGCTTCCCCTTCCCTTTCGTTCCCATCTTCCATATGCTCTTCCTTCCTATTACATGCCTCTCTTATTACTAACTGTGCACTCTTTTCAAGACGCCTAAATAAAGCTTTTCTAACCTTTCTCTTTGTCATCCAATATTTTTTAGCACTAGAACTAGGACTAAAGTTAAGGCCTCCATCGTACCTAAAATTAAAGACTGTCGATCCTTCACTTTCTTCCCACTGTTTCAGATCTAATTTTGGTGAGTCTTGATCATGGTCTTTTCTTCATTTATGGACTGGAGAATCTGCATCCTCTACTACCTTTATTTTTAGTGACACCTCCTTTAGACCTTGAGCCAACTCCCTTATTGCTCCTTGCTGAATCGGGACAATTGCTTTTGCATCCTTCATTACTTCATCTTCTTCCTCTACCAATTCCACCCAATAGTTGGCTTGGGCTCTTTCTAATTTCTCCTTTCTGGCTCTTAACATACCAATAGACCCATCCATTTTCCTAATAAGTGTTTCTAGCCCAACCTCTGTTACACCCTCAGTATGCAAGTGTGCCTCCAAATTCTAACCCAGTTTAGATCCAGGCCCAATTTGCTATTTTGCTATTTTTAATCCCATACCCATGCTCATGCTTTCCTCTCATGCTATGTTGACTGAATTTAAATTTTTTGGTGCCATTAAATAGTCCAGCCTTGTCTTTTCCCCTACTACTTGTTGAACCCTTTACAGTCTTTTTCAACCTCTTTGTCTGGTCCCCATTCCCATGCATCCATCTTCGGTTTTCCCCATCCCCATACATCAGTCCTTTCTCTATTGCTTTTCCCCGACCTCGCCCCGCTTGAGTTATTGTCTGATATCTGAGCGGCTGAGCACACAAGCTAGCATCATATCCCCGAGTCACTCCATTGACAACAAACTCCACTACTTCCTCCTCACACACTCTACTCTCATGACCCAGCTTCCCACAATCAAAATAGTACCGTATCGACTTCTCATATCGAATTTGGATCCACACATCATTCATTTTTTAATCCGATCTACAAGCTAAAAATCCAGGCATCAGTGGTTTTTCTATATCAACTTCAATTCTCGCCCTCTCAATATTTCTATGTGAAAATCTACTCTCATCCAGGGATTCCACTTGAATAACCCGTCCCACTAGTCCTGCCATAAGCTCAATATTTGTTCTCATCCTCCCTTCTAGAGGAATGTTGTGAAATTGAACCCAAAATTCACATGTATTTATCACAATCTCATTATCACTTAAGTAAGGTTTCCTCTTTTGTAAACTAAGCATATAATTTCTCACAATCCATGGGTTTTCGGTTAATACCCTGTTTGCTTCCAGAGGTTCTTTGTATGTGAATGTAAAAACATTAAATCCAATCATCTTTACTTCCAATTTAGTTTCTTTCCAAGCTGCATTAACAGAATCTCTTACCGTTCCCAGCCCGATTCTCGTATGCGTAAGCGCCTTGCCAATGAGTATACAGTCCAACCCATCTCTACCTTGTTCGTTCCTCCATTATAGTTGAATCGCTAAGCTGCCTCGCTCCATTGCTTCAACTGATTCCTCTTTAAGCTTCTTGTTTCCGGTTTCCTTGTTCACCGTCATAGCACAGTGGCCGAAAGCACCATAATGGCGATTTTTGAAAGGGACAAGCCCTAGCAGAGTCTCACTGTAGGAGAAAAGTCGAAAGGTGGCTCTTTTTTGATACCGTTATTTATTATTCTAGCATTATGGTATATATAATGATTGTTTACATGAGCCCGTTTTGTTATCATGATAGCACTACACACAGCATGACCTCACCACATCTCAATACATAACAGGTGTTATATTAGAACAATTATAATAAATACAAAATAAATCACAGTTTAGAATTATAATGTACCTACATCGAGCTTTTATAGCGCCCGCATAAATGACGGTTTGGAATTATTATATATAACAGATAATAACCATCATATGTTGTGATTTTTGTAATTGTGAAAGTGAATCTTTATATAACGTTAGACTAGGAAGTTTACAATTTTTTCACAATCTAATTTAGAAGATGCACTGTTAGTTTCGCAAATGTTATAGTTGGCATACTTCAATTTAAAATAAAAGGATGATAATATTTTATGTTATGGGATGAAATATATGGACATTATTAATAATAATGGTGCCTATTAGTTTTTTCCTTGTGAATGTTGAAAATTAAAAATAAAAAAGAAAAATAAAATAAAATGTACGTGTGATGTGGTCCATACCCTCGTCCATAGAAAATAAAAATTTACAGCTAAGCCTACCAAGTAGGCACTGTAGATGGTGGGAAGCAAGAAACTCCCACTTTCATAAAAGGAACTCCTTCCTTAGATGTTTAAAGTCAGTTTATTTGTCCTCTTCCAATTGACCTTTTCTCATTTTTCTATATATTTTAATTAGATTTTATTCCTTTATATAGTTAGTTATTATATTTGTATATGATAAAACTTCTTTATTACTAATATATTTCTGGATTATTCCAATAAAACTTTAGATGAAAAATTCTCATTTATATAATATAAAAGACACAAATGATTAAAAATAGAGAAAAGAGATAAGATGACAGAAATGATACAATTTTTAAAAAGCACAAAGCCCAATGCAAGTTTCATATATAGTTCATGTATGATGTAACTTTGTGAATAGTACATTATAAACTAAGTCCATTGGGTGTGTGTGTGTATAATGCTCTCAAAGGTATATATTATCACATAACAATGTGATAAAAATAAATTATAAAATAAGACTATGATATTCTCAAATGCAAAACTTTGTTACTAGATCAATTAAACATGTCAAGTGAAAAGTATTTATGATCTTCTATAATTCTGTTCAAAACATGTTTGGTTAGTATACATATATTTTTTTTTCTGAAAAAAATTGTACTTCTAATGCCTATGGCTTTGTTAAAATTTTAATTTAATTCTTATTATAGTTCGCGAACTTATAATTGAACTCCTTACTATTTACAAATTTTTTAATTTAATTTATTCCTTACTGTTAAAATTATTTGAGTTTATTAAAAATTATTATTTGTAATAATATCATAATAAGGACTTTTAAAAAAATAAATGAGACAATAAGGAAAAAATATTATTGCTTCTATTTTCTGTATTTATTTATTTATTAATGACATTTTTTATGTTTATAAAAGTTAGAAATTATAATTAAACACAATTTTCTAAAATAATGTCTCTTGTTCCCAACTGAATAATCCTTTGAAAGAGTAAAATATTGATGCAGCTAAAATGCAAGGGAATCAATAAAGAATCAAAATCTTGGACGTTATGAAGTATATGGACCCCTGGTTTGACATTACTTAATTAAGTGGGTATTATAATGTATTAATTAATCCCTCATATAAATTAATCACTTGTTTTAAATAAACAGAAAAACAATAGCAGCCACATCATCAAGCCATCCATGTGTACATTTCGACCGCCATGATCAACCCGGTCAAGCCGGCTTGCACCTCGACATGTCACAATCAAGCGTGCCCATGGACATACACCATTGTCACAGCAGGCAGCTGTGGTGCTACCATAAGAGATTAATTCTTAAATAATAATTAGGTTTAATCAATCAAAACGTTGATGAATTATTGTTTATTAAAGAGGAGTGGCAGTGAGTGATCAACGAATATGAAGGGTTGGCATTTTCAGAACCCTATGAGTCATTGTTAAAATAATATATTCTATATTACAATTATCATTATGACAATAGAGTATTAAAGAAAAGGCCTGCCTCACATGGTAGGATGCCTGTGATTCATAATGGTAAGAGAATCCCACTTCCATTTTGTTCCTTTCTGGCCTTCGCCATTGGCTTGTCATGCACAAACGTGCAGCAATAATTTCTCTCAATTTAATTGAATCCAACTACAATAATAATAGTAAACAATAACAACAACAACAATATGCATAAATGATTAACCGAATGGAACAAAAATTCTTGCCACACCTTTGAGCATGGAGTGTAATGAAATGTAATTATAGGAAATATAATGCAATGGAATGACGATTACATATAATTTATTTGATATATAACATCAAAAAAATCATGGAATGAAATTTAGTTTCTATATATAAAAAATAAAAATAAATTTGAAATGGTAGTCTTTTAACTCTATTAAGCCAAAAATGGAGGGTATAAGTTTTTAAATTAATATTGATTCATGGAGGGCATAAATGTCCGTACATTGATTTATGGAATATCCGAATTACACAAAAAAAAAAAGTTAAATAATGGAGATTACTTGATTTGTTGTAATTAAGATTATACTGGGTTATTGTTGTCCCAATCAAACACCCTTAATAAGCAGAATACAAAAGAATTACATTACATTTAATCCCCAAGCATGAAAAAAATGAATCAAACATGCTGCCAAAAGTTCCACATGGCAGAAACATCAGCTGTTTATTACTCATTTATTATAAAAATATAAGGCAGAAATGTATTGATATATTTAAAAGTAGTTGGTGTCTGAAAAATACTTTTCCTTTCCTATTTTGCATAGCATAATATTTCTCCACAAGCATGCATAGGAAAATAGAAAGCCAGAATTGATTCAGTAATTTTGAGTAATTTTGAAAATATGTAAAAAGAAGTATTACTAAATATTCATAGAACTCTTCATTATACTCCCTCGGGTACTTAATATAAGACAAGTTTGAGGGATTGATCTTAGCCCTAAATATAAGACATATATTTCATATTTATCAATATTTTCCTAATTTACCCCTATTGATGCTCTCTCAACAATAATCAATGAGAAGAGAAAATGAAGGAATTAAGGAAGATGACTAGGGTATTTTAAAAAATACATATCATATTAATCAACTAAACAAAATTAATCAATTAAATTAGATAAATATGTTTTATATTAAGGACTGGAGGGAGAACTTTATATTTGATAACAAAAAAAAATCTTCCTAAATTAATAATTGAGGGAGTTTTTCTTTTCCTTAAAAAAAGTATATATTTATGTATAACCTTAATCAAACGACATATATTTTGAAACGAACATGAAACCGATGTATGCCATAAAACTGTGGACATTTTGGGGAATATAGATAGGGTTCACTTGTTTTAAGAATCCCTACAGAAATGGTCCTTGGCGTAAACAAGGGAAATTGTCTGGCAACTTGACAAATATATATAATGTTTTTTTTAGGCTGAATAGTTCAAGTTGGGGCTAAATCTAGCAAATTGTAGCCAACAATTAATGCATATAGGACCACTTTGTATTATCCTCCTGTGACGACTTGTTGTAATTGAAATAAGAAACATATATATAAGTGATGTGCTTGTTTGAGCAACTAGGTCTTTTTCGATTTTGATAAGCTTTCATATATCCAACTTACTTCAATTTTCCCCAAATAGAGAAGAAATATATTACTCGTTGTTTTTGAAATGAATCTTTCAGAAATTAATTATTATATATTTTCAGTGTTTCAAAATACAAACAAGTCATTAATATGTGACTGAGTATGTATAGTTCATTACTTCTTTTTTTTTTGAATAATCCCGGAAACAATCCAATAAAGCAATTCAAAAAGCAATGCAAAAACTATCCTACTCTTCTTTCATCATCATCCATCTCTTGTTGGGAAAGTGGTGGATGATCAAAGATACAAAAACTACCTGCGATACTATGAGCCAATTTGGCAAGTCTATCAGCAATAATAAGATCCTCCCGGGGACATTTACCAACTTAATCTGCCACTCTCTATTGATGAGAGCTCTAATCTCTTCAACAAGATCCCTAAATAGATATTCTAAATCGCATCCTCTGGTCACAAGGTTAAGGGCCTCAATATAGTCTGAGAACAGACAAACCTTACAAATACCCTTACTCCAACATAAGTAAAGACCCTGTATCATCCAATTAATTCCGCAATAGCAAACGGAACACCAATCAACTTACAGCTAAATCCAAATAACCATCATCTATTTGTATCCCTCACTATCCCACCACAACCACTTCTTCCGCAATGCAGTACATAGCCATCCACTTCCAAGGAAAAGAAATCAACCACATGATTGGATTGATTCGAGGGAGATATATTGCATAGTACTCCATTCTGTAAGAGGCCTTGGTCCATGCTGGCTCTGAAGAATGAGGAATTAACGCTATAATCATTCGTTGGGTTGCTTTCACCGAACAATCTATTGCATCTCGACACCCAAATGTCCCAACATGTGTAACCAAACAGAACCACCCATGGAATTTTTCTTGTAAACATCTTCCCTGCTTCATGTGTCAAGTTTCATTTAACCCAATCGTTGCCCTGAAGCGCTACAAATGTGCTCCATTGATCTTGAGAGACTACCTCTTCCCACCTACGAATAGCATTCGAGCAATCCCTTAAGAGATGCATTGAATCCTCCGATTGATTGCACCTGAATGGACATTCGCCTGATTCCTGGATTCCCCCTGTTGGCTCTTAATTGTGCTATGTAAGCTCTACCATGTGAGAATAACCACATAAAGGACTTGATCTTCTCTGGAACCCTCCATCTCCATAGAAGCTTCCAAATATTATCAGTGTCTTCAGAAGTACCTGCAAGAAGAGAAAAATAGGAAGATTTTACAGTAAAGTTACCATCAGAAGAATGCTTCCAGAAAAATTTATCCTCTCCTCTCTCCTCACAAGGTGGATGACCACAAGTAATTCGGTTAATGATCTCAGGGATGAACCATCTTTGCATCTTCCTTCTATCCCAATCCCCACCCAGTATCACATAATCCACCACACGTTCATTCAAGTCAATTAACCCTTCATAACCTGGGATCACATCAACCAGAGGATAATTCAAATTGGACCAATTTTCAAACCAGAAGGAAGTTGACTTTTTGTTACCAATTCGCTTCCCAAGTCCCTTATTGAAGTGGCTCAAAACCGTACTTATTCCCCTCCAAGTGAGAGAGGAATTCTTCTTTTTAACAACTTCAGTCATATTTATATCTCCATAGTTATATTTCGCTTTCAGGACTTTGACCCAAAGTGCATTCTGATTACACACCAAAGCCCAACAAAGTTTCATTAGAAATGCTTTATTTTAGTGTTTGAAGTTTCTGATCCGAAGGCCTCCTTGATTTCTATCTCTAGATATCACATCCCAAGATACCAAATGGGACTTTCAATGCCATCTTGTTCTCCCCAAAAGAAATTTCTGCTCTTTCGTTCCAATTCTTTGATAAAACCTGTCGGAATAAGCATAGTTTGCATATGATAGGAGGGCAAGGCATTGATGACTGCTTTAATAAGAGTGGTTCTTCCAGCCAGGTTCAGACAATTTCTTTTCCATCCTGAGAGTCATTTTTGGGCCTTCTCAAGAATTGGAGTGAATGTGACATAGGAAGCCTTTCTGTGGAGTAAGGGTATCCCTAAGTACTTGCCCAAATCTCCTGTGAATCCAACTCCCATCCTTCTACTCATACTCAACACTCTACTGCTATGCACATTTCTGGAGAAGAAAATTTTCATCTTGGCACAGTTCATTTTTTGCCCAGATATTTCACAAAATTTATTGATACAATGTAGCATAGTATCCACCTAGGAGTCTGAGGCTTTCCCAAGAAGAATAAGGTCGTCTGCAAAGAATAGGTGGGATAGTTTAGGACCTTCCCGGCTTAGTTGGATGGTCTCCCATTCACCTTCATCCACAACATCCTGAATAATATGATTCAATCTCTCCATACACATAGTAAAGATGTAAGGGGAGATAGGGTCACCTTGGCGTATGCCCCTGGAAGGTGTGAAACTGTCTATAGGTTCTCTATTCCAAAGAATTTGAAAGGAGGTACTGGTGATACAATTCATAATAAGATCACACATTCCGTCATCTAACCCCGTAGCCCTCAGAGTGTCATTGATAAAAGGTCATTCTAAGCTGTCATAGGCCTTTTTAAGGTCCACCTTAACTGCTAACCAGCCACTATTCCAATTTTTATTCCTCATAGAATGAACAACCTCCCGAGCTATGATGATATTGTCGCTACTCTATTTACCTGCAATGAAGCTACTCTGATGAGGGCCTATCAATTTACTCATTATAGTTTTCAGTTTATTACTGATGGCCTTTGTGATGATCTTGTAGTTGACATTGCAGAGGGAAATTGGTCTAAAATCTCTGATCATCTCCGGCTGTTCCATTTTGGGAATGAGGACAAGGTTGGTCCTATAATTTCCTTTACTGATAAGGAAGCCTCGGTGATAGTTTTAACTAGGGTGAAGACCAAACCTTGCACAATGTTCCAGAAGTCTTGGTAGAAAAATGCTTGGATAACATCAGGACTAGGCGCTTTGTAAGCACCAATATTAAAAGCAGCATCCCTATCTCCTCATCAGAAAATTTTATCTTCATCCTGTCTAACTCCTCCTGCAATAGCGATGGGAATATGTTGTTTGTTTGTAAGGCTTGAAATTGGACGATCTAACTACTGAAAAGATCTTTGAAGTATGAAATAGCCCTACCTCTTAACTCTTCTTGTTCAAAAACCCACTCCCCATCCTGGTTCTTTAGTCCCTCAATTCAGTTTCTTCTTCTCCTTATGATAGCTGAATCATAGAAGAATTTAGTGTTACAATCCCCCCATTTTAGCCAATTGCATCTCGATTTTTGGAACAATAGAAGTTCCTCTTGAGCTAAAGCTTTCTCATAATCTCTCTTCAGTTCCTGTTCTTCTTGTAAGAGTTGTTGGCTATCTCTTCTAGATCTAGCACGTTCAATCCCTTCAATTCGGTTAATGATTCGTTGCTTTTTTTATGCAAGTTCCCCACCTTGAATTTATTCCAATTGCTAGCCTTCTCAGTAAAAGCTTGAATTTTATCCAACCAACTTCCAGAATTCCAGGTATCTTGAACTACATCAGAGAATCCTTCCTCAAGAAGCCAAGCAGCTTGGCAATGAAACGGAGCCTTCGGTCTTCTACATACATTCCCTGGCTTGCATTTGACAAGAAGAGGTCTGTCATCAGACCCAAACTTACTTAGATGATGAATCTTAGTCAAAGGATACTTTCTCTTCTAGTGATCATTCATGAATCCCCAATCAATACACTCCTTTAAGAAATTCCTTTCCCAGGTGAACGTTTCCCCCACAGCATCAACTTCAATAAGGGAAGACTGATTAATACACTCTACGAATTGTCTCATAGCTTGAATGTTATGATTAGAACCACCTTGCTTGTCTGACACAGAAAGGTAGGAGTTGAAATCCCCAATGACAAACCAGGGGTCTCGAATACTATTACTCAGTGCTATTAAGTCTTCCCATAACGGTTGTCTCTTATGATTATTTTGCAAATTTCTTATAAAGACCTGAATGAACTGGGTAGAAGAGGAAGAATATTGAACCTCAATTTTATCATCTTTCCAAAGCATCCAAATACCCCCCACGTATCCGGTAGCCTCAACTCTTATCCAGTTAGAAAAACCCAATTTTCTCACAATTTTCTCTACTTTTTGACTGCTTACTCTAGTTTCCATGAGAAAGAGAATATCCACTTCTCTAGTTCTAAGTAAATCCTTAATTCTACCAGGGAAAGTTTTAGCAGCCGCTCAGCGGCAATTCTAGGATAAGAATATCATTGAGAAACTAAAGAGAATGGAATTGACTCCTACCTCAGACACCAATATGATCATATGCTTGGCGGAATAATTTCTTCTTCTTCCCCTTCCATGAGGCCGCCAGACGTCCCTTCCTGGATGTCCAAGTAAAGTAGAGACTAATAACTTTCAACACATAATGTCAAAATTCCAATTTAGACCAAAAATATCAAGTTCTTGCCAACTTAAAATCAAACTTAATTAATTTTTATTGGTTTGATAAGTTTTAAACCAACTCACTTGATTTTTTTTTTATTAATTTTTGGTCCAATGTTTTCTTTTTTTTGGCTTGAATGATCGATCACTTATTAATTCTTGTGTAACACCTCAAACTTTATATTCACCAAAAATATATTGTAATTAATTGAGAAATTCAATAAAATGGTGAATATTCATGAAATTTGGATCTTATAAATTTTGAAATATTCATGTTCATGAGGAAATGGGCAAATTAATTCAAGAAAGGAATTAAATTACAAAGGTGATAGCAAAATCATAATTTTACCAATTTAGCCTATGATTAATTATTTTCCAATTAATTGGAGTTAATTTCAATTAACCAAGGAAAATAAAGGAAAATGTATAAATTGATTATTCTTGATGGAATAAATCAAGAATTGTGAAATTAGAGGAAATCATACATAATTCATTTAAATGAATTATGAGATTGTTGAAATCATTTTTCCTTTCCTTTCCTCTTGCAATTCCGCCTATCACATGAAAATGACGGAGAAAAATTGCATTCCATGATCACATGCCTATTTGCTACATGAATATGGTAATGATGACAAGGGTGGAGTGTACATTTCATGAAGTATGGTAAAATGCATGATAGGAATTAGCTTAAGTAAAGGAATGGATGAAATTGACTACAAGTTTGGATTTAGTTGGAGAATGACAAGTGATTTAGTGAAGCAAGAGGGAGCACGTTTTTTTGCTAGCTAAGAGGAAGAAAGTGTTTCGAATCTAATGGAAACTGAATGGAGCAATTAAGTCAAAGTATGGGTGGAACCATGAAGGGAAGTATGGTGGTTGACAAGTGTCACTGTGTCCACCCTTGATGAGATCAATAGTGTAGAATTAAGGGACGAAGTTTATGAAGCATTTCTCTTCCCTTACCTTCATACACTTCACGCATAACACAAGAGAAGGAGAGAGAGAAAGTGCCTTGGAGAAACTTTGAAGAGTTAGAAAGAAGGAAGAAGAAGAAGCTAAGGTGAGTATTGTCTCTTAAGTGTTCTTCTTGTAAGCATGCATGAAATCCTCCTCTAAACCTTGTTTCTTCATGAATTCTTGATCTTCAAGACTCATTGTTGGCTCAAGGAGAAGAGAGAGAGAGGATGCATAAAGAGAGAGGATCTAAGAAGCCTAAGAGGTAATTACACCAAACTCAAATCTATACTTGTATGAAGTTGTTTTTTAGGTTTGTTGTTAGTTTGGTGATTTTTGGTTAAGTTGAAAAATTGGAAAAGCCATAACTCTAAGGGGTTATGCTGCCCAAATTTCTTTAAATCATGGTTAAGATGTGCTTAAGTAAGTTAATAAGGGATTAGAAGTGAAAAATTACAATTTTTGGAAGCTAAAACACAAAACTCCAATTTTTCCATTTTTCTTGAATATTTCGGCCAGCACTGTTTCAAGGGGTAGGAGCTGGATTTTCATTAAATAAATGGTTTCATTGGATTCAGTGGGCAAAAATAGGTGGGGTTACATTTGGTCACCTTTTCGGAAAAGGCCGAAAAAGCATAATTACGAAAACGCCCATGAAATCCCTAAACTGGGGCTTGTCAAGGGTATTTTTCGTAATTTGATATTGAATTTGGTGATTTTGAGTCCTGAAATGGATTCCTTGGGTGAAAATATGTCAGTATAGTCCTAGTCAAATTTTTGGGAAAACGTGCCATCCGACCGGTACAGCAAGGCCGGGCCGGGGTCCCGAGGGCATTTTGGTAAATTTTCATCATATACTAATATAACCACAAGAAACACTATAGAAGATTCTAAAATGATACTAGGATAGTTTATGACCTATTTCTTGTACATTTAATATTTTAAGATCGAGTCAAAGGCCGAACACGACACGTTTTGAAAGGCACATTTAAAAAGGGGTTTATAAAGCTTTGAGGTAGGAACATTATCCTTCATACATCATGTCATAGTTATATAATTGTGTGGTTGCCATTGTTATAAATGTATTTTATTAATCAACATGTTTTGCCTAGAAAGGGGTCAATAGTGCCAAAGGCACTTACACCGGAGTTGGTGATAACCCAACTAGTGCAAGATAGTAGGGCTGGGCCATACTCATATATACATCCAAATAATGTATTTATATTATTCATTAATTGGTGCATACATGGCGCATAACATATTTACTTTTCACATTTTCTATGAACTATAACATGCTTCTACTGGGATTCTTCGAAATCTCACCCTATTTTTAAATAAATATCTCAGCGGGTGCCAGTGGGTCAAAGGGCAAAGGTGTAGATGCTGGAATGTGATTGGCATGTGTCGCGAGGCAAAGACATGATCATGGTTATAATTAATTTATGTTTGGATATTTTGGAGAATTATGTAAATATTAAGTTTCCGTTGTATTTTCTATATTTCGTTGACGAATGATGGGGGATTTTAATGAATATTTTTATTAGTATAATTGTACTTTTCTGAATGCCCATTGAATTCTGTCTTTATTACTTTTCAATTATCGAAATAGAAACGGGTGTTGACATCTTGGATCTTATTAATTAGTTTTTTTTTCTTTAGAACAATGAAATATTATGATTATATATGTGTGTGCCTTCCCCTAAACAAATCATTCAATGTGATAATTTTCAATCAATATTCTTATCATCATTAAAAAAAATAGGGCATGCTTCATATTTTTTTGTTTTCAAAATAGTTTTCTGAATTGAAAAAAGGTAAAGATGCAAATTTAGCAATGAACAATTTTGCTATGAGCACCCATATAACTTTCTATTTTCGGGTATAAAAGTAGACATAAACAATTTATTTGAAAAAAGATATAGCAATGTCATTAAGGAGACTTAACTTTCATTACTTTTTGTATTGTAGGTCCCACAGTCTTCTCCCTTACTATTATTTTAATATTTTTTTAATGGGAAAATATCACTTAGACTCATGGAAACAATTTTTCGTTAACCCCCAAGATTTTGAAATTTTACTGTACCCCTTGGATTAAAATGAAATTAAGTTTTTTCAGTGAAAAGACAATAATGCCCTTATTTTATTTTTTCATAAGAGCATTTACAATGCAAAATTTAAATTTTTAAAAGAAATAAATGGATTAAAAAAAAATTGAGGAGTTAACAAGAATATTTTGATCATTCATATGAAAAATAAGAAAATTCACAAAACAAATAAGAGTATTCACAAGACAAATAAATGCACTTACAAGACAAATAAAAAGATTTAAAAGAATCTAGGACATTAAAAAAATTTTTACAAGTCAAATATAGGCATTTATAAGACAAATATGTGAATGACCATACTTTTTTAACTCCATGGTCATTCACATGTTTGTCTTAAAAATGCTCATATTTGTCTTATAAATGCCCTTATGAAAGAAATAAAATATGGATATTATTATCTTTATACTAACAAAACTTAATTTCATTTTGACTCAAAAGAGAGTGTAGTGAAATTTCAGAATCTTTTAGGGGTTAACCAAAATAAAATTGTTTCCATGGGGTCTAAGTGATATTTTTCTATTAAAAATATTAAAATAATAGAGAGATGAAACTGGTGAGACCCACAGTACAAAAAGTAACGAAAGTTAAATCTCTTTAATAGCGTTGTTATATCTGCTCCCAAAAAAATTGTTTATGTCTACTTTTGCCCAAAAATAGTTAAGTCTTATGGGTGCTTATAAAAAAATTGTTCATTGCTAAATTTGCACTTTTACCATTAAAAAAATAAAAAACTATGTTTGAAATTTTTTTTTTATTATATATGTGTCCTGCAAAACAAAAAATTTAAAATTTATTTTGAAAAAAAGAATTACATCATTCTTTTTATATTTTGCTATTTTTTTGTTTTACAAATTAGAGAAGAGGCATCTAACATTGTTCTAAGAATTACTCTACAGAAATTATCCTAAAACCATAAAAATAGATCATATAATCAAACAAGCACTACTCAATTTACCTAAAATTGATTCAATTAACGTCATCTTCAATATAATTATGACGAAATTAAACATATATTAGATCAGTTTAACTTCAACCGTTTTGCACATGTAAAAAACAAAAAGTTCACTCACCTAAAAATCTATCCAAAGCTTGCACTAAAAACACTGAGAGAGAAGGATAAAAATTAATAATTACAGGTAGTTATTATCATTAGGAATAATATGTTAATTTGGAGGGGAAACTGAATGATTTCATGGTGGAATAAAGCGCACACATTGATTTGAAGCCTAATCACCAAAGGCTTAAAGAAAAGAAATAAAGAAGGAAATATGATGAGTACTGAACAGTGTGTGGTGTTGTTGGCGTAATAGTGAGAGTTTTGGATCATTTAACGTCAAAATCGAAATAACTCAACTCTCTCATTGTTGGCCAGTTTAGTGATGAGGACTCAATTATACTATTGAGTGCGATTAAGAACTTTATATAGTTTGAAAAAAAATCATATCAATCAAAGAATTACTTAATAATATCATATATCTCATAGCTAAAAGTTAAAAGCTTATCAGTAATGTAACCTTTAGGGTTTTTTTTTGGAAAATCTCTATAAAATACCACCGAAATACCAAAATCCCAAATCAGTGCAGCGAATTTGAAAATTTCGGTTTAGTGCTGTGTTAGTACGGATGAACAATGATGGGTATGCGAAAAGACGATTTGCCCTTCATCCCTCCCTCTCACAACTTCAGAATAACAACTTGAGACTCTTAATTAACAACTCATGATTCTTGATTAACAACTCCGCTTTATTCTTTCACATATTCGTATCTCAAAAATATAGTATTGTTGATGTAAAATACGGTGTTGTTAATAATGAAAGAGGTGTTGTTATTGGCCTTGAAACTTAAATTACGAAATTGTGAAACAAGAAATAGGAGTTATTAATGTAGAATATGGTGTTGTTAATAACAAGACCGGTATTGTTATTATGAAAATAAAAAGAAAGAATTGGAGTTGTTAATTAAAAATCCGGAATTGTTAATTAAGAGTCTCGAGTTGTTATTTTGAAGTGACAAGAAGGAGGGTTTAAGGGCAAAATCGTCTTTTCGCATATCCGTCACTATTCTCTGCACTGATTTGGGATTTTAGTATTTCGGTGGTATTTTATAGGGATTTTCCCTTTTTTTTCTTTTCAAATGAACTGTCAAACTTTAACTGCATTATATTTGATGGTGATTTTCGTACAAACGACTGACCGTCAAATAACTACAAGTTTTTGTTTTAAAAAATAAAAAAGGAGACTCAATTGGTAGCTTTTAGTTTAACCATAAAATATTGTTCTTCGTATACCTTACTGTTCTTAATAATCATCAAATAACACCTTCCCACATATACTTTTTTACAAGCACAAGTGCATTTTTTTTTTTTTTGAGGCAATCCTATTCACTTTTAGACAATAAATATAGATACCTTTCTTAATAAAAATTTAAAATTTATTAGTTTACTATGTTAGGAGGGATTAATTTATTCTGCTAAATCTAATCCCTTTGGCAGCACCTTTATTTTTATTTTGACCACATATATGCCGGTTTTAAATTTAACCAACAAGTATAAAGTGGTACATAAGCCAGAATCCGTAGTTTATAGTTTAAGGTATGTTCTTATTAGCTTTTGGAGAATAGCTTCTGAAGAAAAAATAGAAAATAGCTTTTGGAGAATAGATTATGGAAAACCATGGTTTTGATAAAATGAGAGTGTTTGGATGTTGTGATCAAAATAATTTTTTTTCATGGTCAAATTACTAAAAAGGATATTAAATTTTGTGATAATTATATATAAAGAATAAAATTATATTTTATGTATTATTTAAGGGTTAAAATCCAAATTTAATAGCCAAGTTTTTCTTAAGGAGTGTCTAGTACAAATAAGTTTTGGAAGATAAAAAATAATAACGAACAATTAAAAAAGATGTAAATTTAACAAAACCGTTAAATATTATCTAACGATATTAAATTATAAGAGAAGAAAATCCCTAACAGCATTAAAAATGATGCATTTTAACCTATTATTTAACATTAAATTTCATAATTAATACAAAAAATGAAATAAATTTGTCTATATGTATTGTTAATTAAATTAATTATTTTTTCTAATATAATTAAATTAGATAAATAGATCTTATATTTAAGATAAGAGGGAGTATTAAAATTTTAAAATCTTGTAAAAAAAAATAAAGTGACAGACAAGATGAGAAAAACAGTGATTTTTTTTTTTAAAAAAAAACAGAAGAGAGAGAGAGTGTCTGTGGTGTGGGATCTACAATGAAAAAAGACCAATAAGAAATAGGATGTGGGGCCCACATAGCATGAAAAGCCAAAAAAATCAGCTTATAGACAAAACCATGGTTTTGTGTTGAAACCATGGTTTTGGGCAGAAAACGGGATTGTGCTTTTTTACAGGTTGTTCGGTGAATTTTTTCCAAAACCTTGATTTTAGGTAAATAATCGTTTTTCAATGCTTATCCGAACACACTCTTAGTGATAAGAACTCAATACCGTTAAGAGTAGAAGAAATTTATATTTTAAAAAAATTACAATAAAAGATTTTTTTTTCATGGCAGAGCCCGACCATACCTAAATATACTTGAATAACTTAATAATATCATATACCTGGTAATTTAGGCAACAGTTAAAAGCTCAGTCAGAAAACTACAAATATGTTATAGAAATAGATTAAGAAAGAGAAATTAGAGCTAGGATTATGTAATAGCTATGTAAATAGTATATTCTGAAAATGTCTCATCAAACATTAGGGGTCGGTGACTCTCTGCTTCATCATTGGCTTTTTGAAAACTTGACCCCTCTTCAAATTATTTACAAAACCCGACCTCTTTGTCCCCACACCATGCCTACATCTTGGGGTGCTTTCTTTCATTTTTTTCACTTGCACAGTGGACTATATTATTATATATATATATATAGACTCACACATGTAAAAGAAAGAGAAACGTTTCGAAACCTCTTTAGAAAATGAGGAACTAACAGAGGTCTGGATGTGTTAAAGGAAAATTTCACTGCCCCTCTTTGTAGCGAATTATTCTCAAACAACTCCTAATAGTTTTTGAAACTTCACTGCATCCCATAGAGCTAAACAGAAAATAAAATTTGTGGATGAAAAGATAATTATGCCCTTAATTTATAAGTCAAATATGATTATTTATAAGACACATATGAAAATTTATAAATCAAATATGTTTATTTATAAGATAAATAAGTGAAATTACATGACCATTTCAGCAATGTACAAGACAATTAGCTTATTCTCGAGAATACAGGCTATTTACAGTCACATATGAGAATTTACAAATCAAATTTATATATTTATAAGATACATGTGAGAATTTACAAAATCGTCTCAGCCATGTATAAGACAAGGGCATAAATGTCATTTCAGGTCAACAACTTAATTTTAGTTTAGATCTAGGAGGTGTAGTAAAGTTTAAGAAAGTTTTGGGGGTTGTTTGACAATAATTTGCTGCAGAGGGGGTATAGTGAAATTTTCCCTATTTTCAGTAAGAAATATCTTCTTCTATCAAAGACTTGCTCCCTCTTGTCCTTCACATAGGATTTAAATGGAGAGTTGATCTTTGTCCATGATGTAAAACTTATTTAGCATATTTGTTAATATTTTTCTTAATTTATCTCTTATTGATGCTCTCCTTTACCATATCAAGTAAGAGAGAGATAGAGGAAATTAAGAAAGATTATTAAGATACTTTAAAAAGACATATCATAATAACTAAATTAACTAACTCCCTTAATATAATCAAATTAAATAAATAGGTCTTACATTAAAAACCAAAAGAGTATTATCTTCTCTTGTAGAAGTAAATTCGTCAGCAAGGGCGTAGTGCATAAAGATTTTAGTTAAACAAGAGCTGAAATTAAGAAACACATAATATAAAGTTTTTATGAATTTTAGGAGTTTGAGAATATATAACACTGATGTAGTAAAATAAATGAAATCTTAAGGGTTATATTCAACAGTCATATAAGCATTGGCTATATTATCAGTTAGATCACAAATAATTAAGTTATTCTCTAAACTAATAGATAGTATTTCAGTTAAAAATTAATGTTTCAATTGGATTATTCTATAACTTTCCTTTAACGCATTGTTATTAATTTAAATGTCGAACATGTAATTTTTTTTATGTTATAATTTATCTACATTAATCCTATGAAATGAATGAGAACATGTAATGACATAATTAATTTGTTTCGACAACAATGGAATAATAGAAAAATAAAAATATTAATTAATTATATTCCATTTCATCGATGTCAAGAGCAAATGCAAGAGTTGGGGTCTTGCAACCCAACTGGCATCAAGTGCCTCCCTTATATGGTTTTTGGTATAATGGATTTAGAGGGGAGGGGAGGGGAAAGACAATTTTTATGAGTTGGATTTTACAAAAATAGAGAAGTGGAGATAATAGTTTTTAATTAATTTTTTTAATTTTTTTATCTCACATATTCTCTTTATTAAAATTTTATAACTCATCCATTGTTTTAAAATCCAACATACAAATTTTCTCCTCATCTCTCCTCCTAGTCCCTTATACCAAACAACTTCTTAATGCTTAAGCATGAGGTTGTAAGTTCTAACAATCTATCAAGGGTATAATAAATGTGAGTTATGTATGACAAAAAAAAATGCAGAAAGTTATTACATTTTAAATTTCAAATTTTAATGCATACAAATAAAAATACTTTGGTGGCATTTTATATCTTAAATTATTATAGAAAGGAATACGCTAACATATCAATGACAAATAATTTTTAAACATCCGCTACTACAGAAAAAGGTTTTTATAACAGCTATTATAGACCCTCCGTGCAAAAAAAATAATGGTTCCAAACCAAAATATATTAAGGGCATATATACCGATTTGTTAATAAACATAATGTATTGGTTTTATTTTTATTATATATAGTTATTTTTATTATTTATTTTTACTATTAATATTTATTATATAAGACACACTATAATCACTGATAATAACAAAATAATAATATTAAATAAAACAATTATATTTATAGGATTCACAATTCATTACATTATAGATAAACATTATATAATTTAAAAGAAATTAATAATTTAAAGACTCTCACAATAAAAAATTTATCTTATAATGTTTAGACAATATTCTCCATTGCTTTTGTTATAGATTGTCCATACACCACGTATCAATATACTCCAAAAGTTTCCGTCATATATCCTTTAACTACAAAAGGATAATATATATAAAAAAGAATATATATAATAAAAACAAGCAAATATAAAAAATTAAACAAATCTTAGAATATAAATTTGAAAATCATAATATAGTAAAAATTAGTAAATATAAAAAATTGAGCAAATCTCAGAACCTGATTCAACAAACCTGATTTCAACCTACAATTTAAGTTGCTAAAGTTTAAGAACATAAGATGCTCAATAATAACAAATTCAGCATTTTACCTCTTTTTTTTTTCATATTCTCTGCTTTGTCTTGCTTTTTTCCTCTCTTTTAATCATCAAACCAACAACCATCATCATATTATATATTGTAATCTCGATCAGCTACCTTGTACATCAACTAGTGAGCTCCAGTTATATAAAAAATAAAATAAAAATAAAAATGTTAACTGAAAAGAAAAGGTTTACATGAGGAAAAATCACAAAAGGAAGGAGCTGCAGTGCAGAGTGAAGATCTATGGTAGTGATGGAGGATAAGACTTACGGCGCTAGAACAAAACTTATGTTAAAAAGAGTATGAGACCACTATGGAAACTCAAAAAATGTTTGAGAAGAAGTTTAAAGAGTTGTGTCAAATAAAAGTTTTCATAATCTTGCTTCCTTATATTTGATAGTTTTCAAAATCCCACCTTTTTATTAAAAAATACTTAATGGTTCTTAGTGAAGAACCATAACATATTGTCAACTTTTTTTTTTTCCAGAATCCTACCTTTTTATATTTAATAAGATCTTGCCTCCTTATATATGATATATTTCATAATCCTACTTTTATTTATATTAAACAATACTTAATGGTTCTTTGTGAAAACCGCAATGTATTGTCAAATTATAGTTTTTAGGGTCATGCTCCTTTATATATGATATTTTTCAAAATCCTACCTTTATTTTTATTAAATAATACTTAATAGTTATTTGTGAAAAATCGTAATGTATTATCAAATTGTTTTTTTATTGTTAAGTATTCTTGAAAGATATATAACAGTTCATTGTGAAAAACTATAAAATATTATCAAATAATTTTTTTTCAAAATCTTGCCTTCTTATATATGATGATTATCATTTTTAACCGTTAAGTATTATTAAAAAAAGACAAGTAGTTAGGAACCATACTTTACAATTAATTATTATAACCGTTATGTATCTGTTTTTGCTAATACAAATTTGTGAAGAAAATTGGTTTGAAAGTATCACATACCGGTTATTTCATAAGAACCATAATTTATGTTAGTAAATATATAATAGTTAATGATTTCAACTATTATTTTTTTTGTTTTTGCAAATTCCATCACTCAATATATGACGGTGTATATATTTAACTATTAGATTTTAGTGTTATATATATATTCTTACGTGACCTCCTCCTCCACATATATAATATATAATGTTTGTTCATTGTAATTGTTATTTATTAATCATTATATATATATACACACAAATCTACAGTAGTGATCATGTAGTTTTCATATTAATTAAGAAATACAAGTAAAGATTTCTGCAGTGAGGAAAATTAAACACTATATGAGTATATGACGAAAACAGAAAGCATCATATGACAAAATATATATAGATTAAAATATTAATTTAAATGTTGAGATGGCATGAAAATTATAATCAAGATGACATTTTATAAATTTTTCTTAGTTGTTTGAGACAAAGAAATCTTGACTTTAGATATCAGATCATGATTTGGAATGTATGCATGCCTAAAAAGGAGATGCCTCTTAAAAAAAATGCGTCATAACAATAACAATGAGTGATTTAACCAAAAATATAACTTTTCTTTTTCTTTAAAAATATTAATATTGCAAATTTGCAATATTTTTTTTTGTTTTTTGCTTTTTTATAATTTAGTTCCGATTTGAGCATTGTCTTCGTAGTAACTCTTCTAACATTTTCCTACATTCACTAAGATTAAACCCAATACTTTATTCAAGGGATGTTGAGGTTATTTCACTTGGATATATATATTTTTTTTTTGCCAGGAGCTTATTTCACTTAATTTAGTGCTTGTTTGGATAGAATTCATAGTCAGTTATACATATGATAAAATCTTGATTTTGTTAAAAACGATCCATAATCAATTATTATAATTATAATTTAGGAAAATATCTATTTTATAAATGAATTTGATCTAAAATCTATCCTCTTACTACTAGTCCAAACATGACCACTTAATCACTGTAAAATTAAAGCAGCCAGGTGGCCAATACCATCCCCTCCAGAGTGAGTTAGAGGAAACAAGACACCTAATCTACAGAGACTGGGACTTAGAGATTACTCACAGTCACAGAGAAGCCATTATGTGTGCTGATATCTTGGCGAGGAAGGCTCTACTTTCGACAAATGATTTTTCTCTCTTAGATCAACCTCCTAACTTTTGTTCGATCCAAATATTAGCTGATCTCAGCTAAGTTCTTGAGTTTATTTAGTATTTTTCTGTACTTAGTTCCTATGTAACTGGCCCGTAATGGCCTCAAGAATTTTTTCTCTTGTCACTTCAATCCAAAAAAAAAAAAATTAAAGCAGTGATAATACTTTTTAGGCTTAGGAACAAAACAAGAGGCCGGCGTACATAACACTTTTACAAAGAGGACGATATGATGCTAGTTAACTAACTAACTAAAGTTAGCTATAATATAAATTAAATGCAAAAGAGATAGATTAGGCTTTTTCATTAATCTAATCATTGTCCTTTATGGTTCCGACACAACACATATTAATTAGTTACTTCTAAATGCATCCCTCAAAGCCATCATGCACATTAATCAACTTTACAAGTTTTGATTAATCCTAAAATAGCCGACCTAATTTAAAGCTTTTATTTAGTTATATTAGTTTTTTCGGTCTTAATTAAACAATTTGCTTTTACTTGTGACCTCACAAAATGATGAAAAGTAGGGAGCGTGCAGGTTCCATTAAAAGTGGCTTATAAAATTGTTGATTGATTTGCTTAGAAAGAAAAGACTATCAAATAGAGGGGAAAAGCAGATACATCATATATGTAAAACAAAATTGTACAATTAATTATATTGATAGCCTGAGAAAGTCAACTCATATATATTACTGATTTTGATTAATGGATTGTGTGGACCTGAATCGATCGGTTCCTATGGCAAGAAAAAAAAAATGAAATTATGATGAATTGTTTACATTTTGAATATTTAACAATTTACAACTATATAATGATTACATCATCATGATGAAAATTTATTAACATTTTTTTTTACTTCGCAAGTCATATGTCCACTGATGTCCACGGATTATTCAGGTCTTCATTTAAGTTACAGTAAAATTTTACATGACTTAGGAGTAAAGTTTAGAAAAGTTGTACTTTTCAAGTAACTTTTCTGAATTCTAACAATAAATTTAATAAAATTTCATGGTGAATCCTATAATTATTGGACGTAACATTTCTAAGAAAAATATGTTGCATGACGAAAATTTAATTTTAAAGATATGAGATATACTTATGAGTACATGGGAGTATATTATTAAAAAGAAGTATTATCATTAAATCTGCCTCTTATTAAAATAAATTTCACCTCCTCTCCATTTATAAAGAATAACTAACAATTGTTTTTCTACTTTTAATATATGATAGTTGGTTATGGCCTAAAAAAAATAACTTTCATAGCTGGCTACCTGCTTGATTTGATAAACTTTTTAAATGGAGAAAAAATTCACAAAGACATTAATAATACCAATGATCTCATATAGATAACATTTGTTTGCAAGTACATGTGTCCTCTGTTTGGAGGCTTGCTTGAGGCACAGTTAGACACTAATCTCTTTCGCTAGATCTAATCTTGTTGGTATCTTGTATAAATAATATATGCACAACAAGCCCAAGAAAAATATACTAAACCTAGATGACCTAACTGATTTATCATAATCTAGTCATCATTTCATAAATATGTGTGAAGATTTAATTCAAATTCATGAAAATATATAAGATTCCCCCTAATATCGATCATAAATAACAACAACTTTGTCCATTGAAAAAAAAAAACAAATCACGTTTCTTTGTATGGGTCTTTTAACACTCCAAGGTTTTATCACTGAAAATACCAGAAATATAATTAGCAATATCTTGGTAATCAGAATCTAAAGAACAACTATTCCTTTATAATTAAAATTCACTTTTTTCAATTTTAATTTTAAAATAAATAAACGTGTTTGTGTATAAAAAAAGTTAAGTACATAATATCAGTTCCCAAGGGGTCACTATTAATTAAGATATATTGATAGATTTTGTATTCTCTTTGCTAAGAGAACCATTGACTTGTTAAAAGGGACAGGGACGGTACATAACATAATTCATTATTAATGTTATTATTAGACTATAACAAAATTAAATATCATAAATATCATGAGATTCCTTCCTGCACACAAATTCTAATAAAAATAAAGTAAAGTAAAACTATTATCTTATGCATATAGACAGTGACTAGAGTAAGAAAACGGCAATTACTGCACTTAAAAAATTTCCCAAAAGCTAATAAAAAGAAAAATCTAATTCCCAAAGCATGACTTTGATAGTAATTCAGAATTGGCCTCATCAGTTACGTTTGTTTGTATCTTCATAGCACTTTCAATGTGTGCGTGTGTGTGTGAATATATTATTTATTAGTTATATGATTTACATCCTTTGGAAAAGAGACATGTTTTACCAATTTCTTGTTACTTTTTTGAAGAGGCAGTTGCGTTAAGAACATCTTAAAAGGGGTCAAATTTTAGAAAAGTTGTTATCAAAACATTAAAAAAAATAGTTACTACCGAATTTTAGAAAAGTTATAATTTTGTAAGTTTGATATGATTCGCCAAGAACAAAGAATCAAAGCATTGAGAGTAAAGGGTAAACCCATCACCAATGTCCAGTTGGTCTAGTGGGATAAGACTTTAGGCCCCTTAAACAACGTACAGGCTCCAATGTTCGAATCTTGGGTTGTGAATGAAATTACTGACTTGAGAGATGCCCCTTTTACGGGCCTCTATAGTACCTGATCAATCTAAATTAGTTTGGGCATGTGGAGTCCTCAAGAAAAGAGACTGGCTTGGGATACTAGGTAACACATGTAGAAAGAAAAAGGGTAGACCCATCACAACGCGCGAGGTTGCTATGTACATAAGTGTTGAGATTTAGATCTCAATCACATGCTTAAGTAACAAGAACTTTTAACACTCACATCAATTTGAGCTCGTGATTATAATTCCCTTTAAGTAAAATTAATTAGGACAAGTTTTATAGAAGTCTTGTTTAGATTTTAAGGAAGTTATAAATTTGAACAATTCTCTTAAAAGTTAATAGCCGCTATCTTAATATATCATGTTTTGTTGCTGCAAAATAATGGTAGTACTTTTTTTGTCCACGTGGGTAAATTATTGTACCTCTTTAATTTCTTCAATATAACTTTTGTCAAGTTTGAGGTTCTTTATTTAGATGTACATGTCATGTAATATTTACTAAGATTTTTTTATTTTCGAAAATCCACAATGAAAAAAACCAAAATTGGAGACATGAGAAAGGTCAATATAGCACATAAAAAATGAACATAGAATTTTTTGGGCCGACTAAAATGGAAGTTTAAACTTTATATTTTAATGAGTGTTACATGTGTATACTTTGAAATGTCTATTTTATTTCTAAATCGGATAGATGGTATGCGCAAAAGAGAAAAAAAAATTAAGATTACCTATAAGCTATCTTGTCCATATAATATATATAATTTATAGTTAATAATTAATATGACATTTTCTGTAGGTCCCTTCATGTTTGTATATAGGCTGTATAAGTCACACAACTACACAAGGCACTTGTGTTATCGCGCTAGTCATATCCAATCAATCTTATTTTCATTTTCATCAGTTTACAATAGAGGACAAAATTATTTGAAATGTAACAAACTAAAAATAATACATTCACTTTTATAGTCATGGGAGTTATATGTGTGTGTGCCCACATATAATGTTGGTACTTGGTATAATTTGACCAAATATTCTTATTTATAGATAATTTGTAATTATCTATGAAAATATACATATTTTAAATAGTAAGAGTTGCTCTAACGCTTATCTTCCTAAAACCCAACTTAATTATAAATTTTTAATAAAAAAATTAAAAAGAAATATAAGTGCACACATAATATTTTAATTGAAATTTTAATTTTTTTAGTTAAAAAATTAGGTTATTATTAAATTAAAGTCTGAAATCTGCATCTATTATATATAATATAGCACATGGAGGAGTAGTAGCTAGGGATCTTTTCGAGGGGACGAAGAGAAAAATAAATTATTGGTAACAAAGAATATTCAAACTTGGGTCAGACAATATACGCTGTTTGCCTAAAATTTGGTACACCAAACAGGACGTTATAGGGTCCCTTAAACTTTGAATCAAAAGTTTTTAAGTAATTATCACCAGTGTTTCATTCTTTCATGACAGAAAAAAACCCTCGGAAGTTATTGTATTATTATTACTTTGAAATTATTCAAGAGTTTGATTTTCCCTCCATATCTTTATCAATACTTTCCCCACTTCCATTTGAAAGCATTGAAATTGCCTTTGTAAAATAAAAATGGAAAATTAATTAAACCAAAAGTTTTCCAATTAGGAGATTAATTAATTTCTGATTATTCATAAGGTGATTAATATATGAGTTTTAACTAAGTTTATTAAACCCAAACTAGCCACTGAACCAGTAGGGGGTAGTAGGTCAAGGGTTAGTAGATTATATCAGAGTCAAACCAGAGCTAACCCATGACCAAACTGGTGAGGAAGTGAGAATAGATTTGGAATTTGAGAATTTTTAAGGATCAAATAATAATATTTTTGAGTGATTCTTTTTGTATTTAGAAAATATCCATCTCAAGCTTTCTATAAAGTCTTAATTTGTAATTTTTAAAGATATATAGAATTAGATATGGATTTTTGAAATTGTGTAGTGTTGAATAAATTTGAACTAGTCACACCAGGCGGACCAAACTAGTCAGGTGACTAGTTTACTGGTTTCCTGATCAAACTAGTTGGTTTAGTCTGATTTTAATAATATTGGTTTTAACATATTCTCTTTAAATTAAAGCTACTTAGTATAGGGTACTTAGTAGTGTGTGGTGAGAAGTTTGAATACATTATAGTAAGTGTTACTGTGTTAAGGCAAAAGTGCATATTTGATCTTTCTCGTTTTCACGTGAGGCTTCATTTTGATATAAGGTGTCTTTTTATTTCTCAAACCTTAACATTGTTAGTTTCATTAATAAACAATGTTGCAATTGAGTTTAGTTTATTAAAATAACAATGATTGCACAAATTAAAACATCATTTGAGACCAACAGTGTTAGGGTTAGAGAATTGAAAAAAATATTTTATTAGATTAAGGGACCTAACTTAAATGTTGTATAAATTAGAGGATCAAATGTGCATTTTTGACAAACTCTTAATTAAGTGTAGTATTTTCAGGGGGGAAAATTTTAAGTGTATTGTTTCATTAATTTGCGTCCATAATTTTGAAATTCATTATTTAGTGCTTAAAAATTTTACTGATCAATTATTAGTTTTCTTTCTTCCTTTCTTTTTTCCCTGTTACAAGAAAGTTTATATACTGAGTCTCAAGACTCACTAGGGTTATATAGCATGCCTCACAATTCAAAAGATATTTATAAAGATGCCGATAGGTTTTTCACCAAGTTTCTTACACTGATAGTGAGATTCTAAATTACTTTTTTATACTATATGAATAACATCTTTATCAATTGAGCCAATTTTTTAAAGATTTTTTATATGTAAAAACATAAGAGAAAATCATACAAAATGAACAAATTTTCTAATGAATAAGAGGCAATATAATAAGTAGAGATTAACTAATGGTAGTTGAGATGTACATGCAGCTTGAGTTTGGATTAATCAGAATTAGTCCTAGAAATTATTGGATCATTCTGAATCAATTATCATGTTTTCGATTAATCAAAATAAAGCGATTAGAGAATAAAAAGTAAAGTACTGATGTCTCTTTATTTCTAAAATTTAAAAAACTAAATCACAACTAATTTTGAATCATATATTTCTTATATTAATTCCTCTAATATAAGAAAATTTAATTTTTGTAAGCCATATCTGGAGAAGGTTGAAACTGTGAAAAGTGCCATACGGATCAAGTTGGTCCACCCAGCAGAAAGAAAAAAAAAAAAAATATATATATATATATAGCTCTTAATATTAACAATAATATAACAATCTCACGTAGGAGTACTCTTCAAAACATTCTCGATCGGTAGCGAGAAACGGCAAAATTAGATTGAAAGTTTCGAAACGTTTTTCCGAGAAATGCGGCTACTTGCCGCCTCTTTAGTTCCTCATATCTTGTTTTCGGGAAATGACCATTCTGTCTGAGCGAAAAAAAAAAAGAAAAAGAAATGACCATTCTGTAATGTAATGACAGCTTTTCTTAATCAAAGAGAAAGAGATAGAGGAAGATAAACTAATATTAATAGTAACAATAAGTAAAAACAGTGGCACAAACTTGACCCCATTTAATGGTTTATGATATACATAAATTTAATTTATATTTTCCCAGCTCAAAAATTAAACTCATCATTACTCTATTCCAAATTTCTCCTTTAATTTATTTTATTTATCCTCTCTCTCCCCTCTTTCTCTCTCATCATGTTGCGTATAGAAATGAAGTTGTTTTGAGTGAAAAGTCAGCGTCTCTCTCTTCTAAACCCATTCTCTTTAATCTTTTCCTCCCCCTCCCCCTTCTCATTCATCTCTTTCTTCTCCTTCTTATTATTCAGAGACCATCAGACAAACACACAAACTCAAACACAATCACTAGTCTCAAGCTTCATTCTCTTAACGTATTTCCATAATATTTCTCTCCCTCCCTCTCTCTATTGCTTTCTATTATTTCCATAAGCACGATTAATTTGAATGCAAATCAAGCAGATTAAGGCGTGTACATGACTGACACTACTACCAGCTATGATTCTCTCTTGTCACTGATTGAAGCAATATTATCTCTCCACTGAGGAAAAAATTATGTGCATCAGCATCCTTGGCTCAATCATGGACAACAATTATCATCAGGGCGATTTAACTGACATATTCCGTGCAAGTGCAAGTGGCGGTGGCAGCGGCCGACGAGGAGGAGGTGCTGGTTCATATGGCACTTCTTCTTCTTCAACATCTGAATTAGCACCCCATGATCTCTCTTCTTCTTCATCGGAAAGTTGGCACCACCAACAGCACCAGCACCAGCACCAGCAGCAACAGCAACACCACCCGATGAATTTCTCTTCAGTAATGATGGAAGATTCTCTGAGAGCCGCCAACTTCTTTGGCGATCCCTTCTCGAACATGCGAGATCCCTTTCTTCAAGACCTTGAATTCCACTTACCTTCTTCTTACTTAAGTTCTGCTCCTAATAATTCTGCCATGGAAGGTTCATCTCCTGGTTTTTCTGCTTCTTCTTCTGTTGTTTTGTCTCATCATGATAATATGAGAATTAGGCCTCCTCCTTTAGCATCAGGTAACAACACCACCGCCATATTCTCCAACATGATCCAGATCTCTCCCAACGCTGCCGCAGCCAACTTACCGGTTTCGCTGTGTGATTCTCCTCCGGTGAATATGGTAGCCGTGAACTCTTCGTCTTCATCATCGTTGTCGTCGTCGAGGGGAATTGAGCCTTCTTCTTCTTCTTCTTCTTTGGTTTCTGCGGGCAACATGAATATCACTGTGGACAACGCAGCAGTGCAGATCTCGTCTCCAAGGAATCCGGGTCTCAAGCGAAGGTGATGAGTCCATTAATAATTAATTATTATTAATTATTTTTTTATAATGATCTCTGTTCAATTAATTAAATGCGATGGATCGAGAATAAGGCAGCTTCCTCTTCTTCTTGCTGCCAAATATTTCAGTGAACATACAGAAAGAACAAAATTTATTTCTGTGATCCATTAATTTCATAAAAATAGGAACTAATTAATCAGCACGAACGTTTTTGGGAAATCGAATTTCCCATAAAATCATGGTGTGAGCTTCAGAGAAAGTAGTAGGGTTTGGCACAGTTAGGTGGCTTATTATCATTATTACTACTATTACCATTACTTATACTGATTTGACTGGGAACAATAAGAAGCATGATCAAGTTTCACGGGTGTGAGAGAAAACACCCATATAAATATAAAGTTGATATTTATTAATTAATTAAAGAGATAATCACATATGCATATATGTGCATTTTTGGTTGATTAATTAAGGCCAGAGGATGAAAGAAAAATTTATTTGCGTGTAAAGTTAAGAATGGAAGACTAAACTTTCAAGGAGTTAAATGATATATGTATAGTTACTTGTAAATTTTGGTCTACCTCACCTGAAAAGTCCTATTCATTTAAACTTAGGTGTGTGTCATAAATTCCATACTTTGCCTTTATTGTTAGCTGCACTATTGTTTCTTCTGAACACTAAAAATCAACAGCTTCTTCTACAGTTCCACTCTGCACCAGATTCAGCATTATTGGATATATATATAGTTTCCCAACACTATGTATATAGATAGGATAGAGTGGCTGTAGATATAGCTATATTTATCTCTCTAAAGTTTTGTTCAGCGATGATAACAATGATTAGATAAAGTAGTAATATAAGATTTTGGTATGAGAGAATTATATATATACATGTATGTGTGTGTGAGATTATATATGATTGGTGTGTGTGTGGATGCAGAAAGAGCCAGGCGAAGAAGGTGGTGTGTATACCTGCACCAGCAGCTGCAAATAGCAGACCAAGTAGTGGGGAGGTAGTTCCTTCTGATTTGTGGGCTTGGAGAAAGTACGGTCAGAAACCCATCAAAGGTTCTCCTTACCCAAGGTAAATTGACTCTAACAATTAATTTAATATTTAATAATATAATAATAACCCATCATCATTAACTAGGTTTAATTAGCTTCATCTTCTACTAAAGATATCTTACTAGTTGCTACTACTGTCTGTTATAGTATATGGGATTTATTTTCTGTCTTTCATGACAAAAGACTCATGTGAGTTGGGTCACGAGGAGTACTAATTAAGATTAGGATGTGCCTCCGGCTCAAAAAAAACACTTACATAGAATTCACTTTTTAGTATTATTGATTAGGGCGAGACTCTCTTAACGTGATTTCTTTTGTCTATAAGTCTATTAGGCTAGAACTCAATATTGAATTATTTGTATAGCATCTAGGTTCTATTATTATTTAAACCAAACTGCCCTCACTAGCTAGTAGTATAATGACATTTTTATTAGGATGAAAATTGTGGTCAAAATGACACTCCCAAAACAGGTCTTCAAATGGTTCTCAACAGCTGAGGTTTAAATTACATATTAGGATCTAAATTTTAAAAAGATCAATTATTTATTTATTTTAATAAAATAAAGCTACTAAAAGATATGCAGCATGATGTAAGTTATTACTAGTTTTTTCAAAAAAATTTTTTAAATAATTTCGTTTAGTAAAAGTTTTAGAAAACTTCGGTTAAATCAGCTGCAGACGATTTTGATCTTTGAAATTAGTTATAGCTTTAAAAATTATTTAACATAATCTTTTTAAGACCTTACTAATACGTCTCTTAAATGATTTGTTCCACTTAACAACAATATGAAAAGCACTTGCTGATCTGAATCACATAGGATTACATAAGCTCTCTCTAGTATCTAGTCTTAGCTTATAGTAGAGTTACATATCTCGTAAAATCCGAGCCGGAGGTTCCAGTTAGTTAGAGTCAAATCATCAATCAAAACCAAAAAGGTTATATATATATATATATATATATCATCATGTTCTTGTACATGAAGTGTGTGTATATATGTATGTGTTTGCAGGGGTTATTACAGATGTAGCAGCTCCAAGGGTTGTTCAGCAAGAAAACAAGTAGAGAGAAGCAGGACAGACCCAAACATGCTGGTCATCACTTACACCTCAGAGCACAACCATCCATGGCCGACTCAACGAAACGCGCTCGCCGGCTCAACAAGGTCTCAGCCTTCCAAAAACAACAACAACAATGCTCCCAAGAACAACAACAACAACAGCTCCGATAATCAGGCTTTGATTCGACCGCCAAAGCCGAAGGGGGAGGAGGAAGATCATCAAGAGCAGCAGCAGAGAGGGAAAATTAGCTCATCATCATCAGTGAAGGAGGAGATGGAAATGGAAGAGAATAATGATCAAGAAGAGCTTGAGAATATGATGATGGAAGATGATAATAATGGATCAGAAGGAGGAGGAGTGGGATACAAGCCATGTATGTTGGATCAGAGCAATAATAATAATCAGACATCTGAGGATTTCTTTGCAGAATTGGGAGAGATAGAAGCTGACCCACTGAATCTCTTGTTCACTCAAGCAGGGTACAATGAAGAGAGTCATCATCAGAGAGAATCCAAAGCTTTAGATCCTTTCAGTAATCTCTTTGTTGACTGGTCATCATCATCTTCTGCATCAGCATCAGCATCAGCTGATCATATTCACAATAACAACAACACCACTTCATTTGAAGAACCAAAGAGAGGGTTATAATAACAAGACCTTGAAATTAAGAATTATTTATTATTCATTATTACACTTATATCATACCTTAATTACTATCCTCCTCTATAATCTTTTTGTTTCTTTACCTTTCTTTTGGTTTTGGTCATGAAATATTGTTATTATTGATTCAAGGCCTTGTTATAATCTTTTTTCATCTGCTTTGCAAAGGGTAATGTTATAGAAATTTTTTTAAGTCTCTTTGGAGCCCTTATTAGTTATAGATAGAAAAGATTGAGTTTAACTAAGCCTTTGTTTGAGATAGCTTATTTTTTATTTATAAGTACGTTTCATATAAATCGAGACAAAACTTCTCTCACATTTTTATCTTATATATAATAAATCATGATTTAAAAGCGCTTATAAACTAAAATTAAGCTATCCCAAACAAACACTAAGTCCTTCACCTCATAATTTTAATTCTTTATTGTTGAATTTATTTTTTGAATATCTGCTTCATAAATTGAGTGATTCAATTCTAAGAATTTAGGTTTAAATTTTAAAACTACATAATTTTTAATATCTGATGAATTCTTAAAGATATATATTTTTTAAAAAAATTATTGTGTGCGAACTCATTGTCAAAGAATATGAATTATGATGCAGCCTACCTCTGTGTAGCCTCTATAGCAACAGACCCTGATCAAACTTATATCGTACACTGAAGTTACGAGAGATTTCCACGTTCTCTATCTTGTTATTTACCCGACCAACAGTCAGAAAGATAAAAATAATTAATTTAGTTAAACTCAGTAAAAACTAAAAGCACACATGTATTTGAATGAGAGAGAGAGAGGGAGAGAGGGAGAGAGAGCGTGATTTATTGATTGGTGGAAGCAAACTCTAGGAGTCCCACGTTCGTTTTGGGGATGTTGGTGGATGGGACAGAAAGCTGAGAGGAACAGAGGGTTTCTACAGTTGAAAGAGTACGTTGGGGAAATAGATTTATAGAGAGACATAAATGAACATGACTCGAAAGAAAGAAAGCTGAGTGAGCGAGTAGATTGATGATAAAAAAGATGGGACTGTCCGTCACTCTCTCTCTTCGTCTCTTAAGTGGAGAGAGAGAATTGTTAATTATTATTTAATTTTTATTGGGATTGATTATTCTAAAACGGAAAAAGAAGCTTTTCCTCAGATCATCACCTTCATGAAGGATGACAAAAGGTTACATAGGGTTAAAAAGATACACTATTTTCTCTCTATCTAATATAAAGCTTGACAGTTTCCTCCTCCTCCTCTCTCTCTCTCTAGGGATATGTGACACCAAAGAGAGGAAAAAAATGCATGCTTCTTCATTCTTTAGTTCCTCGATCGGCTTTTCTGTTTCTTTCGCTTTTATCCACCAACTTGAAGTGTTTAATTATATTTCTGAATCTGATTATGCATATTTTATATCACTTGTTAGAAACAAAATGATTTTTTCAGTCTTATCTGTTAGTATCGGTTTGTAAAAAATAAATCCAGCAAAACGAGGTTGGCATTTAATCATCTTGCATGTGCATGCTACCCCATTTGTGCATGTAATATGTATCCTTTAATATGTACAGATTCCATCGTCAGTTTAAATATAATTAATTAATTATTCACTTCATTTGAGTATTGAAAAAATATGTTTGGCCATAACACTTGTGCATGGGGATAATTAATTACTTTTACAATTTGCAAAATTTTGTATGCATGATAACCTCATATTTTTATGTATATTTTACCCCCAAAACAATATTATTTCGAACAGATACCAATCTGAAGAGTTTGGCTGTTCCTTTAATTTAATGCAGCTTTAATTGCTACAAATACACACTTTTTTATTTTAGCGGTCCACCTTTTGATCTGATTAAAAATAACTAGTGATCAGAGTGAGACAATTTTAATAACATAATATGGGGTTTTGTGATTAAAAAATTTTATATGACTAACATACATGTACTCTTTAATAATTACTTCATTCTGTACTGCGAGTTTTTCTCTCCTTAAAATAGATAATTTATTCAGGGAAAATTATTTTATGGTTGGTCTCACATATTTCTTTGCATGTGCATGAACTTGGTTATCATTTTTATGATAGATAATCTTTTGCCCTTCCCTACCGTTTGATTTGTTGAAAGAACTAAGAACAGAAATATATATGGAATAGGAAATTAAGAACTACATAAGTGTGTGAAATAATTCTATGTAAAAATTGAAAATTTTGAATTTTTTTTGTTGAAATTAATTTTTAAATGATTAATTTTAAAATTAAGCCATTTTTATAAAGTTCCAAGAAGATCACCTATATGTTCTAGTTTTTTTATTATTCAATTTTTCCATCATAAAAAAATTATGTACTGAGTCTTAATTAATTTATAAAACTTCAAGTAAAAATCTTACTTATTTGCTATGTACTTATGATTAAGAAAAGTATAGCTAAAAAATAATTAATTAGTGATGAAATTTAGTGACAAATTCAGTTGTTAATTTGACTAAGCGAAAGAATTATTTTGTTACAGTCAATTTGACAATGGAATCGTAGAATTGTGTTGTTAATCCACTGTTTTTAGTGATTATTTATAAAAAAATTAGTAGATTTAATATGGATTATGGAACATGGCGCTAATTAATTAAGATGGGCATCCTAAAGTGGGAAAAAAAGTCTCTCTCGGTAATAGAAATATACAAGAATAATTTTAGGTTTTTTACCTAGTGATTGGAAACAACAAAGTAATTCCTAAATGTTGTCAAATCCAAGAACATGAACATGAAAAGAGTTCTCATGGTGATGGGCTTACCAATGAGGTCACTTCAATGGAGAAAAGGACAAATGTCTTTTTGAAGCTTTTCTTCATTTTTTTTAAATTTCTTTTGGCTCAAATGTGCTTGGTTTCTATCTATCTATCAAATTGATTGACAGGAGGAGGGGATGGTAGTGGTCATTATGCATTTCCATGAAAATTGTTTTGATTTTGTGGGAGTCACTGTTGTTCATGATTTTGAAGATTATGTTATATCATCAATTTTGTCACGCAAAGTCATATAATAAACTTTATGAATGCTCTTTATGCGCTCTCTTTCTTTTGAATTTTTTTGCAAGCTCATGATTCCTTATTTCTTATCTTATTCTTATGCCCTAGCATTATAATGCACAAATTACATTTAAAGCCTTTTAATTAAAAGGATACTATCAAAAATTAAGAATCTTGATGATATTAAGTTCGCGTTGAATGTCATTGATTTAATTGATAGATGTGGCCTGGTTTCATCCGAAATATATTACCTTGATTTACACTGTCTCTTTCGTTTAATATCTTATCCCTAGATTACCCTAATTAATTTCAGATTTTTTCTTAAATGCTTTCGTCAGAGGCGTTTTTAGGATGTTTTTTCAGTGAAATTAAAGCATATAGTGAGAACAATTCCAATGAATATAGTGTGCGTTTGGAATGGCTTATTTTTATCCAAAACGTGCTTATAATTCGTGATTCACAGTATACGAGGCAAGTATGTGAGAGGAGTTTTTTCTCGGCTTGCGTAATAAGTGCGTTTTGACTGTTCAAAACGCTATCACAAACACCCCCATAACCGCGGCTCTTTTCAAAAGCACAACGAATGTCATTGATGGTGCTTAAAAACATTGGGAACGGGAAAAAATAAGCGCGTTTTTTTTTTTTGTAGCATCTCTTCTCTAACACCCTTATTAAAATGGGGTATTTAATTTTAGTGAAAATGATGCACAATTTTTACATACTATTGATAAATAATCAACTCAACCAATTTTCTTATTGCTGTATGAAATTACGACTCATCCTCTTATAGTTAGTTTTAGAGGACAATACATATACTTGAAGCTTCATGCTTACCCTTTATAACAACAACAACAACCATATGGCAAGGGTTAGATCATCACAAATGGTCCAACCCTTTTAGCAAAGAGAGGGAAGGTAAAAAAAAAACTTATAAATTATGAACGCTCAAAGAGCTAGTCTTTGGGAACATTTTTTCAAATATTTTTATGCTTTATGAAGTAAAATTCCTCTCACATATTTATCTCAATTTAAACACTTAAAACACGTGCTTAAAATTAGTTTTTAATCCATCAAAACTAACTAACTAACTAAGTAATTAGTTAGTTATAATTATGTTCACTCAAACCTTAATGGGCTAGTAGTTCAATTAGGCCATGAAGGGCTGACTTTTCATTTGGCCCAATAGTAGTTATAATATGATCTCCCTCCCTCCTGTTAGGATCGGCAGGCACATCGGAATAATTGTAAAAATTTTCACGGATCCTAATCCAGGATCTATCAACGGCGTTTAAATTGGGTTAAAAAGAACTCGTGCCTTTTTAACTTAGGGTTTTCACGATCTCTAGGAGCCAACACGTTAGGTCCACTCCCTCTACCGGTATCCACACGAATGCTCTCCAACAGAAACTGCGTGCTAGCGCCTCCAATCTCTCTGACAGTTTCCCTCGCGGCTCTGAATTTTCATGCGTGTATGAGTCTATCTACTCTATCAAGTTTATAGCCTATGGGGCTATATTTGAATTTCAAAATTAATTCTTATTAATTTCAAAATTAATTAACAATTAATTATCTTCATGAACTAATTAAATAAATTCAGTTTAAATTAAATTTGTCTAACAGTTTTAATTTAACCAATTTATTTAATCCAAATAAAGAGCCATTAGATTTAATTTATCTTCATAAATTAAATCTGAGATACTATATCTCTATCATGTTAGTTATTAAATTTATTATATCTTAATAAATTAAATTTAAAACTAACACAATATAATAATATCATATAATATATGTATATATATATAATATGTATTTCAAAAATACATATCTATATAATATTATTAATGAATTTTTATATTACATATATATATATATATATAAATATAAAATTCGTCCACCCTAAATTAAAGATTATCTCGTGTTGGCTCATTTTTGTGTGCGACCCTGTAGGCCCATATGAAGTTGGCAGTGGGCCAATAACCGTATTAACCCACAAGTCGCAAGCAGCCTCTAGCAAGACATTATGACTACCCAATTCATATAAAGATCGTTAACACGATGCAACCTATCATACAACCATGTCACGCCCCTTTTGTCACACGATATATCGGACAAGGATGAGGCATGGATAATGTCATCCTCTTGTTCCTGACCATTACTTTCTCGATTCCTAAGTAGCCTGACAATAGAAATGAAAACTCCTTTCCATCGTAGTATGACCATATATTTCTCAGACTCACTCATCGAGGGGCCCAGTAATATCTCTCTACTAATTTGAGGGACGAATTCCATCTTGATTATTCATATTCCTCTACATGAAAAACCACCAAGCCTGATCATAGCCTTTATCATCACCAAGTCAAAAATGACTTTTGACTAGTTCAAAGCTTAGCAACTCTCATGTAGGAATCCATGATGACCTCAGGTCAAAAGGCATTGTGACGTGGTTATACATGAGAAAAGCTTATGACTTGATCCATGTAGCTTTCTCATAGTGGGTCGGTCCAGCACCTTGTACTCTTACAAGTGCCTAAGACTTTGATTCGTATCTCCATATCTTATCAAAGTCATACTGATCTTGTTTCATCTCTGCTCCCGCATAGATGATCGACCAGGGACATTTTAGGATAATCTTTATGAATTATCCAAGGATACAATTATCACAGTTAACATGCAAATAATATGATAACAGAATGGAGAAATTTCATTAAATTAATAATGTACAACGTATAATGATTGGCCCTTTAGGCACAATTTCCAACATCCTCCCACTTGCCCTAAGTACAATCATTAATTTGCCTAATTTCCATTGTCTTAACATGACGCTCATGCTTTGCTTGTGCAAGCGGCTTAGTAAGAGGATCAGCAACATTGTCTTCTCTTGCTACTTTGCATATCTTTATATCACCTCTATAATTGATTTCTCTAATAAGATAAAATCGCTTGAGTATATGCTTGGTCCTTTGATGTGACCTAGGCTCCTTGGCTTGTGCAATAGCACTACTATTGTCACAGAACAAATCTATTAGATTTGAGATGGTAGACACCACCCCTAGTTCAGTAATGAATATTTTGATCAAACGGCTTCTTTAGCTGCATCCGATGTTGCTATATACTCAGCTTCTGTTGTAGAATATGCTATAGTGCTCTACTTGGAGCTCTTCCAGCTTACTGATCCACCATTCAGGAGGAATACGTATTCAAATTGCAATTTAAGGTCATCTTGGTCAGTTTGGAAACTTGCATCTGTGTAACCAGTTACACAGAGCTCATCATCCAATCCACCATAGACAAAAAATAGGTACTTAGTCCTTCTTAAGTACTTTAGGATATTCTTGACCGCAGTCCAATGACCCTCACTAGGATCTTGTTGATATCTGCTAGTCATGCTTAAGGCAAATGAGACATCTGGTCGAGTATATAGCATGGCATACATGATGGATCCAATGGCCGAGGCATATGGAACCTTACTCATGCGATCTCGCTGATCAGGTATGCTAGGACATAGATCCTTACTAAGATGGATGCAATGAGACATGGGCATGTAACCCCTTTTTGAATCTTGCATACTGAACCTATGCAGTATCTTGTCTATGTATATGCTCTGACTTAGGCCTATTAGTCTTTTGGATCTATCCTTATAGATCTTAATCCCTAGGATGTAGGTAGCTTCACCTAAGTTTTTTATTGAAAAGGACTTTCCTAACCAAGACTTGACACTCTACAAGGTAGGAATGTCGTTCCCAATGAGTAGGATGTCATCTACATAAAGCACTAGAAATACAACTATGCTCCTACTAACCTTCTTGTAAACACAAGTTTTATCGATGTTTTGAATGAATCAAAACTCTTTGACTACTTCATCAAAATGATGATTCCAGCTTCGAGATGCTTGCTTCAATCCATAAATGGATCTTTGAAGCTTTCAAACTTTACCAGAGTCCTCTGGATGCACAAAACCATTAGGTTGTGTCATGTACATATCCTCAAGTAGATTTCCATTAAGAAAGGCTGTATTGACGTCCATCTGCCATATTTCATAGTCATAATATGCTACAATGGCAAGAAGGATTCTGATTGATTTGGCCATTGCAACTAGGGAAAAGGTTTCATCATAGTCTACACCATGAGTTTGAGTGAATCCTATTGCAACCAGTTGTGCCTTAAAGACATTTACATTGCCATCCATGTCAATTTTCTCCTTGAAAACCCATTTGTACCCGATGGTTTTAACACCTTCAGGTGGATCGACTAAGGTCCATACCTGATTGTAGTACATGGATTGCATTTCAGACTTCATGGCATTTAGCCATTTCTTAGAGTTTGGTCCACTATGGCTTCTTGATAGGTGGTTGGCTCATTTTGCTCAATGAGCAACACATCACAGCTTTCAGTAATCAGAAATCCATATCTCTAAGGCTGGTGCTGTGGCCTATCAGATCTTCGTGGACCTTGTGTTACTTGAGGAGGCTCAGCAACTTGTTGTGAGTCTTCTCTAATGTTCATATGAGGTTCTGTGCTATCTTGTGACTCTTGAATTTCTTCGAGATGTACCTTGCTCCCACTGGTTATTTTAGAGACAAACTCTCTTTCTAGAAACTTACCATTTCGAATAACAAAACACTTTGTTATTGGTGGGATTGTAGACATAGTATCCTTTCGTTTCTTTAGGATACCCCACGAAAAGGCACTTTGACGATCTGGGTGCTAATTTATCAGAGGCTTATTGCTTAATATAGACCTCATATCCCCAGATCTTAAGAAAAGATAAACTTGGTTTCTTTCCAGTCCACATATGGTGTCTTTTCAATTGCCTTAGATGGAACACGATTTAGTGTGAACGCGGCTGTCTCTAGGGCATGTCCCCAAAAGGACGGTGGAAGATCTGTTTGACTCATCATAGATCAAAACATATCTAATAGTGTTCAATTGCTCTGTTCAGAAATGCCATTCCATTGTGGTGTTCCTGGAGGAGTTAATTGTGAGATTATCCCACAACTCTTAAGATGGTCAATGAACTCTTGGCTCAAATATTCACCACTTTGATCAGATCGAAGTGTTTTAATTGTTTTGCCAAGTTGATTTTGTACTTTATTTTGGAATATTTTGAACATTTCAAAAGATTCAGATTTATGTTTCATTAGATAGATATAGCCATATCTACTAAAGTCATCTATAAATGTAATGAAGTAGACATAACATCCTCTGGCAGCTGTATTTAATGGTCCACATACATCTGTATGTATAAGGCCCAATAATTCAGTGGCCCTCTCACTATACCCAGTAAACGGTGCCTTTGTCATCTTTCTTAATCAGCAAGATTTGCATGTATCTTATGATTCAAAATCAAATGAGTTAAGAAATCCATCTTGATGGAGTTTGGAAATGCGTTTCTCATTTATATGGCCTAGACGACAATGCCATAGGTATGTCGGATTCAAATCGTTTGATTTTATCCTTTTAGTAGTTATGTTATAGATATTCCCATTATTAGGATGTTCCAAATTTAATATATAATAACCAACATGCAAATCACCATTAGCATAGAAAATGTCATTACGATAAATAGAACATTTATCATTCTTAGTAATGGAAGTATAACCGTCCTTATCTAAATAAGAAAGAGAAACAATGTTACTGCTTAAAGGAAGAACATAATAGCAATTGTTCAAGACTAACAAAAGCCTACTGGGCGAACTAATTCATAAGTGCTTACGGCTAAAGCAGCAACTCTTGCTCTGTTTCCAACTCGTAGGTCCACCTCGCCCTTCTTCAGCTTTCTACTGTCCTTTAGATCTTACACATTTATAGAAATGTGAAAACCACATGCGGTATCTAATACCCATGTAGAGGAAGTAGAAAAATGAATGTCTATAATATAAATACCTGAAGCGATAGCCTTGCTATCCTTCTGTTCTTTTTTAGATCTTCCAGGTAGAGTTTGCAATTCCTCTTCCAATGACCGGGTTCATTGCAGAAGTAGCAGACTCCTTCCTTTGGAGGCTTTGCCTTCTTGGGTGCAGGCTTGGTTTTGAGCTTGTTTGACTCTTTGGTCTTACCACCTGAGCCATTACCCTTCCATTTGCCCTTCCCTTTCTTTTTCATACCCTTTCCTTTCTGAACCATCAAAACTATACTAGGCTTTTTCTTAATGCTTTGCTCAACAGTTTTGAGCATCCCATGCTGCTCAGAAATTGATTTCTCCATGTTGTTCATATTGTAGTTCATAACAAACTGGTCATAACTCTCCGGGAGTGAGTTCAGGATCAAATCCATAGCTAACTCCTGGCTCATGGGAAATTCCAGCCTCTCAAGGTGATCAATATAGCCTTTCATCTTTAACACGAGTATTAACTGATGCACCTTCAGCCATCTTACATGAATGTAAGGCCTTTATGGTCTCATACCTTTCTTGCCTTGCCTGTTGCTGGAACATTTCCTTGAGATGGACAATCATCTCATGAGCCTCCTTAAGTTCTAGATCTCTTTGGAGCTCTGGAACCATAGTGGCAAGCATCAGGCAACCTACATCCATGGAGTCATCCTTATGCTTTGTGTAAGCATCTCTTTGAGCTCTTTGAGCATTGGCTACAGGCTCATCAGGAATGGATTGATCTAGGACATAAGCCTTTCTTTCCTGCTTGAGAACAATTCTCAAGTTTCTGAACCAGTCAAGAAAGTTTGTCCCATTGACTTTGTCTTTCTCAAGGATCGATCGCAACGATAGCGTAGCAGTATTACTGGTCGACATGATTCTACAATTAAAATATGCAAAGTTAGTTAGTAATCTCCCACTAAATTAACAACCCTTAAAATAATAATTAGTGGGCTAAGATCCATATTTGGCTCAAACTTAAGTCCACTTTGGCAAGACGCTTAAATTCAAGTTATTTAGGTAGGCAACCTATTTACCAATTACATCACATGTAACTCTTAGATGTTTATGGGATTTGATCATCAAATGAATTGGCATGTTTAATCCCATCTAATGCTTTGAGATTCAAAACTGTTTTGTTAATCTCAATTAAGTCAAAACAATAATGAATATTATGAGTAGTACCATTGCTCATGCTTGTCTCATCAAGATAACTTAAGTGCATCCACTTTGGTGGTTTCCGTAATTGAACGATCTAGGTTTTGACAGGTATTTATTAATTGACGGCATTAAGACTTAAGATTTGATTAGAGGGCTTAATTAATTAGTCTTGTTTATATGAATGCAATCATGGTCGTATCTCATACAGATAAATACATATAAACGTAAAAGTATTCATGCAATGATCTTATCAAAAGCATAATTTCAACGTGACACAACATGGCTCACCTAACCTAAAATCCTCTCAAGCCAATGAGAGGACTTCTCTAAATAAGAAAAGAAATACCTTGAGAGAAACCTCGTTTAAACATTCAAGGGGAGTGAGATGAGAAGAGAATGTACATCGAGAGAGTATTTAGAGAAAGGCACGGCACGCAGGCCATATTTAAATATTACAACCCTTTGTAAAATTCTAAAGCCATGTTGTTCACCATACCCAAACAAGTATAAATAATAAACCATAACAAGAATTCATATAATATGAAAAGCAATAAATGTCATGATCATATTATATTGCGCTACACAGAGGCAGTGCCCTTACTGGGTTTTAAGGGGTAGCGCCCCTGGAGCTTTTGAAAAAAGGCACATTCCTTTTAAAAGAAATATTTAAAAAATTTTAAATTTTAAAAATTTTGGACTCAATTTTTAAAATATTTGTTTCAGTCCAGTTCTAAAGGGATTTCAACCCAGTTTCAAAACAAAACAACGGCCCAGAACGCTTTTGATCTGTATTATCTTCCCCAGAGTTTCGGATCCCTGTTACCCGAATAGATATCCGAACTTAGACCTGGTTCTTCTCCAATATTTTGGATCCCTAAATCTGATTAGAGACCCTAACGTGTCCATACGCCGTGATCTTCAACCTATTTGAAACCTAAACGATGAATTCTACTTCGGATTAAATCCAGAATAGAAATCACGATGCCAGTGGCAGAATTGAAACATAAATAGATCGCATGTAATTGAAAAAATCTCACCAGATCGTATAAACATACAGTACTATCTGAAAACGTATAATGACGTTGAACATATTCCTTTTTCTAATTAACATAGTCGGTCGTTTTCTTATAGACACACATATATATCTTATATATATATCACATGTATAAGAACATAAACTCAATTTAAACGCACAATTAACTTGGCTCTGATACCACTGTTAGGATCGACAGGCACAACGGAAGAATTATAAAAATTTTCATCGATCCTAATCCAGGATCTATCAACAACGTTTAAATTGGGTTAGAAAGAACTCGTACCTTTTTAATTTAGGGTTTTGATGATCTCTAGGAGCCAACACATTAGGTCCACTCCCTCTACCGATATCCACATGAATGCTCTCCAACAGAGACTGCGTGCTAGTGCCTCCAATGTCTCTGAGGGTTTCCCTTGCGGCTCTGAATTCTCATGCGTGTATGAGTCTATCTGCTCTATCAAGTTTATAGCTTATGAGGGCTATATTTGAATTTCAAAATTAATTCTTATTAATTTTGAAATTAATTAACAATTAATTATCTTGATGAGCTAATTAAATAAATTCATTTTAAATTAAATCTGTGTAACAGTTTTAATTTAACCAATTTATTTAATCCAAATAAAGAGCCATTAGATTTAATTTATCTTCATAAATTAAATCTGAGATATTATATCTCTATCATGTTAGTTATTAAATTTATTATATCTTAATAAATTAAATTTAAAACTAACACAATATAATAATATCATATAATATATGTATATATATACATATATACATATATATATATATATATATATATAATATGTATTTCAAAAATACATATCTATATAATATTTTTAACGAATTTTTATATTACATATATATAGATATATATAAATATAATATTCGTCCACCCTAAATTAAACATTATCTCGTGTTGGGCTATTTTTGTGTACGACCCTGTAGGCTCATATGAAGTTGGCAATGGGCCAATAACTATATTAATCCACAAGTCGCAAGCGGCCTCTAGCAAAACATTACGACTACTCAATTCATATGAGGATCGTTAACACGATGCAACCTATCATACAACCCTATCATGTCCCTTTTGTCACACGATATATCGGTCAAGGATGAGGCATAGATAATGTCATCCTCTTGTTCCTGACAATTACTTTCTTGATTCCTGAGTAGCCTGACAATAGAAATGGAAACTCCTTTCCATCATAGTATGACCATATATTTCTCAGACTCACTCATCAAGGGGCCCAGTAATATTTCTCTACTAATGTGAGGGACAAATTCCATCTTGATCATTCATATTCCTCTGCATGAAAACCAACCAAGCCTGATTATAGCCTTTATCATCACCTGGTCAAAAGTGACTTTTGGCTAGTTCAAAGCTTAGCAACTCTCATATAGGAATCCATGATGGCCTCAAGTCTAAGGGCATTGTGACGTGGTTGTACATGAGAAAAGCTTATGACTTGATCAATATAGCTTTCTCATAGTGGGTCGGTCCAGCACCTTGTACTCTTACAAGTGGCTAAGACTTTGTTTCGTATCTCCATGTCTTATCAAAGTTATACTGGTCTTATTTCATCTTCGCTCTCGCATAGATGATCGACTAGGGACATTTTAGGATAATCTTTATGATTTATCCAAGGATATAATTATCATAGTTAACATGAAAATAATATGATAACAGAATGGATAAATTTCATTAAATTAATAATGTTCAAAGTATAATGATTGGCCTTTTGGGCACAATTTCCAACACCTCCCTCACACTCTCCCGCCTCTCTCTCTCTCTCTCTCTCCCTCTCTCACACATTACCTGCTCACTCACTTATGTTCCGTTTTTTTACATGCATACCGAACATTAATATTTTTGAATTATTTTCATCACATTCTCTCATTAATTTTCATTCCTTTAAAATGTTTGCATACCAAGTGTAGCATCAAAGCTACTAATATGTTTGAATATAACATTATTCCTAAATGAAATTATTCTTCTAATATAAAAAAGTCCTTAATATAACTTAATTTAGAGAAAGAAACTATTGACTTTCAAAGGCACTAATCATAACTTGTATCTATGACTTTTTAAGATGAATTTTCATTTTCAAGGTCTCTAACTACCAATATTATGAGTTATGGAAGTGTTATTTTCTCATTACGTGATCAATTGGTACCATAAATTAATAATCTTTATGACTCTTTAAGCTCTTTTTTGAAATCTTTGCATGGCTATAATTCATTCTCACTACAAAACAAAAGACAATTCGTAGCAGTAAAAAAAACGTTACAAATGTGAGTATTTGTAGTGGTTTTGACCCAAATCGCTACAAATATGCAATAGGTTACCTTTTACCAAGTGGCCCACAGGTTAGGGAACATAATTTATAGCGATTTACTGTGTATAACCACTAAAAAATTTGGCACCAAACTGGGTTCAAATTTTCCGCAGTTCATTTATAGTGGTTGCCATATAAAAACCACCACAAATTTAATGCCAGCTTGGTGCCAATTAGTGAGAAGCTGGTGCAACAATTGTGGCGGTTACTTTGTAGTGGTTAAAGTCAAAATAACCACTACAGAATGCACAGGGCCGCATATTTATCTCGGTTAATCTAAACCACTACAAAGTGGTATACAAATTTGTAGCGGTTATAAGCTATAACCGCTCTAGAATGCAAATGGTTTGCAAGTTTGTAGCGGTTATATATAACGGCTACAAATGTTTACGTTAACTGAGGTAGGGTTTGCGAATTTGTAGTGGTTAAGGTAGAAATTTTAGTAAAAACCGCTACAAATCCAAGCATTATAAAATCCTCGCGCCTCGTGTAATATCCTGAATTTTGAGATTGGAGGCTTGGGAATAAGCCTAAATTAAGTGAACTGCTAACCCCCGATTTAGTAGATGTCCTAAATCTATTCTCTAATATTTCTTATATCTTTAGCGCATCAAAGAAAATAAAATAGTGAATTTTGGAGAATGTAATTATATTTTCGGTGAAATCGCCTATGAGGCAGCGAGTTTGTCATATGATTCTGTGTGATCAAATGATGAGCAAAAATTATGAAATTTTACAGAATGAAATTAGACATCTTAAGCTTTAATTTGCAATTAGAGCTATATACAAAGAGTTATGAATTTTTGAAGTTTACCCAGCGAAATTGATTAGTTTCTGGAACAGCATGCAAAGATTAAAATTCTGGGAATTTTGTGCTTCTAACTAGCAAAAGGATATATTTTTCCTTGAAACTAGATTCAATAAGGGTTCTATAGCCTTTACGATCATCCAATTTGATTTTTTTAGAATTAGTTATGATTTTGCAAAATTTGGGCATAAATCTGCCAAAATTTTGTAAAAATCCAAAATTGAGAAAATTAATTAATTAAATTGGGATAGATTATTAAAAACATCATCCTCCTTCTTCAGCCCATATCTGACATGAATTTCAGCTAGAGGAGAGAGGAATTTCAGCAATTTTCTAGAGAGAGAAAGGGAAGAGAAACTGTACGGTAGGTTGATTTCTTCGGTAAATCTTTACATAACGTGTATAACTCCGCTCCTAAGCTATTCTTCTATGTGGATTAAGGTTTTGAAGCTCAAATTTTAGTCTTGGAAGCTTAGGGGTTTCATCCATTTTGAGAAAAGACAGAGGGAGCTTGAGCTAACTTCTAAACCTATATATTGTTTATTCTGGCTACTGTAGGCAATCAGTGAAATTTCGCCGGATTGCTGTTGGTTTTAAATTTTGGAAATGTGATGACATAGGGGTTATGCTGCTAAAATTGGGTCTAAATGGTAGTTCTAACCTAATTAAGTAGTTAATAAAGTGGTTAGGAGTAGAAAGGAACACGTATGCGTAGCCGAAACCGAAAAACCCCAATTTTCCCCGTAATACTTGAGAATTTTGGCCAGTGCTATTAGAGGGCCTTAGGGTTGGATTTTTAATGATTTTATAATTCCATTAAGTTTAGGAGGGAAGATTAGATGGGGTTATAGTTGGTCACTTTTTTGGAGAAGGCCGAAAAAGTATAATTACAAAAACACCATTGAAACCCTCAAAACGGGGCTGCCAAGGGCAATTTTATCTTTTGGCATTGAATTTGGTAATTCAAAGTCCGAAAATGGATTTCTTGGGCAAAAATATGTTAGAATAGCCTATGTCAAAATTTCAGAAAAAAGTACAGTTAGATCGGGTATGGCGGGGCCGCCCCGGGGTCCTGGGGGCATTTTGGTAAATTTTCACCATAAGCTAATATTACCACAAAAAACACTATGGAAGTGTCTAAATGGTATATTTGGAATTGTAGGACCGAGTTGAGAGCCTGAGGGATTGACACGTGAATTGAAGTACACGGTTCGAGGTGGAAAAAGTCTAAGGTAGGGAACTTATCTCTCTTGCATGTATTTGAAATTTGTGCTGGTGTATCGATGCATGTTATTGCTTTGCTTGATTATGTGAAACATATATGAATGATTGAAGCTCTATTTCTGTTTATGCTATGGCCATAAGTATGTTGTTTTGAAACATTGAGCACACGGATATGTCATTATGTTAGCATGAGCTTATGTAATGCAAGTATATCATGCATTAAGCACTTATCTTGCATGCATATTCGTAATATTTCCTACTAAGATTCTCTCGAATCTTACCTTCCCCTACCAACAATTTAGACAGGCGAATACAAAAGGTACGCAGAAATCAGAGAAGAGAACTGCACGAGAGAGGGTTGCAGTGGTGGAGTGAAGATGGAAAGAAGTCTCTATTTCACTGGAATGGGTTTAGACACGCCAGTAGTCTTGTGTAGATATCTTAATAATAAGTATCATATATGAACCCTTATGGGGATTTTTCTATAATCATGCATATATTATCAATATGTTTATGCTATTCCTATATTGCCCATTGAACCATGCAATAATATTCTGCTGCAAGTCCAAAATAAGTAAGGGCGTGACTCCTCCTCATTTCTTCATTTTTTCCATTTTGATTTCTCATTTTCCTTGAGATATGATGTTCTGCTGGAGCTTTTGACTGAGTTTGCCATGTGAGGTTAGTAAAGTTAAGTTCTTTTTTTCTTCATTTGTCTTTTATTTTATAATTTTGATAGAAATTGAGCTAATATTAAGTTTTTTTATAGGTATATATATATATTATGGCTTCTGAGCGAGATAAGGGGAAGGGGAAGGAGGCTAAACTTCCTCCTATACCAATTTTGTGGGGGAGCAACAACGAGGGGGTAGTGGGAGAGGCAGCAATAGAGGGCAGTGCAGGGGTAGGAACATCCACATGTCGTCGGAGGGGTCAACCATACTGCAGCAGCCACAGGATGTAGCCCCACCGCATCCACCCCTCCAGGAGACCAGCTTATAACAAATAGCCCCACAGGAGGCGACAGCTCCAGAGCTGCATGTTTAGCCCAAGGGGGATATTAGTTTCAACGATCTAGACGAAAATGAGGAATTTCATATCCCAATTCCTATTATTGAGATGGAGTGGTTCCTGGATGAGGAGGACGTGAGACACTAGAACAACCCACGGCGGTCGTCTGCTCGGTTGACGAGGTTTGAGGTGTAGGTTCAAGGTAAATTTAATTATCATTTTAATAAATTTAATATTGAAATTCCATAGATTAAATGTTTTTTAAAATTTAAATAACATATATGGTAAATTGTGAAGATGAGTAAGGGAACATTTTGACAAGGAGGCTGACGTGGCTGGTCTCAATAGCATGGATTAGAGCCTACGCGTGGCAGTTCCATGGAATGAGGCCACATACCAGCTGATCGAGAACGACAGTCACTTGTTCAACCGCTTCTTGAACGAGCTAGGCTTGAATTAGATGTGGTTCCCCTTCCACTTCAGGATGTGGAAGAACGTTCCCAAGGGTCTAAAGGATCTGGCATGGGATGACATCGTGAAGATAATTAAATAGTATTTAATTATGTTGTATATTTTTTAATTAATTGTATTTAATTAATATTGATTAATTATATCAATTATAAGTATATGTATTTAATTATTTTTTATTCAATTGTGTTATAGCTTAGGTTTGCCATTCGGAACAACTGGGAGAGGTACTTGTTAATGAAGATGGGAGATAGCTGGAAGAACAAGAGGAATTGTCTCTTCCATAGTGTGAATAAGGATGGGATGATTCCTCTGTAGCAGTTGATCGAGAATGTCCTGGATGGCGTCCTACCGAACAACTGGGCCATTTTTGTTCAGTACAGGAAGTGTGTAGCCCCCTACCTTAATAGGCAAATTATAGTTCAAAAATGCGTCATGATAATGAATTAGATACCAACGGATAATTTAAAACTTATTAAAAATCCCATCTTCAAGTAGGGGTGTTCAACAATTTCCTGTCCCGATCTTGAGCAAATCGGGACGGGAAAATCCCGTCCCAAAAATTTTGGGATCGGGAATGTGATTTCAGGATCGGGAAAAAGTCATGATCGGGACTTCCCGATCCCGACTTTTTCCCGATCCCGAAAATATATATATATACACATGTATATTTTTTTAAAAATATTTAAGAAAATAAGACCAAATGTAAAATAAAATGTGAAAATCCCTAACACCCTTAAGGTAATATCTATTCTTTTAGTTTAGTTAGTTAATTTCATTTATTATTTATTAAATAATTCTAATTTTTTGTTCTTGTCTTTGTTCTTTTTACAGCTGAATCGACAACTTTAAGCATGTATTGGACTAATTATATATTTATATTAAACTTAATTGGTACAATATGATATTAGACAAATTATATATTTATATTAGACTAAAGGAAACACAACAAAATATTCAATATAGAGATTTAAAAAAAAAGAAGCAAATTCGGGATCGGGAAATTCCCGATCCCGATTTTGAAATTTCCTGATTTTCGGGATCGGGAATGAAAATCATTCCCGACCCTTCTCGGGATCGGGAATGGCATTTCCCGATCCCGACCACCCCTATCTTCAAGACAGGGTTTTCAAAAACTTTTTTGAAACCTATTCAATAGGGTCTCACATTCACATTTCGAATATATATTTGGCCTGTGCAATTCAGTTTCATTCACACATATCAAAGTGTAACAAAAATTCCCGACAATACTTGGGCTCCATTCATTACCGGGCATACTTGCCCCTATCACTTTCCTATATCGGGGATTACATGAAACTATCCATATTTACAACACTTACAAAATAGACAATAATCCAAAATATGATAACCAACTACCCAAAACTAAAACTCCTAGTTAGGAGCTCTAACCATCCTTCATCACGTGCTTCTCCTTTGAGCCGCTTGCCTTAGCTGTAGGTTAGTCAATGGAAAGAATGAGATTTAAAAGAATCCCAGTAGTAACAATTCACTTATAACATGTACAACCACAAAGCATGTAAGCAAATCACACAGTAGCAACACATTAACGACATTTCTATGATAGCTTTCGCAACGGCATATTTCACAACGGCATGTTTCACAACAGCATAATTCACAATAACATATTTCACATCGGCATTTCCACATAGCATGTTTCACAATGGCATATTTCACAATGGAATTTCCATTCATTACAGTTCAATGATAAGACATGCATACAATGCATTATACATAATATAAGAGAAATGGTTACTATCTTATTCTTTCTGCTCGTGCTCTAGCACTGGTCTATCGCGTGCAGGGAAAATGTCAAATCCTATAAATCATAATCAAATATCTAAAGGGTTGGGAAAGACTTGACCAAAGACCATCTTTTAAAACTTTAAAATGCAGTTTTCAAGGGGTTGGTTGCGGCCGAGCCATCCACTGGCCGCGACCAAAATCAGGCCAGAAACTTTTGGGTCGTGGTCAAGATCCACTGGCTGCGGCCAAGAATAGGTCAGAAGGTTTTGGACCACGGCCAATAACTGGTCAGATGCTTTTGGGTTGCGACTAGGATCCACTGGCCATGCCCAACAATTGACCTGTTTCCTTGCTGATTTTCAAATGACCACAACTTCTTGTACACTTATCAGAATGATACAAACTTTATATCATTGGAAAGCTTACAATATGTGCTACAAAAATGGTAAATTTCACAACTTTTTGACACCATTTTCTCTTTCAAAACACTTTGCAAAGTTGGTCCCCTACATAGAATTTTAACTTAGCAATTTCCTAGAATTTCTAGTTTTTCACCAAGTGTTTCCAAAGGTCAAATTTGCATAACCAATACTACTCCCACACAATTTTCCATAAGGAATCCAATGGAAACATCAAAATGGACAAATTCTCATTACATTGACATGTTCTATTTTGGAACAACAATTCAACATAAGACTCAATTTCACCAAACTTCACATTCAAGACTCCAAACCAATTTTATTGTCCAAAGGACACATCAAGACACCATTTCCATCACAAAACACCATGCAGTTCATACAACCCTATCTCCCATGAAAATTATTGAAAAATTACAGAAATTCAAAGTCTCAACTAATGATTACAACATATATGTCAAAATATAGCTTTTACTCACCTCTTTCACATCCCCAAGCTTGTTCCTTGATTCTTCAAGCTCTAATTTTTCTTGAGTACTCAAAAACCTCCTCTTGAAAATCTAAAACCATAGGAATGAAGCCCTCATCGAGGTGGTCAAGATTAAAGAAGAGGATTACAGCATTTGAGCTCAACTATAATGTCAAAATCTGACTTTAAGCTTGAATTTCTTTCTCTTTCCTCTTTTATGGCTTGGACAAAAATAGAGACTGGAGAGAGAGAGAGAGAATGAGATGATGATGAAGAAGATTTTTAGCTCCCCAAGGTCTCTTGGCCAACTTTGAAGAGGAGAGGAGAGAGGGAGATAAGTTTGAAAGTTTGACTTTCATCCACAATCCATATGATGCCATGTGTCATGATCTTGTGACATCTTCCATGTGTATGCAACCATAGAATTATTCCCTTTTGTTCCCTTAGTACTTAGCCACACCAATAAAGCTTTAAGTTATTAGTAGATTCTCTCTTCGGTTACTGACTAATTGACCGGTAACTTTTTTTTTCCTATTTTGCCCCTGACTATGGTAATGCCTATTGAATCACCACTTAAACACATTTTATACCTCCATTTCTTCATGCCATATGCCCTCCCCTCATTTTTAATTCAATTTAGGTTTTAATACCATAATTGAGCTTAAATACAAGGTTTGGGCACTGACTATTGCTCATTCAGACCATAACTCACATTGTATTTTCCAAAAGTGTTTGTTTTACATCAATTACATTCACTTTTGGAGTCAATATCCCTTAATCATGTTTCAGGACATTACAAAGTGCACAAAGGGGCAGGTAATTTATTTATGATTATAATTTTAATATAATTTTCATAATGTTTATGTTTTTAATAATTGTAATTTTTTTATATTTTTTAAATATTTTTAATTTTGTTTATTTTATGCAGGCTATTTCTCAGAGGTACACAAGGTGTCGAGGGCAGTAGAGGATCCACCACATGACAGGATCCAAGGCATTTGTTGTCACTTACAGTGAGTTGGTAATATATTTATAATTATAAGTTTAATATAATTTTCATAATTTTTATGTTTTTAATAATTATAATTGTTCATGATACTAATTTATTATTTTAATTGTTTTAGGAGAGGAAGACTTTGTAGGAGATCCGCCAGACAGACTACGAGGAGTTATTCACTATCATCTATAAACAACATGACGGGACTCCGACCTCTCAATAGGCAGAGGGGGCCATTTTAAGTTAATGTATTATTTTATAATAATAATAATAATTTATTGTTATATAGTTTTTATAAAACTACTTTATTGTGAATAATAATAATAATAATACTTTATTGTTTAATAAAATGGCAAGAGTGGGTGTAGCAATCGTAGGTTGAGCTGTGCGAGACCCAGATCTAGGATTCACAGGGGTCTATGAACCCCATTGCGCCATTTAAAGCGAGTTTGGGTTCAATGAGCACCCTGGACATATGAGGGGTACGAGGATAGGAGCCAGACCTAGTATGGTATATGGCAGGAGTTGTGCCTCTGAGGCTGGTAGCTCTCTACATAGACGTCCAGGGTCAGAAGTCTAAGGGATAAGTCTTTTGAGGAGCTCCGTTCGGAGGTTTCTAGGACACATGCTGCGGTGGCCCATCAGATGTAACAACAAGTCGATTTCTACTATGCCCAGCATACACAATGGTGAGATATCACGAACTACGTGCTGGAGCAGCCATAGAGTCAACTATTTCTTTGTAGGGAGCATCCATAGGTCCCCCTATCCTTAGGTTCATCGTCCAGCAGGCTCCTACTGTTGATGATGATGGTGCAGTTCACTCTGCTCAGTGCCCTGGTACAACCGCACCTGATGATCAGACTGTGATCCCCCTCGCCTGAGGGAGGACCTTATCATCAACCTCATGATTCTGCTCCTTTAGATAGTTAGTGCATGTTTTTAGTTAGATTTAGGAGAATTATATTTTTCTTTTTAACATCTGTACAACAATTTGCAAATTTATATTTTCATGAATGTTAGATTTGTCTTTCGTTTAGAATGCACACAAAAAAAATTTCAAAAAAGAAGCTAAGATATTATTTATAGTGGTTTAATATGATTAACCACTACAACCACTACAAATATAACCTTTACTTTGTAGCAGTTATAGGTTAGAACCGCTACAACATGTATATTTGCAGCGATTTCACCAATAGTAACCACTACAACATGCAAAATTGAAATATAGACATAAACAACGGTCAAGAAAGTTTGTAGCGATTTTTACATACACAACCGCTACAAACTGTCAATTTGAAATTTGAATAATTTAATTCCCACCCTTGTACGCTTGTAGTGGTTCTACACAACAACCGCTACAAAGTGAATTGCACATTTGTAGAAGTTGTTGAATAGGAATATGAATACCCTATTTTGTCTGGGCCTCACTCAAAATTTTAAAACTAATAAAAAAAATAAAATAAATTCCTCTCATTGATGATGATTAGTGTCTAAATTGACAATCATCATTAAAGGGAAAATAAAAAAAATAAATAAAAAATGAAAAAAAACCCTCTTACTGATGATGATCGGTGTCCAAATTGGCAATCATTATTAAAATAAACAAAATAAATGTTAAAATTAAAAACTATCCTCTCATTTATGATGATTAGTGTCCAATTTGACATTGTCATTCATTAAAGGAAAATAAAAAAATATAAAAAAGCATCTCCCATTTATAGGTTTAAATTAGGAAGTTGCTTGTAGGGAAAATATAAGAAAATAAATAAAAAAAATAAAAAAACTCATTTATGTTGATAAGTTTAAATTAGGAAATTATTTGTGGGAAAAATAAAAAAATTTAAAAAATATCATATTGATTGTGATTAGGTTAAGTTAAGAAGTTTTATTGATAGAAAATACAAAAAAAAATAAAAAAAAATCTATTATTAAGGGTGATTAGGTCAAGTTCAATAGTTTTTAACATAAAATACAAAAAAAAAAATTTCAAAAATGAAAATTCAAAAAAGAAGGAGCATTTATGAAGAAAACCTTACCTTGAGACTATAAATAGGAGTGCAAGGGTTGAAACAAAATATACAAGAATTTTAGGAGTGAAGAGAGGCAAGGTATGTGCTTCCTTGTCTTCTTATGATGCTAGGTGTCATGCTTAATAAATATAGATAATGTGATTATACTTGCTTCTTGTTTATTATATGGTTCTATCACCCTATCCCTTGTTGTAGCGGAGTTCAAAGCATAAAAGATACATACTCTCACCATGTTTTTATTGATTTTCTTGTCTTCTTGGACTTTCTAAATGAATAATATGATGAGAATGCAATTCCTTGTAAGATTGATGAGCTCTATTCTTTTTTCCTTCTCTCCCTGTTGAAAATAAAAAAGTTTTAAAATAAAAAGAAAGAGGTTCTTTTCTTAAAATAAACAAATTTGGCTTCATATGAGAAAATAAAGAAAAAATGGTTTTTTAAAAAAAATTAAAAAATACAAACCAACAAAAATATTTTTCTTGAATAAACTAAATAAAATATTTCTAAAAAACACAAACCAAGTGACATGCTTTTCTATCTCCGAACTACGTGGGCTTTGATCCCTCTAAAGGGCATGTAGGCCTTAGGTTTTCATCCTATGTCAAGTCCAACTTTGTAAATAAATATTTTTTTTCTTATTTTGTTTTTGTAAATAATTGTTCATTTTCTTCTTTAGTTTTCATTTCATTTATTTTTGTAACTATTCTCTTTTTATTTGGGTAATTATCATAAGATTAAAGGCCATATTTATTTTTAAATAATTAACTTAGAGAAACCATTCTTATGAATGGGTGTTGTGCGGTGCCTAACACTTTCCCAATACACAATTGACTCCTGAACCCTAAATGGTTTTTGTAGATTAGTTTCATTTTCAAAAAAAGGTTTCTAAAATTATCCTTTTTCAAAATTTTGGTGGCGGCTCCTTATTTTCTAAATTTCGGGCGCTACAGCTTTGCGACTCTACTAGGGACGGTTTGAGAGTCAAGCCTATTTAAGTTAAGTATTTTAAAAATAATATGGCCTTAATTTTATTTTAATTACCCTTTTTCTTATTTTTTTTTGTGAATATTTGTTTTTATTTATTAAATTCTTTATTCATCTATTTGTTTATTTATCTGTTTTTTTCTATCTTATGATCTGCTTAGCAGATGAGGGTGGGTAGAACCTAGGCCCATAGGTTGGTATGTTCTCCACATACACTGAACACTTTCACTATTTTCCTTACATATTTTGGGCCCTATACTCGGGTCTGTGAGTTCCTTAGGTGAGAGGAAGTTTATAACAGTTTCCCTATGTGGTTTTAAAAACCCCCTGAGGTTATTGTGAAGACTTCATCCTAGCTGTTTGTCATTTGATGAGGTTGATTCCTGTGGGATTTTAAGAACCCCTTGAAGGTTAATTTCATTAGATGAGGTCTTCATCTTTACGATACCTTGAAACCATTGCACCTATTAGTGGAAATTATCGACCTACCTAATTAATTAGTACCTACCTTTCTTAAGATATATAACCCCAACATAGGGTTATTCCTAAAATAGGACACTGGAGGGCATATATTTTTTTATTGTTGATAATCATTATTATCATTCATGCAAAATCAATGAAACCCCTACGATCAAGTGACTAAATGTCACTTCAACTAAGTATGTATCTAGCATCACTTCACATAAAGATACATCACAAGGACGGTGTATGCATTAGATAGCCAACCTTAGTCTAAGGGTCTATGACCCTAAAAGACCATGATCTTATCACATCAATTATGATAAAAAAACATCTCAATGAGAGATAATCCTTTAGGACTCATGAGGTTTCATTATATCATTCATTAGCATTTTAGCTTCATTTGATATGGGCCTTGTACATAATCATCATTTTTAAAACCCTTAGCCGCATGATGGCTTGGGCCATTCGCAGGTTAATGGGCACTTCATTCTCCCTATGAGATAATAGATCTCTTGAAGAGTTGAAGTTCTTTTTCTAAATGTCCATCACCCATATCAAAAATTGAAGTATAAGTCATCACTCTTTTATATCTCAAGAGGTATCCTTGTATCATCTATTAGCATTTAGCTTCATTTGATATGGTCCTTGGACATAATAAACATTTTACAAAACCTTTAGCCACATAATAGCTTGGGCCATTCACAGGTTAATGGGTACTTCGTCCTCCCTATAGGCTATTAGATCTCTTGAGGAGGTGAAGTTCTTTTTCTTAATGTCCATCACCCATATCAAGGACAGAAAGCACATACATAGCATGCATTCAGAAATATTTTCTGACTCACCACATACATAGCATCCACTTCATTCTCATTCCAAAAGACTATGTGCAGACTCAGTACTCATTAATGAAAAGATTTTGGCTAGGATGGGACTCAGGGTCCCTCCTATCTAATGATTGACTCTAGTTCTCCCTGTGGAATAAAAGATTCCTTAAGGAAGCTAGAGGATACTTGTGCTAGAAGACCTTTATACCAATACATAATGGATAACTCGCTATGCCCGCTTGAAATTGCGAGTTCAAATAAACTAATGATATTTTGTTCCTTTCTAAGTAGGTGATATAATATTGCTCCATCTAAACGTCCTAAACAACTACCCCCTACGCATTCATACAACATGTAATATCCCAATTTAGGATTAAGGGCTAATGACTCTGATATTGATTGTAATTAGTGTAATTAAACACTTTTAGAGAAATATGATGTAAATTTGATATATGTGCATTTGGTGATTAGAGATCAATGGTTGAGATTTGTGTATATAGGTCGGGATCCTGTGTATTAAGCTTGTGTGAGCTCATTGTGGAAGTGACAAGATGGTGACATGTGGCATAGTGTGAACCATTGGATGTGGCACAAGAGGACAAAATTCTACTTTTTCTCCCCCTTTTCTCTTTTCTCAGATAGGGAGGCATGGGCAAAGGAAAAGATACATCATCATAATTTTCCTTACATTTCATCATCTCTCTCTCTCTTCTCTCCATTTTCGGTGCTCAAGCAAGAAAAGAGAGGAGGAAAGCTTGATTTTTGGTTGAGTTGTGATCCTCTTAAGCTCAAATCCTCTTCCCCAATGTTGTGCATCTTATTGAGAGCTCCATTGTGATGGTTTCAGAATCTTGAAAGGTGGTGGTTTGTGTGTTGAAGAATTTTGAAAGTTTGAGAATCAATATTCTAGATTTGGCAAGTTGAAGAGGTAAGGATTTGAACCATTTTGATATATTATTTGTGATTTTTGGATAAGTTTGGTAAAATCTGAAAATTAGCCCTGAGTTTATGTCAATATTGAATATATGGATTTCATAGTGGATGATGTTGGATTTAGTCTAGTGTGGAGTTATTTGATTGATGGAGTTAATTTGGAAAGTTTGAATTGAGTTGAGTGAATTTGGGAATTTTGTGTGTCATAGAGACAAAAGGGCATAGATTGTGTTTAGAATGGTATTTGTGTGTTTTGGAAGTTGCCAATGTGTTCCTTAGGCATGAGTAAGTGTGTATGAGCTTTGTGAGAAGTTCAGAAACCATTGGGATTGGTTTTGACCATATGGGAATTTTTTGTCATGTGCTGCGTTTCTGGTCTCTGATGCATAACACTCAAGTGAGGGAAGATCATGCTCGAGTGCTATGTCTATTTTCCCTTTTCTGTTTTGAGTTTAACTGGGTTCTATGAGTAGAGCTCGAGTGCACTTCTGTTACTAAGAATGAAGTGGGTAGTTACTTGAGTGAGAAAGGGATTGCTCGAGTGATGGTGAGTCCAGAGTTAGGTTTACTCTCAGGTTGTCACTCGCTGGCCAATGCTCAAGAGTGTGATATGATACTTGCGAGTGCAGGCCTCTCACCCGAGCACTAGGGGTATGCTCGAGTGAGCTTGTCCCTCTGATGTTGCTTGTGCTCTCGGGTTCTCACTTCTTGTCTTGCACTTTTGGTGACTCGAGTGAGATTGGAGTCATCACCCGAGTGCAAAGCTATGTGCTTGAGTGAAGTGAGCACTTTCTGGCCATGATGGTTGCTCACTGTCAAACACTCGAGAGTGAGAGCCGTTCTCACTCAGGCACGAGTGTCTCATCACTCGAGTGAGGTCATCTTCACTCGAGTGAGGTCATCTTTACTCGAGTGAGCCAGTCTAAAATCACTGTTTTACCTTTCAAAAAAGGGGTTTTTAGGGTAGTTCTCCCAACCCTTTAGGCATATGTCAGACCCCTATTAGCTACCTAAAGAGTCCTAAATGATAACCAACTCAGAGTATTATGGAATAAGTGTTTGAAAAGAGATTGATGGTTGTCCCTAATTTGGTATAGGATTTGATATCTGCCAGACATGTGAGCCCACTGTGCCAAAGAATGTTAGGAAAGATATAGGTAGTGACTCCTCTCTTATACTTTGTGTAAATGTATTGTATGCATGCCTATCATGCATTATGTGCTGTTGTTGCTTTGAGATGCATTGAGATACATTGTGGAGCTTTGTGCATTATGGAGCATTGTGCCTTGGGATAGTTGTGCATTGAGATACCTTGTGCTTTGTGATGCTGCTGGCATAGTGATTACCACGAAAGCTAGCATAGTGTTTGCAGCGAAAGCTGGCATTATGATTACCACGAAAGCGGGCATAGTGTTTGTAGCGAAAGCTGTCATTGTGATTACCGCGTAAGCGGGCATAGTGCATTGTGATATAGCCGTGAGTGCTGCCGTCTGTGGCGCGAGCTATGGATCATTGTGTTGCTGATGATGTTGGTGAACATGATATATTACATGCCTTGTGTTTATATATTGTATAAGTGATTTGTTACTACTGGGATTCTTTTGAATCTCAATCTTTCCAAATGACTAACATTTCAGACAGGGCATATGGCTTGAAAGGGAAGCGGCCAACCAGGAATGGTTAAGGCTTTAGGGGCATTTTGTATTTTGGATGTTGGTTATCTAGTTGGCTTTTGGGATTACTGTATGTAAATGAGATGTAAATATGAATTTTTGGTCATGTAATCCCCATTTTGGGAAACCTTTAAACCCAATATATATATATATATATAACCCGGGGTTGCTGGGATTTTGGGTATGCACTCTGATATTTATTATGTGATATAACTGCACAGGTAATTGTATTCGAAAGCGAATGTGAGACCAGATTAATTCTGTTTTAAATGTTTTGTTTGTTATCCCCATCTCTTGGAGATGAGTGATTATAAAAAATGATTTTTGTCTTATTGGTCTCTATTTCACTTAAATTTTGTAGTCCGGACATAATTACTGTGAGGGGGGTTACACGACACATGCTCACGTAGTCATCAGATGGCAGCCAATCCCAGTGAAGCCGAATCTAATATGAATCATCGGATGTCTCATATGGAGGCACAAATGACAGATTTGAAAGAAATGATTTCCACCTTGACTATAGCTCTTCAAGCCCAGAATAATGAGAAAGAGTCAGGAACATCTAATCTATTGAAAAATGCTGAGATAAGTATACTAGAAAATGGCGAGAAAGAAAAAACGATAGAAGTGCCTCAGAGTAAATAGAATCCTTAAATTTCAAGCACTAAGGAGGAAAAACCAGGTGAAGATTCAACATACACTTTCAACATTCCCTCCCTATCAGCTGAAAAGGAGGGATGAAAGGAAGAGTTAGGTGAAGTGAAAGACCAATTAAAAGCCCTCCAAGGACCAAACACTTGGGGTTCACTTTATTTAAAAGATTTATGCTTGGCACCACATGTCTCGATTCCCAAGAAGTTCAAGATGCCAGACTTTGGTAAGTACAATGGCATAGGGAATCTGATATACCATCTTAAGGCCTATTGCACCAAGATGCTTGTATGATCACAAGACAAAAACTTTTTGCTACTCTTCTTCCATGAGAGCTTGTAAGGGCTAGCATTAGAATGGTACATGTAACTTGATCAGACAAAGATCAAGAAATGGAGAGATTTGACTGATGTATTTATGAAACAATATAGGTTCAATCTTGATACTTCCCCCATTAGGGAACAACTAAAGTCGATGAGCAAGAAAGCCACTGAAGCTTTCAAAAATTATGCCTAAAGATGGAGGACGGCCGCAACACAAGTTCAGCCTCTGCTTTTACTATCTAAGCTCAATTCTTATTTCATCTGTACTTTGAAGGAACCTTACTTTAGGTACATGGTTGGAACGCACGTCACCAACTTTTCTAGTTTGATTGAGATTGGTGAGCAAATCAACACTGACATATGCGATGGTATGATTCCTCAAAGTGAGAGCAACACCAAAAGGGGAAATAACAGGAAGAAGAAGGAAGCGATATTGGCTTCGTCCAAACTGTTAGAGCAAGCGTTTCACCCAAGAGGGGGGGTGAATTGGGTGATACTAAAAATTCGTTGCAAGTATAAAACTTTGACAGTGAATTTAAAACAGTAAAGAGTAAGGAGAAATATCACCGAAGTGTACACCGGGAGTTATACTGGTTCGGCCACAACCACTCTGACCTACGTCCAGTCCTCAGAGCTTCTCTGAGAGTTTCACTATAACTTCCAAGATTCAGTGGGTTCTTGGCACCTCAGTACAAACAAGTTCCTTCACCTGGACACTCGCTCCCCCTTACAAGTTGTAATCCAATCCCAACTCAAAGTTCCACAACCTTAAGTTATCTCAATAACAAATATTGAGTTTGAATGAAATATCTCTTTCAAGAGTGAATAAGAATCACTGAAGCATAGAATTTCAATTACAACATAAAATAGAGTAATGAACTTGATAATAAGTTCGTGTGTAATCTTGTTGTTCTGTATATTTCTCTGTTTGGATGTTCCCATATATATAGGTATGTTGGTGATGACCGTTGGAACATTTTCTTCTCGTCCGTTGGAGAGTGCGCGGCCACTATTGACTTTTCCAGTTTTTGAAAAATATCTGTTGGCGGTGGGTGGCATTTGAATGTTATAACGTTGACGCTTCGCTTCCGTAATTTCACCTTTTGACTCTTCACATCATATCTTCATTGTACTCCTGGAGAAATATATTAAACACTAATACAATGAAGTGTTAGAGTGATTAGAAGTAAGAAGAATGAGTTATATGATCATTCCATTGATTTCCAGAATCTTCGGGACGTTGTTCTATTTTCTGGGAAATCAGTTATTCGGATAACATCTGTTGTATTCGAATAGCCTTCTTTGATAATGAGTAATATTTATTCGAATACTTTATTCTCTATCCGAATAAACTTTTGGAACTTGAAGTGTATTCGAATAGTGAATTCCTTATTCGAATAGTTGCCTTGTAAAACAAATGATATTATTCGAATAGTGTCATTTGTATTCGAATAATCTTCTCTCATAATGAACTTTAATATTCGAATAGCCGAACCCTTATTCGAATAGCCTTTCTACACAAGATATGATATACTATTCGAATACAACTTGTTGTATTCGAATAATGCACTTTGATGATGAATCTTCATATTCCTGCAACCACTATATTTTTCGTATTTGATTACTAAGTAATCCCTCGAGTGAGTAATGTCAGTCATTTCTTGGCCGAGAGCTACTGAAAGTCTTTTACCTGGTTACTCGAGTACTTACTCGAGTAAAGTCTTTTGTTATCAACCAGTTGGTGCCTTTAAGTGAATTCTTGATTTTGACTCGAAACATGGTAAATTATATATCATCGGAAAGCCCTCATTATCTATATTCCAATGTAACAAGGATCAGCTCCAAACTCATTGTGTACAGAAAGTTATGATCCAAAGAGTATCTACTGTTCTTAGGCAATCTCTGAAATCACGAGCAGCAACTTCCAGATGGCATAGCTATTTAGAATATAATCTCAAATATGTCAAATGACCTATCCATGGAAATCTCTTTGAGTCTTCTTTCATATGGCACCAGTTTTGTCTCAATCCGATATATATTTTGAGAGTTATGTCCAAAATACCAAAACTGTCCAGGAATATGACGCTGATTCATGTATTAACTTTCGAAGCTTATATCTCTCTCATCTGAACTCCTTTGAATGTGATCTTGGTGTCCATAGTTCGTGTTGGGAGTCTAGTTTCATATGCCACTGGTTTCACCTCAATCCGAGTTATGGTTTGGGAGATATAACCAAATTACTGAACATCACCCATGCTGAAAGAAACAGAGTCTACTGCGTTATTCTAATAACATATGCATTATCATTATAAACTTTTAACTATTCGAATAACATATGCATTATCATGATAATCTTTTAACTATTCGAATAAAATCACTCTTTTTCAGTTAAGGACTATTCTGATAGTTCAATTACTATTCGAATAATATTTGAATTTTTGCACTGAGACTATTCTGATAGTTCAATTACTATCCTGATAGTCACCTTTGAAATATGTCAAATACTATTCTGATAGTCTCCTTACTATCCTGATAGTAATCTTACTATTCTGGTAGTAACTTTACTACCCTGATAGTCTTGTGATATTGGATGTTGAAATTCATCAAAAGCTTATTCGGATAATCATCATACTATTCGAATAGTGCCCTTACTATTCGAATAGTTATCCTACTATCCGAATACCATATTTAGAAACTGAGTTTGAAATCACAATGACTATTCGGATAATGCCTTGACTATTCAAATACGTTTTCACTTGAATTATTTTCAGAAAGCATACTATTCGAATACTAATGTGCTTATCCGAATACTATCAACTGTTAACAGTTCTCTATTCGAATAGCATATTCATTATTCGAATAGTACTTTGTTTATTCGGATAAATTGAGATTTATGCGAATATATCTTAACTGAAAACAAGTTTTCCTATTCGAATAACAATTTGACTATTCGAATAATCCACAGTATTAAATCACATGAATCTTTTCAACCCAACTTGATATCTTCTCTCTTTGCTTGACTAATCTACAAGATATTTCACATTAAATATGGTAGTTAGTCAATGTAGAAGATAAGTATATTATACAAACTTTTTGCTCATATTTAACATCTATATTTTACATCATCAAAACTATTCATATCTAACATAAACCACTAAACAACCCCAAACAATACATCAAGGCGGTAATGATGGGTTTCGACAAACAAAGAATGATTCAACACCAAATAGGCAAGGTTAAGCTGGAGGATGAAGGAATTGGTAGGAACGCAATAATTGCCAATGGCTGGATTTTGGTATGACAAATACTGAGCTGTATCACCAACTTTTAGAATCACAACTGCTAGGACGACACACTTACAAATAGCTTTAACCGCCATACCCCGCCTGGTATGACTCCAATGCCCGATGTGAATATCATATGGGTGCCCCAGGGTACTCAATAGAGGACTGCGCAATATTCAAGAGGAACGTATTAGACTTAGTTGATTCTAATCACATCCAACTGAAGAGATATGACAACTCTGCTATCAACACCAATCCCCTTCCAAGCCATGAAAACCAAGTAAATGTTGTTGATAAAATTGAGTTCTCTAATGATTGTTTACTAGTAGGAGTAGATATCTATGCCCGTTTAAAGGCAGTATGTTATACACCTCGAGAGGAGAAAGAAGTAGGTATAGTAGAAAAGAGACATTTCGAGTTCGTCGTTAAGGAACCATATGAAAAGAGAAATTCCCATGTTGTCTCTTTCACCATCTTGACTCCATTACAACAGCTTGTAGTGACCATTAAGATACCGACCCCTTTTTCCATATCAAAGTAATCGCGCTGTACCATAGAGGTACAAAGGTATTGTTGAGAATCCCTCAGGGCAAGTAATAGAAGCTGAGGCCAGCAAGAAAACATTAGTTTGCCCAACAGGAGTCACACAAAGTGGGAAAGCTTATCTGCCTCAAAATGTTGGGTTGTTAAAGAAGGAAAACAAGCCAATGTTGATGTTCCATCAAAGTTTGCTCTAAAAGACATAAGGGATAAAGATGAAGAATTCCTTTGAATCATAAAGCAAAGTGAATATAGCATAGTAAACCAATTGAATAAAACTCTAGCCAAAATCTCAAATCTCTCTTCGATCTTGAGTTCTGAACCACATCATTGTGTACTACAAAAGGCCCTAGATGAAGCATATGTGTAGTCCAGTGTGACCCCAGTAAAGGTGGCAAGCATTATAAATATGGTGAGGGGGATCTCTACCATCTCATTCTCAGGAGAAGAGGTTGTTCAATCAGCTGTTGATCAATATAAAGCCCTCTATATTACCCTGAAGTGCAAATGGTTCTTTGTGGTCAAAGTGTTGATAGATGGAGGATCAGCATTAAATGTTTTGCCACATTCCACATTTGAGCAATTATCAGCAGAGGCATCAGAGGTTGAAAAGAGTAATATGGTTGTTAGAGGGTTCGATTGTAATACCCTGAATTTTGAGATTTGAGGCTAGAGACTAAGCCTGAAATAAGTAGACTGCTAAGCCCCAGTTTAGCTGGATTCCAAATTTCGGTTGAGGGTAAATGACTCCAAAAGTGGATATAATTAGTGATAAATGAACACTTTTGGAGAAGATGATGAGAATTGTGAATTTTGCCATGATTTTGTATAATTTCAAAATGGTGGAATTGGATGGTGTAATGTGATGCAATTGATGTCATGTTGTGTTATTTGGTCATTGGAATTGGTTTGGAACATTAAATGGAAAGTTGGGAAATTCTGTCTAGTGAAACTTCTTGCTAGGCAGTCTGTTTATGTTAACGTTTTGAATTGGAAAATGATGTCTAAAAATTCTAAAACTTTCTAGTCTTAAATTTCACATTCCAAGCTTCAAAATAGACATATAAATTGTGTCATTTTGTTTTGTGAGTTGGGAGTTTTGGCTGTCCAAAATTTGATGTCGAAAATGGACTCTGTTTTAGGGCAATAGTGAATTTTGTGTAATTCTGCAATTGTGTGGTGATTTCTGGTAATGGTCCATATTTTTCTAGTAAAGAGGACTTAAATATTTTTCATTTGGCTTTGAAATCACCTCATTTCAAATTTTCTAGAATTAGTTATGATTTTTCAAAGTTTGGGTAGAAATTTGCCAAAATTTTGTAAAAATCTAAAATTGTTGGAAATTTAGTAAATAATATTATATTATATTAAATCATTATGCACCTCCTCCATCAGCCCAAAACCGTGCCATTTAGCTGCAACAAGAGAGAGGTGTGAGAAATTCTGGACAGAGAAAGAGAAGAGAACTTGTACAGTAAGTCAATTTTTTGGTAAATCCTTACCTAACGCATGTAACTCCGCTTCTAAGCTATTCTTCTATGTTCTTTAAGGTTTGTGGAGCACAAATTTGGGTGTTTTAAGGCTAGGGTTTTTAGCCACTTTGGGAAAAAGCTAGTAGGAGTATGAGGTAACTTCCAAACTTTCGTATATTGCTTATTCTGGCTTATGTGGGCAATTTAATCAGTGAAATTTCGCCGGATTGCCATTGGTTTTAAAGTTTGGAAATGATATGGCATACGGGTTATGCTGCTCAAATTGGGTCTTAATGTTACTTGTAACTTAATGTAATGGTTAATAAAGTGGTTAGGAGTAGAAAGACACATGTCTATGGAGCCGAAACTGAAAAACCCCAATTTTTCTTGGGGAATTGAGAATTTTGGCCAAGGCTAGTTTGGAGTGGTTAGAGATGGATTTTCAATGATTTAATGGTTCCATTGAGTTCAGGAGCGAAAATTAGGTGGGGTTACAGTTGGTCACTTTTTCGGAAAAGGCCGAAAAAGCATAATTACGAAAACGCCCCTGAAACCCTTAAAGTGGGGTTGCCAAGGGTAATTTTGTAATTTGACACTAAATTTGATAAGCCCGAGTCTAGAAATGGATTCCTTGGATGAAAATATTTCAGGATAGCCTAGGATAAAATTTTGAGAAAAGTACAGCCAGAGGGATACGGCAGGGCCGGGCTGGGTCCCCGGGGGCATTTTAGTAAATTTTCACAATAGACTCATTTAACCTCAGAAACACTATAGAAGTGTCTGAACGGTACTTTTGGCATTGTAGGATCGAATATGGGGCCCAAGCTGTTGGCATGCGTTACGAGGCACATGTTTCGAGGCGAAAAAGGGTTAAGGTATGGAACTTGCCTCTCCTGATGTATTTGATATTTGTGTTAGTGTGTTGATGCATGTTATTGCTTTTCTTGATTATGTGAAACATGTATGAATGATTTAAAGCTATGTTTCAATTTATGCTATGGCTATAAGTATATTGTTTGAAGCATTAAGCTTACAGATTTGTCATTGTGTGAGCATGAGTTATGTGATGCAAGCATGTCATGCATTAAACATTTATCGTACATGCATATGGTATTGTTTTGCTACTGAGATTTTCTCAAATCTCACCCTCCCCTACCAACAATTTTGATAGGAGAAGACAGAAGATATGCTGAGAACAATGCAGAGAACCATTTGAGGGGATTGCAGTGGTGGAACGAAGATGAGAAGATGTTTCTGTTTCACTGGGAGGGGTTTAGATACCCAAGTAGCCCTGTGTGGCTACATTGATGGTAATGATCATCCACGAACCCCTATGGGGAATTTATGTAATCATGCACTTATTATCAGTATATTCATGTTATTCTTGTGTTGCCCACCGAACCACATATCGTTTTTTGCGAATACTTTGAAAAAAAGTTTAAACAAGGTAAGTGCATGACATTGATGGTACTCGAAGAGGCGTGTTGGGAACAGTCTATAACCCCCTCCATAATTATATCCGAAATACGTGATTAAAATGAAATAGAGACCAATAATAATCAAAACTCATTTAAAATCCCATCCTTGAGATAAGGTTTTCAAAAATACCTTTTAAAATCTAATTAACTTGGTCTCATATTCACATTTCGAATACAATTACTACGCGAAAATAAATCACATTCATATAAATATCAGAGTGCACAACATAATCATCCCGGCAATCCCGAGTACATACCTTCGCTAAAGATACACAGGGCACAATTGCCCATTACAATTCTTCAAATGGGGATTAACAATCTCATCTTAAATTCATAACCATATATTCAACTGAATCATATACAGTCTTCACAACTCATTGATAACCAACAACCAACTCTCATCTCGAAGGAGTCCTAGCTGCTCCCTCCACGAGCCACTTGCTCTGTCTAAATTATTGGTAGGGGATGGTGAGATTCGAGAGAATCTCAGTAGGAAACAAATACCATAATGCATGCATGATAGATGCTATGTGTATGACATCTTAGCTTTATCTAGATGCATGCCCCATAATGACATTTATGCATGCTTAATGTTTCATGTAACAAAACTATGGCCACAACAAAACATAAATAGAGCTTCATTTATTCAAATATGCTCTACACAATCAAGTAAAGCAATCACATACATCACTACACAAGTAAAGATATGAAATACATGCAAGTAAGGTATGTCCCATACCTCCAGTCTTTTCTCCTCGATTTGCATGCCAGCAACTCGGGGCTTCACATTCAATCATACAATGTCAAATGTACTATTTAGACACTTCCATAGTGTGTCTGGGGGTTATATGAAGCTATATTGAAAAATTACTAAATTACCCCCGGGGACCCGGCTTGGCCCGGCTGTACCTGGTCCGGTTATACTTTTCTTGAAATATTGACATGAGCTATTCTAACATATGTTTGCCCAAGGAATCCATTTCTGGACTCAGAATTATCAAATTCAATGTCAATTACAAAATTACCCTTGGCAGCCCCACTTTAATGGTTTTAGGGGCGTTTTCGTAATTATGCTTTTTCGGCCATTTTTGAAAAAGTGCCCAACTGTAATCCCACCTAATTTTCACTCCTGAACTCAATGGAATCATCAAATCTTTGAAAATTCAACTCTAAGACCCATTTCTAGAGCTAGCCAAAATTCTCAAGTATTCCGGGGAAAATTGGTGTTTTTCGGTTTTAGCTCCGTAAACGTGTTCCTTTTTACTCCTAACCACTTTATTGACTATTCCATTAGGTTACAACTACCATTTAGTACCAATTTGGGCAGCATAACAGCCCAACAAAATTTTTGAAACTAATGACAATCCAGCAAAATTTCACCGATTAAATTGTTCACAGCAGCAAGAATAGTCAATACACAAGAGTTTAGAAGTTACCTTAAGCTCCCACTAGCTTTTCTCAAGAGTGGTTGAAACCCTAGCCCTTCTTAACCATGAAAATTGAGCTTCCAACACCTTAAAGAACATGAAAGAGAAGCTTAGGAGCAAGGTTATACGCGTTAAGAGCTATATCATCGGAGAAATCGGCTTACCTTGTGAGATTTCTCCTCTCTCTCTCTCTAAGAGCTCTCAACTTTCTCCCACTAGTTTTAGCTGGTTCAGCACATCAGAAATGAGAGCTGAAGATGATGAGAAAATATTTAATTCCATGCTGATGTCATCTTTTATTTCGATGATGTCATAATTCCCGTTTTCAGATTTTCTGGCAGATTTTCTGCCCAAACTTTGAAAATTCATAACTAATTATAGAAAAATATAAATGAGGTGATTGCAAATCCAAATGAAAGGTATTTAAGTCCTATTTATAGGAAAAATATGGGCCATTACCCAAAATTACCACAAAATTCCAGAATTACATAAAATGCATCGCTGCCCCAAAACAGAGTTCAGTTTCCATTCCAAATTTTAGACAGTCATATGTCCTAGCTCATAAAATGAAATGGAGGAAATTATTTGTCCATTTTGAAGCATGGAATGTGAAATTTAAAATTGGAAAGTTTCAGAATTTTTAGACACCATTTGGTTATTCAAAACCTTCACACAAACTGACTGCCTAGAATAGAGTTTCACTGGACAGAATTTCAGATTTTTCATCTTTGCTTCCAATGGTCCCATTTTCATACCAAACATCATTACCACATAAATTTTCACAAGGAATCCATTGGAAACACCAAATCAATCAAATTCACATCTCATTGACATGTTTTCTCAACAATCTCAACATGTCAACACAATTCACATTTCAAAACCTAACATTGCAACTTTTCCATTCCAAAGTTCCAAACCAATTTCAATGACATCAAAACACACTATGACACCATTTCCAACACAATACCCCATTCAATTATTCCCTCTATTCTAAGTTAATTTGGATGTTAATCCATAATTGAACTCAAACATAGGGTTTTGGTGTTGCTCACAACACACACGAATCACATTTGAGTGCCAAATTACATCATATTCTCCAAAAGGGATATTTATCATTAACCACAGCCACTTTTGGAGTCATTAACCCTTAATCACAATTTGGGATGTTGCTAAATCGGGGCTTAGGAATCCACTAATCTCAGGCTTATTCTCTAAGCTCAAGTCTCAAAAGCCGGGGTATTACACAGTCCACTTACATTTGTAGATTGGACCAACTTCATTCACGGTAGACTTTCAGCTTATGAACATTGACCTATCCTACTCTATGCTATTATGGAGGCCATGGATTTACTCAGTTGGGGCAGTACCTTCTACCTTACACCTTAAGGTAAATTTTGTTGATAGCGGGAAGATAGTGCTAATTAAGGGTGAAGAAGAAATCATGGTGAGCAAGCCGAGTTCTCTTCTATACATTGATGCTGCCGAGCACAAGGAAGGAATGGTTTTCCAAGGCTTAGAAGTCGAAGGACCTAAAGGATATAAAAATATTAACTCCATAGTAACCAAGATAATGGAGAAGAATGGGTTTAAGTGTGGTGGAGGATTGGGCACTCACCTTAGAGGCATCAAATCCCCCATAAATCTGTAAGAGAATCACAAGCGCCAAGGGTTAGGATGCAAGCCACCATTGGAAAGACAGTTGAAACAGCGAGCAAGCTTGAAGATAGGGAGGGAGGATGAGCACTTTGAAATCCCCCAAATAAGGAAGACATTCCTGGTATCCTCTGAAGTGCTAAACAAGTCGACTGTTGCAATGATTTCAACAATATACAGAAAAACCTCCACGTGGATTTCAGCTGATAATTTTGGAAGAGCTTTGGAAAATTGGGAGTTTGAGGATACCTTCAATTATATTATTTTAGAGTAACATGCCTAGCTAAAAGTTATCCTTTTATGTTTTGTATGCGCCTTTAGGCAAGCTCTTATATGAACCATGAATAAAGAATGATATGAGAATAAAATTCACTTATTTATATCAATTCTTCCTTTTTCCCTTCTATTAATTCGTTGTTCATTTTTTGCCCTCCAGGAAATCGATTTCCTCAAAACTCTTGTCTAACGCAGAGGTTTCTGAGTCCCTGAACGATGATTCGCTTGTTGCCATTGATATGCATGATTACAAGTATGATGATGATGAGATCATTCAAGTATACAAAAAAATCCTTGAATTCGACGATAATAGAATATGCCCACATGAAGACGTAATTGAAGTAATAAATATGGGCACAGAGGAAGAAAAGAGAGAACTAAAGATAGTATATAACCCCGAAAGAGGGCAAATGGTTGAACTCTTCAAAGAATTCATGGATGTGTGCACATGGTCCTATCAAGACATGCAAGGCCTTGATCCAGGGGTTGACTGTCACAAGATTCCCTTATTCTTAGACACCAAGGCTAAAAAGAAGAAATTGAGGAGGCTCACTTCTGATATTTCCTTAGTGGTTCAAAATGATGTGATGAAGCAATTAGAAGTAGGTTTCCTGGAAGTAGCTAAATACCCATAATGGATAGCAAATGTTGTTCTTATCCCAAAGAAGGATGGAAGAATTCAAATGTGTGTTGATTATTGAGATCTAAATAAAGCTAGCCTAAAAGATGATTTGTCATTGCCTCATATTAATGTCCTAGTTGATCATATGGCTTGTAGCTATAGGTACTCGTTCATGGATGGGCACTCAGGGTATAACCAAATCCTTATGGATAAAAAGAACAAAGAGCAAAACCACATTTATTACACAATAGGGCACTTATTGTTACCACGTCATGCCATTCAGGCTAAAGAATGCTGGGGCAACTTATCAGTGTGCCATGGTAGCACTCTTCCATGATATGATGCACGAAGAACTTGAAGTATACGTGGATGATATGGTAGCTAAATCTTCTAAGGGAGAAAGCCATGTTATGGTATTAAGAGAGTTGTTTGGAAGGCTACGCAAGTACAAGCTATGGCTAAATTCTAAAAAATGCATCTTTAGGGCTTTATCTGGGAAATTATTGGGCTTTATTGTAAGTCAAAAAGGGATTATAGTAGATCATGACAACGTAAAAGTAATACGGGAATGCCCTATCCTCAAACAAAAAAGGAAGTTCAAAGCTTTTTGATGCGGTTGAATTACATTGCACGATTCATTGCCAACCTGACTACAACTTGTGAGCTGATATCAAGTTTTTTAAGAAGAACTAAACAAGAAAGTGGGATGAAGGTTGCCAGCCAGCATTTGATAGAATCAAGGATTATTTGCGAAATCCCCCAATTTTGGTTCCTCCTACACCAGGACGACCTTTAATTTTGTATTTGAAAATACGACTAAACTCCATAGGAGCCATGCTGGGGCAACACGATGCATTTAAGCGAAGAGAACAAGTAATCTATTACTTGACCAAGAAGTTTAATGACTGTGAGTCACATTACCAGATGATCGAGTAAACTTGTTATGGTTTAGTCTGGGCTACAAGGAGGTTGAGACAATACAAGCTTTATGACACCACTTGGTTAATTTCTAGAGTGGACCCACTCAATACATGTTTGAAAGCCCGCATGTAGCTGGAAGAGTTTCTAAGTGGTAGGTAATATTGTCTGAATATGATATAAGATATGTTACTCAAAAATCCATCAAAGGTGGTACGATAGTCGATCACTTAGCGGAAAACCCCATAGATGAATGCCAGCCACTAGATTTCAAATTCCCAGATGAAGACATATGTGCTACAGAGGATCCAATTGAGGAAAGAAAATCAAAGGAGTGGGAGATGTATTTTGATAGAGCAGCAAATATGCATCACAATGGTATAGGGGCAATAATCATATCCCCAGACGAAAAGCAATTTCCAATTGCTATAAAGCTAGGGTTTAACTGCACCAATAACATGGCAGAATATGAAGCTTGTATTAATGGTCTCCAAGTTGCCATAGATCTTGGAATAAAAAACCTAAAAGTTTATGGTGACTCAGCTCTTTTAATTTATCAGGTGACTGGTGAATGATGTACCAAAGACCTAAAGTTGATCCCTTATTAAGAGTATTTGATAGAGTTGATCAAAACTTTTGAAGTAATCAATTTCCATCACATGGCCAGAGAAAAGAATCGCTTTACTGACACTTTAGCTACTTTACAGCTATGATCTAACTCGATTGTGGGGTCTAAGTTCAGCTAATGCAGATTGAGACTAGAAGATCGCCAGCATTTTGCTTCAATATTGGAAGAGAGCACGATGAGCAACCTTGGTGCCATAGTATCAAGATATATATGGAACATGGTACTTACCCTCCAGATGCAACACACAATAAAGAGAAGACCATCCAGCGAATGGCCATAGGCTTTTTTATTAGTAATAACGTCCTGTATAAGAGGAGCTATGAGGGAGGTACACAAGATTATGGAAGAGATCCATGAAGGTATATGCGGTATACATGCAAATGGCCACTCATTAACTAAACAAGCTCAAAGATCCGGTTACTACTGGATAACTATGGAGAAGGATTGTATCAATTATGTTAGAAAGTGTCATAAGTGCCAGATACGCAAATAAAGCTAATACTCCTCTGACTCTAATGCATAGTCTTGTTTCTTTATGGCCTTTTTCCATATGGGGAATTGATATCATCTGGCTGATTAACCCAAAAGCTTTGAATGTTCATCATTTCATCCTCGTTGCTATTAACTATTTTACTAAGTGGGTGGCAGCCAATTCCTTTGCTAGTATTACTCAGAAGGCTTTTATCAAATTATTAAAGGCCAATATCATATGTAGATATGGGTTGCCAGAGAAGATCATAATTGATAATGCACCAAGCCTCAATGGGGCATCAGTTCAAGAATTATGTGATCAGTTCAAGATCAAACATCATAATTCTGCACCATATAGGCAACAGATGAATGGCACGATTAAGGTAGCCAATAAAAACATTAAGAAGATTATCGGCAAAATGACAGTGACCTATATGGACTGGCATGAAATACTTCCATATGCATTACACGAATATCGTACCACAATATGTACTTCAATTAGGGCAACCCCTTACTCTTTAGTTTATGGCATAGAGGCTGTCACTCTAATTGAAGTGGAAATACCATCCCTGAGAATGTTGGCTGAATCAGACCTAGATAAAAGTAAATGGATACGCGCTTGGTTTGAAGAATTAAATATGATTGAAGAAAAGAGGCTCACAGTATTATGTCATGGGCTATTATATTAGTCACAAGTGGCAAGGGCCATTAATAAGAAACTGTGACCTAGGGGGTTTAAAGTAGGAGACCTAGTTCTCAAGTAGATCCTGCCAAATCAAGAAGATGACAGAGATAAATGGGCTCTGAATTATGAAGGCCCATATATTGTTAAGAAGGCTTTCTCTGGAGGGGTATTGATATTGACAAACATGAATAGCCAAGATTTACCAAGACCAATCAATTTAGATGCTGTAAAGAAATACTATACGTAAACAAAAGCTCACCAAGTTGAAAATTTGAAAGGGCGCCTTTGGTAAAAGTTAGAGTGGAAAAAGAATAAAAGGGCTCGCTAAGTTGAAAACCTGAAAAGGCAGCTTAGGCAGACGTTAGAGAAAAAACAAATAATAATAAAATAATAGCTCGCTAAGGTGAAAACCCAAAAGTATAGCCTAGGCAAAAGTTAGAGGAAAAAAAAAAGCTCGCTAAGTTGAAAACCCGAAAGGGCGGTTTAGGCAAAAATTAGAGCACAAAATTGGGAGCTCGTTGAGTCAAAAACCCAAAAGGGTAGGTTAAAAAAATGACGAAGAAGGTTACCAGTCCTAGTCCCATAACTCTTTTTACTTTGTTTATTTAGAAGACTCAGTAATCATTCATCGAAAAATGCATATCTTTGGTAATTAAGCAAGGCACTATCAGGGGGACTACATGTAACTGAAAGCGAAGGACCTTCTAATAGCATCACATCTACACCAATATGTGCTCATCATTATGCATCCATTTGAATATTGGAAGACTATTTCCTTTAAATGAATCTTCATCCTTAGTATATCTTTCCCTTCTATTAAATAACATGTCAAACTTTGTGTCATGATTTGTATAAGGGTAACTCTTTTTAATAAAGCACAAGTTTTGTCTAGATAAACACTCAAGATGATATAAATGGTGTCCTCTACTCCCAGTTAACTTGTGTAATTTCAGGATCATTAGGTAAAGTCCCAACTGGAATTTCTGTTATAGGGTTAAAAAGTTGACAAAGGGACACAATCTAAACTGAGGGTTATAGGTTGTGGCGTCTATGTGAATCTCATTATACACATATTCATACATCTGACAAGACTGCACGAGTAAGGGGTTTTTGGTTAAACACTTGGATGAAGAAGGAGCCATATCACCTACTAGGCTATTCTTTGACACCACAATTATTGCACACATTCTCATTAGCATTTCATCATCTCCATTATCAACATCACCATAAACATCATCATCATCACTACTATCATTGTCATCAGCAGCATTATCATTATATTCATCATCCTCATTAGGATTCCATCATCACTATCATAATCATTATTAGTGTCATTACCTCCATCATGATTTCATAATTTTGATATTCCCCTCATTATCATGACCATTATCATCCTCTTTATCATCATTGTTGTCATCCTCATTAGGATTTTATCATCACTGTCATCATTATTATCAATGTCATCATCTTCATAAGCACTACTCCAAGGGGTATCACATGTTTATGGCACCCTTTCAAAGCCCTGTACTGGCAGGCACCCTCAAAGCCTAGTACTGGCTGGCACCCTTTTCAAAGTCTTATACAGGCAGGTACCCTTAAAGCTTAGTAATGGCTGTCACCCTTCTAAAGCCCTGTACCGGTAGGCACCCTCAAAGCCCAGTAATGGCTGGAAACTTTTTAAAGCCAAGTAATGGTTGGCACCCTTTTCAAAGCCCTGTACCAGCTAGCAACCTTAAGACCCAGTAACGGCTGGCACCTTTTTCAAAACCCTGTACCAGCAGACACCCTCAAAGCTCAGTAATGGCTGGCACCCTTTCAAAGCCCTGTACTGGAGGGTACTTTCAAAGCCCAGTAATGACTGGCACCCCTTAAAGCCCAATAACGGTTGACACCCTTTCAAAGCCTAGTAACAGTTGGCACCATTTTCAAAGCCCTGTACCGGCAAGCACTCTCAAAGCCCAGTAACGGCTAGCACAATTCTTTCAAAGCCCAATACTGGCTGGCATCCTTTTAAAGCCCTGTACCGGCAGGCACCCTCAAAGCCTAGTAACGGCCGGCACCCTTTTCAAAGCCTTGTACCGGCATGCACACTCAAAGCCTAGTAACTGCTGGCACAATTCTTTTAAAGCTCAATAATGCTTGCCACAATTCTTTTAAAGCCTTGTAATGGTTGGCACCCTTATCTTTACTTGCTTCATAGACGAGAATATCACTTTTCTTAGCTACGAAATAAGTAAAGAGGGGCAATTGTGAACACCCTATTTTGTCCGGGCCTCACTCAAAAATTAAAAAACTTATAAAAAAGAAAAAATAAAAGAATTCCTCTCATTGATGATGATTGATGTCTAAATTGGCAATCATCATTAAAGGGAAAATTTAAAAAAAATATAATAAACAAAAATTAAAAAAATCCTCCCACTGTTGATAATCGATATCCAAATTGGCAATCATCATTAAAAGAAAAAAAATAAAAATAAAAATATAAAAAAAATCCTCTCATTGATGATGATTAGTGTCAAATTTGACATTGTCATTCACTAAAGGAAAATAAAAAAAATATAAAAAAAGTATCTCCCATTCATAGGTTTAAATTAGGAAGTTGCTTGTGGGAAAATATAAGAAAATAAATAAAAAATGAAAATAAAAAATAAAAAATCTCATTTATGTTGATAGGTTTAAATTAGAAAATTACTTGTGGGAAAAATAAGAAAAATATCATATTGATTGTAATTAGGTCAAGTGAAGAAGTTTTATTGATAGAAAAAATAAAAACGAAATAAAAAAAGAAAATAAAAAAAATCTCTTATTGAGGGTGATTAGGTCAGGTTCGGTAGTTTTTAACATAAAATACAAAAAAAATTTAAAAATGAAAATTCAAAAAAGAAGGAGTATTTATGAAGAAAACCTTATCTTAAGACTATAAATAAGAGTGCAAGGGTTGACGCAAAATGCACAAGAATTTTGGGAGTGAAGAGAGGCAAGGTATGTGCTTCCTTGTCTTCTTATAATGTTAGGTGTCATGCTTACTAAATATAGATAATGCGATTGTATTTGCCTCTTATTTATTATGTGGTTCTATCACCCTATTTCTTGTTATAGCGGAGTTTAAAGCATAAAAGGTACACACTCTCACCATGTCTTTATTGATTTTCTTGTCTTCTTGGACTTTCTACAATGAATAATATGATGAGAATCCAATTCCTTATTGGCTTGATGAGCTCTCTTCTTTTTTCCTTCTCTCCCTGTTGCAAATAAAAAAGTTTTAAAATAAAAATAAAGAGGTTCTTTTCTTAAAATAAACAAATTTGGCTTCATATGAGAAAATAAAGAAAAAAAATTGTTTTTTTTAAATTAAAAAATACAAACCAAACAAAAAATATTTTTCTTGAATAAATTAAATAAAATTTTTCTAAAAAACACTAACCAAGTGATACGCCTTTCTACTTTCAAACTACGTGTGATTCCCTCTAAAGGGTACATAGGTTCTATGTTTTCATTCTAGGTCATGTCCAACTTTGTAAATAAATATATATTTTTTCTTATTTTCTTTTTGTAAATAAATGTTCATTTTCTTCTTTAGTTTTCATTTCATTTATTTTTGTAAATATTCTCTTTTTATTTGGGTAATTATCATAAGATTAAAGGCCATATTTATTTTTAAATAATTAACTTAGGGTAACCATTCTTATGAATGGGTGTTATGTGTTGCCTAACACCTTCTCCATACACAATTGACTCCCAAACCCTAAATGGTTTTTGTAGATTAGTTTCATTTTCAAAAAAAGGTTTCCAAAATTATCCTTTTTCAAAATTTTGGTGGTGGCTCCTTATTTTCCAAATTTCGGGCGCTACAAGGAACCACTACAAATTAAAAATTTGAAAATTGAAAGTTTATTTCCCACCAACCGGCATGAACTTTTTTAGCATTTTTTGTGTGTAACCGCTACAAATTGTCAAACATTTGAAATTTGAATTTTATATCTCGCCAGTGGTTGTCATTTTTGTAGCGGTTTATTTAACTATAATCGCTACAAAAATGTACTTGGTAGCAGTTAAGGTAGCGGTTTTGGAACATCTACAAATAGTTTGACATTGAAGGATTTGAATGTAAGCTTTGAAGCACCCGTCATTATGTATTCACTCATCTTCTTGCTAAATTTTTTCACTAGATATAGATAAGTCATGGATCAGGTTGCAATGCAATTCTCAAGAATATTTGTACAAATTAAATAATATCTTGGATTTTTCCTACTCTCACACTAGCTGTAATGGTAAAATTGTCTTTCCGTGTCAGAGATGCAAGTTCAAGAAGTGGCATGCATGACAAGTTGTTAAGAAATATTTGCTTGTGAAGCCTTTCCTAGAAAACCATACGTTCTGGGGAGTTTATGGAGAGAAACTCGGTATGAGATATGATGATGCTATTCCTTGAAGTTCACAAGTATGTGTTCAAGTAGATGAAGATGATCCTATTAATGATGCTGTACGTGATGCGTTTGGTTTTCAAGACGAAAAGTAGAATTGCAGGGTTCAGAGTCAGTGTTTGTGAGGAATGAAGCAACTCAGGTTTTTTTTAGCTTAATGGATGAAGCAAATCATCCTTTATATCAAGGTTGTTGAAAATACTCAAAATTATCTTTTTTGATCAAATTATATCATATCAAGTGCCTGTGTTAAATCACAGATAAGGGAATGTTGATGTTGCTATAATTATTACAAGATTCATTCCTGGATGTGGAGATTCCTACATCGTTCTATGAGGCCAAGAAGATTATTAACAGAATGAGCTTAAACTACAAAAAAATTGATGCATGCCCCAACGATTGTATGCTGTATTGGGGTGATGATTCCGGCAGGGAAACTTGTAAGCGATGTCAGACATTGAGGTAAAAGACAATTTAGAAGTAGAAAAAGAAGAAGAATAAACCCACAAAAATTATGAAGTACTTTTCTTTGAAGTCGCGCCTATAAAGATTGTTATGTCGTCGAAAACGGCAGAGCATATGAGGTGGCATGAAGTTGATAAGAATGAAGATGGTAAATTAAGACATCCCTAGGATGTAGACGCTTAGAAAACGTTTGCCAAAGACTTTCTGTCTTTCATGGCTGGCCCTAGAAATGTTCGGCTTGCTTTGGCGACCAGTGGTTTCAATCCAGTTGGGAATCTTAGCATAAGTTATAGTATTTGGCTGGTAATCTTAGTTCCCTATAGCTTACCCCCTGGAAGTGTATGAAACAAAGCTCCTTCATTTTGTCTATGATTATTCTAAGCAAAAAGGCATCGGGTAATGACATCGATATGTATCTTCAACCGTTTATTGTGAAAATGCTTGATTTATGGAATGTCGACTTCGAGACATATGACACGTATAAGAAGACATTGTTCAACTTGCGTTCAGCCTTGATATGGATGGTTAGTGACTTTCCTAGCTTGGGAACATTATCTAGTTGGAATGTGCATAATGGGTCGGTATGTCCAGCTTGCAATTTTGATTCTGACGCAGTGCACCTTCCCCACAGTCGAAAGTAGTGCTTCATGGGGCATTAGAAGTTTCTTGATGGAAAGCACAAGTTTAGATTGCAACGGAATCGCTTCAACGGGAAATCAGAAAAAAGAGGATTACCTCAAACTTTATCCAATGCGGATATCTTATAGTAGCTTGAGGATGTTGAATTCGAGTTTGGAAAAAGCGACGATACAACAAAAGCAGGGTGAAAGACGGGCAGGACTTCTGCTTCTGCCCCTCAGCAATGGAGGAAGATAAGCATTTTCTTTACTCTTCCATATTGGAAATCTAATTTACTCCGCCATAGTCTTGATGTCATGAACATTGAAAAAAATGTGTGTGACAATGTGCTATATCTGTTGCTTAATGAAACCAAAAATTCAAAAGATCATCTCCAAGCAAGGAAAGATTTACGTGCCATGGGAGTTTGTGAAGAAGCGTCGCCATATAAGCATGACAAATTTCAACTAGCTAAGTTCACACTCACAAAACTGAACAAGGAAGTCTTCCTCACGACGTTGAAGAAAATAAAAGTTCCTGATGGGTATTCAAGCAACATTTCATGATGTATTGACATGCAGGCTCCAAAGGTTGTTGGGCTGAAGAGTCATGACTCACATGTTCTTATGCAACAGTTACTTCCACTAGCTATAAAGAATGCACTTGCTTTTGATGTGTGCATCATTTTGGTCTAACTTTGTTCTTTCTTTCGGAAGTTGTGTTCCAAGGTTTTGATCATTAAGGAGTTCAATCAGCTACAGTCCAAAATCATTGTTACGCTTTGTCATTTAGAGATGATCTTTCCTTTGTCCTTTGTCACTGTGATGGTTTACCTTACAGTCCACCTTGTTATGAAACAAAGCTCGTTGGCCTAGTTCAATATCAATAGATGTATCTTATTGAGAGGTACTCATTTTACATATGTGCGTCATTTTTATTTCCTATGTTTGCTGGTCACCCTTTTCAACATTTAGTATCATTTTCCCCTTCTTTACTTTATAGGTTTCTTGGAAAATTGAAATCTTACGTAAGGAATAAGGCATGGCCAGAAGGTTTTATAGCTGAAGGTTATATAGGGGATGGGGTCCTGTATTTCTATTCAAGGTACTTTGATGACATTGAGATGGCTTTCAACTGACCGCCTCGTGTAGACAATTGTCCTGAACTTGTGTCATCATCAGGAGAATTTATCCCTCGTGTTGGCAAACTATTTGGAGAAACTGATAACTTCAAACTAACGGCAATTGAGAAGTTGCAAGTACATAGACATGTTGATTAATTGCTATCAAGTTGAACCATTTCTTAACTAAGAATTGTATGCTCATGTTATTTTATATCTTTCATAACATTTTTTACTTACATTTCATGATCTTCCTCTCATAATTACTTGTAGGGAATTCAAAAGTCATGTGAAGCGTCAACTCAGGATTCATACACAAACATCCTCCAAAGTTGACAAAAAGGTCCACAGAGAATTCCCAAGCTGGTTTGTGCGTAGAATACTAAATGGCCACAACCCATACTCGCCATATTTCACAGCTCGCAATCGGCCCTCTTGACCATGCCAAAAGGTTTATAGCATACAATATTAATGGTTTCATGTTTTGCATGGTTTCACAAGATCAAGGATTGCAAACTCAAAATTCGGGTGTTTTTGACATCTTTGGGACAAGGAGTTATGTAAGCAGTAGTGGCACCAACATGTAATTCAGAGGTGTCCCTTACTATGGAAAGCTTCTTGATGTCGTCGAACTAGATTACCAAGGCCATTTCACCGTGATGCTGTTGAAGTGTTTGTAGGCAAATACCACTACTTTTAGGGGACTCATAACTGACAACTTAGGTAGGCATCACATCGGTAAATTTCTCACGACCAATTCACACTGGTCTTTCTGATGATGATGAGCCGTATACTCTTGCCTTAGAGGTACATCGGGTTTATTATGTCGAGAATGAGAGGCATAGGGATTGGCATATGGTGGTTCATTTAAAGCCTCAAGTCCTTTACGATATGGGTGATGGTGATAACATCTCCTACGAGAGTGAGCCATTCAACCCGCCAATTTCGAAAACTTCTTCCCTGAATGCGATGATATTTTACTTACAGTTTGGTGCATTTTTTTATGTTCACATCATTTAAATTTAATTTTTGTACAAAATAATACCTCACTAAAAATTTCTTCACACAATTTTTGTAGGGATGGCGAGAAAGAATGATCAAACAAATTATGCTTTTGTTTTTGTAACCCTTGATGTATATATTTTTTAAAAAAATTTTGGACAATATTTGTAGCCGTTATATAACCGCTACAAAATCACCCAAAAACCGTTGCAAACATAACAACCGCTACAAAATTAAACTGTTACAAAACCTGTCACCTTAACCGCTACAAATGTTGTGCAGATCCCTATAAATACCTCACCACATCTTATTTCAAACACTCCTCATTTTCTTTCAATCATACCTTTTTTTCGTTTTCTCTCATTTATAATTGTTTTTCAAAGAGCTGAGAAGCTAAACAAGTTGATGAAATATGGTTAAAAAATTTTTTATTCTTTCATTTCAATATTTTTTTCCTTTGCATAATATTTATTCTCACTATTTTTCTTTGTTGCCGATATTGAAGGACATTTTCTCACTGTTTCCTATTTTCCTTACATAATGATAACCACATTGTAGCAGACAACATAATTTCTTATCACCTACATATCCTCAATAATATTACAAGTATAAACTTTATACTTATCCAACTTAATTTAATCATTCTTTTTAAGTAATAACTACTATAAGCTAAACTACTTAAATAATAAACTATTCAATCCAATATTATAAAAATGGAAACAGATAATTGTTTAATTTTTTTTAAAATCTCACAAAATAATTTTAGTGGTTTTAAAAACTACAACCGCTACAAATTTAAATACAAAATGGGATTAAATTTCTGGCACCACTTTTAGCATTTCATATGATATTAGTAGTGGTTTACAAACTGGTACTAACTTTTGGCGTCATTTTTTTGAAAAATTACTATTTCAATTTAGTAGTGGTTTTTTAGCTACTACAAAAATGGAGTCAAATTTTCATTTTTCATTTACCGCCACGTAAAATTGTGGCGATAAGATTTGTAGCAGTTATAAAACACCTATAATGTAGACATATGATGTGTTGATAACATCAAAATCTTGTAGCGGTTAAAAGAAACTGCTATAAATGTAGCAATGGTTTTGTTACTTTAGTAGCGATTATTATTAATGGCTACAAAAATGTTTACAACAGTGGATTTTGTAACGGTTTTGTCAACCGCTACTAATGTCGTTTGCAGCGGTTAAAATCGCTATAAATACACCTTTTTAATTGCTACTAAATTACATTTTTTTTTGTAGTGTCTTAGGCTCATGATCATGGATCTTACAGGAGATGATTTGCACATGAAAGATCGCATTGTTTGAATTTGGGTAAAATATATTCTTAGTGAAAAGGAAAAGGGCTTCGTCAAATATTAATCATAATTGTGCGTACGTAGTTGCATCATTGGTGGTGGATAATATTTATTGCTTGTGACATCTTTTCATCATAGTCATAATAATTTGAAGCAAAGGCACCAAAAGTATATATCAATCAATATTAATTCATAAGTTAAAATAAAATAATTGAGCACTTTTCTTTTATTGTTCAATTTTTGCTCTTTCCATGACATCATAAATAAGATATTATATGTAAATGATAAACTATTTTATTTTTGTTATAACACACCCAAAAATTTTATACTTGTACTAGGTAAGGCAACTAACACAAGAGGGATGAATGAGGCGTGTTTACAAAAATTTTAACTGTTCTTAAATTCTTCAACAAATTGAAATACTTACTATCAAATTACTTCGCAGATTAATTACTACTATCAACTATTGCATGAATCAAATAACTGTTTTGTATTGAGTAAAAGCCAAATTGTTGTTACAAGGTGACTTTTGTTGGCTCAAGACAATATAATTTTAAGTAGATGAAGATAGCGCACACTTCAATAAATAACACTTTAAAAAGATTGTTTTCAATAAAACTAAAACAATTTTACAATCTCTACAACGATCGGGATGCATCTTGTTTTGGCCTGAAGGTGCATTATGTCACACCTTACTTTCCATGTATATAAAAGAGCAACATAGACAATTCAGGAGCCACTTTAGTCCCTTTCAAACTCTAAATATGTATTGCTAATCAAGTATTGTCATTACTTTATCAATTCTTGGTAACAAACATGATTTGAGATTTTGCAATTTTAAATTTTTTTTCTATCATTTGCCCAATGAATTTAGGGTTACTATTTATTCGATAACCCCTTTATTCTCAATAAACTTCAAAAAAATCATAACTAATTCTAAAAAATCTAAAGAGAGTGGCTTAAGTCTCTAGATGAAGCTCTACATGTCCTCTACAGGGGAAAATATCAAATGGTCCAATTTCTTAACCAATCATTCTAGAAAATCCACGTCATCTATACTATTCATTTGGTCACTCAGCACATCAAGATTATTTGTGCCAACTTGAAAAATTGTTTTCTTTTAATTTATGCATCAAGTTTTAGCAAATTATAGCCTGTTTAAAAGCTCTAGATGTGTATCTTTGGGCAGGAAAATTTCGTGTCTAGCTAACTAAGTTCATTTGCTCTATTTTTGCTTCATCCAAAGTTTAGTGCTCAGTACGGCGTTTTTACCCTCTAACTTTGCTCCCATTTGGCATTCATAGTCATTCACCTTATGAAGTAAATCAACAAGTTGTCTCTTCAAATTCATTTGGTGGCCCTTTAACTTCAAGTGAACCTTTGCAAATTCCAAGCGGGCCAATGTCAAGGACAAGAGCTAATAAAAATTAAGGAAGCATAATGGGCTAGTGCAAGAGATCCGGCCAAAGCAAATGACAAATGGATTAACAAATTTGAACAAAAATGTTGAAAACGTTACTAATTTCATTTAGGCTGAAAATGGAGTTGTTGATCAAGTTATGGGCCTAGTGACTGAAAGAGCTTGGACTAAGTACTACTCATGAAAGGACTCATATGGGCCAAGATAATCGCATTTTGAGCTTTAAATGATGGTTATATTTTGTTGATTTTATTTGCGAGAAAATTATTAAATAATTTGACATATTTGACTTTTGACTTCCCTAGTTTATTGAATTCTTTTTTTGTTATTCATTTTCTAATTAGCATTTAATATTTTGATTCTCTAGATTGCATTTAATGCTCTTTAGGTCATAATTTACAATGCATCCTTTAAATACATTGTAACCCTCATTTTGTAATGAGACTTGAGATTTGACTTTTGAAGAGTGGATTCTCTCTATGGTTCATTATTGAACTAACAAACTTATCAAGGCTTGATCAATCTTGTGTCATCTTCCAAAATTTTGAGTCCTACTTCATCCATGCTCAAAGGCTCAAGTGGATCACTAGATATTTGTTTAGCTTTATTGGGGTGAGTATATCTTCGATTAGTTGTGGGTTCGTACTATATATGGTATTAAAGCTTCAGATCTAAACTCAAGTCATATCTTTATGTTCTTTGTTTCCATGTTCATTATGTGATTTGTGCCTTTTTTTGTGTCTATTCATTTTCAACTTTTCTGTTTGTCACCAAAATTTTTTCCTTTGTTCATTCTATTTTTCTTTGAGTTTTACGATGCATAGTAAGTCATTTTCCTAGTTCAAAATTTCGTCTTTCTACTCTTTTTGAAATCACTTCAATCTGATTTTTCTTTTGTGAGTTACATCCATTTTAATCAAGATGTGTTTTCTAGAATTCTTGTGTCTGTTCATCTTCTATTTTTCTAGAATGTCACCCAACTTTCTTGTTCAACCACTTTTCCTTTAAGTTTTCCAACATTTAATAGGTTGTTTTCATTATTCAAAATCTCTTCTTTCTATTCATTTTGATTTAATTTCAATCCATTATTTTAAATGAGTTACATCCTTTTGAAAAAGGACACATTTTTTTTTTGAATTTCTAGAATTAGATTGCTTGTGTTGTGTTGTTTGTGATAGATTGTACTATTTTCTTTAAACCTTAGTAGGAAAAAAATACAAAAAAATTAGAAAAAATTTAAAATAAAAAGATGTGAAAAAAATATAGAGGAGAAAAAAAATCTATTAATAGATGTGCTGGAAGTGTTCTTTGCAAGCATCTATCTTGATATCTAGAATTTGATCGAACCTTTTCAATCTGTGTCAATTGAACTCTTGATTTCCTTGAACTCATTTTCCAATTCTCACTTTGATATTCTAAATTTCTAAGTGTTGTGTTGAGTTTTCAAATTGTGATTGATTTGATTAAATTGGTAAGTTCTTCAAAGAGCCTCAAGAATAATTGAGAGGGTAGAAAAAGGCAAGAGTAACAAATATCAATTTAAAAGCCAAATTTGTGTGAAACATGAGTGAAACTAAACTTGTTTGAGTGAATCATGTGAGTAGAGTAGTGAGGTCCCCTTTTCTCTATTGTTAACTTTTCAGGCATCAACATGTATGGTGAAAAAGAATTTTAGAGAGCATTACAAAAAAACATTGAATTTGTGATGGAATTTGCCACATAATTCAAAGTTCTTGATGGATTTACGACGGAAGTACATTTTTTATGGAATTTCTGACAAATTTTGTTCCGTTATTTATAGGACCATGGCAATTCAATTTCCGATGGATCGGAATTCTGTCGGGGAAATTTGTGACGATTTAGAATTCCATTGCTAATTGTTTGTTAAAATTTAAAATGCCACGTAAACCTTCTTAGGAGAAGCACATGTCATGTTCATAAGAGGCCACCTCATTGTCGGCCTCTCACTGGTGGTGCATGTATTAGCTCTAGTGACCATTGCCTTATCCTGCGATCACCATGTGTCCGCTCCACCGGCCACCAGGTGTATCCTCCTCGTAGTGTGCCATATTTCACCTTCTCAATTCTAAAAATGTGACCTCCCCGCATCTCAAACCCACAACTTCCTGTATGCACGCGTAAGTCTTTGTGAGTTGAGTTGCAATGAACCTGCGATACTTTATTACAAATATATATATATATATATATCATTTAAAACTAATAATAAACTATAAAAGAATTTGAAATAATTTTTATATATTTATTATAATTGTTGAATATAAATTAATTTCAAATCATACATTATTAATATTATAAATTAATTTGAAATAGTTTAATATTATAAATATTATTTTTAATATAAAATTATTAATATAATATTAATAACGAATGATTTATTTTTAAATTTATTCTTAATTAACATTGATTAATAAATAATATTATAATATTATGAATATTATTTTTAATATAAAATTTATTTTTAATTTAATAAATAATATTTTTATTTTTATTTTTTAATTTAAAATTTATTTTTAATATAAAATTCATTTTTATTTAGTCACAAAATTTTTTAATGGCAAACTCTGTGGCTATTGGCCATGTAAAAATTCTGTTAGAAAAATTTCTGACGAAATTAGCCACGAAAAAACATTATGTGGCTAATTCTATCAAAAATTGAGTGTTTTTTTTTTTGTAGTAAAGATCTCTAATTCTTGTGAAATAGACTTCAATAGTAAAATGTTGAAGTAGAGCAATGGATGTCTAATCACTACTCCAAGTTAAAATGAGAATTATATAGTATACTGAAGGAGTTGAAACAAGGCTCCATGAGTGGTGAGGAATATTTGCAAGATATAGAGTTGCTATGATTAGAGCTACTGTTAAGGGAACTCCAAAAGCCACTATGGATCGGTAATGGAGTTGTTTGGAGTTTCCTTGGTGGACAATATAGAGCCAAATCAAACTTGTGAGGTTAGTGAACTAGGTGGAAAATGCTGATGGATGTAGGTGGCTGTTGTGTCTATTGCGATTCTTTGGGTTGATTTCTTATCTAGAGCTGAACTACCCTAAAGAAAGAGTGTCGATCCTCGCACCGAACTCTAAGCGAGTGGCTCATTATGAGACCTTGTTTACAAGCCTCCAAGAAGGTTGATAAGGCCTTGATTAGGGTTGAGGAATGAACATATCCTGGCATGGGTTGGGAAGTGAAAGACATAAAGCAAGTGATAAGTCATATTCCCCGCTTACTGCTCGTGTACTCAAGGAATGTAGTAGCTCAAGTAAAGCATAAACTAAGCACCAAAGCCTTACTTTGAAGCTCAGCATAGCCATTAAAGCTAGAAAGAAATCACTTTTTCTTTGAAGATGCATTGATATGAAGAGAGTGTTGGGCTTGGTAGGCAGAGTAGAAAATTAAAATTCAAAAGGTTTCCAATCCCTACTGCGGATCTGTCAATGATGTTTAAATCTAATAGTGGAGAAACGTACATTTTTTATGTGTTCAGTCTTTCTTTTTGATATCAAGGAGGTAATAGCTAGGATCAGCACTCTCTACTAGTATCCACATGAATAGGAATCTAACACGAATAGAGTGCTAGCACCACCAATGTCCCTCTCTAGAGTTTTTTTTCTTGCGGCTCTCTATATATCTTTCATCGCTAGTAGAAACCCTAGCTCACCCTTTTAAATAACTGATTAGTGCATTCTATTTTATGATGGATATTGGATTTTTAAAATTAATCTTAATTAATTTTGAAATACATATCATATCAATTAACACTTAATTATCTTTTGATAAGAAAATTAAATAAATATGGTTTAATAAATCTATCTAACAGTTTTAATTTAACCTATTTATTTAATCTAAATTTAGAGCTAATAAAAAAATATTTAATTTATCTTTATAAATTAAATTTGAGATATTATATCTTTATCATATTAGTTATTAAATTTAATTTATCAGATAAAACTAAATTTAAAACTAACACAATATAATAATATTATCATAATATATAATATATATATATATATTATGATAATATTATATTATTAAGTCTAGACATAACTTAGATTCAATGAATCTGGACATTATAGCTTGTGTTGGGCTATTTTTGTGTGCGACCCTATCGGCCCATATAAAGTTGGCAGTGGGCCAATGACTATACTAATCCAGAGGTTGTAAGCGGTCTCTAATAAAACATTACAACTACCCAATTTATATGAGGATCAATAAACCGATGCAACCTTTTATATAATTATATCACGTCCCTTTTGTCAGACGATATTTTAGTCAAGAATGAGGCATGGAAAGTGTCATCCTCCCATTCCTGGTCATTACTTTCTCGATCCCTGAGTAGTTGACTATAGAAATAGAAGCTCCTTTCCATTGTAGTATGGTCATACATTTCTCAGACTCACTCATCAAGGGGTCCAATAATATATCTCTACTAATGTAAGGGACAAATTCCATCTTGACCATTCACATTGCTCTATAAGAAAACTACCAAGCCTGAACATAGCCTTTATCATCACCCAGTCAAAGGTGACTTTTGACTAGGTCAAAGATGAGCGACTCTCGTGTAGGAATCCATGATGATCTCATGTCAAAAGGGCATAGTGATGTGGTTATACATGAGACAAGCTTATGACTTGATCTATATAGCTTTCTCATAATGGGTCGGTCCAGCACCTTGTACTTTTACAAGTGCCAAGGACTTTGATTTGTATCTCCATACTTCAAAGCATGGGTTTAAGAATCGGACCGGACCGGATGGTCCGACTGGTTGGACCGTCAACCGGTCAAGAGGATGGGCCGTGTTATTACGTTGAGCCGTTTTCGCTATGGGACCGTTTTGGATAGTTTTTGAACCGCTTTTGGGCCAGGAACTGTTATTGGACCGGAACCCGGAACGGGTTTGTAAGAACTAGCCGGCCCAATAACTCACTTTAAAAAAAAAACCCAGAATTTTTTTTTAGTTTTGATGCTGGAAACTGGAAAGTTTGCAAAGAGAAAAAAAGAAGCTTAATATAGAAAAACACAGGTTTATATTGTTTAATCTCATATATGTATTATGTGCATCTTTTTATTCTTAAATGATAAATATGTTCTCATTCTTCTCAAATGGCTCATGGCTCATAATTCTACATCATCTTGTTTGTTATTTTAAAAAGGTTAATATATTTCATATATATATATATATATATATATTTGCTGGGTAGTAGGATAAGTGCTTCAAATCTATCTTAGAGTTAGATGTACAGGTTTAGAATTGTTTAAAAAAAGAAGAACATATTAATTGAGTTATTTTATTTTAATAATTTTATACCAGAAGAACATATTAACATAATCAGATTTGTATAACCCTTGAGTGGTGGATATTTTAAGCATTTATCCTGATAGGTGATAATTGATGAGGTTTTTAAATGGTGTTTTGTGACTTTACTAACTTTATATGAAGTTAGACTAATGACTAATTATTGTAATATATATATATATATATATATAATATTTTTAAATTTAATTATTACGTTACCGGTCTGGCTAAACAGCTCAACCGGTCCAACCGGTTGAACCTTGACCCGCTGACTTTTCTGGCTCGACGTCCGGTCCGGCTTTTAAAACATTGCTTCAAAGTCATACTGGTCTTATTTTATCTTTACACCTGTATAGATGACCGATTATGGCCATTTTGGACAATCATTATGATTTAGCCAAGGATAGTTATCAAAGTGAACATGCAAATAATATGATAACAAAATAGAGAAATTCATTAAATAACAATGTTCAAAGTACAATGATTAGCCTTTAGGGAAAAATTTCCAACATCCTCCCACTTGCTCTAGGTACAATCATTAATTTACCTAATTCCCATTGTCCTAACATGATGCTCATGCTTTGCCTGTGCAAGAGTCTTGGTAAGAGGATAAGTAACATTGTCTTCTCCAACTACTTTGCATATTTTTATATCATTTCTAACATTGATTTCTCTAATGATATAAAATCGATTGACTATATGCTTGGTCCTTTGATGTGACCTAGGCTCCTTGGCTTGTGCAATAGCACTACTATTGTCACAGAACAAAGTTATTGGATTTTAGATGGTAGGCACCACCCCTAGTTTAGTAATGAAATTTTTGATCTAAACAGCTTCCTTAGCTACATCTGATACTGCTATATATTCATCTTTTATTATAAAATCTGCAACAAGTGCTTTGCAGTCTAATAACCCTCACTAGGATCTTGTTGATAACTGCTAGTCATACTTAAGGAAAATGAGACATCTGGTTGAGTACATAACATGGCATACATGATGGATTTAATGGTTGAGGCAAATAGAACCTTGCTCGTGCGATCTCGCTGATCAGGTGTATTAGGACACAAATCCTTGCTAAGATGGATGCCATGAGACAAGGGCATGTAACCCCTTTTTGAATCCTATATACTGAACCTATGCAGTATCTTGTCTATGTATTTGCTCTGACTTAGGCCTATAAGTCTCTTGGATCTATCTCTATAGATCCTAATCCCTAGGATATAGGTGGTTTTACCTAAGTCTTTCATCATGAAAGCCTTTCCTAACCAAGTCCTGACACTCTGCAAGGTAGGAATGTCATTCCCAATAAGTAGGATGTCATCTACATAAAGTACTAGAAATACAACTGTGCTCTCACTACTTTCTTGTAAACATAAGGTTCATCGATTTTTTGAATGAATCTAAACTCTTTGACTAATTTATCAAAATGATGATTCTGGATCTGGGAAGCTTGCTTCAATCCATAAATGGATCTTTGAAGACATGTACATGTTAAGGTAGTAACTTCATCTTTCATATATTATGCCATGGTTCATATTGTTATTGTAAGCGTTCCACCCAAGAGGGGGAGTTAATTAGGTGATACCATAAATTTTCGTTGCGTACAAGAAAATTGACAGAATATTTAAAGCAATTGAGAGTAAGGAGATATATCACTGAAGTGTGCTCTGGGAGTTATACTGGTTCGGCCATAACCACTTTGACCTACGTCCAATCCTCAGAACGTCTTTGAGAGTTTTACTATATCTTTCAAGATTCAGTGGGTTCTTGGCACCTCAGTACACAACAAGTTCCTTCACCTGGACACTCGCTCCCCCTTACACATTGTAATCAAATTCCCAACTCAAGGTTCAACAACCTTAAGTTGTGTCAATAATGAATATTAAGTTTTGTAATGAAAATCTCTCTTACTTAGCAAATGTATAAACACTGAAGTATAAAGAATGAGTATAAGAAAATAGAGCACAAAGAGTATATTGATCGATGTGTGATTGCTTGTTCTTAATTGTTCTCTTCTGTTCTTTGAATGCTCTATATATATAGATGATTTGTGGTGTCCGTTGGAAGCATTACAAATATGTCCGTTAGAGTCGCGCAATATACTTAGAATACTAATACAATAAAGGGTTAATCATATAGAAAACAAATCAATAATCACTAGATCAAAATTATGTTTTCTAGACTTTATTACTCGAGTGGCTACTCGAGTGATCATGCTCATTACTTGAGTAGTCCCTCGAGTAATCTCATTAAAAATTAGCAGAGAGTACGTCAATGTTTTCCTACCATATTACTCAATTAAGCATTCAAGTAATCTTTTCAATAATATTGGGTAAACAAGGTTACTCGAATGATCCCTTGAGTAAGCATCCATTTTCTTCATTGTTTATTTGAGTGATCCCTCGAGTAAATTTATAATAAGTTTTCAGATTACTCAATTACTCTCTTGAGTAACTACATCAAATTACTCCATACTTCACAAGCAGCAGCTAATTCAGGACTCTATTTACTAGCCTCACAAATAATTTCATTACCCTCAGAGGAAGATCACGTCCCTCATTACGAACTTGTATAAATGCTTCTAGAGCTACTTGGTTAGCTACGGCACCAGGTGCATTTCCCCAAGGGTGCCCTAAAAGTCCCCCTCGAATTGTAATACAAAATCATTACTCAAGTGATCCCTAGATTAATACTTCATATAACTCTATAGATTACTCGAGTGGTCCCTCGAGTAAATACTTTTCTTAAATGGTTACTCGAGTCAAGTGTGTCAATTCTTGGCCGAGAGTTATTGGAAGATATTTGTACTAGTTACTCGAGTGGCTACTCGAGTAATGCCTTTTGTCATGTGTTTACTCGAGTGGTTACTCAAGTAATGGTCCATATAACTTTGCTGATTACTCGAGTGACCCCTCGAGTAACTTCTTCCAAAGTTTGGCAGTGCCCGTCTGGAACATTTTCTCCAACGTTACTTGAGTGCTTACTCGAGTAACAGAGTTGATAACTTGAGTGCTCACTTGAGTAAACCTGTAAAAAATTTGCCAGTGATGTTTTTCCTATGCTCTATCTCTCAGTTCTTCTTCATTACTTCAGTGATTACTTCAAGTAAAGCTTTTGTCTGCCATTTAGTTACATTGTTCATATTCTTTTCTTTGTTATCAAATCCTTTTATGTTATTGATCCAATCTTTGTTATCATTAAAACACATTAAAACACATGGGATCTAACATTCTCACCCTTTTTTATGATGACAAAACTTGGTGATTTTGAACAAAGTTTTTGAAATTGAGTTTTCAATCATATGTTTCTTAAATACTTTTCATGTGAAATCTTTTGTTCAATTTAAACTTGAAAATTCTTTTGAAATAGTTTAGTAAAGATCTTTTCAAATGATCTTGAAAAAAATTAGTTTTTGTTCTTATTTACTTGTTTACCTTGCATACACAATCGAAAACTCATTAGTCCCACAATGCAATATAACTTGAATGAAATTTAACCTTAATGGCATAAAGAAGAAAAATGCATAAAGGAGAATTCAATACATAATCAAACTTAGAATTCAATGTTAAAAGCTCCCTAAAGCCCTGTAAACCCATATCCCCTATACATTTACTCAACCATTGATCACAAAATCACTCAGGCTCTTCTCCCCCATTTTGTCTTCATCACAAGGGTGGAATCAATCATGAGGAGGAGTAGATGGTTTGGTTGCTAAGATAGGAGTAACAAGAAGTGCTAAAGATTCATGTGGTCTATCTGAACTGGAAGAGTCTGTAGATAATGGTTTAGGTTTAGGAAGGTCCACTAGAGGTGTCTGAAGATCCTCTGAAGGGTTCACTGGAGGATTCTGAGGTGATGGGTAAGGAATCAAAAAGGTAATTTCTACTTCCTTTGTAGCAACAGGTGAAGACACAAGTACCTCCTCAGTGCGTGCAGGTGAGGCAATGGGAGAAGGTATTGGCTGAAGCTGAACTGGCTGAGTTGGATCATCAGTGTTGATATAGATTGGCTCGGATGTGTCAGGGTCAGGCATAGAGAACCGAAGATTATTGGGTCCAATCTTAGAGGGTCTATGTTCAGTAGGAATAGGCTTAAAGAGACTTGGTTTAAAAGGTCCAGGAATAGGGGAGCTAGATGTCATAGCATCAAGTCTAGCAACATTTGATCTCAGAAGCTAACCTTGGGCACGTTGCTTAGTGAACATCTCTTCATGCCTGTTATCCATCCTTTCCACAAGTTGACCCATTTTCTCATTCATGTGGGTTATCAACTCTATATTGGTATTGGCAATGTCGATAGGGAAACCCTTTAGAATGTTCTCCATGAAAGTTTGCATTGAGGCACCAAAGAATGAAGAAGAGGATGTGTTAGCTAGAGCATAAGACTGAGTGTCATCCATCTGACTTGTTGTAGTCTCAGTCTTCTTCTTCTTCTTGGGACTTGCTTCTATAGGAGTCTTTAGAGGAATATTAATGTTCAACTTCCCAATTTGATTTCTCCCAACTGGTGTTATCCTCTTAATTGGCTCCTTACTCTCCAAATACCATATCATATTTTTCTTTAAATTCTTCTTCTTGATTATAGGCTTTGGCCACCAATCTTGCCATGTTTCTGACAGTGATTACGGATTCATCAAGTTTGTTCTTGAATACCCATTTAGTGCCAATGATCGGATGATCCTTCGGTCGGGGTACCAATTCCCAAACTTGATTGCTTTCAAATTAGTTTAGTTCTTCTTGCATTGCTATAACCTAATCATTGTCTGATAGGGCTTCGTCAATGTTAGAATGTTCAATCTTAGAAATAAAATCAGAAAAACTAAATTTATTGAAAATTCTATTTCTAGTTTTAACTCCTTCATGCATATCTCCTGTGACTTGATTTAAGGGATGACTTTTATTGTATTTCCAGGCTCTAGGCTGTCCTAGTGACTGATCTTCTTCCTTGGTTTGATCAACTTCTGGAATAATAGATTTAGATATAGATTGACCATTTTATTGATTTAAAACAACTTTCTGCTCATCATCAATGGTTTTGTCAGAGGATTTAAATTCATCAAATACAACTTGAATTGATTCTTCAACAACACATGTTCTTTTATTGAAAATTCTATATGCTTTACTTCAGATAGAATAGCGTAGGAAAATTCCTTCATCTATTGTAGAATCAAATTTTCTTAAGTTATCCTTACCATTATTATGAATGAAATACTTACAACCGAAGATGTGTAAATGAGCAAGGTTTGGCTTCCTTACTTTGTATAGCTCATATGATGTCTCTCCAAGTTTTGTTCTAATGTAGGCTCTATTTGAAATATAGCTTACTGTGCTCATTGCGTCGGCCCAGAAAACTTGAGACAAGTTCTTTTTATTCAACATTGCTCTAGCCATTTTAGTGAGCACTCTATTCTTACGTTCAATAACTTTGTTTTGTTGAGGTATCCTATGAGCAGGGAAATTGTGATTAATGCCATCAGTATCACATTATTCTTCAAAGGTTTGATTTTCAAATTCTCCAATATGATCTTTTCCAATACCTGCAATGGAGATACCTTTCTCGTTTTTCACTTTCTTGGCAAAAAAAATAAATTCTCCAAAGGTGTCATCCTTTGATGATAGAAAAATGGCCCATGTAAATCTAGAAAAAGCATCAATAATGACCAATGAATATAAGTTGCCACCAAGACTCTTAACTCTTACTGGTCCAACTAAATCCATGTGTAATAATTGAAGTGGTCTATTGGTTGATATCTCATTTTTCAATTTGAAAGAGGATTTAGTTTGTTTACCCTTTTGACATGCATCACAAATCAAATCATTTTTGAAATTTACTTTGGGTAATCCAATCACTAAATCCTTTTTAATTAATTTTCCTGGTTGGTGCATGTTGACATGAGCTAGCCTCTTATGCCATAACCAACTTTCATCGGCATTACTTAGAAAATAATTTTTAGAGTCATTTTTACTGATATCAAGAGTATAGCAGTTACCTTCCCTTTTTGCTCTGAGCTTTGTTTTGAGATTCTTCTTATCTAATTGTAAATCTTTCTTGTTTACAATTAGACATTCCTCTGAGTCAAATATTACCTAGTTGTCTTTATCTGCACTTTGACTTATGCTCAGCAAGTTATGACACAAGCCTTCAACGTAATAAATATCTTTTACTTGTATGCCTTTATCATTTTTGATTTCACGAATTCCTACTATCTTTCTGGATTGATTTCCTCCAAATTTTACCTTCCTACCTTCTTTTGGTTGTAATGAGGTAAAACTTTCGAAATCACTTGTCATATGTCTGGAGCATCCACTATCTAACTACCATTTGTTGTTCTTGGATGCTTTAAGACATATCTGGAATCAAATACGACTAAGTCTTAGGTAGCCACATCTTGTTGGGTCCTTTTGGGTTAGCACAAAAGATTTTTGGAGCATATGAACCTTTAGATACCCATTTCATTGGTACAAAAAATACCTTTTAGACCTGCCCTTTTAGATGTGTTATTGAAGATAAGGTCTAAAATGTATAGGCGGTTGTAGTTTCGTAATAATGCAAAACTTGTGAGACCGGTTCCTATAAAGAAAGGTCTAAAAACAGGTTATTTTGACCGGTTATAATAAGAACCGGTCTAAAAATAAATAAAATAATAAAAAAACATGCAATAATACATTTTCTAGATGGTTGTAATATAATGGGTATATAATATATGTTCTAAATAAAAAAAATATCCATTATTTTTTAGACCGGTTGTATTTCCAAACCGGTTTAAAATGTTAAAATTTTATACTTGTTATTAAGAACAGGTCTAAAAGTACAGAAATAAAAAAAAATATTTAAGACCGGTTATTCGAAATAACCGATCTAAAAGGCTTGATATTTTAGACCGATTATTCCCTTAAACTAGTTTAAAAAGTTTAGCATTACAAAATAAAAATGTGGCCTATTTTTAAGACCAGTTGTAGGGAACAACCGGTCTAAAAGGTTTTCTATTTTAGACCGGTTGTTCCTTGAAACCGGTCTAAAAAGTTGAGCATTAAAAAATAAAAATGTTGACTAATTTTAAGACCGATTTTTGGGAACAACCGGTCTAAAAAGTTTAATATTTTAGACCGGTTGTTCTCTTAAACCGGTCTAAAAAATTTTTTAGGTACTTTTAAGACCGGTTTGTGGGAAAAATCAGTCTAAAATGTTCAAATTTTAGACCGGTTATTCCCAATAACAGGTCTTAAAAGTACTGCCATTGCCCGCTCTAAAAGCCTTTCTCGCTTGCGGGTATTTTTCATGCTTGAATTTGAAACTTTCCCTTTTTGCTAGATTGCTCCTCTACCCAGCCGTTCCTCCTGCACATATCCTTCCTCCATCCTTAATGCTCCTCGTTATTCCTCCTGCACACGAAGACTACCGGTGGAAGATCTATATTGCATTACGGCACTATTTTTCATACTTAAATATGAAACTTTCCCCTTCTTCTTCAAAATTTCTGCTCTGCCCAGTCGTTCCTCATGTACACGAAGACCGCCAGTGGACGCAGATCTAGATTGTATTTTGGTGCTCCTCACTATTTCTCCTTCATCCTGAAGCTCCTCGCTGGCTGTTTTTCCTTGGGTGTCTTCCTGAAGCTCATCACCGTTTCTCCTTCGATGTCGTCGGTGTCTTCCTGCATGTAATTAGAATATAAATTGGGTTTTTTTCTTTGATAAATTGGTCAAGGCCAATTTAAGATATTTGAATTTTGTTATCTAAATTTAAGATACGGATGCATGAGAAATGTTTTTCCATTCCCTTTTACTTCTCTATTTACTTTACTGGATTATTGGTCAAAACTTTATGGATTTCTTTTAAGATTAAGTGCAGGGGAGAGTCGACCTTAGGAAATTAGGTTAATTTTTTTTCCTTTCATTTGTTTTCATATGATGAACTCCATTATTATCATAGTTTAATCACGTATCTCTTGCCATTAGTTAGAGCTACATTGCTTATTCATTAGTCTATGCTTGCATTGTGGACAATTCAAGAGATAAGTGTGTGTGAGGGAAGGACGAATGTGTGAATTTGTATGATTTTTTTATTGTTGGCTAGCTTGTTGTTGATTAATTGCATTTTGGACAAGCTAAAAGTTATGATGTTCTTCTTATGAATTATAGTAATGATTGACATACGAATGCATGCTTATAGCAATAATGTTCTTCTTATAAATATACTTGTACATTACAATTAAACATACATAAGATTATGTTGATTGGTCTAAGAATGGGCACACTGAAGGCAGTGCATATAATGTTCACGCCTCTATAGAAAATGACCATTTTTAGTGTATTCAACTGCTTCACTGTCATTTTCAGATGTCCAATTTTAAAGTTTCATTTACATATAATCTTAATGCCCTGTTTAGTTCACTGAGGAAGAGCCAGAGAGGGATTCACTCATCTACCTCCTTGACCAATGTTTAATTTTTCCCCTGTAATCATTAAATTGTATACTTAGGTGTGTTAGGTTTGTGAGACTAAGGGTTATGGTCAAGTTAAAAATTAAATTGTATTAATTTTACTAACATTATTGGTTAAGGTGTTGTCTTGCCGTTTTATTGGCATCTTCCTTGCTTTGCATGCTCTTGGGTATAATGATTGCATGCTCTCATCATAGTCCTGCCTTTTCCAGGGGAAAAAGTAGAAAACAAAAAAAAAGGTGTTGGAATATATGGATCGTAGTTGGATATAAGCTAAACGGATGAGTATTGAATATGATGTTGGGGTGAGGGGTTTGTTAGACTTAGCAATTATCTTAATTAATTATAACACTTTCCTTTTGTATAATTTTTTATTCGCAAGCAAAAAGGTTAAAAGCGCAAGAGAGTGGTAGAAAGAACGATTGCCCTTATACAATGTCTTGTGGGGGTTATGCAAAGGCTGAAAGAGACTTGTTGGCAGCCAAACAGAAGAGATTGGAAGAAGCATCTCAATCCGATCACTTTGTTCTTCTTTTTCTACCATCTTCGATTCGTCGTGAAGAAAAATGGTTGTTTGCTCAACAAAAGAGGATTGGGTCTTATACGAGTGAACAATCTCGTACAGTAGGTGAAAAAATTGTAAGTATATATCGTTACTATTATTAATTACATAAGAAACATACTTGATTACTTATATTTGTTATTTTGTATTATTTTACCGGAGGAACTTAGAAAAAAACAAGCTGAGGGATCTTTTAAGTCAGAGGGTATGAATGATATTCTAACTATTGCTACTAGCAAATATAAGCATCCAGGCCGTGTCAGGGGAGTTGGAGGAGGGGTAGGGATACGAGATTACTTTAGAGCCCCCGTAGGCCACTCCTTAAACATCATGACTAGGGAGGAATTGGAGACTATGTTGTCTATTACAAGAGCAGAAGCAAAGGCTGAGGCTGAAGCATCATTTGATGCACTATTAGAGACCCGGTTAAGTAAGATGAAAGAGGAAATGATAGTGTTTATGAGCTCAAGACTAGATACCAGTGCTCCCTAGCCACAATCGATTGATCCGAATAAGCAGAGCACTAAAGGGAGTTGTTGCAACATCGGGCAGTCATCAGAGGGTCCTACAAGAGAAATTATTGAGCCTTGTGATATTTTTTTCGAGGATCCTCTAAGACAGTTAGTTGCACAGGGTAGTGTGCACAACCTATGATCAACTGTCCACCACCGACAAATGGAAGCTGATCAAGTTCGAGTGTTAGTTGACGAGGTGATCATTGCAGATGCACCTGTCCTTATCCCTTCTGATGAATTCATGATCGTAAACGATGTCCTAGCTACGTTCATCTTGTGGCCAAAGAACCTTGTTTCTGTTTGAGCTGAGGAAATTCCAATCAAAGCCCCACCAAGTCCAGCTCCCTTCACTCAAGAAGTTTCATAGCCTCTATTGAATATCATGCAGCAAGTGATTCTGATGGCATATGATACATCCTTTAAAACAAGAGATTGGCCTATGGATTTAGTTGTTGGACAGTCAGGGATGACATGCTATCTTGAGAGGGATGATTTGATGTCCCTGGTAGCTCCTAGACAAAATCTTACTATTGGGATTGTCTAATTGTTCTTAATATAAGTATATTCTGTAATTGAAAGTAAATATTTTAAAAGTTTCACCGTTTGCCTTTGATTTATATGCTTGCATTATTGTAGGTGCATGCATTGTAGGTTGGTCTCCTCTGGCAAAAGCAAAAATTTAGATTCTTATGCCCCCATCACATCCAAGAGAAAGGGACCACTACTGCTATCAGACATAGATACTTATCAGAGAGGCTTAATGAAACTAGAACTGAGTGTTTCTTGGCTCCATATGTGCATGGGTAAGAAACAAAATGATATTTTATAATCTATATCATATTTTATGTTTGCTAATATTCTTCTCTTTGTTTCAGTGATCATTGGCAGTTGGTTCTTTTATGCAAGAGTAGTTACACTGTCATCCTCTTATACTCCCTCCACTTCAAACCAGGGAATGATTTGAAAAAGACCATGAACTCATTAGTTTTCTTGCATTATTAGCTTTTGTGTGAAAAGTTTATGAAATTTGTATAAAATACATAACCTTTATGATTTTGATGATCATAGGTCTATGCGGACATTCCTACACACTGCTTGTGGTAAACATGTTCGTGACTTAAAGGACCCTACATGGATCATGCCAAAGGTTAGTACATATTGATTTGTTTAAAGAATGTAATAAGCCATGCCTTTATATTTGTTTTAATGATATCATATTTTTTCTCAGAGCCGTAGGCAACCACATGGTTCCAACTTATGTGGTTTTTATGTTTTGAGACACATTTACAATATTATCACTTTAAGCATGACTGATTTTACTCAAGAGGTAAGTTAATGATTCGTCTGGTAATTTATATTTCAGAATTTTTGTATTACTTTATTGTTTTTAAGTTACTAAGTCAATATTTCATCTGGTTTTGGTGTTATAGATGTTTGATCTTGCTGATCCCTTTCCTGAAGAAGTTATTGATTTCATTCACACATGTTGTGCTGAATTCATCTATGAGCTATTACAAAAATAGTGAGTTTTTAATTCCAACATTACATTGTACATTGTTCTCATATGTATTGCTCTTGCTGTATGATATTCTAACTAGGTTTATGTATCTGTGTAGGACAATTTTTGCGATATGGGTGATACTGGCATGGGATTTGAGGGAATCTGTACTTTTTCTTCCCTTTGTATTCTGTAAAATTGAGGAATTTCTGCTGTTACTTACTTGTATCAAACCTTCAATTTTATTGCTGCCATTGTCATTCAAAGTTTTGCATCCATTTCTGGGCAAATTTGTTTGTTTGGACATTCCTTCATATTGCATATTGAGATTGATTTATAAGCTGTGTTGAGTGGATTTTGGAATATGATTCATATTGAATTGCTCATTCATTCAAAGTTTTAGATAGTTGTTGAGTGCATTTTGGAGTTCTTGGAATCTGATTTAAGCTTGTTGTTGAATTGTCCACATTGAAATGATTGTCAAGTTATGTATATGAATTAATATTTCTACAATTTGCAAAAGTCTGATTCTACACGGTGGAAATTCAGTATTGCTTATTTTGATATTGAACCTTGATATCTTGTAATATTTCACCTATTGTTAGCTAAATCATTTGATTTGTGCCTCAGAATTAAGTGTACGTTCTACATATAGCATTTGTTGGAAGTGATTTAAAGTCACCTACGCTACAGCTTCATTTGTGCTTGTTGTTGATCTTGCTGCTGTCATTGCTTCTGTGAAATCTATCATTGCATTTTGTGCTACGTTGCTTCTTCTGAGGAATTTGGCATACAAATGGCTGGCTGGGTAGTGTGTATATAAAAAGGGACATTTTAAAAAAAATAACTTTTAAGACCGGTTGTAGGTCTAACTGGTCTTAAAAGTCATGACTTTTAAGACCTGTTGTAGCTTAAACCGGTCTTAAATTAGATCTACAACCGATCTAAAAAGTGCTACTTTTAATAACACACTTTTTAGACCTGCTGTAATAAGACCTAATACACAAACGGTCTAAAAAGTCTTTTTTAACCGGTCTAAAAAGTCTTTTTTCCATTAGTGTTTGTAGGTTCCTATCTTTCCTTTCTTCTTATGAATGTATGATGAAGTATAATGACCTTTTCTATTACAATAATTACAGTATGTAAAAGGATTTGATGTATGCACAGAATGCTGAAAATAATTGAAGTATGATTTACCTCAAGCTTTCTTTCATCCTTTCCTTCTACCTGATTTTGGATCATATCCAATTCCAGATCGGTCATTCACAAATTGTTGAGCTTTTAAAATTACATTTAGCATCTCACTTCTATTAGTGAATTTTTCAAGAGTTTTAGTAAGATCAGTGTTTTTCCTTTTTAAAGAAGTACAGTTTTCACAATCCTTTTCAAAATTCGTCAGTGAAACCTGGAGGTCTTGTGATAGCAGCTCCGTCGGGAAGAATTCCTTCACCCATGCTTGCCATTAGATCCTTCTTAGGCTGTTATACCTTAATAAGAAGACCTATACTCTGATATCAAATGTTAGCGTAAGCGTTTCACCCAAGAGGAGGGTGAATTGTGTGATACCAGAAATTTTTGTTGTGTATAAGAAAATTGACAGAATTTTTAAATCATTTGAGAGTAAGAAGAAATATCACCAAAGTATACACCGGGAGTTACACTGGTTTGGCCACCACCACTTTGACCTACGTCCAATCCTCAGAATGTCTTAAAGAGTTTTACTATATCTTCCAAGATCAGTGGGTTCTTGGCACCTCAGTACACAACAAGTTCCTTCACCTGGATACTCGCTCCCCTTTACACATTCTTATCCAATCCCCAAAGGTTCAACAACCTTAAGTTGTGTCAAAAATGAATATTAAGTTTTATATTGAAAATCTCTCTTACAGAGTAAATGTATAAACACTGAAGTATAAAGAATGAGTATAAGAAAAAAGAGCACAAAGCGTATATTGATTGATTTATGATTGCTTGTTCTCTTCTGTTCTTTGAATGCTCAATATATTTAGATGATTTATGGTGTCTGTTAGAAGCATTTCAAATATGTCCGTTAGAGTCGCACAGTAGCGGTTGACCGTTCTTCTAAATTGAAAACTATCTATTTGCGTTAGGTAGCAGTAGGTGAGTTTGGACATTTTTATTTGACTTTTCACTTATAGCATGATCTCTTCATTATTTCTCTACAAATATACTTATAATACTAATACAATGAAGCATTAATCATATAGAAAATAAATCAATAAACATTGGATTAAAATTATGTTTTCTAGACTTCATTACTCGAGTGGCCACTCGAGTGATCATGCTCATTACTTGAGTAGTCCCTCGAGTAATTAAAAATCAAGCAGAGAGTACATCAATGTTTTCTTACCATATTACTCGATTAAGCCTTCAAGTAATCTTTTCAATAATACCGGGCAAACAAGGTTACTTGAGTGATCCCTCGAGTAAGCATCTATTTTCTTCACAGGTTACTCGAGTGACCCCTTGAGTAAATTTATAAGTTTGCAGATTACTCGATTACTCCCTCGAGTAACAACATCAAATTTTCAGTCAAGAGTACCTTTGTTTTGCTTACCTAATTACTCAAGTGATCCCTCGAGTAAAATTTCAAATAACTCTGTAAATTACTCGAGTAGTCCCTCAAGTCAATAGTCTTCTCAAATGGTTACTCGAGTAAAGTGTGTCAATTCTTGGCCGAGAGTTACTAGAAGATATTTGTCCTGGTTACTCGAGTAGCTACTCGAGTAATGCCTTTTCTCATGTGTTTACTCGAGTGACTCCTCGAGTAACTTCTTCTAAATTTTGGCAGTGCCCCTCTGGAATATTTTCTCCATCATTACTCAAGTGCTCACTCGAGTAACATAGTTGATTACTCAAGTGCTCACTCGAGTAAACCTTTAAAAATTCTACCACTGATGTTTTTCCTGTGCTCTGTCTTTCAATTCTTCTTCATTACTTCAGTGCTTACTTCAAGTAAAGCTTTTGTATGCCATTTAATTACTTTGTTTAAATTCTTTTCTTTGTTATGAAATCCTTTTATATTATTGATCCAATCTTTGTTATCATCAAAACACATGGGATCTAGCACATATGTTTGTGTATATCATTGTTTGTAGTTTAATTAATCAACATGCTTTGTCAAGAAGGGGCAGTTAGTGCGGGAAGGGCATTATTACCTGGTTCTTGAGTAACAATCCAACCAAAGTGCATGGATAATGGGGGTTAATGTAATACCCCGAATTTTGAGACTTGAGGCTAGAGATTAAGTATGAGATTAGTGGATTGCTAAGCCTTGATTTAGCAAGATCCCAAATTGCGATTAATAGATAATGACTCCAAAAGTGGAAGTGGTTAGTGACAAATAACCCTTTTGGAGATTATGGTGTGATTTGGCACCCGATGTGATTCGTATGTGTTGTGAGCAGTGCCGAAACCCCGTATTTGAGTTCAATTATGGATTAACATCTAAATTGACTTAAAAAAGAGGGGAGGGCGCATTGTGAAAGAAAATGAATGGGAAAAAGAATTTGGTGGTGATTCCTTGAGAATTACCGTAATCAGGGGCAAAATGGTAAAGTTACCGACCAATTGGTCAGTTACCGAAGAGGAAACTCATTGGTAACTTCAAGATCAATGGTTGAGATTGATTTGTGTAATAGATCAAAGGGTGGAATCCCATGTGGTGTGCTCATGTGAACTCATGGTTGATGGAACGTTGATGGAACAAGATCTTGACAAGTGGCACAATGTGAGCCCTTGGATTGGTCAAAGTGTCAAAACACATCTTCCCTCTCTCCTCTCCCTTTTAGGTCAGTTTTTGGCTCCAAAAACTGACCCTCCTTCTTCATCCTTTCATCTTTTTCTCTCTCTTATGCTCCCATGGTCGTCCAAGGCAAGGGAAGAAAGAGAAATGCAAAGGTGAGTTTTTGGTTGGCTTAATGGCCTCTAATGGTTAAAACCTCTTCACTAATCTTGATCATGTTGATGAGAGCTTCATCTCTATGGTTTTAGATTCTTGATTAGAGGTGTTTGATGGCTTGAGGAAATTTGGAAAGGTGGAGAATCAAGGAATTTGTTTGGGAAAGAGGAAGAGGTGAGTGTTTGCTCCATTTTGATCTATTGATTGTGGTTTTTGGTGGAGTTTTGAGAATGGTGATATTTTGTCCTGATTTTATGGTATTTTCATGTGGAATGTGAATGGTGGAATTGGATGTTGTTTTATGTTGAAAATGGTGTCATATTGTGGTATTTAATCATTGGAATTGATTTGAATTGGATTTGATACATTGTGTGCAAAACTGGAAATTCTGTCCAGTGGGAATTCTGTTTGGGCAGTCTTGTTGTGTGGAATTTTTGACTGGGCAAATGAAGTCAGAAAATTATGAAACTTTCCAGTCTTAAAGTTCACATCCCAAGATTCAAAATGGACATATAATTTATGCCATTTCGTTTTGTCTTCTGTGAGTTATAGCAGTCCAAAGTTTGAGGTCGAAAATGGAATCTGTTTTAGGACAGTCTTGAGTTTTGGGGAATTCTGTATTTTTGTGGTGATTTCTAGTAAAGGCCAATATTTTTCCTGTGTAGAGGACTTGAATAGCTTTCATTTGGCTTTGGGATCACCTCATTTCGATATTTGTGGAATTAGTTATGAGTTTTGGAAGTTCAGCCAAGAAACTGGATTTTCTTGGCCGCGGCCCAAATGTTTCTGGGCAGTTTTTGGCCGCGGCCAGTGGATTTGTGGGCCACGGTGAACCCCCAAAAAACAGCATTTTGGACTTTTAAAAGGTGATCTTTGGCCAAGTGTTTCCCAAGCCTTTAGGCATATGTTTAGGCTTTGATTAGCCACCTAAAGGTGTTAAATGATAACCAACATTAAGTGTTTGAGAGTTAAGGAATTGGAAAAGGGATTAACCCTATGTCCTTGCTTTGATTATAGGGTTGATGTTCGACCTGGACGTGGTTCGGTATTTGTTCTGATTGCGAGTAAGCGGAGCTGGAGCATACGTGGAAAGAGTGTAGGGAACATATCTCTTCTGCTAGTATTTGATATATGTGTTAGTGTGTTGGTGCATGTCTTAGCTTTGCATAATTGTGTGTAATTTGAAGCTATGTTTCAATTTATGCTATGGCCATAGGTATATTGTTCGAAGCATTGAGCTTGCAAATTGTCATTATGTTATCATGAGTTGTGTGATGCAAGCATGTCATGCATTAAACATGTATCGTACGTGCATATTGATATTGTTATCCTACTGAGATTCTCTAGAGTCTCACCCTCCCCTACTAACCTTTCAGACAGGGTAGTAGATCAAGGATATAGCGAGCAGTTAAGGGCGATGAAGACTCCTTCGGGATTGAAGTTGGTAGTTGGTTATCTTAGTTGGGATGTATATTCGGATAATTGTATTTGGTTATTGGGATGAGTATATGTGAATGAGGATTTGATTATTTGTACTGAGATTTGTTGTGTAATTCCTTATTTGTGAAGTTGTATGGGCCAATGTACCCTATGATTGTTAGTGAAGATATGTATTCCGGGATTACCGAGAATTTATATTGCGTACTCTGATATATGAATGTGATTTATCTTCGTGTAGTAATTGTATTTGGAAGGTGAATGCGAGACCAGGTCTAAATGATTTCGAACTGTATTTATGAAAACCCCATTTGGTAGATGGGTTTATAAATGTTATTTGATTGTTATTGGTCTCTATTTCACTTCAATTGAGTATTTCGGATATAATTACTGCAGGGGATTACAGTTAAGCCCTTATCCCATGTATACATGCTATTATATTGTTCATTAAGTTGTGCATAACATAGAGCATAATATATTTACCTTTTGCATTCTATATGAATGATAGTCTGTTACTGTTGGGATTCCTTGGAATCTTACCATTTTCATAAATAATAAATGTTCTAGCAGGAACTAGTGGCTCTAAGGGCAAGGTGGTGGTAGACACGGGAAACTGATGGGTGTGAATCTCGAGATAGGAGATTTTGGTTATATTAGTCAAATTTTAATATGTTAGACAATTTGTATACATATTATTAAACACCAAGGGGAAAACCAGTAATGTAATCAAATACCTTGTCTCCATATATCAGTATATTTATGCTATTACTGTATAGCTCACCAAATTGTGTAAAGGCTACTCTGATTAAGGTTAATGGTAAGTGGTATGTAAGACAGGGTCTTACAAAAACTGCTAGACCATTGCGCTTAACAATTCCTATAAAGACATGTACATGTTTAAAATGTTGGTCTATTTAATCAAAATATACTAAGATGTCATTAATGTAAACTTTGATAAACTTAATATAAGGATTAAATATTTCATTCATTATTCTATGGAATTCAGAAGGAGCTTTTTTGAGTCTGAATAGCATGACATTCTACTTATATTGTCCAAAAGGAATAGTGAAGGCTATTCTGTAGTGACCTGTCTTACTAATAAGGATTTGTCAAAATCCTGATTTCATATCAAATTTAGAAAAGATTTTCGCCTGATGAAGGTGATTCAAGAGGTCCTTTTGGTTTGGAATCGGATATCTAATCCATTATAAAGCTTGATTGAGTGGCTTGTAATTAATAACAAGCCTGGTAGTGCTTCTTTCAAGTTCAACATTTTTATTGACATAAAAGTTAGAACAAGACTAAGGACTTTGACTCTTTCAAACCAGTCCTTCTGAGAGGAGGTCTTTAATTACATTTTGGCAACATTCTAGAAGTTCCTGGTTCATCTAGATTGGGCAAGCTTTAGTAGGAACATTTATTTTGCTAAAATCCTTTTCGTAAGGAAGATCAACAATATGTTTCTTTCTTTCCCAAAAGGAGTTAGGTAAGTCAAGACATATTGTTTTTTGGATTGTGGTTAACAAATTTTGGTTTTTCTTTTTAACAAGAGGTGTTTCCAATTGGGTTTCTATAACCTTATGAGATACCTCTTCTTTTAGAAAATTGATTTGATTCTCGTTATACTAAATTGTGTTGATAAATTTGGTATAAAGAGGATATGCAAATTTGAGGAAAATTTTCTTTCCTAAGAATTAGGTTTCTATTCCTCTTTTGATGCTCTATAAGGCATAATTTGATCAAGGAATGGGGCTCCTAAAATTATATTATTGGACAAAACTTTGACTAGAATAAAAAAAGTGTTAATTTTGAAACCATCTTTTTGCACTATGGCATTAGAAAGCTTGTATCTAATATCTAATGGCACTTTGTTTGGTCTACTAAGACCTGTGGTGGCTTTTTCCTAGAATTTGGTTGGAATTATTCCTTCTTTGATTAGTTGAGAGTTGCCCTTGTGTCAAAAAGAGCTGTAGTTTCCAGAACAAACTCATCTTGGATAACGAGTCTGATGGGTATATCCCATTGTTGAATTGAGATTTGTTGGGTAGAAATCATTGATACAAGATTTAAGAAAGGGCTAGAGACATCTTGTTGATAGTCTTCAGTCCATTTTTTGTCTTTATCAGAAATTTGTATTTTACCCATATGAGTCTGGCTAATAAAAAGAGAATGGAGATCTTGTCTCTTCTTTAGATTTGTTATCTCTTCTTTCAACACATTCTTCATCCGAGTTGGTTAACTTCATCAGAAGAGGATAATTCATATTCTTCATCCGAGGAGGTTTCAATCAATAAATTGTTTGATTCTTGAAGGATGGGTTCTTCAATTGCTAAGGCATTAATTTTTTTATTAAGCTTACAATATTATGCCATATGGCCTTCCTTGTAGCAACGAAAGTAGACAATTTTCCCTTTGTGAAGGTCAAATGGAGATTTGGACTTACAGTCCTTTTTAAGTTTTCTGGGAGATTTCTCTTGGATTTTTTCCATGTTTTTTTCTAGTATCTTTTAGTTTGATGTTTTTGTTCTCTATCTTCATGTTTATTTTTTGGTTTAGACTTTTTACAAGCAAGAAAACCAAATTGTTCATGGAAAGATTCTAAATCTTTCTTTTCTTTGCTAATTTGATGTTTAATCTTTTCTTCTTGGTAGAGTTTTAGGTCTTTTTTTGGACAATCACAATGAGTTGTCCATAGGTCAAGTTGTTGTAATGGATTTGTCCATCACCTGTTTTGTTTCTAATTTTTCTTTGATCTTATTACCTACAGAGGTAGGAAGACAAGCAAGGAGTTTTTCTTTCCAAATTGGATGATTACCATCTTCTCTGGTAAGAACTTAGGTTAGGAAAGCATTTTTTACCATATGAAGTCTGATAGGGTCTTACACCTAAGATTGGACAGAAGATCTATAGATTTGTCTGTCCAAAGAAAGGGATCTACTTTAAAGTGATTAACTATACTAACTATGAGATAGTTAACAGAGTCAAGCACCGTTTCATAATTACTAGTGATTAGAGTTCCATCATGAGAAATTTTGATAGCTAAAAGCATTTGTTTTTTTTGTTCATTCATGAGATGGCAATCCCAGTGGTGTTTGAGTTATCCAGTAAAGCCATAGATCAATATATGAACAATGTCATCCTCTTAACAATTATTATATATAGAATAGGCATTACTGACCATTGTCATTTGCTGGAGAGTTTCCATTTTGTGTGTTTCAGATTTTCCATCTATGTCCCAAACATATATGTTATTTGTGTTGAATTTTTTGAGTGTGGTGTCTCTTTCATCAAGAGCTAGATCAGGGGGTAGCTCTAGGGTAATATAATTTTGTTGGATTTCTCCAATTCATGTTGTTGATTAGGTTATTTATTGATTTAATAGGTTTAGGACAGTCTTCACTGCTACTAGTTTGACTATATTTTCTTATGTCACCAATGGTTAATTTTGACGTTGAAGAGGTTCCTTTTTTAGGAGTTTCAGTCATCGTGAGTTTCCTTAATTTGTCATCAATTTTTTGCTGCATGTTTTTGGCCCTGATGTTACTTACTACAGTCTTTAGGGCAGAGTAAGGTTTGATGATAGGTTGTTCATTTACAAAGCTAGAAGATAGTAAATCATTAACCCTGTGAACTACATTTTTTTAAGGATATGTTCTCCTAAAGTCTGAAGATAAGAATTTGTATAATTTTTTTGTTCAATAAGTCTCAGGGTGTCTTTAGAAGCTATATCTTTTGTGGTATCTTTGCTCTTAAAGGGAAAGGCTATAATAGGGGCTTCATTTACCTTTATACTAGAAATTTGGTAAGACTATTTTGGAGGGAGATCAGATTCGTTCTTTTCTCCTTGTTTTGTTTGCCATGAGGTATTAAGCTCTTCGATAGATTTGAAAGGAAAATCCTTAATCTTTTGTTCTTCAACATAGGCTTTAAACCAGTCAAAGAACGGAATGTTTAGCTTAAATCTTTCAAGCTTTTTATTAAACCTTGCTTGGATAGGTGTTTTGGATTTATTGTCATATTTTGCAAGAAACCATTCTCTCTTTTCTTTGTTGTAGTCAAAATAGAAATTTTTTCATAAGAATTTCTTATCTAATTGGAATTGCTGTTTGATGACGCCTGCTATCAGAATAGGTTGGAGATTGATTGGTTTTAACTTCATCTTCCTCTAGATTTTGGTAAATAGGTTTTATAATGCTGGATAATATATCCAATCCTTGTGAATGTATAAAGAGAGAGGAATTGACGTGTCTTTTGCTTCCACTGAGGAGCAACTAGAATGTCTAGGAGGTTGTTCCAAAGTAGTCCTAAAGCTTTCAGGAATAGAAGGTGTTTTGGAAACACTAAAGATCTTCTTATATCAAAAGAGATTCCTACTGTTCCAGCTTCAGATTGCCTAATTTGTAAAAAATTAGGTTGGTTTTGGGATAGAAGGAGAGACCTTTTCCAAGACCCATTCCTCTAGGAGAGTTACTTCATCACATTTAATCATTTTGGGTACCATAACAATTTCTTGACTAGCATCTGTTAGGAATAAGCAAGTTTCATTTTCTTTCTTGTACGTTCTAACCATAGAAGCACAAGAATTCATGATTTTATATTTAACCCTAATAATTTAATGCTACGGGGGAGACATCAGGCTTCATGTCAAGGCTATGGAGTTTTATGTTAAACTTGAGGACATCTATGATATGTTTGTCATGCAGGTAAACAGTCAAATCAGGAAAGCAATAGAAATAAATTGGTCTGTTATGAAGACCATCTTCAACCGTTCCTAAAATTTAATGATAGAATTTATTGTGTCTTGCATCTCTAAGACAGATTAAGGTAGCTGTATTTAAATCTACATTAATGAGTTGTTGTAAGTGTAATATCCCAAATTCATGTAAGGGTAAGAATACCAACAACCAGTGTAAATATGGAAAGAGTGGAATAAAATAAATGTTGATATTTATAAATAATGGGAAAGTCACGTTTAGAATTTCCAAATAACTATTCAGTTATCCACAAAAATCAAGAAGTCGGGATTTTAAAATACATGAGTAAATAGTCGGAGGAAAATTTGTCGGTGGCTGCAAGGCACATAGGTGCCATTTTGAGTTGGAGGGATTCGGGTGTCGTGTGGATTGCCTCGATATACAGGCCACAGGTCCGTGTGGAATCCCGATAATGCACCGTTAAAGCAACTTTATTAAAGTAACTTTAATAAAGTAAGTAATTATGGCTCATGTTGACATAATTTTTGTGTTGGCATGTTGAGATCTTGACAAGTGTCCTTTAATGATGACAAGTACAAAGTTGCTTTTGTGTTAGCTAAATGAGGAGGTGACAAGTGTCCTTCATCATTGCACTTACTTTATGCCTTTTGTGTTGGCATCTCTGGAGGGTACCACGTATCATTTGTGTCAAGAAAATCCGCCGGTCTCCTATCCGGTCACCCAACTAACTTTATTAAACATCATGCGGGGGTTCGGGAAATTGTTAAACGTCTTCCTTCTACTGACCATGATAGCGTCTCTAGGAGAGAGAAAAGGAAGGCCCAATAGTTTTTTGACACATCTCATATTATGGAGTGATTACTTGACACACACCATCACAAGATTTAACAAAAGCTAAGATGCAATCTCATCCCTCCATTTCCCTTTAAGATTTTTTCCAAAAGGGGAGAAAGGGAGTAAAAAGCATATTTTATGTCACGAAATTGGTAGAGGAGAGAGGAGGTGTGAATAGTGAAATTTCCTGAACAACAGAGCCAATTTCAACCCTGAAACGCCGTTATTATTCGGTAAGTCCTTCAAGAAACCTCTTCTACTTACTGTAAGCTTCAATTCTATGGTCTCATAATTCTCATCTAAGATGTTTTGTGTCCATTATCTAGCCGGAGTGCTTTTGGAATTTTGAACCACTTATAGAAATGTGAAGAGGTAAGCCCTGACTTCGTTTTAAACTGATTACTTTATGTTTTCATCGAGTTTTCCTAGCTCTGGAACCATGCCTAAGTTTCGGCCAAGGGGAGTTGTTTTTTTGAAGCAAGAGGGTGGTTAATCTTGTTTAAGGTGATATATGATGTTTGTTGAAGTATTAAACTTATTGGTAGTAAAAAACACAAAGTTGGATTTTTGTTGTTTTGGGAGGCACATTTGGGTTAGGACCAAAACTAGGTGAGGGAGTGTGATTTTGGTATTTTTGAGGGTTCCATTGAATTCTACTCGCATAATGGTGTGGGAATAGGTCCTAGTTATAATCTTGATAGATTTAGAAAGATAAATCAAAAGATTGAAACTTTATTGTAGTTGCTGTAAGAATTTTGTTTTTGGAGGCAGTCTGGTTTTGGTTCACTTTTTGAATGGCTAAAATTATCCATTGACCCTTGGAATTTTCAAATTTAAAGTTCACATAGAGACCTTTAATTTGATATGTAATGGATAAAAAATGGACAAATACACAAAAAGTTATGATAGATTGAAGTTGAGTAAAAATTCTGGTCAGAATTTCTGGTAGCAAGGGAAAATGTAAAATCTGGGAATTGTGTGTGGATAGAAGACTGTGGAAGGGTCACATAGAATTTTGAATCACCCCAATTGGAGTTTTCTAAAATTAGTTATGATTTTTCAAAGTTCAGTGAAAAATCTGCCATCTTTTGGTAGTTGTGAGAAAATTCAAAGTAAAGGGTGTTTGTAATAGAATTGTACCTTAAAGGGCTAAGTTTAGCATTTAGGGTTAGCTTGGGCCTATTTGCTTCACATTGGACCTAATGTAGTTACTCTAATGATAATCCACATCAGAAAATGACTTATAAAAGAATTGGACTAAATAATAACTCATCACCCGTAAATTATAATTTATAGGATTTGACATTTGCCTGGGATGCCCAAAGCATGTCAATCGAGGTCAAGATTTGGCAAAAGTTGTCAGGAAGTAACATATCCCTCATATACTATGTGATATGTTATATGCATGTTCGTACCATCATAAATTTAAGTATACAGATGAGAAGGGCTCAAGCTCAATAGAATGTCCTAGCACTATGGCAAGGGATGGTTGTCCTTGAATTGGCAACTTTATGCTCTCCACATATCATGAATTTATCTCTGAATGTTAAATGTGTTGCTTCTATTGAAACTTTGGTTGACTTGGCATGTTATATGTATGCATTTTATATGAGTGATACCTGTTACTACTGAGATTCTTTGAATCTCACTCTATTTTTCCAAAAATAAATTTTTAGCTTGAGAAGGTCAATTCTCAGGCAAGAAGGTAACCACGGGCGAATGAAACAAAGAACTTAGAATTAATTTTTTGTTATTTATCTATTTATTTTTAGGAATGGCACTAATTCTATATTTAAGTGAAGTCAGTCCCGTACTAGCAAGTCAGGAGACATGTATGTAGGCGCCTGTACATATGCAAACATGTAGTGACATCTGAACCGATAATGGACAACTATCTAACTAGGCTGGCTAATTAATCATAGTAGTTTGAGTTCTAGCAGAGATTTTTTTGGTAAAAACTCTAATATGAAGAAATGAACCTAAATCGACTTGCTTGAAATGAATTGTAGAATAATATGAGACCAAATTTGAAAATGATTTTTGAAAACCCACTCAAAGGTAGTTCCATATTCTGCTTGAAGTTGGGACTCCCGTTGTTCACAAAAGATTGCCATTCTCCATTTTTAAAGATACTACTGCACTTAAGCCATCTATATGCTTTGAAAATGAGGGTGTCATATTTGTTGGTATCAGATCATATGTTCTTGTCTATAAGTTAAAAGTTCTTTGCTTAGATAATTATACCAACTCCTGAAGAATGGGCTAGTGAAATAGGATGGTGAGCAGTAGAGAAAGCTTGAGAAGTGTGCCAGAACCATCTATTAACCAGCCTACTCTAGAGCATCGTATACTGGTGGGTAGACATTTTGTAGTTATCAATAGAGGGGCTAGTAGAGGAGGGCATGGACTGAGAGGATTGCATAAGGCTAGGAAAAGAGTTCCTAACCATATGACAAAAGTGATAAAGGCTAGGCAAGCTAGTCTTGATATAGAACCATTAGTTGGTGATACCTCTGACCTTAAGGGAGAAGGGATCTTATTGGCTGTTAAATTTGATGTTTAGTTTAGAGCCCTAGTGACTTAGTTAGCCTTTAATCGACACCCAAACCATAAGTTGTAGGAGCAACCTAAGGGTCTATAACTGGAAGCCTTTGACAATGCCATTTTTCGTATGACACGATATGTAACGATCTTAAACTTGGTGAAGGAGCTCTACGAGCATAGGGATAAGGATAGGCTAGGGATGATTGATGAAGTATGGATACAAACCATACTAGCCTATTTTCCTAACTTCACTTCTTGGATGTAGAAAAAGAATGAGATTGTATTTTGGGGTCCTTTTGAGTTCTTTACTTTTTTATGACCGCAGGTATGCCTATGTACTAGTTAATATGGACTAGTGATAATATAGTAGGGCAGGGTTCTTTAGTAAGGTTACCCGTCTTTTTAATATATATACATATATATGACTGGTTTTCTATAGTAAAATAGACTTCTTTTTATGTAAATGCCAAGTCACTTTGACATAAATGCACACATCATTGTAATGGACTTATGTATTTGTTATGAGTTGGTATTTAAAGTCTAAAGAAGTACATACATGTATATACATGTGTTTGATATGCTATTAACATGGTATTCCTTCTTAATAGTGAAAAGGAATAATGGTGAAGGGTAGACCAAGGACAACACCTGTAGTACAGGAAGTTGAAGAAGTCAGAAACCCACCTAACCCTATGCAGTAAGTTCTTGGAATACTGGCTCAATAGCAAACCATGATTCATATGTTGTTTGATTAAATGTGGGAAATAAAGGAAATGCATAATGAAGATGAGGTACCACCTGAAGACACTAAGGTAAATAAAGATATTGAGGTGGATCTAGAGGGGGAACCATCTCGGAGTGATGAACGATCACACATCCTTGAATCTAGCTAAGGGACTCCTATTAACTTGGTATGAGAAGAGGAAACTCTCCAATATTGGATGCCAAAATTCGTTAAGTACTAGCCTTCGGCATCAAGGGAAATTTTAATCTATAAGCTACTGAGGAGTGGTTGACAAGGCTAGAGAAAACATTGGAAGTGTTGGGGTGCCCTACTGAAATAAAAGCCAGAATGGCTATATATAAGTTGGAGGAAGACGCAGACCACTGGTCTAAAAATACCATAATAATAATGAAGGCCTGAAACATTCCGTTGACCTGGGAGTTGTTCCAATAGGAGTCCAACATGAAATACTTCCTGTAGTTTATGAGGCTCTAAAAGGAGAATGAATTCCTAGCATACGACAGGGAGATAATGAGACTTTTGATGAGTACCTGTCTCGTTTTACACAGTTATCCCCTTACTCCTCTTATTTGAAATCCAAAGATGATGAGGAATGGAGCTTTGATATGTTAATTAGGGCACTGAAGCTCGAGATGGAAGAGAAACTAGTTGCCTGGCAATCACCAAATTCAACAAGGTAGTAGAAGTGTACTGGCTGATAGAGGGTAACTTAAGGAGAATGCATATGACAAAAATATGAGCAATCGAGGTAGATCTAGTAAGGGGAATACTTCGAAGAAACGGAAGGAGCCAGGATTCTTTTCAAAGGGAAACAATAAGAAGCCATTTCAACCGAGAGGAAAGGCTACCAAGGCCCTCCACCACCGTGACCATGTTCTCAATGCGATAGGATACATTCAGGTAGGACTTGTGAAGGGCAGGTGAGTTGTCATCCTTGTAGGAAGCCTGGACACTTTATGAAGGATTGTGCATAATGACCAGTTGAGCCCAGGCCACAGAACCAGGGTAGAGTTTTTGCCATAACACATGAGGATGCTCGAAATCCACCATAAATGATCGAAGGTACTATCCTCCTTCATGGTAATACTTTGCACACATTGTTTGACTCGGGTGCTAGTCATTCTTTCATTTCATATGATTGTGCTAAACAATTAGGGCTAACAACTATAAATTGCCGTATGACTATAATGTATCATGCCTATAGGTGTTAAAACTTTGACTACTGGTATATGTTTAAATTGTATTATGAATGTTGAGGGGCATGAATCTGTAATAGATCTAATCTATTTGTACTCCAATAGTTGGAAGGCATACTGGGTTTGAACTGGTTGATGGTGAACAATGTGTTATGGACTGTGGTAGTAAGAGGGTAGTATTTCTAGAGTCGTAGATGAATATTGATGCTAGTCTAAACTTGAATCTTCTCTTTGCGGCTGAGGCTAAGAAATGTCAAGGGTATATGGTGTTTTTCTTCATACAGGCAGAAGCAAACTTGCTTTTGGAAATGTACCTTTCGTGAACGATTTCGCTGAGGTCTTCCCAGAAGACATTAGTAGGTTGCCCCTTAAAAGAGAAAGAGTTCACGAATGAAATAATACCATGAGCTGGATCTGTATCCAAAGCACCTACATAATGGCACCGAATGAAATGTTAGAACTAAAGAGACAAATTAAAGAACTTCTGGAGACAGGGTTCGTTCGATCCATTGTTTTACCTTGGGGAGCACCAGTATTGTTTTTCTGAAAGAAGGATAGAAGCCTTAGGCTTGATTACAGAGAATTGAACAAGGTGACCAGCAAGAACAAGTATCCGCTTCCTCGAATCGACAATCTCCTTGAGCAATTATTTGGATGCAGTATGTTCTCAAAGATTGAGTTGAGGTCAAGTTACTATCAGTTATGAGTGGAGGCTGAGGATATTCCAAAAATAACTTTCAGGACTAGAAATGGGCACTATGAATTTTTAATAATGCCTTTTGGTCTGATTAATGCATCTGTCATGTTTATGGACTACATGAATTAGATCTTTCGTCAGTATTTAGATTACTTCATGGTAGTTTTCTTTAAAGACATCCTAATCTATTCCAAAAGTAGAGAAGAGCATGAGGAACATTTGAGAATCGTTCTTAGCATTTTGAAAGAAAAATGACTCTTTGCCAAGCTCAGTAATTGTGAATTCTGGCTGTTAGAAGTCAAATTTCTAGGTTATGTGATTTCAGAAGATATGTCCTTGGTTGATCCTAGTAAAATAGGATCAGTGTTGAACTAGAAGAGGCTGAAAATTATGACCGAAATACGCAGTTTTCTAGGTCTTACTCATTACTATCATAGATTCATATAGAATTTTTCTAGAATGCCTTACCATTGATAAAGCTAACAAGAAAGAACCAATCATTTGTGTGGGATAAATGTTGTGAATAGAGCTTCATGTAGCTGAGGGAGCGATTGACGACCACACCAGTATTGGTTATCCTAGATCACCATGAAACCTATGTTGTGTATAGTGATACTGGGAAATAGGGAATGGGATGTGCCCTTATGGAACAGGGCAGCGTGGTGGCATATGCCTCTTGACAACAAAGTCTCATGAATTGAATTAAATTTGCAGCAATTGTGTTTGCTTTGAAGATATGCCGCATTACCTGTATAGTACTACTATAGGATTATACTGCGACCATAATAGTCTCAAGTTTTTACATGACCAGAAAGAACTTAATATGCGGTAGTAGAGATGGATGGAGTTGTTGAAAGATAATAACCTGGAGATCAAATACCATCTAGGTAAGGCAAATGTTGTCGCAGATACTCTAAGTAGAAAGGTGGTGCAAGTAATAGCTATGATGGTATGGGATCAAAATTTTTTAGAAGAATTCAGAGGTTTAAATCTGTCAAACAAAATATTCATAAATATGAATGAACCAAATGAAACACTCCTTTCTAGCTACAGTGTTAGCCAGAAGGAAAGTGATCTGAGAATGGAAATTGAAGAAGCTTAAAGGAAAGATAAAAAAGCAATGTATATCCGAGACATGATTAGCTAAGGTGAATCTCGGAATCACGATATTTTGCTAAGCGGGTTAGTTAGATTTCAGAAGAAAATTTATATTCCCCCAAAGGCTGATTTGAGTCAAACAATCCTAGATGAGGACCATAAGAGCATATATACTCTTCACCCAGGGGCAACTAAACTGTATCACAACCTAAAGTCTATATACTAGTGGCCAGGGTTAAAGAATGATGTGATCAAGTATGTTGCACACTGTCTTACCTGTTAGAAGGTCAAAATTGAACACCAATGACCATCAGGACTTCTAGAAAGCCTCAAAATTTCAAAATGGAAGTAGGAAAGGGTTACCATGGATCTAGTGGTGGGATTACCTAGGATCAGAAACTATGATGCAATTTGGGTAATTGTTGACTGGTTTACAAAGTCTGCTCATTTCCTACCTATCAATGCTGTTTAATCTCCAGAAAAGCTAGCAGAAATTTATATAAAGGAAATAATTTGATTACATGGTACACCAAAGAGTATTATCTCTGATAGGGATCCTCGCTTTATATCCCGATTCTGGAAAGCTCTATATGAAACATTGGGTATGATGTTGAGATTCAGTATTACCTATAACCCATAAACCAATAGCCAGTGAGAACTAACCATCCAAATACTAAAAGACATGTTACAAGTATACGTTATAGATTTCAAAGGGAATTGGGATAATTTCCTTCCACTTCGAAGTTTGCATATAACAATAGCTATCATGCAAGCATTCAAATGGCTTCGTATGAAGCACCATATGGAAGGAAATGCCAATCACCTTTCTGCTGGATTGAATTATCAAAGAGAAAATTGTATGGGCTAGATCTGGTTGATCAGACTACAAAACAAATAAGGATTATCATAAAGTAGCTCATTGTAGCATAGAGCAGACAAAAAAGCTATACTGACAAAAGGAGAAGACCTTTATAATTTGAAGTAGGGGATCATGTGTTCCTGAAGGTATCACCTATTACCGGAATTTACAGAGCAATAAAGAGAAAGAAGCTGAGTCCATGGTATATTGGTACTTTTGAGATTCTCGTAAGAATTGGACCTGTACCATACATAATAGGCCTATTCTCAAACCTGAGTAGACTACATGATGTATTCCATGTCTCTTAGTTAAAGAAGTACCAACCAGACCCTGAGCACGTGATCGAGTATGAGGATATTGAGGTACGAGCGAATAATACCTATGAAGTAGAGCCAGAGTAAATTATTGATCGATAAGAGAAATGGCTTTGAAAACGAAGTATACTATTTGTGAAGGTGGTTTGAAAGGGTTTACCCTAAAGTAATGCAATATGGGAAGCAGAAGAAGACATGAAGAAATGTTACCTGGAGTTTATACCATTAGATATGCAACAAATTTTAGGGATGAAATTTATTTTATGGGTGAGAATTGTAATATGCCAAAATTCATGTAAGGTCTAAGAATCCAAAAAGTAAGTGTAAATATAGAAAAAGTGGAATAAAATAAATGTTGATATTTATAAATAATGGGAAAGTCAATTTTAGAATTTCCAGATAACCATTCCATCATCCATAAAAATCAAGAAGTCAGGATTGTAAAATACGAGTGTAAACTGCTAAAGGAAAATTTATCGGTGCCTGCAAGGCACATAGGCACCATTTTGAGATCGGAGGGATTCGGTGTTGTGTGGTGTGCCTCAATATACGTGCCATGGTACCTCGATATGGGGGCTATGGTTTTGAGTGGAATCCTGAGTATGTACTGATAAAGCATCTTTAGCAAAGTAAGTAATGCTAGCTCATGATAACACACTTTTGGTATTGGCAAGTGAGAGCTTGACAAGTGTCCTTTAGTGATGACTAAGTATCAAGTTGCTTTTGTATGGCCAAATGAGAAGGTGACAAGTATCCTTTATCATTGCACTCACTTTATGCCTTTTGTGTTGGCATCTTCGGAGAGCGCCACATGTCACCTGTGCCAGGAAAATCCACCAGTCTCCGGTCCAGTCACCCGATTAACTTTCTCAAACACCATGCCAGGGTCTAGGGAAATTGTGAGACCTCTTCCTTCCCCTGACCATGATAGCGCCTCCTTAGAGAGAGAAAAGGAAGGCCCAATAGTTTTTTGACATATGTCATATTGTGAAGTGATTACTTGACACATGGCATCACAAGATTTAACCAAAGCCAAGATGCAATCTTATCCCTCTTATGTTATATACATATGCGTACCATCATGAATTTAAGCATTCAGATGAGAAGGGCTCAAGCCCAGTAGAATTTACTAGTGCCGTGGCAATGGATGGTTATGCTTGAATTGTTAAATTTATGCTTTCCGCATATCTTGAATTTATCTCTGAATGTTGAATGTGTTGCTTGTATTGAAACTTTAGTTGACATGGCAGGTTATATGTTAGCATTTTATATGAGTGATACCTGTTACTACTGAGATTCATTGAATCTCACCCTATTTTCTGAAAAATAAATTTTCAGCTCGTGTAGGTAGTTCCTTAGCGAGAAGGTAACCACGGGCGATGAAGTGTAGAACTTAGAATTTAATTTTCTAGTTGTTATCTATTTATTTTTTGGAATTGTACTTAATGTGTATTTAAGCAAAGTCAGTCCCATATTGGCAAGTTAGGAGATATGTGTCTAAGCGCCTGTACATGAGTGAAGCGTAGTGATATCCGAACTGATAGTAGACAGCCATCCAACTAGGGCCACTAATTAATTGTAGTAGTTTGAGTTCCAGCAGAGATTGTTTTTGTAAAAACTCTATATGAAGATGAACTTAAAACGGATGGCTTGAAATGAATCGTAGAATAATATAAGACCAAATTTGAAAATAATTCTTGGAAAGATTTTTGAAAACCCACTGAAAGATAGTTCCAAATTTAGCTTGAAGTTGGGACTCCCACTATTCACAAAAGATTGTCGGTCTCCCTTTTTAAAGATACTACTACACTTAAGTTGTCCATACACTTTAAAAACAAGGGTGTCACAATTATGGGTATTAGAGCATAAGTTTTTAGCTATAGGATAAATGTTCTCGGATTAGATAAGTATAAGAACTACTGAATAATAGGCTTGTGAAATAGGATGGTGAATAGTAGAGAAAGCTAGAGAAGTGTGTAAGAAACATCTGTTAACTAGCCTTCTCTAGAGCATCGTATACCAGAGGGTAGACTTTATGTAGTCATCATTAGAGGGGCAAGTAGAGGAGGGTATAGATTGAGATTGTTTTGTATAGCGAGGAAAAGAGTTCCCAACGATATGACAATAATGATAAAGGCTAGCCAGGCTAGTCTTGGTATAGAGCCATCAGTTGGCGATACCGATGACTCAACTAGCCTTTAACCCACACCCAGACCATAAGCTGTGGGAGCAACTTAAGGGTCTATACATAGAAGCCTTTAATAGTGCCATTTTCAATATGACATGGTATGCAGAGTTTTTATATGTGTTGCCGATACTACAATAATTTATAAAAGTTCATGTGTGCTACAGCAACTGCCACAGTGTTTTTTGATCTCCTTTTATCTTAAACATTGAAGATTCTTTTGTCTTTTTTCAAATCTCTACTGAAACTTTTTTTTAGTCTTCGCCAGCCTATAAACTTCATCATCTGAGTCCTAACTAAAGCAATCATCTTCATGTCCTTGTGGGTCAATGTTTGAACCATTGGATAAGGATGCAGATGAATGGTTGATTTTGCTACTTTTGGCATGTCTTCTTCAGCTTGGAGGATCTGAAGGATATTTTGAAGTTGTTTAGCCAAGTCTTCTTTGTTGGTTGACAAAGCCAGGCAAGCTTGGTTTCTAGACCTCTGATTGAGGAAGATGCTAGACTCATGGTATCTAGTACATAGAAATTATGGATTTTGTTTGAACCATTTTTTGTGTGCCAGAATAGAGACATTGTTAGCACTAGTGAATTTGCCTACCATTTTACAGACTGAAACATTTGAAAAATGGGAAGAATATTTTTATATTTGGAACTTTCAAATTTGAAATTCCATTTAAATACACAGGCGAAAGCAAATTTTGAAAATATATGAAGATCTGTTGGGAAAGCAAATTTTCCTAGATTTTTGGTTTGAGTTGAAGGCTCAAGTTGGTGGGTAGACAAACCAGGTTTTTGGGTAGAAGACCCAATTTTGTGGTCTGTAACCTTAGGTTGCTTTATTGTTTCTTTTGTGATCCCTTTTGGGTCATCTTCAATAAGGGCTAGGCACTTTCCTTTATCCTTCTTTTTTGGTGGCATGAACACTTACTCTTATTTACCCTAGAGAGAGAGATGAGAGGATGATGATGAGGTCATAATTTTGAGCTCCCATGCCCTTCTTGGCAGACTTAAAGGGAGAGAGGAGAGAGGGAAAATGTTTGAAATGTTGACTTGATCCTATGGTCCATATAGTGTCATATGTCAAAATCTTATTCCACCTTCCACGGACACACATAAACACTCACGCATGTAATTCCACTCTCTTACTCATTTAATCCTAACCATTGATCTTCAATTACCAATGAGTCTTCTCTTCGATAACTGATTAATTGGTATAACTTTCCTTTTTTACCAATTTTGCCTCTGATTATGACAATTCCACTTGAATCCCCACCATACACATTTATATCTTTCATATTACTCAACCATGTGCCCTCCCTACCATTAAGTTTCCTTTTAAGCTTTGTCATACCATTAAGCTTAAATGCCGGGTTTAGGCATTGATTGGAATCACATTCAAATGAAAATTCAAATCACATTTTCCAAAAGTATTTGCTTAACATTAATTACATCACTTATGAAGTCATTAGCCCTTAATCACATATTAGGTCATTAGAATTCTTACCCTATAATATAAATTTCATCCTCAAAATTTGTTACACAACTTGAGCCATGAACTCCGGGTAACGTCTATGCATATCTGCCTCCACTTCCTAAGTCGCTTCTCTCTGTGTCATTCCCTTCCAGATCACTTTCACATATGGAATGGTTCGGTGTCTGAGCCGTCATTCCTCTCGATCAATTATCTACTCTGGCTCTGCCATATATGTGAAGTTGTCTTGTAATTCAACTTCTTTGTACTCAATAATGTAAGATAGATCCGGTTGGTACTTCTTTAATTGGGAAACTTGAAACACATTGTGGAGCCTGCTCAAGTTCAAGGGTAGGCCTACTCGATGTGCAATAGGCCCAATTCTTGCAAGAATCTCAAAAGGACTTATATCCCTCGGGCTCAGCTTCTTCTACTTGGTAGCTCTCTCGATACCAGTAACGGAGATATCGTCAGAAACACATGATCACCAACCTCAAACTCTAGAGGCCTTCTCCTCTTGTCGGTATAGCTTTTTTGTCGACTCTGCGCTGCAAGGAGCCTCTTTCGAATGATTCAAATCTGTGATAAGGTTTGATCAACAAGATTTGATCCATATAGCTTCCTCTCAAATAACACATTCCAACATAAGGTGATTGGCACTTCCTCCCATATAACGCTTTATACGGTGCCATCTATATGCTCACATGATAGCTATTGTTGTAGGCGAACTTCGCAAGTGGAAGAAAGTAATCCTAATTCCCTTTAATGTCAAGGACACAAGCTCGCAACATATCCTCCAGTGTCTGAATAGTCCTCTTAGACTATCCATCGGTCTGAGGATGATAGGCCATACTAAATCTCAACTAAGTACCCAGTGCCTCATGCAATACCCTCCAAAATCTCGAAGTGAATCGGGGATCTTGGTAAGAAATGATATTCTTTTGTATGCCATGGAGCTTTACAACCTCCTGTATGTATATCTCTACTAGTTTATCTGGAGAATAACCAACATTGATCAGTATAAAGTGTGCTGACTTCGTTAACCAGTCCATAATCACCAGATCGCATCATAGTTCTTGATCCTGGGAAAACCCATAACAAGGTCCATAGTCACACTTTCCCATTTCCACTGTGGAATCTCAAGACTCTGCTACAAACTTGGCAGTCTCTGGTGCTCAATATTTACCCTCTTACAAGTAAGACACCATGCCACATATTTTGTCACATCACTCTTCAATGCCGGCCACCAATACACAGATTTCAAATTATGGTACATTTTGGTCATACCAGGATGAAGAGCATATCGGCTCTTGTATGCCTCATCAAGAATCTTCTGCCTCAACTCCGCGTTAAGTGAAACTCAAATTCTCTTTTGGTAAAAAACCAACCCACTAGGCGACAAATCATAGTCCAGACCTTCTCCCCATTTGATTCTGGCTTGAATTCTCTATACCCGATCATCTTGCCTTTGAGCCTCTTCAATCTCAGCTCTCAAATCACTTTCCCTTTGGGAAATACTATAATTGGCACAGACGATCTGGTTTGTAGATTCAGATCTCAAAAATCTTCTATCAACTTCCCCTCTTGTATTATCATTGCTGCCACAAGCATCATCTTTCAACTAAGAGAATCCATGACTACATCTGCCTTACCCAGATAATATTTAATTTCTAGACTACATCCTTAAGCAACTCCATCCAACAACGCTGTCTCTTATATTCAATTCTTTTTGGTAGTATAAATACTTGAGACTCTTGTGATCACAGTATAGTTCTACCGTCACACAATACAAATAATGATGCCAAACTTTTAGAGCAAACACAATAGCTGCAAGCTCTAGATCATGAGTGGGATAATTCATTTTATGAGGTTTGAGCTGTCACGTGACATAGGCAACCACACGTCCCTGCTCCATAAGGACACACCCTAATCCCTACTTACTCGCATCACTAAACACAACATAAGTCAAGTAGGATCAGGTATAATCAACACAGGTGTCGTAGTCAACCTCTCCTTTTGCTCCACAAAGCAATTTTCACAACACTCATCCCGCACAAATGGCTTATCCTTCCTTGTGAGCTTGGTCATAGACAAGGCAATACGGGAGAAATTCTAAATGAATTTCTAGTAATAACCAGCAAGACCCAGAAAACTGTGTATCTCAACAACAGTTTTTTGCCTCTTCCAGTCCAGTACTGCTTCCACTTTATTGGGATCCACTGAGACCCCTTCTTATGAGATAACATGGCCTAGGAATTTTACTTCTAATAGCCAAAACTCACATTTATTCAACTTGGCATAGAGTTGATTCTCACGCAATATGTTCAACATAATTTTCAAATGATGCTCATGCTCCTCCTTACTCCTGGAGTATATCAAAATATCGTCAACAAACACAACAATAAACTGATCCTGATACTATCAAAAGACATGAATCATGTAATCCATGAATACTGCGGGTACATTAGTTAGCCCAAAAGGCATAACCAAAAACTCATAATGCCCATACTTGGTCCTGAAAGCAGTTTTTGGAACATCTTCCATTTTCACACATAGTTGGTGATAACCCGACCATAGATCAATCTTTAAAAACACACGAACCAAATAGTTGATTAAGAAGGTCATTGATTCTTAGGAGAGGGTACTTGTTCTTCACTGTAATCTTATTCAACTCTCTATAGTCAACACACAAACGAAGACTCCCATCTTTCTTTTTAACAAATAACATTGGAGCTCCTCACGGTGACATACTGGGTCTAATGAACCCCTTCTCAAGAAAGTCTTCAATCTGCTTCTTTAACTCTGTCATCTCATTCTGGGCCATATGGTATGGGGCCTTTGATATCAATCCAGCTCTAAGCACAATCTCAATTGGGAACTGAACTTCCTTTTCCCGAGGTAATCTGCTAAGATCATCAATGAATACCTTAAGGAATTAATTTACCATGGGTATACTACTTAAAGTTTCTCCAGTTTCTTCTTGCATAGAAAGGAATACCATATACCCCAGACAACCCTTCTCCAGACATTTCTCAGCTTTAATTGCCGAAAGGAAATTTAAACTAGCATTCACACCCTCAACACTTTGAGAGGAATGATACACTATCCTCTTATTGCCACAATCTATTAGCACATTATTTACCGTTAACCAATCAAAACCCAAAATGATTTCTAATTGATAGAGTAACAGACAAATCAAATCGACAATAGATTTATGCCCCTCCACAGTTATGACACAATTTAAACAAGCTTCAGTGGTAAAGGCTTTAACAGCCACCAGAGTTGAAACAATCAGATCAAATGGCAACTTATGCACATGCATGCCGAGATGTTTCACACAATCATAAGCAATGAAAGAGTGACTGTACCCGAATCAAATAACGCTTGTATCAAGTTACCATTGAGAACTATATTACCTTGGATCAGATAAGGGGACTTCTGAGCTTCCTTGTGTGTCTTGGCGAATACCCTCTCCTAAGTCCTTGATCTTTACTTTGGTTGGGGCCATTTGCATTCACTTGAAATATGCCTGGGCTATTTGCAGTTAAAACATATTACTAAACCCTTACATGTCTTGCCATGATATGACTGGTTACAGTGAGGGCATATCCACAATGTAGGAGCTCTCTACTGTTCATGACTCCTAGACTGATAGGGATTTTTACCACTACCCTTGGATGAAGAGAATCCTTGACCCTTCCACTTTTGGGAAGTATTACCCTTACTAGGTTTATTACGTCTGCTGGCACCCTTAGCTAGATACAAGTCTCTCAGATTATTTTCTGTGATTCTACACTCTTCAACTGCCTTATTGAACTTGGTAAATCGGTGGGTGGCTAATTTCTTTTTCAATTCTTGCCGCAACCTACGTATCAGCATATCAGAACTCCATTCCTCATAATCCATTTTTCATAGATAAAAGGAATACCTGGACAACCGAATGAAACAAGACAAATAATCGTCAAAAGTCTCCATATCTTCCTGTTTGATGGAGAGGAATTCAGTCTCTTTTTCCAGACACACTGACTTGGGAAAATATTTTTCTTTAAATTTTTACTGAAACAGTTCCTAAGTCAGTGACACATTTCTGCTTTGCTGTGTTAGGGTGATATTCCACCACCAACGATCCACATCCCCTTCTAATTTGTGCACCACCAAATGTGCTTTTACCTCATCCAGGTACTCAAGAACCTCAAAGATTTTCTCTAGCTGATTCAACTAGTCTTCGGCTGCTTAGGGATCGAATCTCCCTTTGAATACCAGAGGTAAGTGTTTATAAAAATTTGAGACCCAATACTAAAGGTCTGTTTCCTCTCAACTAGTACCCCATGTGATTCTTGGTTCAGGGCAATTTGAGGAGGTGATTCTAACGGTCATGCCGACCCTTCTGTAGTTTCTTCTTGTGTTGTCTCTTCTTGACTCTCCTCCTGGGTGAATTAGACTCGACCCTCATTTCATTTAGCTTTCTCATCTCTAAGCTCTTCTTTCAGCTTAGTAATCATATCTTGATGTTCCCTGATCAGACCCATCAGCTCCTGTATAGGATCCGGTGGATTGTCATTAACTACTTCCACCTTTGGGTCTACTTGCTGTACTCTGGGGTGACCTTTTGTTTTCTTCATTCTACAAATAACTCAGCCCATCATATCACACATAAGGTATACACATATGTTCACAAATTTCATATATATATCCATTTTAAAAAAGCATACATATGTATACACAACAATCATTTTTTATCACTAAGGCTAGACTAACAAAGCTATCATAGCAAACTCTACCCTTGTCAGGAACTATAGCTCTGATACCAAAAATGTAATCCCATGCCTTAAAAACAGTAATTATGATTCGAAAATACGAATTTAAGATGAATTAGAGACCAACATATAAGAAAAATTCATTTAAAATTCCATCTTCACGATAGGGTTTTCCAAAAATTCATTTTGCAATTCATTTGACTTGGTCTCATATCCACACTTTGAACATTATTACCCTACGCAGTTATATCATATTCATACATATCAAAGTGTACAAGATAATCCCAACAATCCCCGGGTTCATATATTAACTAAAAGGGTCTATAAATTCCCATTTAGGGGATTACACAACTGTATCAAAAATAATATTTACATCTCATTTATGTATGTAATCTCAAACCAAAATTGATAACTAACAACTGAAATCATATGCCTTAAAAAGTCCTAGCCGCTCTGGGTTGCTCGCTTCCCTTTGGAGCCATTTGCCTTATCTGTAGGTTAGTCAAATGGAAAGAATGAGATTCAAGAGAATCCCAGTAGTAACAAAGCACTCATATGATATATAAGCACACAACATGTAAGTAAATCACAATCAGTAGTAGCAGCACAAAGAGTTTTGGCTTTCACCATAAACGATAGCACTCACGGCTGTAAACACAAAGTGATAGCTTTCGCTGTAATCACAATATGACAGCTTATGCTATAATCACAATATCGACAGCATGCGCTGTAAATCAACAGCTTTAGCTGTATAACGACGGCTATTATCAGCTGTAATCATAGCAAGATCACAAATAATCACAAAACAGTGATAAAACGTATATACAATACTTTACACACAGTATAAGAGAAAGAGTCATTGCCTGGTTTTTTTTAGTAGCTCTGGCATAGTTCGTTCATGATCAGGGAAAATGTCAAACCCCATAAACCAAAACCAAACACGTCTAGTTAATTATCTATTCCAAATTCTTACTTTTATAGCACTTAAAGTTGGTTATCATTTAAACTCTTTGGGTGGCTACTAAAAGCCTAGACACATGCCTAAAGGGTTGGGGATAACTTGACCAGAAGACCAGCTTTTGGAAGCTCAAAATGTAAATTTTCAAGTGTTGGCCGTAGCCAGCCCCTACTTGGGCTGTGACCAAAAGATGGTCAGAAACATTTAGGCCGTAGTTAGCACCTTTGGGCCATGGCCAGAATCAGGTCAGAAACTTTTGGGTCATGGCCAGCCTCCTTGGGCCACGGCCAAAAGCATATCAGACAGTTTCGGGTCACGGCCATCCTTTTTAAAAATCAGAAACCATAACCATAAAGCCCTAACAGCATAAAGAAGTTAAGTGGATCATTTTGGGACAAATTTTCACCTAAAACTTGAGCTATTCCTTTCTCTTTCATATTTGCTCTTGGACGACAATGGAGGATAGAGAGAGAGGTGAGAGAATGATGATGAGGTCAGAATTTTGAGCTCCCATGCCCCTCTTAGCAGACCTAAAGGGAAAGGGGAGGGAAAAGGTGTGAAATGTTGAGTTGATCCTATAGTCCATATAGTGACATATGTTAAAATTTTATCCAACCTTCCATAGACACACATGAACACTCACACATGGAATTCCACTCTCTTACTCATTTAATCTTAACCATTGATCCTCAATTACTAATGAGTCTTCTCTTTGGTAACTGATCAATTGGTTGGTAACTTTCTTTTTTTACCTATTTTTCCCTTGATTATGGAAATTCCACCTGAATCACCTCCAAACACATTTATATCTTTCATATCACTGAACCGTGCACCCTCCCTACCATTAGGGTTCCTTTTAAGCTTTATCACACCATTAAGCTGAAATGTAGGGTTTAGGCACTGATTAGAAGCACATTCAAATCAAAATTCAATTCACATTTTCTAAAAGTATTTGCTTAACATTAATTACATCACTTATAAACTCATTAGCCCTTAATCACAAATTAGGTCATTACACAGAGCACTGGAGCAGATTTTGCAATAGAAGCTAAGTATATAGCAGCATTGGATATAACTAAGAAAGCCGTTTAGATCAGAAAGTTCATTACTAAACTAGAGGTGGTGCCTACCATCTCAAATCCAATAGATTTGTTCTGTGACAATAGCGATGCTATTTCACAGGCTAAGGAGCCAAGGTCACATCAAAGGACCAAGCATATACCCAGGCGATTTCATCTCATTAGAGAAATCAATGATAGAGGTGACATAAAAATATACAAAGTAGCAGGAGAAGACAATGTTGCTAATCCTCTTACCAAGCCGCTTGCACAAGCAAAGCATGAGCGTTATGTTAGGACAATGGGAATAAGGCAAGTTAATGATTGTACCTAGTGCAAGTGGGAGGATGTTGGAAATTATGCCCTAAGGGCTAATCATTGTACTTTAAACATTATTATTTAATGAATACCTTCATTATATTATCATATTATTCAAATGTTCACTATGATGACTGTATCCTTGGTTAAATCATCAAGGTTGTCCTAAATGTCCCTGATCGATCATCTATGCGGGATTGAAGATGAAGTAAGACCATCATGACTTTGATAAGATATGGGGATAAGAATCAAAGTCTTAGGCATTTGTAAGAGTACACGGTGCTGGACCGACCCACTATGCGAAAGCTACATGGATCAAGTCATAAGCTTTTCTCATGTACAACCACATTATAATGCCCTTTGACCTGAGGTCATCATGGATTCCTACATGAGAGTTGCTAAGCTTTGATGAACTAGTCAAAAGTCACTTTTGACCGGGTGATGATAAAGGCAAAGATCGGGCTTGGTGGTTTTTCATGTAAAGGAATATGAATGATCAAGATGGAATTTGTCCCTCACGTTAGTAGAGAGATATACTGGGCCCCTCGATGAGTGAGTCTGAGAAATGTATGGCCATACTACAATGGAAGGGAGTTTCCATTTCTATTGTCAGATTACTCAGAAATCGAGAAAGTAATGGTCATGAACAAGATGATGACATTATTCATGCCTCATTCTTGATCGATATATCACATGACAAAAGGGACACGACATGGTTGTATGACAGGTTGCATCGTATTAATAATCCTCATATGAATTGGGTAGTCATAATATCTGCTAGAGGCTACTTGTAACTTGTTTATTAGTACAATTATTGGCCCACTACCAACTTCATATGGGCCTACAGGTCGCACACAAGAATGGCCCAACACGAGATAATGTTTAATCTAGGGTGGATGAATTTTATATTTATATATATAATATAAAATTCATGAAAATAAAATTAATAATATTATATATACATATATGTATTTTCGAAATACATATTTATAGATATATATATGTATTATATGATATTATTATATTGTGTTAGTTTTAAATTTAATTTGATTAATATAAATTAGATTTAATAACTAACATGATAAAGATATAGTATCTCAGATTTAATTTATGAAGATAAATTAAATCTAATGGCTCTTTATTTAGATTAAATAAATAGGTTAAATTAAAACTGTTGGACAGATTTAATTTAAACTGAATTTATTTAATTAGCTTATCAAGATAATTAATTGTTAATTAATTTTGAAATTAATAAAGATTAATTTTGAAATTTGAATATAGCCCCATGGGTTATAAAATTGATAGGGCAAAAAAACTTAGACACGGATGAGAATTTAGAGCCACAAGGGAAACCCTAGGAGACATTGGAGGCGCTAGCACGTAGTCTGTGTTGCAGAGCATTCGTATAGATAACGGTAGAGGGAGTAGACCTAAGGTGTCGGCTCCTAGAGATTGTAAAACTCTAAATTTGAAAAGGTACGATTCTTCCTAACTCTGTTTAAACGCCATTGATAGATCCTCGATTAGGATTGATAAAAAATTTTTAAGTTCTTCCGTTGTGCCTACCGATCTTAACAGTTTGGAAGGTTGGAGGTTTGATAATTACTTTGTTCTTCCATAAAGCCCTATTTTGGCCAGTACTATTTGTGTATGTTAGAGCTAGAATTTCATTGACCTGCATTAAATTAATATCTATTGGTAATATCATTATCTTAAGCACATGGGATAATCAAAAAGTGGTTTTGATATAAAAATTACTTAATTTTCTCTAAGCAAGCACAATTTAGCCTTAATTTCTCAAACTACCTTTAGGACATAATTAAGTTAAATTACAATGAATACCATGAATGCATCATAACATCCTCCTAATATATCATAAAAATGCATATAAAAATATGAATTTGTCAACTCCCCCACACTTTGCCTTTTGCATTCCTGAGCCAAAGTAAAAGCCAATATTTTCAAAACACATGCCCAATGTATGCAAACATCAACTTCTCCAATAATGCACACGCATTTACTTTAACTAATTACTATCCCCAGCCAATCATATACTTGGGAATGCCTTGATATAAAGAAATCAAATCAAATATATAGTAGGATTAAGGAAGACAAACATGATAAGTCTCACATGAGTACATGTGTTTATCTCATCTCTTGTTTATAGGAAAATTTTCACTCAATCTAGCTAGTCTAGTACCTACTACATACTTGTAGAGGTTCTACTATCTCTATTACTAGTAGCCTGCAATAGACCTATAGTCAAGGGGATTTTAAAAGGTTGTAATGTTGAAAAGGCTAAATAGAATGTAAGGAATGAAAGCAAATTCCTAACCATGCATCATACAAGAGTAGATAGATCAATTAGCACTTATCAACAAGCATATGACCTTTTATTTTTATAATCTTTAATTATTGTACATGTACTTTTACCAAGATGAAGTACTTTATTCTTCTTTTCCCCTTTGATTTTCTATTTTATATACATTTTTCCTTTTCTCTTCTTCTATTCTTATTTTCTATTTCCTTTTATTTTTTCTTTATTTTGACTATTTACATGGCACTTGACATCATATTCACAATGCTAAAGCTTAAACTATTTACATAATATAGTGCTAAATTAACCTAATGAAAGATACAAGCACATCATTTGAATGAATGAGGAAAGTAAAAAGAATGTGAAGGCCGGGCTCAAAGGGGATTAGCAAAGTATAATTGATGAATGGCTTGTGTTTGGGATACAAGGGTTTAGAAATGAATGACCCTAATCCTAAGTATTAATGTGGCTTTCAATAAAAAACCTAGACAAATTCTAGAGGTTAACTAGAAACTATGTGGAATACATAATGATGAGAAAAGGAACAAAGGCTCAAATCCTTATGAAGAGGCTTTTATCTACCATGTTGACTTCCTAAGATCAAGCTAAGCACCCAAGTCAAAACACTGCATTGATGACACTCCACTTATTCTAACCAAAAAAGGAGATTATTCAAGCTAAACGTAATCAAAATTAGGTATGCTTAACATCCACACACATTATGCTTTAAATTTTCTTAAAATATAATAAGAAGTTGCAATGGCTAGTTCATAACAGGGATATAATTTCACGTTCTATTTTGTTTCATTCACTTCAATGAGTGGTCCTCTTGCTGGGGTGAATGACACAGAGCATAAACACGCTAGTCTCAGGAGTTTTCATCAAAATAAAAAATTTATGCTCTAACTCAATAGGAAAATGGCAAGATTTACCTTAAAGTAATTGAATGGGGACATGCCTATAAGAGTTTTGTAGGCAGTTTAGTACACCCAAATAGCTTGCTCTAATCTTTCAATCCAATCTTTGCATGTTGGCTTCACAATCTACTTAAGGATTTGCTTAACCTCTTTATTGGTTAACTCAGTAAACACATTGGTTTAGGGGTGATAAGATGTTGCAATCTTGTGTGTGCCTCCATACTTAGCAAACAAGGATTTAATGGTTTGATCACATAAGCATGTTCCTTGGTCACTCATAATTGCCCTTGGTACTCCTTACCAACAAAAGATTTGACATCATAAGAACTTGACAATAGTAGATGTATCATCCTTCTTAGTTGGAATTGAAACTACCCACTTAGAAATAAAGTTTACTGCAAACAATATATATGTATGCCCAAAGGAAGGAGGAAAGGGTTCTATAAAATTCATGCCCCACACATCAAATATTTCATAAAAATTCATAGTCATTATAGGCATTTCTTGCCTTCTACCCCAACTCCTAAACCTTTGATATCTATCACTAGATATATAATAGACATATGAATCACGAAACAAAGTAAGCTAGCAAAATGCACACTTTAATACTCTTGTAATAGTTCTATACCCACTAATGTGCCCCTACATAATGAAGAGTGAGCAACGTAATGGATAGAGTGGATCTCATCACTAAGGACACAACGAAGAATGATCTGGTTACTACAAAGTTTTCAAAGAATAGGTGGATCCCACATATAGTCATGTGCTCTCTTTTAAACTTCAACTAAAATGCAGTCATTGAATGGAGAACTACATTAAACACAAGATAATTTCCAATATTAGATTATAAGAGCCCTTGAATAGCCAAGGAAAACAAAGTAAATTCAGCAAAAGAATCAATAGTTTAATCAAAAGAGTTAACTCCCTGAGTGTCAAGAGGTAGTTGACTCAGATGATTTGCACATGATTTTTAGCTCCAACTCTATCTCTAATCTCTACATAAAATTTTCTTACAGAAACAAAGCCCATATAAGCAATTTAGCTTTAGACTGAGACTTGTTAAATAGATAATAATTGTTGTATGATCAGTAAAGACAACCACATGGAAGTTAAACAAATATTGCCTAAATTTCTCTAATGCAAAAACAATGGAAAACAACATATTCTTTATTGTGGTGTAGTTCACTTGAGATAAGTCATGTGTCTTGGATGCACATGCTATCACTCTAGAAATCTTATCTTTTATCTGACCAATCATTGCACCCACACTACAACAGAAATCATGATACATGATAGTTAATATCGGCCACAATCACGGTTCTGAATTGTCATATATGCGGGCACTATATATGCTCCATGTAGATAAATTATGATTCCAAACCGTTATTTATTCTAGACCTATTATAAAGGTTATAAGATAACAACTGTTATGCATTGAGGCTTGGTGAAACCATAATATACGTATTATTGTGATAACAATTAATGGACACATGTAAATAGCCATAATAATATATGGTAATACTTGCATAACATATAATAGTTCCACTTTAACAACCGTTATATATTTTATACATTTATAACGGTTCTTTCAAAATAGCCGTTATATATTGATAGTAATACTAATAGATTTATTTAAATAATCATTATATAAAGTTGACATAAATAACAGTTGTTACGTAGCAATTGTGATTTCTCAAAGCTATTTTTTTTAAATGGAGGAGGTTTCTACTTTCGATATCCCCCTTGCATATACATTTATATAGAATAAATTATAATATATATTGGGGTTAAGGTGTAAAAATACCCATGATTTTTTACACAAAGTGCGCCTAGCACTATATGCTTTTTAAAGGTATAAAAATACTAATGAACTTTCAAAATAAGGGAAAAAGTAACATCGCTGTTAATTTAAGTCACATTGACAATTATTTTGACCAAAAGTACTGAAATGGGAAAGGCAAAAAAAAAAAAAAAATAAAAGTATTACACATATGCCCACAAATATTAATTTATCATTAAAAAAAATAAAAATTTCCAACCCTACGTCTATTTGCAAATTTGCACATCGCACATAATCTCCATTGCTTACGCTAGTCACAACCTCTCCACTTTCTCACCGATCTCGTTATTGGCCATCATATGTGTAACGCCCCAATTTTCGATTAAGGCCTAATGATAATTATTGAGGATAATTATCGGATTAAAGTGGAATTAATGTGTATTGGTGACAATATTATCTAATATGTCATAATTGATGGAAAATTTATAGAATGGGATTATTGGCCTTAAGTTGGTGATTAATGGGAAATTAATTACTAACTATAGGAAAATGAGAAGTGTGATTAAATGGCTAATGGAGGGATTAAAGTAGCTAATTGGTGGTTTACCTTCATGGGAGCCAATGAAGAATTGACATGTGTCAAGATGAGAGTATGAGAGAGGTAGAGAAAAGTCAAAACCCCCCCAATTGTTTAATGTTTTCTCTCTCTCCCTCCCTCCTTTTCGTTGGATGAAGCATGGGCTTGGAGAAGGAATCATCATTTCTTCTTCTTCACACACTCATCTCATCTCTCTCTTCACTCCATTTCTGCTCCATTTTTGAAGAAGCTAGGAGAAGGAAAAGCTTTCAAAAAGCTAAGATCTTGACCTCTAATGCCAAAACTTCCTTCTTTAAAGTTGTTCCTTGGAGTGAGAGCTTCATTTTGATGGTTGTAATGTGTTCATTAGTGTTAGTTTGTGACCTCAAGAGAATGTGAAAGTTGGAGAATTGAAAAGTCACTTTGAGAAAGTTAAAGAGGTAAGTGAAAGCTTCAATTTCATATAAATTTTGTGGCCATTGGTTAGGACTTGAATTTCTGGAATTTTAGCCTTAATTTTCGTGATTTAGGGTCTTGGGGAGTATGGTATGTTGTTGCTATGGAAATGGTGCCTTGTTTAGTGTTTTGAATTGATAGAATTGCATTGAAGCTTAAATGTGAAGTTTGGCACCTTTTGTGTTGGTTTTGTGCTTTGGTCAAAACAGGGCATGTAAATGGATTGAGATTTTGGTCATTTTGAGGTTACCATTGTGTTCCTTGTGGAAAATTATATGGGAATAGGTTTGGTTAATGATTTTGGAGCCATTGGTCACTTTGGTAGAAAATTGGAAATGCTACCATTGAAAGTCTATTCTAGGCAGTCTGTTTGTATTGTCGTTTTGAATAACCAAATTATTTCAGAAAATTGTGAAACTTTCTAGTATTAAAGTTAACATCCTAAGCATCAAAATGGACATATATTTTGTGTCATTTTGTTTAAGTATTTTGTGAGTTATGGTTGTCCATAGTTTGGGATTGAAACAGAACTCTGTTTTGGGGTAGTAATGCGTTTTGTGAAATTCTGGGATTTGTATGGTGATTTCAAGTATTGGTTCATATTTTTCCTATGGAGAGGACTAAAATATCTTTCAATGGGCTTTGGGATCACCCATTTTGATTTTTCTACAATTAATTATGAATTTTCGAAGTTGCCTTGGCTGCAGCGCAAAAGTTTCTGTGAGCGTTTTGGCCGCAGCCATAAATTCTTGGTTGCAGCCAGAAACCTTCTGTGCGTGTTTTGGCCGCAGCCAGAGGTTTCTTGGCTGCAGCCAACCCCCTGTTTTCAGCACCTTGGGATTTTGAAAAGTGGTTTCCAATCCGGTGTTTCCCAATCCTTTTAGGCGATTGTTAGAAACTTTTATAGCTACTTAAGGGACTTTAATGATAACCAAAACTAAGTGATTTGAAGTCGTTTGAGTATTGGAATAAGTAATAACCTATCGTCCTTAATGATTATAGGATTTGTTATTTGCCCGGACCATAGAAGGCATACGCCTGAGCAAGAATGGAAAGAACAAGGTAGTAACACTTTATCCTATATCATGTGTATTGCATTGCTTGTTTGCATTAGTCATCGATTACAGTGAAAGTGAAGGGGACGTGGTGAAAGCCCGGACTCGATTACATGAAATTGAAGGAGACATGATGAAAGCCCGAACTCGAATATAGATAAAGTGAAGGGGGCGTGGCGTAAGCCCGACCTCGTATATAGTAAAGGGAACGTGGTGAAAGCCCGGTCTCGAATATTGATTGCTGCATTGTGATATATGTGACTTGCTTTATATATATGCATCATATAAATAAACTGTTGCTACTGGAATTCTCTAGAATCTCATTCTTTCCAAATAACATTTTTAGACAGGGCAAGTGGATCGAAAAGCAAGTAAGTGGATAAGGGCGATTAGAGGTGCCAGGGGTAGTCTTAGTTAAATATTTTGGTTTTATATCGAATTGGTTATCATTTTGGATCAATGTAAATATATTGTAGAGACCATAGTACTATAGTTTTGTGTAATCCCTGGTATGGATACTAAGATGGGCGATGATGCCCTAAACAATATTTTGGATTAAATGTTATTATCCCCGGTGAACGTCGGGAATTGTGCTGATACTCTGATATTGTATATGTATAGACCAAACAGGCCATTTGTTTTAATGAATGAAATGAATGGAGATCCAGTTGTACAGTTTTGAAAAAAGTTTAAAATTATTCCGGATCTCTCATTTGATTGTTAAACGTGTTGAAATGCTAATCCCGGCCTGATTGTTGAAAGGGGTTACAATATGCCATCCACTGTCCATCCCCAGCCCAACCCATCTCCTTCCCATCTTCCTCCTTGATCTATGAAGTTGTGGTAGCAATAAAGTTCTTCCTTCTTTCTTGATCTTAGATCCCCTCTCTAAAATATTCTTTTACTTCTCTACCTCTCTCTCCCACTCCTCATCTTGCGCAGCTCTTATCTTCCCTTACCTCAGATTCGCCGGCCTAAGATTGTGCCAGATTTGTTTTTCCCTCATCTCTTGGCTTAGGTAATGCTAGGATGTCAAATTTGCACAGCTCTAGGCTTCCCTCTGCTCTCTGCTTCTTTGACACTTGAACCTAAAAGCTTAGATTTTTTCCCTCCTCAATTAAATTTGTCTTCTATTCCCACTGGCGTTGGTTTTGGTGCTGGCAGAGGCAATTTATTAGGGAGTTGCTTCTAGCAAGATGGAGATGATGGAGGAATGTGATGAGCTTCTATGATCTAAGAGTGTTTAGCTAAAACAGAGATCACTTAGTGCTTCATGTAATACCCCGAATTTTGAGACTCGAGGCTAGAGAATAAGCCTAAAATAAGTGGATTGCTAAGCCCCGGTTTAGCAAGATCCCAAATTGTGATTAAGAGATAATGACTCCAAAAGTGGATGTGGTTAGTGATGAATAAACCCTTTTGGAGATTATGGTGTAATTTGGCACCCGATGTGATTCGTATGTGTTGTGGGCAGCGCCGAAATGCTGTATTTAAGTTTAATTATGGATTAACATCTAAATTGACTTAAAATAGAGGGGAGGGCGCATTGTGGAAGAAAAGGAATGATATGGTGAGTTTGGTGGTGATTCAAGAGGAATTACCATAATCAGGGGCAAAACAGTAAAGTTACTGACCAATGGATCGGTTACCGAAGAGGAAACTCATTGGTAACTTCAAGATCAATGGTTAGGATTGATTTGTGTAAAGATCAAAGGGTGGAATCAAGTGTATGTGTGTGTATGTGAGCTCATGGAAGATGGAATAAGACGTTGACACTTGGCAAGTTTTGGACCCTTGGATCTTGGTCAAATTGTCAACACATTCCCTCTCTCCTCTCCTCTCTATTTGGACATTTTTGGGCTCTCCATAATCTGCATTCACTTCATCTCTTCATCTTCATCTCTCTCTCTCTCTTGTTCTCCATTTTCGCTTAGCTCAAAGTGGAAAGAGAAAGAAGAAATTCAAGGTATGGTGCTCTAAATGGCCTCTAATGCTTAAACACCTTTCTTTAATGTTGTTCATAGTGATGAGAGCTTCATCTCTATGGTTTTAGATTCTTGATTGGAGGTGTTTGATGGCTTGAGCAAAAGTGGAAAGATGGAGAATCAAGAAATTGGTTTGGGAAAGAGGAAGAGGTGAGCATTTACTTCCTTTTGATCTAAGTTTTGTGACTTTTGGTTAAGTATTGTGATTTGTGAATTTTGCCCTGATTTTGTGGTATTTTTGTATGGCAAGTAATTGGATGATTTGAGTGGTGAATTGTGGTTAAATTGATGCCATAATATGTTTTTCATGTCATTGGAATTGGTTTGAGAACTTGGAAAGAAAAGAATGGCAATGTGGTGTTTGTGTTGTGATTGTGATGGCATGTTTTGATTGTTGGTAAAACATGTCAATATAATGTGAATTTGGTTGTTTTGGTATTTCCTATAGATTCCTTGTGAAATTTTGTGTGAGAATGATGTTTGATATGAAAATTGGACCATTGGAAGCCAATTGTGCAAATTTGGAATTATGTCTTTTGAAACTCTGTTCTGGATAGTCTTCTTGTGTTGCCGTTTTGATTGGGCAAATGATGTTAGAAAATTATGAAACTTTCCAGTCTTGAAGTTCACATCCAATGCTTCAAAATGGACATATAAATTGTGTCATTTCGTTTTGTGAAATGGGATTTATGTTTGCCCAAAGTTTGAGGTCGAAACTGGGTTTGATTCTGGAGCAGTAGTGGAATTTGGGGAATTCTGTATTTTTGTGGTGATTTCCAGTAATGTCTCATATTTTTCCTATAAAGAGGACTTGTAGCTTTCATTTGGCTTTGGAATCACCTCATTTTGATGTTTCTGAGATTAGTTATGAATTTTTGAATTTGCCTTGGCTGCAGCAGAAAATCTTTGCTGCAGCGCAAGAGTTTCTGTGCACGTCTTGGCCGCAGCCAGAAATTCTTGGTTGCAGCCAGAAACCTTTTGTGCGTGTTTTGGCTGCAGCCAGAGGGTTCTTGGGTGCAGCCAACCCCCAAAAATCAGCATTTTGGACTTTTAAAAGGTGATCTTTGGTCAAGTGTTTCCCAAGCCTTTAGGCATATGTTTGGGCTTTGATTAGCCACCTAAAGGTCGTGAATGATAACCAACTTAAGTGTTTGAGAGTTAAGGAATTGAAAAGGGGATTAACCCTATGTCCTTGTTAGGTTATAGGATTTGGTGTTCGCCCTGATCGTGAGCATCCGGAGATGGAGCTTACGTGGAAAGAGAGTAGGGAACATATCTCTTCTTCTTGTATTTGATATATGTGTTAGTGTGTTGGTGCATGTCTTAACTTTGCATAATTATGTGTAATTTGAAGCTATGTTTCAATTTATGCTATGGCCATAGGTATATTATTCGAAGCATTGAGCTTGCAAATTGTCATTGTGTTAGCATGAGCTATGTGATGCAAGAATGTCATGCATTAAACATTTATCGTACATGCATATTGATATTGTTTTTCTACTGAGATTCTCGCGAATCTCACCCTCCCCTATCAACATTGTAGACAGGGTAGTGGATTGAGGATGGAGTAAGTAATCAAGGGCGGCAAGGACTTACTTTGGATTGAAGATTCGGTAGTTGGTTATCTTAGTTGGGATGTATATTTGGATATTCGTATTTGGATTTGGATGTGTACATATGGATGAGTATATTTGGTTATGTATTTGAAATGAGTTATTGGATATTTGTAGATGTATTTAAGAGGATTTGTGTAATCCCCATATGAGGGCTTGTATGGGCGAATGTGCCCTATAAAGCTTGAGTTAATGTATGGAACCCGGGATTACCGGGATTATTGTTGTGTACTCTGATTTGTTATGAATGTGATATTCCGCGTAGTAATTGTATTTGAAAAGTGATTATGAGACCAAGTTTATAAATGATTTTGAAAGGTAATTGTGAAAACCCCGTCATGTGATGGGCTAGTAAATGTTATTTGTTTATTATTGGTCTCTATTTCACTTTAATAGCGTATTTCGGATATAATTACGGCAGGGGATTACACTTCACAACTAATGGCTTTTTCTTTTCTATATTCTCTAAAGTTTATGAATTTTCTACTACAACCTACAAATTTAGCAATTTCTCAATCATGCATTTTAGACTTGTTAGTTTCTTCTTGTTTGATGATTTCTTATGTTGCGTCACTTCTGATGAATGAGGGTTATTGACTTGATTCTTGTGTGTGTCTTCTTGATAATTCTAGTTTTGATTTGTCTTTTTATTTTGACTTCTATATTTGTTGATGTGTTCTTTGAAGATTTTATGATTTGATTTCTCTGATGATGTTGTTGCTAAGTTTTTCTTTCTCCCTCTACTAACAACTAGACTAAAATTAACTAAGATAGATGTGTCAGCTTCCCTGTCAGCGTTTTGGTCAAACTAATGGTCAACATGACTGAGATTAATGGTCATGGTATTTTTACCCTCATTATGAAAGTTTATGAACACTTTTGCACTTATAGAAAGCATATGGTGCTGGTTGTACTCTGAGTAAAACCTCATGAGTTTTTTTGCATCTTAATTTATATTCATTTATATACAGAACAATACGACAAATCAAAATATATTTACAATAATTCATGTACATGTATACACTATTAGAAACAAAACTTTAAAACAAACAAATCATCAATATGTATAAATTTATATATAGTCATTCGATGTATTTACTCTCCCATTGATGTTGCACAGATGCTACCAACTCTTTAGCCACTTCTTCCATTTGTGACTTGCTAAACATTATGCATGAGGCATTAAAATATTTTATGCAAAAGGAAACAATTGATAGAAGTTAGATATTATAATATCACTACAAAAAAAATGACTTTCGGTGGCGACAAAAGTCACCACTAAAAGTATAGTTTCAGCGGTGACATTTTGTTGCCGCTAAATGTGACTTTTAGTAGCGACTCAATACTTTCAATGGCAACTTTTGTCACTGCTGAAAGTGTCAATATTTGTTTTTCAAAAAAAAATTACTTTGGCGGTCAACAGCCACTTGTCGCCGGCCATCCATGTCATTACTAAGGCCCACATGTCGACTTGTCCCTCACCACCTCAACCCTGTGCCACGTGTCGCCACCTCATTGCACCACATTTATGTGAAACTCAACTCATTTATGGTCCCTCCAAGGTTTGAACCCAAGACCACCTCTTTGTGTGGCCATGCCTTTACCACTGAGCTAGATAGAATACATTGATTATTATTGCAAAATAATATATATGTATAATATATATATATATATATTAAATAACACAACCATAAATAAATATATATCCTGAAATATAATATCTAGGTATTAATATATGCAACAAATACACACACACATATGTGTGTGTATACTAATATAATACTTTAAAATTATTTTTGAAAAAATCAAAATAAAAATTTAATTAATATCCTATTATTAATGAAATTGTATTAATTTTTTATATTTACTTAACTTATTAAGAGTGTTTATATATAAATGAAGTAATTAAAAAAACCAAATATAGGTAATATGTATTAATTGATACATTTATGAAATAATTTATTTTAGATAAAAGTATCATTACATGTTTTTAATCTATAAAGATATATTGATGAGAGTGTGGGGAATAATAAATCTTGAAGAAATTAATAGACGATAGGTTTTCTTATACGTTTGAAAGTGTCACACACATACAAATGTATAGTTATCTCATTTTTCTTTATAATAAATATCATATTTAGTGTCCTCAGATATTAAATATCAAATTCAAAAAAAAAAGTATAAAAAAATAACATTTTTCGGTGATAAAAACAATCAATAAAAAGAATCTAAAATTGACTTTTAGCGGTGACTTTAAATGTCACTGCTGAAAGTGCCATTTTCAGAAAGTCATAGCTGAAAGTCAGTTTTTTTGTAGTATATATAGCTAACTGAATATATATATGAACAAATTGGGCATATAATATACCTTATTTATATCAATATTTTCAGAACCGTGCATGATTATGTCCTTCATGTACTGTATCACACAATACCCACAATCATTGCTCATGTCTAGTTGCTTTGGTCCCTATAAGGAATTGAGAAGAAAAATTTGTCAGTCAGTCATATATATATATACTATATGTGTGCTTCAATTTAATATTATAGTCCTTGGTGAATAATATATATACCTTTGGATGCAGCCATTGGAACTCTGAATCTTAATGACCATATTGAGACTCATAAAGGCAGCAACAATGGCCACACACTAAGGTGAATTTATTCTAGCAAATTTCTCTCATAAATGCTCAACAAACAAACTAGTTCAGAATTACAATTTGCCAAAATTAAACCAAGAAATAAATGCATAAGTGCCTTTCTTCAATTTTTTTTGTTTAAAACACGTTATGTTTTAAACATCCAGCCAAAAGCAAGGTAATTGTTCATACAGATAATAACTTGCAAAGAATTCTAGTTGCACTTAAATCTAGATAGCTTAATACCTATTTTAAGCAAGAAACAGTTCCACTAAAACTCAGTTGACAACTGATTAAGGTCAAGTTATTGAAGGAATTAGTAGTTGCAACAAAGTTTGGAGATTAGAGAATATGCAAAGGCTTATGTAAACAAACGATAAACATTAACAATAATTTGACTCTGAAGAGTGAAATAAATTGAACCCAAGAATATTCCCTTCAGCAACAGGGGAATTCTCACAATTGCAAGCAGGAACCTCAATACAGAGTGTGGATTGGACTTGAGAAAGAACTTACGGAATAGAGAAAAATCGAAATTTTGATTTATGAAAACTTTATTGAAATCATATGAACATGAATAAATCTATTCAAAATTTCAAGGCTAGCTCTTTTTTTTTTTCACCTGCACTTTGACAAAAGGACTTGATAACCTAATGCCCTTGGAACAATTCTCATGTTCAAAATCAATGACAAAACCACTTCGTTATTTCTTATAGTCGTGGACAACCCAATTTTTCAATGAGATGTTGTTAGTATCATACAAAAGGGGAGTTTTCTAAATGATGCAAGAATGTCATTATTAGGACAACACCTCTTCTTATAAACGCTAGCCTTATTTGCCCAATTGGATTTGCTAAACAATAAGCATACGCGAACAGCCATAACAAATCGAAAATTAAAACGACCAAACCCCAGTTCCTTAACCTCCATCACTGTCATCTTAAAATGTATAGTATCTAGAAATTAAACCAGCTTCAATAATTCAAATTTACAACTATAATCTAAGATTGAAACTTGAATCCTCTCAAGTATAGACTGTTGTAATTTTGTCCGTTGCTTCATTTAAGAATTCAATATATTTCAAAATAAATAAAATAAGAAACTAATAAATCAGATTATCCCAATTAATTCAAAATAGCCCATACTACTTCATTGAACAATTTCAAGTTGAAAGAGTGGCACTGCTACAATATAAGTGGTGAATCATTTGTATTATATTGAACCCATACTAGTATAGAAAAGGGTTTTTAGACCAGAACATTTGGACCGGTTATATCAGATAAGGTCTTAAAAATATGACCGATGGCATTTTTGTAATTATGATGAAATATTAAGACCGTTTATATTTATAACCGGTCTTAAAAATACTTTTAAAATCGGTTGTAATAAAAATTGGTCTTAAAATATATACAATTAAAAAAATAAATACATGTAATATATTTTCTAGACCGGTTCTAAATATAACCGGTCTAGAAAATATTATCTAAATTAAAGAAAATTAAAAAAATGAGATCATTATTATCTTTAAGACCGGGTGTACATAAAAACTAGTCTTAAATATTAAAAATTTAAGATCGGTTATTATTTAATAACCGGTCTTAAAAAGTTTCTATTTTTAAGACTAGTTATCTATTAATAACCGGTCTTAAATATTTATTTTAAGACCGGTTTCTAATTAAAACCGGTCTTAAATATATATTTTAAGAGCGGTTGTTAATTACAACCAGTCTTAAAACTGACCTGAATTTCAAAACGTGCCTAATTTTAGCTCTAAAATGTCATTTCAAGACTCATGCACATCAGCGAAACCCCTACGTCTATTCGCGACAGCTCCTCCTTTACCCTTCTCTCCTCCGTCCTTAACTTCGCTGCCGTCAACCAAGATTTACGGTTGAATACATTGCCGTAAGGCTATTGTCGTTTGTTCCCTTCGATTGGTTTCATTCTCAACCTCATTTTTATTGTTAGGTTTGTGTTTCAGTTGCCAGGCATTCAATTAAATAAATGGTTTTGTTTTTGGGTATTTCATTGAAATCTCCATTTTCTTTGTTTGATTCTTGTAGCCAGTTGTCAACCTACTTTTCAGAAGTGTCCATTGCCTCCTAAGAGAGACCTTACTTGATTCGTAAAGTGGCCAAAGATTGTTCAAATCCAGATAAAGAAGTGGATCCTCAAGCAAAGGTTGAAGGTACCGTTAATTATTCTGAAGAGTTTTACATAATGCATGTATGTCAGAGGTTAATGTCCTTATGCTTCTGTGGACCTGGGTTTTTTTGGTTGTGTATGAGAAGGGTTCAATTTTGGTTCTGTATTGCTGCATGTTCAATATAGTAAAACGCTGGATAAGGTAGTGTTGATATTGCTTGATATGAACTTTGGTGTTGCTTCTGAGTCTGCCTCGTAATGCATATATGTTCAACTTTGTTCAACTTGTGCTTACATTGTTATGGAATGTATAAGGGTAGCTTGATAGGGACCTAAGTGAATAAACTAGATTAGTCTAAATAAGGACTTAAGTGCAAACTCATAATTGTATCAGTTGTGACTTGATAAGAAATCATAAAGAGAGAAAGAGAGAAGAACAGAAAGTGAGGGAAACAGAGGAGAGTAGAGAAGAGAAAGGTTCTTTTAGAATCATTCAATGAACAAATCAGGTCAAAACTGATACAATGGAGGGTGCATTGCAATTAATTATTTGTTCATGTTTGGATAACTTGGGAATTGCTTTTGAACGATGCGTTAATTTGTAGATAGTGTCGTGTAGCAAAATTTCATTAAACCATCACTAGCTATCCTTAAATAGTGTCCTTAAAGTGTTTTTAGACAATGGGTCATCCTAGTGAGGGTAGTTCTGACCCAATTAATCCAAATCAAAGAGAGCCTAGTAATGCTCCTAGCCAGGAACATAGTGAGCCAAGTAACCAGCCTAGATGAAGGGGTAGGAGAGCCACCCGATTGAGAGACATACTTCTCAATCAGAATACAGAGAAAAAGATTCCGATTGAGTTTGATTTTTATTGGAAACCAATCGGGCCTAATGTCCAACAGTATAGGAGTTTTGTCAGCCTCCTAGCATGCAACAAGCCTAGCATCTTGATAGAGCAGTGGTGAAATGTCAATAAAGGTGTGAAGTGACATATTTGGGAAACTATCCAGCTCACTTTCGACATTCCTGAGAGTGAATTCTTGTATGACAAGACAATGACGTATTGTGATGAATGCTAAAGGAAGTTTAAGACAAATTTAGCCAACAATTACATGCATATCGAGGTGGAAGAAGGTCAGCCTCTTCCTAATCCATGCGATCAGTATTCTTTTATTGACGAACAGACTTGGCAAGAATTTAGACAGCTTCGGACTACTCCAGAAGCATTGGTGAGTTGACTTATTTTGCAATTGATTTACTTATGAATTATAAATTGTCTTTATTGATTTACAATGACTTAATTTTGATTTCTTATTCACAGGAAAAACAGAAAAAAAAACCTAAGAAAGTGGTAGAAAGAATGATTGCCTCCATACAATGTCTCATGGGGGTATGCGAAGGCTGAAAAAGACTTGTTGGCGGCCAAATAGAAGAGAATGGAAGAAGCAGCTCAATCCGATCATTCTATTCTTCTTTCTCCACCATCTCCGATACGTCGCGAAGAGAAGTGATTGTTTGCTCACCAAAAGAAGAGTGGGTCTTACACGGGTGAACAATCTCGTATAGTCGGTGAGAAAATTGTAAGTATTGTTGTTGACTTGTTATTAATTATTTAGTAAACAAATTTTATTACTAACATTTGTCATCTGTATCTTATAGGAAGAGCTTCGAAAAAAACAAGCCGAGGGATCGTTTAGGTTGGATGGGAGTAATGACATCCTGACCGTAGCTACAGGAAAACCTGAGCATCTCGGCCGTGTCAGAGGATTTGGAGGAGGAGTAGGCATAAGGGATTACTTTGGATCACCCCCACGCCGTTCCTCAAGTAGTATGGGGACTAGGGAGGAGATGGAGAGTATATTGGCTACTGTCAGGGCGGAAGCTAGAGCTGAGGCAGAAGCATCACTTGATGCACAATTTGAAGAAAGGTTTAGCAAGATGAAGGAGGAATAGATGATTTTGACGAGCACAAGACAAGCAGATACCAGTGATCCCCAGGCTCATTCCCTAACAGAGCACTAAAGGGAGCTGTATTGGTCAGTCATCAGAGGGTCCTAGAAAAGAAATTGGTGAGCCTTATGACTTATTTGTAGAGGATCCTCTGAGACGATTGGTTGCACGGGGGAGTGTGCACAACTTAGGAGCAACTGTCCATCACCATGAAATAAAGGATGATCAAGTCAGAGTGACTGTTGAAGAGGTGATCGTTGCAGATGCACTTTTCCCTATCCCTATTGATGACTTTAAGGTTGTGGGTGATGTCATCAACTCTTTCATCTTGTGGCCAAAGAACCTTGTTTCTGATCGAGCTGAGGAATCCCCGCCACCTACACCTCCCTCCACTCAAGATGTTTCATGGCCTCCATTGAATGTCATGCAGCAACTGATTCTGATGGCATATGATACATCCTTTCGAACAAGAGATTGGCCTACTGAGTCAACTGTTGGCAAGTCAGGGGCATAATGCTATCTTGAGAGGGATTATTTAATGTCCCTAGTAGCTCCTCTACAATAGCTTATGATTTCGATTGTTCAACTCTTTTTTATGTAAGTATCTTCTCAAATTGGAAGTTAATATTTTACAAATTACATCGTTAAACTTTGATTTAATGTCCCTGCTTGAATTATTTTAGGTGCATGCATCGTAGGTTGATTGACTCTGGCAAAACAGATAAATTTGGACTCCTATGATAAAGGGACCACTGCTGCTATCAGACACACATGCTTATCGCACAGGCTTAGTGAAACCTCAATTGAATGTTTCTAGGCTCCATATTTGCATGGGATAGACACAAATTTATATTTCATACTATACATAATATTTTATATTTGCTTAAAAGTTTTCCCTTTTTCAGTGATATTTGGCAATTGGCTATTTTGTGCAAGAAGAGTTATTCTGTCATCCTCTTATGCTCCCTCCACCTCAGCAAGCCAACTAGTGAATTGAAGAAGAGCTTGAACACGTAAGTTTTCTTGCATTATTAATTACCATTCGTATGCAAAATTTATGGAATTTGTGTAAAATAAGTAACCTTTGTGATTTTGATGATATAGGGCTATGCAGACATTCCAACACTTTTCTTGTGGTAGGCCTATGCGTGAGGTAAAAGACCCTACATGGATCTTGCCAAAGATTAGTTACATATTGGTTTGTTTTAATAATGTATTCAATAATAAGCCATGCTTTAATTTTATACTTATTTTAACAATATCATATTATTTTTCAAACCCGTAGGCAACCACCGGGGTCCAACTTGTGTGGGTTGTATATTTTGAGGCACATGTATAATATTATTACCCTAGGCACAATAGAATTTACTGAAGAGGTAAATGTATATATATTTCAAAAATTTTGTATTACTTTTATTTTTTTAAGTGAATTTAATGTTTTTCCTGGCTTTGGTGTTTCATATGTTTGAACTTGCTGACCCCTTTCCAGAAGAAGATATTGAGCACATTCATAATTGTTGTGCTGAATTCATTTATGAACTTTTAAAACAGTGAGTTCTTGTAAAGCTGAGGAATTTTTTTGTATATATTGATGAATTGACTTGTTGGTTGGTTGCAAATACTGTTGGTTGCATAATTTGACATGTTTGTTGGTTTTAACATGGTTTTTGTATATTTTGATGAATTGACTTATTGGTTGCATGATATGTCATGGTTGAATCCATTTATGCATATATATATATATATATATATGATTGTTTTAAACAAAACATTATACATGAGGATATATGACATGTTACAAGTTCCCAATTCAATGAGAAGGTTAAAGCAAAAGGAAATGGTAAGTGGAAGCAAACTAAACACCATATGGCACTTAATAAGTATGGCATTGGAGGTAGCAATTCAAGGATGCGTTCTGGTAACTAACCTAATCACAAACAATTAAATATATATATATATATAACACTTTTAAGACTGGTTATAATGATAACAGGTCTTAAAAGTTATTTTAAGACAGGTTATATTTATAACTGGTCTTAAAATTAAAATTTTAAAACCGGTTGTATGTAAAACCGGTTTTAAGATTAAAATTTTTAAGACCGGTTGTATGTAAAACCGGTCTTAAAATAACTTTTAAGACTGATTATAATTATAACCGGTCTTAAAAATGTTACATAAATCGCCTTACAAAAGAGTTTTTTTAAGACCGGTGCTCATGGAAATCGATATTAAAATTGTTGATTTTAGACCGGTTATAAATAAAACCGGTCTTAAAAATGAGACTTTTAAGACCGATTACTAAACCGGTCTCAAAAATGACATACTTTTAAGACTAGCTGTATCAAGACCGAATGCAGAACTGGCCTAAAAAGTCAATTTTAACCGTTCTAAAAAGCCCTTTTTCCACTAGTGCCGCTAATGAACTCATCAACAAAACCTGATATGTTGTTACCAATCAACACATCAACAGTAAGCTGAAGCCCTTGAGAGGGGACTATTATTATATATGACAAGAAGTTACGTGTTGGTCATCTAATCTAATTCTTTAATGAAAGGATAATGAACCCATATATTTCTTTTTGAGCAATTTGCACCATTTGAATTTATAAACTATTTAACTATCAAGATCGATTTAGGCAACAAAAATTTTCACTCCCAATATGACATTAGTTTTGATTGGCAAGTCGTTCCAAGCTAAATTAAGAAAACAACATGAAAGCTAATAATATAATGCAAGTGCTACATCTTTAGTCCATATGACCTTTAAACCTATCTAGTCCCCACTTTCCTTACATGATACAGTTTAGATTGATCCAACTCCAATAATTCATTAGCTTCCAGTGCATGACAAAAGACAAACCTTCTTAAAAAGTCCTTTTCAGATAATTCAAATATTCCAGGCAATTCTTCCTTACAAATTCAAGCTTAGCAAAACCAGGCATGCATACCCCTTGAAGGTTTAAGCAGATATAAAAGTTTGAGAATATACATTAATGACAAGTTATAGAGAGTTGAAGCATTTATCAAACCTTTTGCATAAAGATATAAAATCCATTTAACCAATTATATTCAACCTAAAAGGCCAACAACATAACATACAGGAGTCTACAAGCAATATGTGACTATGAAAAAAAGTTTTGATTAAATGAGCATACTCAAAGTTGGAATCAAGTTTCTTTCTAAAAGCATTACCGAAGATTGACAACAGCTCAAACTTATTCATACTTGTTTAAGCCATCTAATAAAGAAGGATAATGCAACTATAATTATTCATATCAATGCATCTTAGAACAAAACCAGGAGAGAACAAAGAAAGAAACCAAAAGGAAATCCCATCAATGATACCTCGAATTTTAAAAAACAAATTATGCCTAAGTTAAAATCAATCATTGAGACCACCGAACACTTACTACATAAGCAATAAATAACCTAGGCTCTGACACCATTCTATCTGACACCATTCTATCATGCTCGAACACGCAAAAGTGTGACTGGCACGAAGCATATGGCAATTTCACTTCTTAAGCCCTTTTAATTTACTTTGTTCTATTTTTAATGTGAAAGATTCATTTCATTAATATAATATAAAGTGACATTATAATATTTTGGGGTATAAATCTTTTTCAACGTTGAACTTCAAAAAACTATTGTCAAATTTAAATCAAACCAATTTTTCATAATATATATAAATTATGATGAAAACTTTTTTCTACTAAAACCTTGTTTAATTAGAGGAAACAACACAAAAAGAATAACAGATGCAACTAGAAGGTCACGAATACAGGCACAACCCAGAAGTCACGAATACAGGCACAACCTCAAGGTCACGAATAACAGGCATAACTAGAAGGTCACGAATACAGGCGCAACCCAAATGTCACGAATAACAGGCAGAACCCGCAAGTCACAAATACAAACGCAACTCGAAGGTCACGAATAATAGGCTCTTTTTGTTTTTTCCTCTTATAAAATGTTCATAATCTTGTAAGAAATCATTTCTTTTCATTTATGAAAAGCTTGCATTGTAAAATATATAAATAAATTTTATAATCATTCAAAAACCAAATTTTCAATTTTCTCTCAAATGCATTCTATAATATGTATATTATTGAAAGAAATCAATTTGGATTTCAATTAAATTGATCCGTTATTAGCTTCATTACAACTTTATTTACCTCTTGAGAGCACTTTAATCCACAAAATAGGAACACATTTAAAACTTATATACCAATCCTAACATTTCACAAGTCTCTAATTCATTCTGATCTTCACTTCATAAGACAATTGCTTTAAGCCATTTTTACTATTTCTTATATAATTAAGTTTGAATGTCTAACAAATTAGAGTAAAATATGATAAACATAGCTAGCTTCCAGCTGTGGCAAAATCACATCTTTCTCACAACAATTATAAGTATACATAAAGCGCACCAATCTTTTTATCATACAACAAGTCAAACCTTCAGGTTCTTTCCTTCAAGCATACACAAGCATGAATCAAGCTCCACCAAATCTTTAAAACAATTAATATGACATTAACCTAAGTAAAGCAGAGATTCTAAGCTCATTACAGCTTCAAAAGCAATAGCAATAGATATCATTAGCTTTGGATAACCATTTGGATATAACAACCTAGTCAAGAATTTTTACAAACATATTGCAGGCATTTAAAAATGATTAAATTCATATACAAGATTCATAATTTCTTAAAGAACTATTCAAGGCATTCTCAACAAAACTTTCCCATAATCCCTAGTCATCAATTTTCATTTTCTTTTTTTAATTAGCTTTCAAAACCCAATTTCTAACTTGATTCATCTAAGAAATTAAATAAAGAGATATAGTTCTCAATCTTTTATCTAATCAAAACTCAAAAATGTATTGTAACGCTACTTGTAATTTTAGCTTCATTTTTCTTGAATGTCTTAGTTGGGCTATTAATCCAAACATCCCTTCTTTGGTCATTTGATGGCATAGGAAAAAATTCAATCCCATAACACCACACGCACAACAGTCCAAAAGAAAAATAGCATAAGCAAAGAAAGAAAGAACTAAAACCTTACACCAACAACTAGCAACAAACTGAAGAAAGGGAAAGGAAGAAGACTTTGGTGATGAAGAATAGAACAACTTCGAATGTGAAAAATAGCTAACTATGCTTACATATAGCAACACACAAGCAGCAAGGAGAACAATGGTAAAAACAACATTATGGTGGACCATTAGGAGAAGATATAAGAGAAGAAGGATGAAGGTGAGGGTTCTTGCTTCCCCATGTTCCTAAACTTCTGCACCTCGCTCTCTGTTTTATTTCTAGTTAATCCATCGGCCCCCCTTTTTTCCCAAAAATTTGATGGGGAGTGTGTGTATTATTCCTTGTTTTTAAGGCACAAGGGCATTATAGTAATTTACTGTGTGTTTAAAAATTTACATAAAAAGCCCCATTTTGACACAATTGGTTCGAACGTGCCTCCTAAGGTATACAATAGCTTCAGATGCCACCAAGCTATCAATTTACCTTTGTTAAAATTTTACAGCAAACAGTTTAAAGTATTAATCATGAATTAATTATCTCATAGATTTTTATAGGGCTGTTACACACATATATATATACAACAAATAAAAAAAACTCAAATAAGAATGAAATGATTATCCTATTTTATTTTCTGGACCATTAAAAAAACAATTATCCCATTTATCTTCAGGGTCATTACAGTCATAACTCATAACCCTTCCTAATCTTGGACTTTCTAAGTTATATGTCATAACCCTTCATAATCTGTTAGACCTCCATTTAAACTCACATATTTCTTGTGATTTTTACTACTTTTCTTTATTGCCTTTCTCCTTCTCTCCTTTATTAGGTTAAGTTTCTAGAGAGTTCCTCTGCCATCGCCACCACCACTGCCACCCCCTCCCCGCAACCACCACCTTCCCCTCCTCTGCCTCCTCCTGAAATGGAGGCTCTGATACAGCTGTTGGCAGGCCTTGACCGCCACACATGGTGTCTTGCGGTATACACCAACAAGCTGAATGAGAAGTTAAACCACATACTTGATCACAATTATGTTAAATATAACTTGCAGTCAGACCCTTCATCTCCCTCTTCTAATGATGAGAATGAGGATGAGGACGAGGAAGAGGAGGATGAAGAGTGTAAGCTTCTAACTTCAAAGCTGTGAATATAGTTCAAAAACGTGTTATGAAATAAACGGGATACCAACGGATAATTTAAACTCATTAAAGGCTCCAACTTCAAGATAGGATTCGGTTTTGTAATAAAGTGGGTTTTCAAAAACTTTTTAAAACCTATTTAATACTGTCTCTCTTCTATTTTTTTGAATATATTTGGCCTGTACGGTTCTGTTTCATTCATAATATTAAAGTGCTTAACAAAAATTCCCTACAGATTTCTAGGTTTTATTTATTCACTAAAGGGTCTACAGGGCCTATCCGCCCATTTCAGTTTCCATATCAGGGATTACATACAGCTTCACAAGTCTACATTATATACAACATATACATTCATCCCAAAAAGTGATAACCAACACAAAGCTCTAACTCCTAGCCAGGAGCACAAACCACCCTTGGTTACCTACTTCTCTTTCGATCTGCTTGCCCTGACTGTAGGTTAGTCACTAGAAAGAGTGAAACTCATATGAATCTCATTAGTAACATTTCACTCATATGATATATAATAACAAAGTATATAATCAAGTATCACAAAGCAGCATAACAACAGTAATCACATGCGTGACTTTCGTCACATTAACGACAACATTCACAGCTGTATGCACATTCATGACATTCGTTACAATAATGACAGCTCTCATGGCTATATACAGAATTACGATAGCTATATAGCTATATTCATAATCATGACAACTTCCACAGCTGTACTCACAATAGCATGCACGGCAACATTCACGTTCGTCACAATTCAATGACAAGAACATACATACAAAGCATTATACATGATATAAGATAAAGTGTCACTACCTTATTTTTTCCATTTATGCCAGGCATAGGTTTATCACGCTCAGGGCATATGTCAACTCCTATCAATCAGAATTAAGGACAACGAGTAATTTCCTATTACAATTCTTAAAAAACTACAAACACTTAGGGTTGGTTATCATTAGAGTCCCTTAGGTGGCTATGAGAAGCTCAAACAAAAGTCCAAAATGGTTGAGGAGAGCTAGATCAGAAACCACCTTTTAAACTTTCAAAATGCTGAAATTGGGGCTTAGTAGTGGCCAAAAATTCCTTAGCCGCGGCAAAAAACAATTAAGAAAACTTTTGGGCCTCGGCCAAGAAATTCTTGTTTCTTAGCTGATATTCCAAAAATCATAACTAAATCTAAAAAAAATCTAAATGGAGTGATTCCAATCCTACTTGAAGATTTTTAAGTCTTCTATACAGGAAAAGTATGAACCACTACCATCTACCACCATAAAAATATAGAATTTAACAAATTTCCATACTGTTGCAGAATAACTTCCAATTTCAACCTCAAACTTTAGAAATACATAACTTCCAACACACAAATCAGAATGACACCTATTTTATGTACTTTTAAAGCTTGGCATGTGCACTATTAGATAGGAAAGTTTCAGAAGTTTTAGATGTAACCCCCTGCCGTAATTATATCCAAAATACACGATTAAAGTGAAATAGAGACCAATAAGAAACAAAACTACATTTTACAAACCCATCACACGACGGGGTTTTCACAATTACCTTTCGAAATCATTTATAAACTTGGTCTCATAATCACTTTTCGAATACAATTACTATGCGAAGATAAATCACATTTATCCCAATATCAGAGTGCACAATATAATCATCCCGGTAATCCCGGGTTTCATATCTTCACTAAACAATCATAGGGCACATTAGCCCATACAACTCCTCAAATAGGGATTACACAAACCCATTCGAATACACGCATAATCAATACTCATCCAATATACAAATACACATCCCAACTATAATGATAACCAACCACCGAATCTTTAACTCAAAGGGAGTCCTCATCGCCCTTGTCTGCTTACTCCATCATCGATCTACTACCCTATCTGAAAGGTTAGTAGGGGAGGGTGAGATTCAAGAGAATCTCAGTAGGATAACAATATCACTATGCATGTATGATAGATGTTTAATGCATGACATGCTTGCATCACACAACTCATGATAACACAATGACAATTTGCAAGCTCAATGCTTCGAACAATATACCTATGGCCATAGCATAAATTGAAACATAGCTTCAAATTACACATAATTATGCAAAGTTAAGACATGCACCAACACACTAACACATATATTAAATACAGGCAGAAGAGATATGTTCCCAACACTCTTTCCACGTATGCTCCAGCTTTGCTTACACGCGATCAGAATGAATACCGAACCACGATCAGAGCGGACATCAACCCTATAATCAAAGCAAGGGCATAGGGTTATTCTCTATTCCAAAACCTTACTTCCATATCACTTAAAGTTGGTTACCATTCACGACCTTTAGGTGGCTAATCAAAGCCTAAACATATGCCTAAAGGCTTGGGGAACACTTGACCAAAGATCACCTTTAAAAGTGTAAAATACTGATTTTTGGGGGTGGGCCGCGGCCCACAATCCACTGACTGCGGCCCAAAACTGCCCAGAAACGCTCAGAAACATTTGGGCTGTGGCCCAAAATCCATGGGTTGCAGCCCAAACTGCCCAGAAACGCTCAGAAACATTTGGGCTGCGGCTCAGAATCCGCTGGCCGCGGCCCAGAAAATCCAGTTTCTTGGCTGAACTTTCAAAAATCATAACTAATTCCACAGAAATCAAAATGAGGTGATCCCAAAGCCAAATGAAAGATTTTTAAGTCCTCTTTCAAGGAAAAATATTGGCCATAACTAGAAATCCCCACAAAAGTCCAGATTTACCAAAAACCTAACATTGTACCAAAACAGGGTCCAGTTTTGATGCCAAACTTTGGATAGTTCAAAGTCCCAGCTCAAAAAGTGAAATGACACAAAATTTATGTCCATTTTGAAGCTTGGGAAGTGAACTTTAAGACTGGAAAGTTTCATAATTTTTAAAATCATTTGCCCAGTAAAAACATCCACACCATCTAACTGTCCAGAACAGATTTACATTGGCCAGATTTTGCAATTTGGTTTTCAATGGTTCCATTTTCATATCAAACATCATTCTCACACAAAATTTCACAAGGAATCCATTGGAAACACCAAAACAACCAAATTCACATTATATTGACATGTTTTCACAAGATTCACAACATGTCAACACACAACCACAACACAACACACATTGCCATTCTTTTCATTCCAAGTTCTCAACCCAATTCCAATGGCCATATCATACAACAAAATACCAATTTCACCACAATACACAAGGCAATTCCTCAAATCCAAAATCACATGAAAATCAGGGCAAAATTCGAAATTTACAAAGCTTAACCAATGATCACAAAACTTAGGTCAAAATGCTTCAAATACTCACCTCTTCCTCTTTCCCAAACCAATTCTTTGATTCTTCATCTTTCCAAATTTCCTCAAGCCACAAAACACCTCCTCTCACAAATCTAAAACCATAGAGATGAAGCTCTCATCAACATGATCAAGATTAGTGAAGAGGTTTTAACCATTAGAGGCCATTACACAAGCCAAAACTCACCTTGTTTCTTTCTCTTTCCTCCCCCCTAAGCTTGCGTCTATGGAGTGTGAGAGAGAAAAGATGAGATGGTGAAGATGATGAAGCAAGTCAGTTTTTAGAGCCCCAAAACCGACCTAAAAGTGAGAGGGAGAGAGAGAAAATAAAGTTTGACACTTTGACCAATCCAAGGGCCCAAAAGATGCCAAGTGTCAAGATCTTGTTCCACCTCCATGAGCTCACCAAGGCACACATACATGGGATTCCACCCCTTGATCTCTTACACAAATCAATCCTAACCATTGATCTTGAAGTTACCAATGAGTTTCCTCTTCGGTAACTGACCAATTGGTTGGTAACTTTACTGTTTTGCCCCTGATTATGGTAATTCACACTGAATCACCACCAAATATATTTTCTCATTCATTTTCTTTCACAATGCGCCATCCCCTCTATTTTAAGTCAATTTAGATGTTAAGCCATAATTAAACTTAAATACAGGGTTTGGCGCTGTTCAGATCACATAAGAATCACATCGGGTGCCAACTCACACCATAATCTCCAAAAGGGTATATTTATCATTAACCACATCCACTTTTGGAGTCAATATCTCTTAATCACAATTTAGGATCTTGCTAAACCAGGGCTTAGCAGTCTACTAATCTCAGGCTTATTCTCTAGCCTCAAGTCTCCAAATTTGGGGTATTACATTTTAGACACCATTTACTCATTCAAAATTGTCATGCAAACAAGCTTCCCTACAAAGAATTTTCACTTGACAGAGTTTCCAGTTTTTCAACAAATGTTTCCAAAGGTCAAAATTCACTACTGGGGTTACTCCCCGCATAGTTTTTCACATAGAATCCAATTGAAACATCAAAACAATCAAATTAACATTCTTTTCACAAGCTCTGTTTTGGGCAAAAGTTTAAACACAAATCCAGAAATTTCCAAACTTTCCAATCAAGTTCCAAATCGATTCCATTATCCAAACCACAACAAAAGACACCATTATTATCAACAAAATGCCATGAACTCTCTAAAACCCTATATACACGAAAATTAGGGCAAAAATTCAGAAATCAAAGCTCCCAACCAATGGCCACAATATATATATATATATATATATATCAAAAGATTGCTTTTTCTCACCTTTATAACGTCTCTAGCTTGTTCTTTGATTCCTCAACCTCTAGCTTTTCTTGAGTACATAAAACATCTCTTGAAAATCTAAAACCGTAGGAATGAAGCTCTCATCAAGATGATCAATATTAGAGAAGAGGTTTTTTTGCACTAGAGGTCATCTACTAGGTTAAAATCTTACCTTCACCTTGATTCTTCTTTCTCTTTCCTCCTTCTTCTTGGATGTCTATGAGAGCTGAAGAGAGAGTATGAGATAATGAATAATCAGCTTTTTACTCCCCTCCATGCTCTTAACCAACCTTAAAGAAGAGAGAGGGAAGAGAAGAGTGTTTGACAATTTAACTTCATCTTAAGGTGCCAAGTGTCATGATCTTAAGCCTTCTCATAAAGCAAGTAACCATGTAGTTAATCTAACTAATTCCATTGGCCATTTAGTCACACCTCTTAATCTTTTAGTTGATAGTCAATTTCTTCTTGAATTACTGATTAATTAGCTGGTAAATATTTTTCTTCCTGTTTTGCCTCTGACAATGGCAGTTTCTATTGGATTACCACTTAACACATTATTTTATTCTATTTCCTTATGTTATGCACCCTACTCCTCTCTTATAATTCAATTTAGGCTTTGACACCATAATTAAGCTTAAATACAAGGTTTAGGCACTTTCTACTACTAATTTGGTCATAATTCACATTGTATTCTCCAAAAATGTTTGTCTAACATTAATTACATTCACTTTTGGAGTTATGAGCCCTTATACATATTTTAGGGCATTACAAAGAGGAGGCTGAGGAGGGCAATGGTGGTGACGACAGATCATAATAACTATATTTTTAAAATATCAAAATTAAAGTTAATAAAAAAAACAACTTAATAATTCACAGTTATTAATTAAGAACCATAAAGTATTCTTGACTGTTGTCCTCACTCATCCACCTCTACATTCTCATCATTGGAGGAGGGAGATGATGTTAACAAAAAAATAAATTAAAAATTTATAGTTATCAATTAAGAACCTTAAATTATTCTTGCCAACATACTTAACGGTTCTAACTTAATAAATGTCAAGTTAATAATAAAGTTAACAAAAAAAAACTTAAAATTCATGGTCATTAATTAAAAACCATAAAGTATTCTTGCAAACATACTTAATGGTTCTAACTTAATAAATGTTAATTAAAGTTTTCAAAACCTTTCCCCTTCCCTATACATGCTGACTATGGGTGCCTCCTAATTATTCAATGATCTTCAAGAGAACCAGGTACCCTTTCATAATGCCCTATTCAACTTCCAACATGTGCAATGATGGCTCTTTCATATCCCTTCTAGATGTCTATTATTTAAACTCACATTTTCATTTATTTTTCCTATGTTTTCTTCATCATTATCCTCTTTATTCTCTAACTCAATTGCCAATATGGAAAACTCTCAGCGCCATCATCCATCTCCTCCTCCTCAACCTCCACCTCCTGCTTCTACTCCCCAACATCCGCCTCCACCTCTAACTCCGCCACCTCTTGTAGACCCTATCCTTATAACCTATATACTTAAGGTTCAATCTGTTAGGTCATACTTAAGTGTTTTTTGACGTTGTCCTAAATATATGAAATCCAAATAACACTAGCCCATTACTTTCAAATATTATCTCAAAAGTTTAGTTTTAAAAAAAAATTTAATCAAAAGATTTATAACGTAAAAATAATCCTAGTGTCATGGCAATTAAATATAAAGTGGCATAAAAGGAGCCCAATATAGAGCCTACAAGACTCACTCTATATGTGTCTTCCCCTTGCTTCTTTTTAGAACATTCACCCAAAAAATGTTAATATAAAGGGATGAGATTCCAAGTCTCAGTAACTACTAAAAGTTTCTACCGTATACAACCAAACCACATATTATTTACAAGAAGGAATTTATTACTGATACACACATACGCACACACATAATTTTGTAATCTAGCTTCATAAAAATATTTTTTATACTGATTTAGATAGTTGGGATCTAATAATAATATTTCTATTTGGTGTAATTTTGTTATAGTGTTTTCTATCTTTGTAGTTTCATTATTTAGTCCTACACTTCTTCATAAAAATTGATTTCTTAATAATTGTTCATGTTGTCTTATTATTAATGCATAACACTTTTGTATTATTATATGGTTCTATTATAATTCTTACTTGTTCTCTAAATTCATGAGTTTTACTTTTCCACCAAATATGTACATTTCCTACAAAACTTGCTTATACTAACATACTTGCTATACTAGTTTCAATATTTCTTCCTATTAATGCTATTAGTTGAGCTTTTGTCCATTCTTCTAATCTTTTTTCATTATCTAAATTACAATCTAAGTCTAACCATATTCCTGAATGTGGTATACTTCTTGTCTCATATTGTTCTATAGGTGTTGGTACTAATCCTGAATTTCTAGGTGTTCTATATGTTGTTTCATCATACACATTAAACTACTGGGTATATGTTCATATAGGGATGGTAAGGCAGCGATAATATACTAACTACATATTCATATAGATTGTTCACTAGGAGTTGACCGATAATGATTCGGGTGATAGAAGGATCTTTGTCCTCTTTCATACAGAGATACTGTTACAGAGTCTACCTCATTGGAGCTCAGACCTTCCTCCTTCAAATCATTATAGCATAGCCTTCATTCATTTCCTACTGGAGGTGTAAGTGGCTTCCTATCTATATGACTATATATTCGGTATTTTAATTGACTCATTATCTTGTATAAGCATATAACCAGTAATCCCTTATAGGATCATAACTCACTGGATTAACATAATACTACCTTCTTGATCCCTATAGAGAGTTTAGTTACTTATACCTTATATTCCTGTTACTTTGATATAACTGAACACTTGAAAACTTGATCACTTGAAATATTTTGAGAGATTGTAGTTTTAGAAAGCTGAGTACATTGATTGATGATCTCAAATGAGACTATAGGGCTTTACATAGAGTCAAACATTCCCAACCCTGGTTACATAACCATAGTTATTTTACAACCATAGTTACTTTATAATCATAATTGTACATAATGGGTTGCTTCCTTATTTGTCATCTTCTTCTTTTGCTTTTTCTTTTTCCTCCAACCTTCCTTTGATGGCCTTTTCTTTTCTGTCTTCTTCTTGACATCTTCCTCTTTTGTCTTCTTTTGATAATTAATCCACCTTCTTTTGTCTTCTTTGTCTTGTTCTGCCGATAATGCTCTTTATATGAGGCTGATATCTATTAGTGGATTTCCATATTCTTTCTCCGCTTTTTCTTGATCATTACAGGGTTGGTATAATTAGATAATATTTGGTAGATATTCTTCTTTATCTCATAGGATTCTCTATCATATTTACCTTTATCTTGTCATACCAATTATTGAATAATCTTTCAGTTTTTCCTAATCTTCCTACTGAATATACACATGTTGTTGGTCCCATATAGTACACCCATTGGGATTCTTTTGCTCCTAAGGTTTTGTTCATTTCTTGGAAAATTATATGATAATCTCGAGCTCATATGGAAGATACTCTAAACTGAAATTCTTCATCTTCTTGAATATCTTCTTTAATCTCTGGTTCATACTTGATTGGCTTCTTTGTTGTTTCCAACCTTATTAAATTTAATAGATGATAAAATTTATAAGAAGTTACTTCAGCTATTGTTGAATAACATCTTATAAATACTTTATATCGGGTTACTATTCCAAAATAATGCTTTACAACATCTTTTCTACATGTAGGAGGTTTCGATATTCCCTCCATTGATGATAAAGAATATGTAGTCTAGATTAATCCATAACTATACAAGGTTTTTACTATATTCGAAGGAGTTCTAGTATATATAATGGCTTTATTAAAGGCATAATATGATACATATTTGAATGTTTTATTTGATAAGGATAATTGGTTTAGTTTCTGGACAAGGAGCTTATAGAAATTATATTGTTAGGGTGTTTCAAAGGATATGTTAGAGGCTGAGGTTCTTGATATTGAAGGTCTTTCTTGAACTATTTTTTGAACTTGGGCTTCTTTTTCTTTCTCTTGGGGTTTCTAGACTTTTTAGTTTTTTTATAATATCTACTAAAGGTATAATTTCTTTAACTTACTTTTTGGGCTTTTGGATCCTAATGACCCAGATGCAAGGTTTTGAAGGGTAGCTTCAGCCACAGATAGTTGTGATATACATGTTTGGACTGCAACATCAGTCACAGATACATTCTTGTTATGGTCTTTCATTATTCATCAATTTCTCAATCTAAGAATATATATCTGTAATTGAATCTTATATATTTGCAACCGAATTTGATAAATTCTAGATACTCATACTTACTAGATTGCTTAGAATGCTCATATTCATTTGTAGAATATTTACATTCAGTATTAATTTTCCCAATATAGGTGATTATTCATTATTATTCATTCCTTTATGTCAACACCGTTATTTATTTCAATATTAACCAGAGTAGCAATACGTAGTTTAGTGGTCACACATGAATAGCATAGATATACTGATAATAACTATATGATTATATTATAAGAATTCCCCACAAGGATTGTACATAATAATTACATACTTCAAATATAATTGATATGTGTGCAGATGATCAATTAAATAGTGCAAGTGTGTACTGTCGTAATCAAGTAATATAGAAGTAAGTAGAGTATCGTTTCCACGAGGATTGATCACTAAGTACCAAAATGAGCAATTTTAACTCTATTTAGTCGATCGATTAATTGGTGATTGAGAGTACAAAATAAAAGAAAGACAATTAAATATGAATGTAGATTATATGAAAGCAAATATGAGAAAAAGCCCTAGGGGTCAGATTTCACTTAACAAAGTCAGGATTGAATCACTTATCTATTCTAGCCCAATTTAGTCCACACGATTGAGAGTCGAGTTTCCCTAATTTAATTACTAGCCTCTTCCAAGGTCAAGAAATTCTATAATTAATTGCTAATCCAATATATTCCTATATGAATTTAAGCAATTGATTATACATTAAGATTTATGGAACTCAGTAAGACTACACAATTCATATGAATACATTCCTATTTCATATGCAAGTCATGGTTTTAATTATAGAATCGATACACATGCATCTCCTTCTGGTCTCAACATGTATATTGAAATCATTCAAAAGATGGCTAGTCAATCAAAAGCATTAAGAATAATAATTAAAACTCAATCATGAATGAGAAATTCAAACTAGATTTCATAAGTTAAGATTCAATCTGTCATTAGTAAGTTACATAATCACCCTAGGAAAATGGAAATTTAGCTCATGATAAAATTAAAAACAATATAAAAATAAGTTAACATTGCATAAAGTTTGAATGAAAACCTCAGAAATAATGCATAAATTTGAATATTAAATTCTCAAACATAAATATACAACCAAAAGATGCATGAGAAATGAAGAAATCTAGCTGTCCATTTAGGAGGTAAAACCTTCCATGTAGGTGGCATGCAAAATGTAATACAATCCTAAGCCTTCCAAGATGGAGGCATGCAATGCATGAAATTAAATCTAAACAACAACACAAAGAACTAAGAAATATTAGAGAAAGATCTCTCTCGGATAGAGAAGGATGTCTCCCTGTCGAAGAAGGAAACCTCTGCTTCTCCTCCTCTCATTTTCCCCTTTGAACCTGGCCGATCTCTATTTATAGGGGAAAAATGTGTGCTACAGTACTGCTACAGTGATCTGACGGCTGCTACAGTATCCAGCAGCTCTACAGTTCTTTCGTCGCTGTAGTGACTTCTATCCGCTACAGTGTAACTTCCGTCTACTACAGTGTAACCATCTGCTACAGTGATCCTGTTGCTACGGTACTTTCATTTTTTTCATTTTTATTTTTATTTGTATTTTTTTAAATACTATTTATTCCAAAAAACATTATTTATTTATCAATCACACCTAATTTTATTATATTAAACTTAAATATCGTCCATAAAATCATCATATAAGGGAAAATAAATATGCAAATATTTTACTTATTAATAATAAAAGCCTGCAGATAACTAACGTCAGTACTTGATCTGGACTGGAACCTTCAGTTGCTAGTAATTACCATTTTGCTATTAAAGCCGCTCCCTACTGCTGGATACATTATACATTTATGGAAAGACTGAGATTCCAAAAGAATCTTAGTAGTAACAGACTATCAATCATATAAAATATGACAAATAAATATGCCAAGCTCTATATAATGCAACAGAATACTAACACTATAAAATGCATACTCAGAATGTGCACATATTCAAGGCCAACTACTGTTAGAACCCCTACTTGTCTGTAGCTCAGCTGGGCCCACCATTACAAACTGGGCAATGTATCCTATTGGTACTGTGTCTCATAATTGGATTCTATTTGGGCCATTGGGGTACTTGTGCTTTTCCCTCGGATGGTACTTATGCTTTTCCCTCCCCAGTTAGAGAGTACATTATGCATATAACAGAAGATGGCATACACAAAGCATATACAAGCTCATATAGTGTATGAAAGATAGAGTTACTACCTGGAATGTACCCTTTCCTTGCCTGTCTATCAATCCAATATACTATGTTCAGGCTCGGGAAAATGTCAAGTCATAATATACCAAATTCATAATAAATGAGTTATTACTCATTCATGAATTATTTCTAAACTCATAGTATTGGTTATCTTTACCGTTAAAGTTTAAGATAGTTACATTATGCCACTATCTTTTTACTTTTGTCCATTGCTTAAAAGCTGCCAGAATTTTCAGTCAACTTTGAAAAGTCATAACTAAATCTAGAAAATTCTAAATTAAGTGGTTCCAGTTTCCATGTAAAGCTCTTAATTTTCTATTTCATGGAAAAATATCATAGAGTATCAATTACAGCCAGACATTTTCCAGAAATTTGTCAAACACAGACTGCCACAGATTGCTTTCCAGAATTAAGGTCTAACTTTGAAAAATCATAACTTTCAATCCACTAGTCCAAATAACTTAAATTGCCTATCAAATTAAAGCGCAAGATATTTATTTTCATGTTGTAAAATTTCATAGCATTTGGACCAATTTTGACATATCAAAAACACATTGCAAGTTCTCTATCTCCAGAAAACAAATTCAGGCAGAATTGAACACAAACTTCCAAAAATTCAAAATTTCAACATATTCATCCAAAGGAATAAGAGGAGGATATAAAGACATAAGGTAGTTAAACTCTCCTGACTTGCATGTAATTGATATATGTATGCTTGTGTGATGATATATGTTATTGATTTGATGAATTGTACGGAACATATAAGAATGATTGAAGCTCTTGTTTGTACTTATGTTATGAACATGAGTGTATTGTAAAGCATTGAGCATGTAGATGTCATTAGGTTGGCATAAATTTATGTAAGCAAGCATGTCATACACTAAGCAATATCTTGCATGCATAAGTTAGCATTGTTTAAAATTGAGATTCCCCCAAATCTCACCCTCCCCCAACCAACCATATAGGTTTGATGAAGTATAAAAGAGTAATGCAGGAAGTTACGCAAGAGGGAATTATGGCAGAGAAGTCATCATTGATCTGCCCTATGTTATTTGGTAGATATTTTAGTAGCCCTATATGGCTACACTGTCTGTATATGTATGTAAGTGAATAAACCATGAATAAGTAGAGAAATAAATAAAGGTAACTCTAAAAATGAAGAACAAAAGGAAGTTAGTAACCCCTTGAATTAAGTTAAGTAATCCGATAAATACAGTTTTACTAAATGAATAGAGACCCCACAAATTAAAGAGTAAGTATGGGTTTGGGGGCCTAAGTTACTTTTTCTCCTAAGCCGGTAATGCTTCCGTAGTGCAAATTAATTGAGTAAAGTATGTCGGTATGTGAGGGCATATCATGTTTTCAGGTGGACCGGTATGCCTTGCGTTTTTAAAGAATACACCAGTATGCCCTATGTTTTAGGAAAAGAAACTAGCTTGTGGGCCATATAGAGGCCAAAAGTATACAGTAGGTAATTCCTCAAGCTAGAGGCCATGTGGCACCATCTGAGGGCTTACTGGACACTTGGCAAGATCTTGAGGCCACACAGATATGTGGCGCAAAACTGAGTGACTTCCTATAAAGTAACTTTAATAAAGTAAAAGTAATGATTAAAGCTAAAATAACTTTATTAAAGCCACTTTTTGACTTTCTTCCCTAGTTGACCAATCAAGAAGTGCCATCTAGCACAATGGTTAGGGGAATTCACCGATCTTCGGTCCAATCATGTATCTGATTTAACCTGACACTAAGCTTGGAAGCTGATGAAATCATTGGATTACTTCTTCCCTAACTAGTGTGGGACAGCTAGGAGAAGAGAGGAAAGAAAATCATTATATTTTGGCATAGATCTTTTCCCTGACATTCCTTAGGCAGGTCGGGTGAATTTCCTGGTGGTTAGGTTGACTAAGTCGAAAGAAAGGAGCACCAAGCACTATGTGATATTTTTGACCAATTAGACACATGTTATGAAGTGAACACAACACTCCCAAGGCCCATAAATTTTGTACAACTCTTCAGAAAAGAGATAAATTCATGAGAAATTGAAAGAGGAAAGAGAAAGGATGAATAATGAAAGTTCTTGAGCTCTGGAGCCGATTTCACCACTGATGTGGCATTTCCAGCTTTCTGAGTCTTCTTTAATGTTGTTCCTCTCAATGAGAGCAACATTTCTACAATTTTGGATTTTTTGATCAAAGGTGTTTGGTACCATCTACTCAAGAGAGTCACTGCCGGAATCAAGAACCAATTATGGAATCAAGTAGAGGTACATATAAGCTCTGATTTGAGCATAATATTCTTAGTTTTGATCAGTTAAAATTAGAGTTAGGGGCTGCCATGATTTCAACCAGACCCTTATTTAAGGGAAGCTATGTGATTTTGTTAGTTCTGATACTTCCAATAGGTTTAGGATGACAAAATGTATGGGAGAGAGGTGAGAAACTGGTCCCGGAAGCATTAGGATTAAAAGCAGAATTTTGGCCCTAGAATACCTAAGTTTCGGCCAGACCTAAAATCTTAGGGAAAGAATATGAATTTGATCATTTTGAGGATTCTAATGGATTCCTTGGGCAAAATTGTGTCGGGTTAAGGTATGGTTGTGATTTTAGATGGGTTGAATTGAAAATCCAAAAATTGAAGTTAAAGATTAATAGTGCTGCCATATTTCGTTTTTTGGAGGCATGTTGTTTGTGACGTGATTTTGGATGACCAAATGTTATCTGATGATATTCGCCATAGTAATAGTAGGCACATTAAGCTTTAATTTGATATATAATATGTTCCATTTGAGCTAGTAGATTATAAGATATGAATTTTTAAAGTTTAGGCACTGAATCTGGAACAAATCCTAGCACAGTTTGGTTAATTGAGGATTTCTAGAATTTTTCTCCTGTAATTGGTCGTGTCTAGTATTTTTCTCTTAAAGAGCAATTAGATAGCTTCATATAGGACTTTTAGCCACCCTATTTGGAGTTCCCTAGATTAAGTTAAGATTTTTCAAAGTTAGGTGAAAATTCCGACAACATAGGCTTGATGTGTGAAAATGAGGAATTGGGATGAATTGTAATAAATGTGAACTCCAAGGGTTAAGTTGAGCACTTGAGGCTAGTGTAGCCACATTAGATGTTTATTTTTCATGGCTCTAATGAGTTAATACATAATGTGGTTATGTGACTAGGGCTATGAGGAGACAAAGAAGAGGCATGGGACGCAACTTCAATGGTTGGAAAAAAAGGAACAAGAGGAGGATATAAAGACACAAGGTAGTTAAACTCTCATGACTTTCATTTATTTGATATATGTATGTTTGTGTGATAATATATGTTATTGATTTAATGAATTGTATGGAAGATATGAGAATGATTGAAGCTCTCGTTTGTACTTATGTTATGAATATGAGTATATTGTAAAGCATTAAGCATGCAGATGTCATTAGGTTGGCATAAATTTATGTAAGCAAGCATGTCATACACTAAGCAATATCTTGCATGCATAAGTTAGCATTGTTTACAATTGAGATTCCCCCGAATCTCACTCTCCCCCAACCAACCATATAGGTTTGATGAAGTATAAAAGAGTAATACAGGAAGTTACGCAAGAGGGAATTATGGCAGAGGAGTCATCATTGATATGCCCTATATTATTTGGTAGATATTTTAGTAGCCCTATATGGCTACACTGTCTATATATGTATGTAAGTGAATAAACCATGAATAAGTAGAGAAATAAATAAAGGTAACTCTAAAAATGAAGAACAAAAAGAAGTTAGTAACCCCTTGAATTAAGTTAAGTAATCCGATAAATATAGTTTTACTAAATGAATAGAGACCCCACGAATTAAAGAGTAAGTATGGGTTTGGGGGCCTAAGTTACTTTTTCTCCTAAGCCAGTAATGCTTCCGTAATGCAAGATAATGGGTCTGGGGAAGAGTGTTAGGCCTGCATAAGGGAAAAGTTAGGGTAAAACAACCATACAATACTGGTCCTTTGTGATTCTAGGCACCGAAAACATATTAAATTTTAGCCTAGGGGCATATAACACATTATCAAGTTGGAAATTATCAGAGAACTTAATCTTCCCTACATGTGTTGTGTGTATTTGGTCTCTATTAGGTATTTTGATCGTTTTAGTAGGTCGGAAAAAGTTTTGATATGTATCAAAAAGTGAGATATCACTAACAAGGTGTATGGTGGCCCCAGAATTAATAACCCAGTATGTGCGCATTCTATAAGAGGTATTAGAGTTAGCCAAACCTATACCAATGAGTACGTGAACGCTTTGCTTAGAATAATTGTGCAGCATCTCAAGTAATTATGCATACTGCTCATATGTGAAAATAGGTGTAATAATGTTGCCTTTAGATGACGATTCCTTTGTTTCCTTGGTATATGATAGAGCATTTCCACTGTTGTTCAAAATCGTTTTACCTTTGTTTCCCTTGAATTCTGTAGGATATCCAACTAGTTGATAGCAATTGTCCTTAACATGACCTTTCTTATTACAAAATGAACATTTCGGAGCAAAGCTTCCTCAACCCCTACCCCTTCCATGCCCTCTACCTTGGGCAACTATAGCCACTCCTTCTATAGGAGAAAGTTGTAAGGTTTGACAAGTTTTCTTTAAGCCTCATCTTTAGAGACTATAGAATATACCTGATTCAATGTCAGTAGAGGCAACATGAGTAAAATTTGGCTTCTTACTTGATGAAATCTTCATTAAGTCCCATAAGGAACTGCATGCCCTTCTGCTGTTGAATGAGACAGAGTAGACTTTGAAAGTCTCACGGTGACAAGAAGGAATTGGCACTAGACATAATTGCTCCTCCCATAGCTCTCTCAATTTGGTAAAATAGCTTGAAACTAACATAGTCCCCTATTTTAGTGAGCCAATCTCAAGGTAGAGGGAAAAAATTTGTTACCCTGTGACCTTATCAAATCATTATTTAAGGTTAATCCATACAAGATGAGCATTTTAATAAAAGATAATACCATTAGCAAGTTTTTTTGAGATGGAATTCATGATCCACGAAAGCACTACGACATTACATCTCTCCCACTATTCTTGGAGTTGTTTGTCCTATTGCTCTCTTATGCAAGAACCATCTACATTTATGCTTTCCCTAGAGCATAATCTTCATAGCTCAGCTCCAAATAGTATAGTTCTGCTGCCCTTAAGGATTTATGGAATAATTGTAGTGCCCTATATGTCTGAAGGAGTAAGAATAGGGGTTTATTGAATATAAGGCCGACAAGAGGCTAATCGCCAGAGGATTTTGAGCATGTTCTAGTCACTACAATATCTGCTATAACTTGATTAAGGGTTCTTTTGAGAGGGAAGTAACAAATAAAGGTTGTGAGAGAAAGAGAGAGAGAGAGAGAGATTTGAGGACTAAGAACAACGGAGGTGTTCACACCACAAGTGCATGAGTTATGCAAGTAATAAAGTGATAAGTCAAGTGTTGTTCCCATAAGAATTTGATAAACAAATGATTAAGCAAGAGGCTTAGTATATTCAATTAAGTTGAGTCGAAACATGTTTTCATTGTGGAAAGATAAATTTTGCAAGCTATTTAGAAAACAAAAAATTAATAAATGTAAAAAGATTCTTTGACTTCAAATATAGACTGAGCCGTGGATTATTTATCTCCTTTATACTTCATAAAACTTGATGAATTTCCTCTCCAATAGTATTGTCAATAGATATATGTGTTCGTAGAAGGTTTAAAAGCATTTGGTTAAGCTTTCTCAAGTCAAAACCAAACTTATATCGTCAATTAATATACACAATCTCTTAATATAGTTAAGAGAAGATATTCATTCAACAACAATCTTAATTTGACAATACTAGGCCAATAACTATATCTCTATGTTACTAAAAAAACCATTCATTTAGAGCCTAAACTTCAAGTTTAGCATGATTTTACCCAAGTTCTACAATTTAAACACCTTACACACATTTACACTCAAATGTCCAAAAAGGAGAAAAATAAAAAGGAAAGAGAAAGAGCAAATTTGAAGAATAAAGAGCAAAGGTAAGTGTTCTTGAAAAATTTTCATGCTCAAGATCACCTTTTTAGCTTAAAGTGTCTTTATAAACCTTGTTCCTCTCATCAAGAGCAACATTTCTTTGGTTTTAGTTTCTTGAGAAGAGGAGTTTGGTTCTATCTATAAGGTATTGAAGTTGGAGGAACCAAGAAAGAGCTAGAGCAAGTGGAAGATGTGAGTTTAAGCTTTAGTTTGAACCTAGCATCTTATGGATTGGTTGGGTATTTTGGATGTTCATGGCTTCCTTAGTTTTGGTTACTATAGGAAAGTTAGGGTTTTATGTTGCTATGATCCTATAAACGATGATATGTTATGCTTAGTGATGATATGAAACTAGTTTGGTGGTAAAATTACAAACTTGTTGATTGTTGGATTGAGTAGTTAGTTTCGGCCAGGTGCAGTGTAGCAAGAAGGGCTGTGATTTTGTCGAATTTAAGATCACCAATGGATTCTACATGAAAAATTATGTGGGGTAGCCGATTTTTATGTTCTTCGATAAATTGGTTTGAAAATGTTAAAATTGAAATTTGATATTGCTTAGGTTAAATGCTGCCAGATTCGAGGCAGGATATCTGTGGCTTGTTTTTATTAATCAAATGTTATCCAATGGACATGAAAATTTCTATAATGATAGTAGACATGATAGGCTTTAATTTGATATATAATATGTGACATTTGAATTAGTACATTAGGAGTTATGACCTGTTAAAGTTAGACATTAATCTGGAATGATATTTATGGCAATAAGAATTGATTGCAATTTCTGGAATAATGTGTGTGTAATTAGTAGTAAGGGGTATTTTTCTCTTAAAATATACTTAAATAGTGTCACATAGGACTTTGAAACACCTCAATTGGAGATTCCTAGACAAATTTATAAATTTTCAAAGTGAAGTGACAATTATAGCAATTTAGGTTATACTTGCAAACTTGTAGAATTTGAAATGAATTGTGATAAGTGGGATTATAGGGAATGAAGGTATGACCTAGAGTGCAATGGGATCACCTTAGGTACCCAAGTCACAATGGTCAAGAGACACCCAATGTGTCTTAGATTTGACATACACTTAACATTAGAACACAAGAGTTCTAAAGACTACGTAAGGGAACAAGTCATGAGTAATGATTTGCTTTCATGGCTCTAATGATGTTGTTATCTATCTAGGGCCATGAAATGTCAAGGAATAAGAAATGGAGGGCTTTGCAAGAAGCTTTAATGGTTGGAAGAAAAGGGAACAAAGGAAGGACTCAAAGACAAAAGGTAGTAAAACTTTCCTGACTTCCATATATTTGATAAGTATGCTTATGCATTGATGTGTTTAATTGCTTTGATAAGTATATATTAATGATTAAAGCTCTATTTTTACTTATGCTATGGCCATAGGTGTAATGTGTAAAGCATTGAGCATGCAAGTAGTCATTATGCTAGTATGAGTTTATATAAGAAAGCATGTCATGCATTAAGCTTGTATATTCTGTGTATAGTTAGCAATGTTTGCTACTGATATTCTCTTGAATCTTACTCTCCCTCACCTAACCATATAGGTGCAATAAGCATTAAAGAGGAATGCATAAGTTCATGCAAGAGGAAGATGCGGTTGTGAAGTGAAGATTAATTGAATAAATATACTTAGTTGAACAATGTTGTTGTTATGTATGTCATCTATGGCATGTATGAATCTGTACACAAGAAGGAAAGAGTATAAGTTTGCGAGTTAACTAGATACTACAATTTGCAAGGCTATATGAATGAACTAAGAATGAGTAGAGAAATACTCTAGTAATTATAAAAGGAATTAAGAAATGATGAGTCACTAAGAAGTTTTGAACCACTTTATGATGATTTTTTAAAAATTTTTTAAAATTATTCAGAAAAACCCACTCAACTATATGTTCAAATCCTGTCTTAAGGTTGGGAATTAAAAGAACTTTACAAAGGAATATAGCTTAATGGTTTGAATTCACTATGTAGAACCCATTAGATCAATTACGGAAATAAGGTGTTACACCAATCATACAGAAGCTTTTGATATAAGATAAAATCAACACATATATACCATTAGCTACTAAAAGAGAGGAGGATTCAAGTTTTAATCCATATAAAGGGTCAAAATAATCCTAGAATGAAATGTTTAGCTACTTATGTTTAGCAAATAGCCACAAATACACACAAAAGCTATAGCCATATCACAAAAATGGAGAAGAAAAGGGAAGGACTTGGCAAAACCCAGGGGAAAATGAGCTTGAATCTCTTTATATCTTCAATTTCCACTTAAATCTCCTTAAAGAACACCACTCCCATGCTTGGAAATGAGCTCGTGGATTTTAGTAGTTAAAGCCCTAGAATTCTTTTTGTTCTCAAAATGAACAGCATCAGTTACTACTGTTGGCTACAGCTAAGAGAGGTCTTAGCCGGGGCAAAGGACTTTCTAACTGTCTTCTAGCTACGGTCAAAGGATCCTTGGCTTCAGCCTAAAAGTTTATGGATGTGTTTTGGTTGAAACTAGAGGATCCTTGGTTGTAGTTCAAAAGTTTTCTGGATGTCTTTTGGCTACGACCAAGGGATGTTTTGGTTGAGGCCAAAACTTCTCTTAATCTCTTCTTAATTTTCCATAGTGTGTTGACTTTCTAAGCTCTTTTCCAACTCCTTAATGATTGATTTGTGCTTCCAATGGCTCCACTTATGGCTCAAATGATAACCTATCAACATAAGAAAGTCTATAAAGTCAATGTTAATGAAATATATCAAAATATTCACACTTAACCAAAGAATTATGCCTCTTTATCTTTTTATCAACTTGGCACATTTCCTTTGCATATGTATCTCCAAATATCTATGAATTCACAAAAAAGTGTGAGAAATTAGAGGTAAATGTACCGAAACGACATGAATTTGATGAGGTTAACACACCCCTAAACTTGAACTTTTGCTTTCCTTAAGTAAAAAAAGCTTAGTGATGGAGGAGCTAGATTAATCAATCATATACTTAGTATACATGCATGATGATTTCCTCATTGATTACTCAAGATAATATATTCAATAGGAAAAACAATGGAATAGAGAAGAATGCAAGGTTCACAATTTAAAACAAGTTTCTTAGCAATTTCCAAAATGTATGTGTGAGGAGAGTTAGATAACAATTTTCATACAGTTATCAAGATTGAATGCAACACTTCAATATGTATAAAGCATCCTCAATATCAGGCCTTTATATGCCCATATTCTCCTCTCTCTCCACTAATAGATCATTCTACTCAATTTCAAAATCAATGGGACTTTATAAGCTTGTAATGTTGCCAATGTTAAGCTTATTAAAAGAATGGGGAAACAAAGAAGATTCAATTCTCTTGAGATAAATGACAATACATAATTCTTTCTTTATACTACACAAAATTTTCTTTCATTAAGCCAAATACTCCCCAAAACTTATCTCAAATTGATTCATTTGCACTCTAAGTCTTATTAGATTGAACACTTTTTCTTTTTCTTTTTATTTGTATTTTGTTTGGTTTTTTTTCTTCTTTTTTTTATAGCAAGAACAAGCAAGAATTGACTTAGGAGTACAAACTATTGAAGAACATACACTACTTTCCTTATACCCAACTTTCTTTTTCAATAACATACATCTTCTAACCACCATACCATGCCAATCTTAACTACTAATAAGCATCATTTATCTCAAGATTAGGCTAATTCATGGTTTTTTAGGCTACATAGGTTAATGTCTAGTGTGGGTTTCAAAAAAAAAATAATTCACATGGTTTTTCTTCATAAGGCTCAAATGGGGTGCAAATAGAGTGATTATCAATGGTAGGCTTGAAAGGCATAAATGCATTTAAAAGAATACCTAAATCATTTTTCAAAAATGTGTGAAATCATTAACTCATTTCAAGAGATTCCAATATAGGTTATGAAGTCCTTCAATGGAGAAAGGACATATATACAAAATTGCTGCAAAATCTTCTAACAAAAGCATTCAAATTATTCGCAACTCTTATGCCTAGTGTTTATTTTAAAAATTGCTAAGAGACAAGCTTTAAAATACAAATCAAGCATTCAAAAATATTAACCACCATTTCCTCTGAAACATATAGTCCAAGCATCCTTTCTATCATTTGATCACACATTCACTACTATAGATAATAATCAATCTAAGTTAGCTTTCAAACCAAAGAACAAGAAATAGTCAACATTTTCACACTTGAAATCCTTGTCAAATCAGTCAAAAACATTCAAAAAAATATCTCCAAACTTCAAATAGATAGTGTCCTCATGATCTCAAGGGAAAACTGACCTGCACTTGAAGTATATATTAACCATATTCTCAAGAAACAACATGCCAACCAGCTGTATCGATCACAAATGACTTAAATATCTAGAAAATCAATGATTTAGAGATAATCCAGTCATAGTAGCAAATGATGCGAATAAGAAAGCCGACTAAAAGTAATCACAAACACAAAGTAAGGTATGCACAAAAGATCCCAATAAAAGTCATATGAACACATAGAAAAGACAACATAGAAAATCAAACAAAAGGAACTAATCTATGTGATCACGAGCAACAATGTCCTCCTATTCATCCCCACTATTAGCAGCATTATCATTCTCATCTCCACAACAACCATCATCATCATCCTTATCTCCACCCTTATCAACATTATCATCCTTATCTTCAACATATGCTGTGCTCTGAGCTTGTTTTGCTATGAGTGTCTTTATCCTACACAACCTATCATCTTGGTTCTGTAAAGCAGTTAGGTATTGGCCAACATTCTTAGTAAGGTTCAGCAACATGGAAAACAAATCTTATATTGTTGGTGGAGGGTGAGACGGTGGTCGTTCAACATGTTCAAGTGGAATAGCTAGATCATCCATGACTATGTGATTAAGTGGTGGTGTTGGTTATGGATTTTAGCTAACCATTTTGGGCTTAATACTTTTGTACTGGAATTTGAGGATAGCTTTAAAGGATACATCATTTGAGGGTCACCAACTCCTTGGGATTTACAAAAGGCTAATATCAACTGTAGAAGCATGAGACCACAAGTATGATTATTGCTATGATCCCTTAAAGATGTAAACATCCAATGCCCAATGTCCAACTTCTCCTTCTTTATGAGTAGATACATAACAAGTGCTTGGTCTTTAGTTATGCTACTTCAATTGGAAGATGAGTAGAAGTAATCTTTTACAAAGTGCAAGCAAATACAGACCTCAACTGATAACCATATTTGACTTAAATACTTCTAATTCCCTGTAAGGTAATGCTAAGACACCTTGCCTTCAAAATCTAGAAGTTGTAAAATCTCATCCGTAGGGATTTCTTCTTTATGCTTCTGATAGTACTTGTACTGACTTCTAGAACTGGTGGAATTTCAAGTACTATCGGAAGGTAGTGATCATGAAATCAATGTTAATGTCATGGATAGGGAACTTCCAAATTTCTCTAACACAAGATTGAGCATATAAGTCATGAACTGCTTGGAGATTCCCACCATTCTTTACACCCATGAGTTGTATAAATGATAAGTCTTAGTTGCATTGGTGTAAAACTCATGGGAGACAATGAATGGAAATTCTCTTTCCTATAGAAGAGGCCCCTGAACAATCTTCTGTTTGGTGTTAGCGATTGCTTTAGGGGATGGTTGCCTTGAGTTCTTAGTGGCAATCCATTTATAGGTCATATTTTCTGCAAGGATGTAGAGAAAATGTAACCCACCATAACCAGGAAACAATTAATTATGCGGAAAAGCAATCAAGCAACTCCTAAGAAAAAACTAAAAAAAAATCCTAAGGCCAAATCAAAAGAGATTCCCCTAAACTTAAAATCTATCTGGTACCAAGACTACTTCTTCCTTTCACTCATTTGGGGTACCTCTCTATCTATAAAAAGTAAAAGATCAAACATAAATCTACTAAAAACACACCAAAATCAAAGAAATTAAGTTAGGAAATTGGGTTGCCTCCCAAGAAGCACTTAGTTTATAGTCATTAGCTTGACTCTTCATGTTGGTCACTTTTCATTAGATAAGTAGATAGTGGACATCAGCCTATCCACATCTCGTCCCCAATAATGCCTCAACCATTGACCATTAGCCTTTGATCGGTCTCCCTTTTCATTTTCCAGCTCTACATCACCAAATTTGGATGATTTCACTACTATGAATGGACCGAACCATCGAGACTTCAGCTTTCCTAGAAATAACCTCAATTTAGAGTTATAAAGGAGAACCTTTTAACCAGGTTCAAAACTCTTGGGAATGATCTTGTTGTCATGGTCCCTCTGGTTTTCTCATTTAAATCCTTGCATTCTCTTAAGCATTAAGGTGAAATTCATCTAGCTCATTAAGTAAAAGTGACATCTTTTCTCCCATAGCTTAAGGATCAAAATTGAGCTTTTTAATAGCTCAATAAGCTCTATGCTCTAATTCTACAAGAAGTGGCATGCTTTCCCAAACACCAAGCGATATGGAGACATACCAATAGGCATTTTGTAGGCTGTTTGGTATGCCCACAAAGCATCATCCAACCTGGAAGACCAATCCTTTCTGGTAGCATTAACCATCTTTTCAAGGATATTCTTGATCTCCTAATTAGAAATTTCTACTTAGCCATTGGTTTCGAGGTGGTAAGGCAATAATACCTTGTGCTTGACACCATATTTCTTCATCAAGGCTTGAAATTGTTGATTGTAAAAATGTGAACCACCATCAATGATAATTGGTCTAGGTATTCCAAACCTAGTGAAGATGTGCTTCTTGAGGAATTTCAACACTATTTTGGAATCATTGGTGACACTTGTAGTGGCTTCCATCCATTTAGAGACATAATTAACTCCCACTAAGATATAATCATTATTAAATGACTTAGGGAAGAGGCCCATGAAGTCAGTTCCCCAAACATCAAAAAGTTCAACTTCAAGCATGCCATTCAATAGCATCTCATTCCTCCTAGACATGTTCCCCACTCTTTGGTATCTATCAGTTTTGAGAACAAAGACATGTAATCTTGAATAGAGAGAGCCAATAAAACCTACTTTGGAATACCTTTGCAGCAATTTTCTCTCCTCCAAAATAGCCACCATATTCAGAAGTGTGGTAGCAATGCATAATGCACTCTTGTTCATTCTCTAGGACACATCTTTGAATGAGTTGATCGGGACACCACTTGAATAAATATGGTTCATCCCAAAAATACTTTTTCACCTCATGTAAAAACTTGTGCCTTTGGTGAGAATTGAAATCTGGATGTAGAACTCCATAAACCAAATAGTTGACCAAGTCAACGTACCATGGCACAGATAAATTATCAACAAAGAACAACTGCTCATACGGGAATGACCTATAAATCATATTAGAAACATCAAGTTGAGCTTTAATACTCAACGGTGAATCATGATCCGCCACTTGATTTTTGGTGCCTTTTCTATCAATGATGTTCAAGTCAAATTCTTGAAGTAGAAGCACCCATCAAATTAGCCTTGCCCTGGAATCATTCTTTGTGAGTAGGTACTTTAGACCTGAATGATTGGTATAGATAATTACCTTAGTACCCACAATATAAGGCCAAAACTTCTCACAAGCATAGGCTATGGCAAGTAACTCCTTCTCGGTGGTGGTATGATTAAGTAGAGCACAATCAAGAGTCTAGCTATCATAATAGATGGGATGAAATAGCTTTTCCACCTTTTTCCCAAGAATGGAACCTATTGCATAATCCTAGCAATAACCATGATAATGAATGGCAGACCCCAATCCAGAACAGCCAAGATAAGAGAAGAAATGAGATGCTTCTTCAACTCTTTAAAAGCTTGTAAGCACTCTTTATGAAACTTAAATTCAATATCCTTTTCTAGTAACTTGGAAAGGGGCTTGGCAATCTTAGAAATGTATTTGATGAATCTCCTATAGAACTTGGCATGACCAAGGAAGCTTCAAACTCCCTTTATACTGGTAGGTGGAGGTAATTGGTCAATGATAGTAATTTTGGTTCTATCCACTTTTAAACCCTTCTTGGACACCTGGTGGGCAAGTACAATGCCTTTATGTATCATGAAGTGGCATTTCTCCCAATTGAGAACCAAATTGGTTTCTTTATACCTTTTAAGCACCGTATCCAAATTTTCCAAGCAAGAATCAAAAGATGGACAAAAAACAAAGAAATTGTCCATAAATACTTCAATAGTCTTCTCAATCATATCAGCAACAATGGATATCATGAACCTTTGAAATATGGCCGGAGCATTGCAAAGTCTAAGTGGCATTCTTTTGAGAGCAAATCTGCCCTAGAGACAAGTAAAAGTAGTCTTTTCTTAGTCTTCAGGACTATAGCAATTTGATTGTACCCCGAATAACCATCAAGAAAATAGAAGAACTGTTACCCAGCTAACTTGTCAAGCAAGTGATAAATGAATGGCAACATAAAGTGATCCTCCCTTATAGCAGTTTTAAGTTTTTGGTAGTCTATATACACTCCATTCAGTTACTATGCTAGTGGGAATTAGTTCATTTTGGGTGTTAGTCACTACAATTATGCCACCTTTTTTAGGGACACATTGGACTGGGCTCACCCATAAACTATCAGAAATAGGATAGACAATTCTAGTCAAAAGCCATTTGAGGATCTCTTTCTTGACCACTTCTTTCATAATTGGATTCAAGCGCCTCTGATGCTTAATGGAGGTTTTGTGATCATCCTCCAATAGAATCTTATAGATACAAATAAAAGGACTTATTTCCTTAATATCGGTGATAGTCTAACCAATGGTACACTTATGTTCTCTTAAAGCTCTTAGTAGCTTATCTTCTTGCAATTCAAAGAGGATAGACGAGATGATCACCGGTAGAGTGTCAGAAGTCCAAAGATAAGTATACTTGAAATGAGAATGTAGTGGCTTTGGCTCTAGAACTGTAGGAGCTTTAATAGAAGGCTTTAATGGAGTACTTAAGGTATCAGACACCTCAAGTTGTTCAAAAGTCCTCAGTCTTGAATGAGGAAATGATTTTGAATGAAAGAGCCCTTCAATAGCATCTTTATCAAACTCCTCAATGCTCTTCTCCCTAATCAAAAATGCCTCTAAAGGGTCTTTGGTCATAGAGGCATATGATTCTTGAGGAATCACTGAATCTAATATATCCATAAATAAGCATTGAGTTGAATCATCATGAAATTTCCATGCTTTTAGCCTGTTGAATATCACCTTCTCATCATCAACCCTCAAAGTGATCTCACCTTTCTCTACATCAATAAGAGTCCTTATAGTAGATAAGAATGGACGACCAAGGATGAGATGAATTTTCCAATTAACTTCACAATCAAGTACAATAGAATCCATGGGGTAGATAAACTTCTCTACTTTTATTGAAACATCTTTAATGATTCTTCTAGGTTTAGCAATACTACGGTTTACAAAGAAAAGGGTTACCGTAGTGAGCCTTAGCTCTCCCAAACCCAATTGGTTGAAAATAGCAAGAGGCATCAAATTAATGCTTGCACCTAAATCACAAAGAGCTTTACCATTGAAATTTGTCTAAATGTTTCAAGGAGTGTAGAAGCTTTTTAGGTCTTTAAACTTAGTAGCTAACTTCCTTTGAATGACTACACTACATTCTTCGATCAAAGCTGCGGACTCAAATTCATTAAATAGCCACTTCTTGGACAAGACTTCTTTAAGTAATTTAGCATAATTAGGCATGCTTTCCAAAGCTTTGGCAAACAAAATGTTTACATGGAATTGCTTGAACATGCGTACAAAATATTTCAATTAAGCATCTTCCTTTTCCTTCTTGAATCTTTAAGGAAATGGTAGCGGTGGCATAATAGTAGGTGTGGTTGGCTTTCTCTTTTGCTCATCGTTCATCTCTTGCTCCACCCTCTTATCGTTGACAACATCATGTCAACTTTCTTCAGTGTGCTTTCTATTCTAACTCATCTTCTACCACTACACTTTCTTCATCAACATTAAAAACCACTTGTTCATCTTTCTTTGGCCAAGGAATACTTGAGTTAGCCATATCCAATAATACTGCCACTTCTCAAATTAATGGTATTACATTCCTTTTTTCCATTTTTCTTTGGTTTAGGAATGGTATCACTAGGAAGACTGCTACATGCCATAGCATTTACTTTTGTTGCTAATTTCTACATTTGCACTAAAAGATGTTTAATAGTAGTGTTATGAAGAGAAAAGCTAGCCTTATTCTCGACCCTTGAAGATTTTACTTCTGACAAGATTCAGACTAGCATCTTGTCCATTATAGATTCCTCTTCCTTGATAGGAACTTACCTTGGTTGAATTTGAAAACCTGGTGGAGGAACAAGCTTAGTACCATATGTAAAACCTGTTAGAACTAGTTGACACCCAAGAGGGGGGTGAATTGGGTGTTTGATAATAACTTAAGAAGTTTGGAAATCTTTTTGCATCTTAATGAAAGCAAAAGTATTAAACTAATGATTCATAAATCAACATTTAATATATGTTAGAAGTATAAGAGTTTAAGGAAGAGAGTATGCAAATTATGATTTATCCTAGTTCGGTCGAATCTATGATGACTTACATCTAGTCCCCAGGCTCCTCCTGAGATTTCAAATCCATTATCTTCTTGTTTAATCTAGGCACAAGAAAAGCCCCTACAATTCCACAAGTTTAGCCGGGCACTTATGAAGCCTTTTACAATTCTCTCACCGAGTTACTCCACCTTACACACCATAAGGATATAACTTTGATTATGAAATATTACAATCAATCTTCTCTCTCAGAAGTGAATAAGATGAACACTGAAGTACAATACAAATAATTACTCTCTCAAATGTAAATGATATATAAGCTAGAGAATAATAGAGAGTGTTAGGGTCAAGGTGTATAGCTTATGATATGAGCATGTTGGCATTGGCGTTGTGTGTTTTACTTGAATCTCTTGCCTTTATAGTTGAGTAGGATTGATGACCGCTTGAGCATTTCAACATATCTTTTGGAGTGCGATTGCTTCTTTTATTTGTTTGGTTGAGTTTGAAAAACTAGCCGTTAGAACATTGGACGTTCCACTTTCGTAAAGTCAAATTTTTTCTTTTCATATCATCTTTTCATTTCATTCCTAGAGAAATACATTAAACACTAATACAATAAAGTGTTAGAGTGATTAGAAGCAAGGAGAATGAATTACACAATTATTCCAATGATTTTCAAAAGTTACGATGCGTGCTCTTCTTTCTAGAATTATACATCACTTGAGCGGTATAGCCTTTCACTCGAGTGATCTAGCTTTTACTGTGTATCACTTAAGTGAATTTTATTTGATCACTCGATTGATCTGCTTCTAGTCATATATCACTAGAGTGAATTTCCTAATCACTTGAGTGATCAATCAGATCACTACAACTGAATTTCAGTTGCACTCCCATTGAGCAAACCTTCTCAAATTTCTTCCTTTACTAATAATCACTTCAAGTGATTCTGATGTTCACTCGAGTGCGCTAAGAATTCACTGGAAGTGTAAGAAGTGCACTGGAAGTGTGGGTTGTACTTTCTGCCAACACTCAAGTGCAATTGCCAATAAAACTCAAGTGCATCATAGGAGCTAGCGTCTGTCTAACACTTGCAAGAGTATAAATCCACACTCGACTGTTCAAGCTTCCATAACTCAAGTACTTCCTCTAAACTTGAGTTTTTCTTGGACCATAACTTAAGTTTTCATCTAAAACTCGAGTTCTTGTGACAACTTCAATTTTTGGACAAGTTCCTACACAAAACTTGTGAGAGCGTGTGAAGTCAGCTCGAATTATCATCAGACATGATTTGTTCATTTTGACTTCAAATATGGCAAATGATATATCATCGGAAAGCTCTCATTATCTATATTCCAATGTAATAAGAATCAGCTCTAAATTCATTATATACAGAAAGGTATGATATAAAGAGTATCTACTGTTCTCAGACAATGTTTGAAATCACGAGCAGCAACTTCCAGAAGGCATAATTCATAGTATATAGCTTTAAATGTGACAAATTATATATCCATGGAAAAATCTTTAAGTCGAATTTCATATGGAACTAGTTTCATTACAATTAGATGTGTAGTTTGAGAGTTATATCCAAAATACCAAAGCTATTCTGGAATATGATGGTGATTTGAGTGTTATTTTGTAAAATTCATATCTACTTCATCTGAGCTCCTTTTGACTTGATCTTGGTGTCAAAATAACGCATTGGGAGCCTAGTTTCATATTACCTAGTTTCAACTCATTCGAAGTTGTGGTTTGGGAGATATGATCTAATCATTGAACATCACTCATACTGAACGAAAACAGAGAAATGTGTTTTTTAGCATCACTTGAGTGATTCTGAAGAGATCACTTGAGTTTTGTGGAATTCACTCCAGTGATATTGTATTTCACTCGAGTCATCAGCCCTGAAAATGCCAAAATGAAGTATGACTTGCGTGGGGTTGATATGACTCCGATATAAGACACTTTTGCTTCCAATTAAGCCATTCCAACGTCAAACTTGATTATGGAGACTTGCAATATTACATCTAATAACTTGAATCTTAATATTTCTACTTGATCTTTGCAAGTTCTCCTTTTGTTTAATCTCTTCTATTCTTCTTATTGGTTATTTTACAAAATCCTTTTGTTTGCTTCTTGCTTTCTTGACAAATTTCTTCAATTTCTTTCTTCTTCTTTTTCTTAATCATTCTCATCAATACAACTTGATATATTCTTCCTTTTCTTGACTAATCTACAATACATTTCACATTAAACATAGTAGTTAGTCAAAATATAAAATAAATACATTATGTAAACTTTTTGCTCTCAATATTTAGTATCTATATTTGACATCATCAAAACTAATCATATCTAACAGAACCATGTGTTGGATTCATACTTTACCTTGACTCCAAGAAGAATTGGGATGAGCTCTCCAATCACTATTTTAGGTTTATGAATGGGAGTTGCTTGAGGATGTTTAAACTTGACCATGTAGTTAACTGACTTGGTAGCCGTGTAAAGAGGACAATGGTTAGGCATATAGACATCACGACATTGTTCACATACAATTGGTATGGCATGAATAAAATGCCACCTTGAAAAGTACTCTTTTGCATTTGAGAGTCTAATACATCAAAATGCTTATTTAAACCAGATAAGATAGCCGCAATTTGTGAGGAAGAATCTTCTTGTGTAGTAAGGATGGTTTAGTAAGGCCTCCTATCATTGCCTTGAGTATTGTTTGCAAACTATTGATCCAAAAACTGAATCACCTTATTCTCTAGAATATTCTGGTATCCTCCATTGGTCATAGAATCAACTATTGCCTTTGTTTGAGGATTAAGGCGAGTATAAAAGATTTGACTATAAGCCAATTGTCTATCCTATGATTAGGGCATTGCTTCATCAACATCTTGTATCACTCTCAAGTAACATAAAGATGCTCATCTGGATGTTGTCTAAAGCTCAGGAATTCATCCTTAGCTTCTATAGGTTTGTCATAAAAGAAGAACCGAGCTCTGAACTTAGCTTCAAGATCATCCCAAGAATTTATAGATCCTTTTGGGAGATTGTTGAACTAATCCCCAGCCTCACCTTTTAAAGAGAGCGGGAATAACCGTAGCCTCAAAACTTATTGGGAACTCCAATTTGCTTGAAAGAATTGCACACTTCTAATAAGTACATCAAGTACTTGTTGGCATCTTCATTGTAATGACCATGGAACATCCCATGCATTTAAAGCATTGTTATCATTGTAATATCTCAAATTTTGGGACTAGAAACTTAAGACTACGCGTAAGTCAAGAAGACTACTAAGCCAAGTTTGGTAAGAGTCATAAAGATAGAATGAGTTTAATAGAACTATATGATTCACCCCTTTAAGTTGAGACCAAGTCTCCAAATTACATTAGGCTTAATGCGTATAAATAGTTGGATAAAGGATGCTAGTATAGGGACACTTTGGCATACTTGGCACCATTTTGGTGGCACCTAGTGGCATGTGTTGTGTTATTTAAGTCCCTCATGTATGAAAAAGCTTTTGAGTTAGCGTAATGAGAAGTAGCCATGTGTGTGTGGTCAGATGAAAGTTATCAGTGTCTATGTATACTTGGTGTGCCATAGGACATACAGGCTCACACGTGGTAGTTTTTGAGTTATGTGGCACCATCTTATGCTACATAGGCACATATGTGGCACATTCTTGAAGACATAGACATTTGTGACTAATTAGTCAGATAAAATATGCCGATGTAAGTGTGCACATGGCATTTTCAGGGTTGGTGTATGTACCCTGTATTTTGGAAGAGACACCATCTTGGTGTTAGTTATCTGGGATTCCTGGGCATGTATGTGGTGAAATCATGAGGCACAAAGAACATATGCCAACAACAAGCACAAGTATAACACGTGTCACAAAACCAAATGGCCCTGTATCAAAAAGTAGTTTTATTAAAGCAGCTTTTGACTTCTTCCCCTAATTAACCAATCATATGATGACATTTATAATTATATATTAGGGATATGTAGAATAGCCAGTATAATTCACTGGTCTTCGGTCTAGCTACATACCCGATTTTCTCGAATACTATACCAGAAGCCAGATGAATTCATCAGACTTCCTTTCCCTTGACCAATGAAGTCGGCCAAGCATGATAGAGGAGAAAGGGAGATAGATTTTAAGGTGTATTGGGCACCCTGTAGTTTCAAGAAAGAGCATATGGCACACCAAATTGCAGAATTCCCTGTAATTTCTGAAAAGAGCATCCAGCACCCTAGATTTTTGTACACTTAGCACATGTCATTAAAACATCTTCCAACCCCTCCAAGCTTTATGAAATTTGGCCAGCCACAAGAAAATAGCAAAAAAATCAAGAGAAAAAGAAAGAGGAGAGAAGTTTTGTGTTCTTGAGTTCAATTGCCGATTTCAAGCCCGAGATCGCATTTTCAGCCACCAGAACCTTTACAATTCTTCTTCTACTTATCAAACCCCGTAACAGTTCGATATTTGCTAGGGTGTTAAAGGCATATTTTTATAGGCATATAGAAGTAGAACAAATATACTAATAAGAAGTACTTGTTTATAATATAGGAAATCCCCATAGGGTTTGAAAAATATTTTCAAATTCTCAAAGTTTACAAACTAAAACTAAGGGTAACAAATAGTAGTCCTCGCTTGAGCCAGTACCCTCAAAAGTCGGTATTTACCATTTGCCCTTCAAGCTATTAGGTTCTACTAGAATGTTTTTAAATATTGGAAAAGTTGATATTCAAATGAATCTCAGTAGTAACATATAATTAGTCATATAAAATGTGATAAATAAATATGTCAAGTACCATATAATGCAACATAATAATAATGCTGTAAAACTCATAATCATCAGAATATGCACATGTGTTCAGGCCCAACTACTATTAGAACCCTACTTATTCGTACCTCAGCTAGGCTCTAGACCACAGACTGGCAATATGCCTCTTGGCACTATATCTCATACTTGGGCTTTTCCCCCAAGATGGTGCTTATGTTTTTCCCGCACTAGTTAAAGAGTGTATTATACATATCACAGAAGATGTCATACATAAAGCATACAAATAATCACATAGTTTATGAAAGATAAAGTTACTACCTGGAATCCCCTTTTCCTAGTTTTAGCCTTGTCCCGACGTGGGTAAATTGTCCGGTCCTAAAATTTCAAGTTTATGAGAATTGAGTTAATACTCATTCATGTTCTACTCTAAACTCTTTTAAACTCATTTTGTTGGTTATCTTAGCTTTAAACTACAAAATGACAAAGTACCCCTAGGGACCTAGTCCAAGTCTTTTTGTATCCGGTCTAGCTGTACTTTTCGAAAAATTATGACCTTGGCTAATCCTACATAGTTTTGCATGTAGAATCCATTTTTGACATCGGTTTTGCCAAACTCACTACTAAATGATAATGTTGCCCTTAGCAGCCTCTATTTAGGATTTTAGGGGTCATTTTGTCATTTCATATTCCCATGCTTTTCACACTTCAAACTTAACATGTATCCTACACAATTTTCCCTTATAAACACAATAGAACATCAAATTGATGAAATTCCAGCTCCTACCCTTATTTTAGCTACCGATTGAAACTTACCCAAGAAAAGGGAAAAATGGTTTTCTCGATTTAACCCCTTAAGCACCTTCCTTTTTACTTCTAATCATATATTTAAACACTTAAACACTCATTCATAATGATTTGTAGAAATTTAGCCCTTAGAATTTCATCATCGCAAAATCACAAAACCAACCAAAACAACCACAATAAAGGAAATAACAACAACAACCACTACAACAACATCATATTAACCAAGCGGATCAAAGCTCTTGGGATTAACTCTTGATTTCTCAACTTTCTCTCTCTAGCTGTCTCTCTCTCCTCCTCTTTCTCTTGAATTTGTGCTTGCTATACATGATATTCATGAAGATATAGAGGTTAGAGAAGGTCTTACACAAGCTAGAAACAAGAATACTTGAAATCAAGGCTACCTACCTTGATCTTTGCTTTTTGAGCTCTCTTCCTCTTATTTTTCTTCAAGCTCTTCCTCTCTCTGTATTTTCTTCAACTTGGATGAAAATGAGGTCTTGAAAGAGGATGATGATGTTTTAAAATATCTTCATACACCTCCTTTCCCTTAATATATTTTAATGCGATTTTACCATGTGCATTTTCTTTTTATGACTTCATCTTTTTAATTAGCTCAAAATAATTCCATATGGCATGTTTAGCTTCCAAGTATTTAGTTTTCCACCCATTATTTCCCTTTGGACAAAATTCATAAGAGAAAAGGGAATCATTAATGCTTCTGGCATTTGTAATACCATATACTTTATAACCTCGGATAAGAGCAAAAGCGTAGTGAATTGAAACCGTTAAACTAGGAGTTAGTCCTAGAATAAACAAACTTTTGAAAATGTTTACCCATCCCAACTTCAAACACCAGATGTGAACCCAAGTCTGTGTAGGCTTTTCAGAAGAAATTAAAACTTTAAAAAACATTTTCGCAAAGGTTTATTGCTACACTAAGTCTCATTGGATTTTAGTTTCCTTTATCAGAGTATGCAAGCATTTCTCTACTTAAGCATTTGTTCCACATACTATTTAATATTCCCTTGTCGTTGGAAGCGTTACTCAACTAAGCTACTACTAGTTCTACCAAGTTATTTACATCATATATAGTACCAAAAATAGACTATGTAATATACAAATAAAAAAACAACCAACAGGAAAAACAATCACTTCGCTTTATCCTCTGGTTGTCTAGGTTTACCATCTTGCCCCTTGAGTCACTAGCTTGTGTTGTAGATTGGTTTTAGGAAAAGAGTGAGGTTCGAAAGAATCCAATGAGTAACAGACATTTAATCACATATATACAAGAACATAGAGCATGTCACATAGTCATCATATAACACGAAAATAGCTATCAACATTTAAAACACATCATGTAGCATATCACATTACTATAGCACTAGGTATTTCAATCACTTGGCCATGAGTGTTCACCAGCGCAATAGGCCCTTGGATTCCACTCGTACATAACAATAATTTTCAAGGCCCAGGCAACCACCTGTGTAATAGGCCCTGGGCGACCACCTCACAAATTGTTAATGCTTCTAGAACTCATGATGAAACCACAACCATACAATATATCTCATAACATATGAAAGAAATAGTTACTACCTGGTCATGCTTCTTGACGAGTATCTTACTGTTTTTCTGAGCTTGGGTAGGTCTTAGATCCTAGACAGCAACTAGGCCCTATAATTAGACTTTTAATAATGGCATATCAATGCTTAGTCCAATATGTTTAGCATAATGTAAACTAAGTTATCCTTGACCTATCCTCATGTTTATCCTTTGTTTTAAACTTGTTGGTTGTCATTTGAGTCACTTGGGTAGTCATTAGAAGCCCAAACATATGCCTATAAGGTTGGGAAAGGATAGAACAATCAATATTGTTTAGAAAGTTTAAAGTGTTGAGAAAGGTCTTAGCTGTGGTCAAGGAATCCTTTGGCCGCGGCCAAAGGTGTCTAGAAACATTTGGGCTGTGGCTAAGAAATCTTTTGACCGTGACAAAAAATTGTCCTATTTCTTAGTTGAATTTCAAAAAATCATAACTTAATCTACAAAAATCCAAATAGAGTGGTTCAAAGTGCTAATTGAAGCTTTTTAAATCCTCTATACAGGAAAAATATTAATCACTACCATCTATAGCCACAAAAATACAAAATTCCATGAATTACCACACTATTCCAGAATCAATTCCAATTTCAACCTCAAACTTTAACAATTAATATTTCCCAATGTACAAACCCAAATTGAGCATATTATATATCAAATTAAAGCTTATAATGTCTAGTATTGTTCAAGAAAATATCACAACCATCAGACCACATTTGTCTAATCAAATTCATCACACAACTAGACTACCTCATAGGAAAATCTCATTGGCAAAAATTGGCAATGTTATAAACTATGTTCCAATAATCTAGAATTCATCATGATCATCATTCAACAACATATTCATGATTAAAACATCATTAATCTTCTAAGAACCCATATTGACCGAAAACCCTAGGCCTCACAAAACTCATCAAAACCTCAAAATAACCAATTCAAATTGAAGCTTACACTTACCTCTACACGTTTCTACAACTGGTTCTAAAATCTGGCAGTACTTCATCTGGCAAGAGGTCACCAAACAACTCCAAACAAAATTCTAAAACCATAGAAACTAAGCTTATGATGAGGAGAAGATTATATAAGGGTTTTTTAGATGAAAACATTGATTCGGTAGTGATTTTTGAGATTTAACTCAAGAAAAAGTCAATATTCACTTTTCTCTTTCTTCTTCCCTTTCTAGCTGACTTTGAGAGCTTGGAGAGAGAGTGAGATGTGTTGAAATGAATTAACTTCAGCCCCTCCATTGCCTTTGACCGAAATTGAGAGGAGAGAGGGAGTATGAGATGATTTTATTCACCTAACCAAAACACTTAGCCTATAATATGCCACTTGTCACAAGCATATGGTCCCTCAAGAAGTAACTATCTAATTTAGTTACTACAACTAGTTTAGTTAGCAATTTAGTCCTCCCTCATCTTCCTTTCTTTATTGACCAATTTCTTCTTCCAAGAAGAGAGGAAAATGTTGACTAATTGACCATTAATTCCTTTCTTCCCCTTTTTGCCCTTGACTATGGCAATATTAAATAAATTATCATTTGGTATTTTATTTTATTCTTTTTCCCTTTTTATGCGACATTCCCTCTTTCTTTTAATTCCAAATTAGACTTTGTCTCATTATTGAATTTAGATAATAGGTTTGGACATTTTCTACAACTAATTCGGGTCATAAATCATACCTTATTCCCAAAAGTGTTTTCTAACATTATTTATATTTCCTTGAGTCATTGAGTCCTTGCACATATTTTAGCATATTACAGCATTTATCATAACTCTCTTTCTACCATTAATTAATTGCTTCCATATTGACCTTTTTGACCTTTCAAACTTCATTTACTTGGCCACAATTGCTCCAAAATTGGGATATTTATCCCTAATTTATTATTTTCCCTTTTATTTTCTTTATTTGGTTGAAAATGGCTCATGAATTTGGGAAAATAATTAGCTCTTTGTTTTATTGGCAAAACACTATTTTGCCCAATAATTTTTGCATTTAATTGTGGCTTCTCCTTTTTCTCTCTTGGCCGAAATTCACCTCTATTATTCGGCCAAATATTGTGCTCTATAGCTCACAAATTTGGGCTTAAATAATGGGCTTTTTGGAAAACCAAAATTGGCTCCATGTCTTGTTTTAGCCCAATTTCCATGTAACCTCAACTAAAGTTACTCTTGTCATTTTAATTTCATCTAAATTCACCATTTTATTCTATTGAATGCCACAAATATTTACAAGGCATATTGGTGAATAAAAATAGGGTGTTACACTACTTATCGAGAGCTACGTTTCTACAATTCCAAATTCCTGATCAGAGGTAATTGGTATCATCTTGTCGATAGAAGTACTACTGGAATCAAGAATTGATCATAGAATTGAATAGAGGTAATCGTAAGCATTGATTTGAGCATAGTGTCCTAATGTTTTGATAAGTATTTATGAAGTTTTAATTCCTCTAGGATTTTCAGCCAAGAAGAGAATTTTGAGTCTTGATGGTCATATGATGATGAACATAATATTAGATAGGGTTCTATGATGATAGATAACATGTTTTAATGTTAAAATTGAAGAACTCATTTTGCGGTAATTAAGGGTAAGTTTTAGCCAGCCTTGAATCTGAGGGGTGGAGTTGTATTTTGGTAAAATTGAGGTTGGAAATGGATTCTATGAGCAAAATTGTGTAGGAATAGCTTGTGGATATGATCTTTGGAGGATTGGTTAAAACCTTAATTTTAGAACTTAAATTGTTAATGTTTATATTCGGGTTAGACTACTTTGTGAGCTGTTTTTTAGTAGCCAAACCTTATCCAATGATTGCGATATTTTATAGGATTATAGTAGACATCCTAAGCTTTCAAATGGTATATAGAATACGTATTTGGCTTTCTAAGTTGTGAGTTATGATCTGTTGAAGTGGAGGTACAAACACTGGAATGCATTTTGAGGTAGTAATGTTGGTTGAGGATTCTTGAGATTCTTGTTGGAAAGGCATTTAGGTAGTAACTCTTCCTTTCACATAGTATGTAATGCTTTGCATGTGTGTATTACCATCAAATATGTTATGTTTTGAGCATGTGGAACATGTTCAGGTGGACGCCTAAAGCAGCTAGTATAAGACTAATGGACGCTTGTGTTTGTAACCAAGTGTTGTGGTAATGTAATCTGTGTATGTTGTGCTGCATGTTGATGTGCTAAATTCTCATACAGTGCTTATTATGTTGTGATGGTTATAATGCATGTTTTGTATAATTGTATTTTATATGATTGGATATCTGTTACTACTGAGATTCTCTCGAATCTCATCCTTTCAGAAAATTTATTACACAAGAAAGACAAGTGGTATAATAATCATATCCTTTCCAAAAATTTATTACACAACAAACACAAGTGTATAATACCCCAAATTTTAAGACTAAAGGCTTGATAATAAGCCTGAATAAAGAAAACTACTAAGTTTAGTTTAGTAAGAATCACAATTCGTATTCGGAATAGAATATGAATTTCGGTGCAAATTAGTTAAACGAAATTACCTGATTCCTTTAGGATGTATTAGAATGATATAAAACATAACTCGGATCAAAACGAAAAGGGAAATGGTGTTTAGAAAGAAGTAATAAAGAGAAATAAAAGAACTAATCGCAATATAATTAATACTACCATGATCAAGGGGCAAAAGAAACAATTGTCACTTAATCTAGTGGTTAAGATTGGAAACAAAAAATGAGGGGTCAAGATTTGGTCTTTAAAAGCAAGAAATAAATTAATATATTCTGTTACCCTTAACATAAAAGAGACATCCAAGATAAAGTGAAGGAGAGAGGGAGTTATGATCAATGTAAACTTATCATTTGAAGTTAATAAAATCAGCCAAGCCCAAGAGAAGGAGAGAGAGAGAGTATGTAGCTAATATATTTTCCCACTTTAGACACCAACAGTCGGTTAAGATCAAGAAGAGAAAGAGAGGGAATGTAGTCCAAATCATTCTTTACCTTTTTGCTCATTAAGGTAAAAGCATGAAGAAAGAAAGAAGAGAAAAGTCAACATAACTTCTTCCATTCAAGACAATTATTTAGGTAAAAAAGAAAGTAAAGAGGAAGAGAGTGAATATTGATCAATTAATCCACTACCTTTTGTTAAGGAAAATTCGGGCAACAAGTCAAGAGAGAAGAGAATTAGTTGACACACATTTTCACATCTCTATTCACCTTTTTAGCTATTTAATTAAAGAACTCTCTCTCACCATACAAAAACTAACCAAGATTTTAAGTGCAAACTTAGCTATTTAAATAAACCACTCTCTCACCGTCATCCATTAGCTAAAGTCATCCAAAGCACAAAAAATAGAGAAAAGAAGAAGAAAAATAAAAAGGAAAGAGTAAAGAGAAAATGGAAGAATAAAAAAGAGGTAAGATCTTCTAGCTTGATTTTCTTCTTCCTAATCTCTTTTATGGCTCAAATACTCTTCATAAACATTATTCCCCTTGATGAGAGCTTCAATTCTATGGTTTTAGAATTTCAAGGGGAGGAGTTTGGAGTCTTATAGCAAGATCTAAAGGTGAAGAATCAAAGAAAGAGCTAGAGGTGACTAAGAGCTTCATTTCAAGCTATGGATTGTGTTGATTGGTTAAGGATTTTGGCAAGTGAATTTCTCTCCTGATTTTTGGTTATAATATATGGTGTCTTGTAATGTTTAAAGAGCATAAAAAACTAGTTTGAGGATTTAATTGAAAGTTTGGTTATTGTTGGATTGTGTGTCTAATTTCTGCCAAAATAGGACATGTAGAAGGAGTAGGAATTTTATAATTTTGGTGTCTCCAATGGATTCTACATAAAAAACTATGTGGGAATGGGCCCTAATTATAAATTTTAATTGGTGGGAATGAAAAATAAAAATTGGGATTTAAAGTATTTGTGGTTAATTGCTGCCAGTCTGGAACCATATTGCTTATGGGATGAATTTGTTTGGCCAAATATTGTATGATGGCTGTGATATTTTTGTTAATAGAAATAGACATTATAAGCTTTAAGTTGATATATAATATGCTCAATTTGGGTCTATACTTTAATTATTAAATTTAAGATATGAAACTAGATTGGATTCTAGAATAGTGTGGCAATTCATGGAATTCTGTATTTCTGTGGTTACAAGTGGTAGTGGGTAACATTTTTTCTTTTCAGAGCACTTAGAGAGCTTCAAATAAGACTTTGAACCACTTTATTTTGAATTTTGTAGATTAAGTTATGATTTTTCAAAGTTGACTAATCAAAACTGGCAGATTAGGTTTGACTTACAAATTTGTAGAATTTGACTTAAGATAAGAGGGATTATAGGAAATCGAGAGATAGCCTAGGGAGCCATGGGGTCACCTTGGACACCCAAGTCTTAGGAGTCAAGAGACATAGAATGTATCTTAGAATAGACACTATGTGGTATAATACAAGAGTCTTATAGATAATGGATATGACTAAATTAAGGACAAGGTTAAATGTGGATCAAGAGCAGTATATAGTTCATTATACTGATAACTCGAAACTGAGTAATGACCAAATCTTTATCAACTTTACATTATGGGACCTGATAGATGTCCGGGATCTAAGACCAACTCGAGCTTAGATAAATAGTTGGACACCCTTCAGCGAAAGCGACCAGGTACTAACTCTTTCTTTCATTTATTATGAGATACATTGCATGTTTATGGTTTCATCATGAGTTTTGGAAGCATTCACAATTTACGAGGTGTCTCCACAGACGTGTTACTTTCTACTCCTAATCACTTTATTAACCATTACATTGGGTTACAACTAACATTAAGACCCAATTTACGCAGCATAACCCCTAGGCCATATCATTTCCAAACTTTAAAACCAATGGCAATCCGGCGAAATTTCACCGATTAAATTGCCCACAACAGCCAGAATAAGCAATATATGAAAGTTTGGTAGTTACCTCAAGCTCCCACTAGCTTTTCCTCAAGGTGGTTGAAAACCCTAGCTTTAGTACACCCAAATTTGTGCTCCACAATCCTTGAAGAACATAGAAGAATAGCTTAGGAGCGGAGTTATAGGCGTTAGATAAGGATTGACCAAAGAAATCGACTTACCGCATAAGTTCTCTTCTCCTTCTCTCTCTAGAATTGCTCACACCTTCTCTCTCTTGTTGCAGCTGAATGTCACAGTTTTGGGCTGATGGAAGAGGTGGATGATGATTTAAAATAATATATTATTTTATAATTATTTACTAAATTTCCATCAATTTCGGATTTTTACAAAATTCTGGCAGATTTCTGCCCAAATTTTGAAAAATCATAACTAATCCTAGAAAAATCAAAATGGGGTGATCCCAAACCCAATGAAAATCTGTTTAAGTCCTCTTTATTGGAAAAATATGGATCACGGCATTTAATAACATCAAAAATACAGAATTGCGCAAAAGTCCATACTGCTCCAAAATAGATTCCAGTTTCCATCCCAAACTTTGGAAAATCATGACTCTTAGCTCACAAATTGAAATGACACAAATTATATGTCCATTTTGAAGCTTGACATGTGAACTTTAAGAATGGAAAATTTCATAATTTTTAGACACCATTTGCCTATTTAAAACATCCATACAAATCGGCTGTCCTGTACAGAGTTTCAATGGACAGAGTTTCCAACTTTTGCACAATAGTTCCCAATAGTTCCAACTTCACAATAAATACTCTCCCCACATGAATTTTCACAAGGAAGCCATTGGAATCATTAAAACATCCAAATTCCCATCATCCATTCTCTAAAAGTAATTATTCAACAATAATTATATTCACTTTTGAAGTCATTAGCCCTTAATCGCTTTTTGGGATATTACATTTCTCCCCTCGTAGAATAAATTTTGTCCTTGAAATTTGTCACACCACTAGAGCCATAAACCCCGGATATCGCCTACGCATGTCTGCTTCAGCTTCCCAAGTTGCTTCTTTCAGAGTCATTCCCTTCTAGATCACCTTCACATACAGAATGCTTCGATGTCTGGGCTGTCATTCTTCTCAATTGATAATCTGTTCTGTCTCTACCGTATAGGTGAGGTTGTCTTGTAACTCAGCTTCATCATACTAAACAATATGAGTTGAATCTGGTTGGTACTTCTTTAGTTGGGAAACATGAAACACATCATAGAGTCTACTTAAGTTTGGGGGTAGGGCTATTCGATATGCAACAAGCCCAATTCTTGCAAGAATCTTAGAAGGACCTATATACCTCGAGCTCAGCTTCTTCCGCTTGATAGCTCTCCCGATGCCGGTGACTGGTGACACCCTCAAAAACACATGATCACCAACCTCAAACTTTAAAGGTCTTCTTCTCTTGTCAATGTAGCTTTTCTGTCGACTTTGCACTGCAAGGAGCCTCTTTCGAATGACTCGAATCTGTGCTGAGGTTTGATTAATAAGATCTGACCCATAAAGCTTCCTTTCAGACAACTCATTCCAGTACAAGGTTGATTGACACTTCCTCCCGTACAACGCTTCATACGGTGCCATCTGAATGCTAGCATGATAACTATTGTTGTAAGCAAATTTAGCAAGTAGAAGAAAGCAATCCCAATTCCCTTTGAAGTCGAGGACACAAGCTTGCAACATATCATCTAATGTCTGAATGGTCCTCTCTGATTGTCCATCCGTCTGAGGATGATAAGCTGTGCTGAATCTTAGCTAAGTACCCAATGCCCCACCATGCAAAGCTTTCCAGAATCTTGAAGTGAATCGGGGATTTCGATCGGAAATAATGTTCTTTGGTACACCATGGAGCTTCACAATTTCTCGAATGTAAATCTTTGCTAGTTTGTTTGGAGAATAACCAGCATTGATTGGTAGGAAGTGTGCCGACTTCGTTAACCGATCCATAATCACCCAGATCGCATCATAATTCCTGATTCTGGGCAATCCCACAATAAGGTCCATGGTTACACTTTCCCATTTCCATTCTGTAATCTCAGGACTTTGAAGCAAACCAGGTGGTCTCTGGTGCTCAATCTTTACCTTCTAGCAAGTGAGACACCTTGCTACATACTTTGTCACATCACTCTTCAAACACAGCCACTAATACATGAACTTCAGATTATGGTACATTTTAGTCATACCAGGATGAAGAGTATATCGACTCTTGTGCGCCTTATCAAGAATCTTCTGTCTCAACTCTGCCTTAAGTGGAACACAGACTCTCTTCTGATAGCAAACCAATCCACTAGATGATAGATCATAGCCCTGAGCTTCTCCCTGTTCAATCCGAGCTAGATTGTGCTATGTCCAGCCAACATGCCTCTGAGCTTCTTTAATCTCAACTTTCAAGTCACTTTCCTCTTAGGAAATAGTGTAATTAGTACAGAGGATTTGATTTGACAAATTCAAATCTAAAAAATCTTCAATCAATTTCCCCTCTTGTATCATCATTGCTGCTACTAGCACCATCTTGCGACTATGAGCATCAGCGACTATATTTGCCATACCCGGATGATATTTGATCTCCAGGTTGTAGTCCTTAAGCAACTCTATCCAACAAAACTATCTCATGTTCAACTCTTTCTGGTCATAAAGATACTTGAGACTCTTGTGGTCACAGTACAGTTCTACCGTCATCCTATACAAATAATGTTGCCAAATTTTCAAAGCAAACATAATTGCCGCAAGCTCTAGATCATGGGTGGGATAGTTCATTTCATGAGGTTTGAGCTGTCGAGAGGCATAGGCCACTACACGTCCCTACTGTATAAGGAACACCCTAATCCCTACTTACTCACATTACTATACACAACATAAGTCAAGTTGGGATAAGGTATAATCAACAAAGGTGCCGTAGTCAACCTCTCCTTCAGCTCCACAAAGCAATTTTCACATTTCTCATCCCACACAAATGGCTTATCCTTTCTCGTGAGCTTGGTTATCGGCAAAGCGATACGAGAGAAATTCTGGATGAATCTCCGGTAGTAACCAGTAAGACCCAGAAAACTGCGTACCTCAGCAACAGTTTCTGGCCTCTTCTAGTCTAGTACTGCTTCCACCTTCCTAGGATCCACAGAGACCCCTTCTTGCGAGATAACATGGCCTAAGAATTTTACTTCTGGCAACCAAAACTCACATTTACTCAATTTGGTATAGAGCTGCTTCTCACGCAAGATGTTTAACACAATTATCAAATGATGCTTATGCTCCTCCATACTCTTGGATTATATCAAAATATCATTAATAAACACAACAACAAACTGATCTAAATACTGTCGAAAGACACGATTCATGTAATCCATGAATACCGAGGTGCATTGGTTAGCCCAAATGGCATCACCAAAAACTCATAATTCCCATACCTAGTTCTGAAAGCATTTTTTGGAACATCTTCTACTTTCACACGCAGCTGATGATATCCTAACCTTAGATCAATCTTTGAAAACACAAACAAACCAGACAGTTGATCTAAAAGGTCATCGATTCTTGGGAGAGGGTACTTGTTCTTGATAGTAATCTTATTTAATTCTCTGTAATCAATACACAAACGTAGACTCCCATCTTTCTTTTTGACGAATAACTCTAGAGCTCCCCAAGGTGATACACTGGGTCTAATGAACCCTTTCTCAAGCAAGTCTTTAATCTACTTCTTTAATTCTGCCATTTCATTTGGTGCCATACAATATGGGGCCTTTAAAATAGAACCAACTCCAGGCATAATCTCTATTGGGAATTGAAATTCCCTTTCTGGAGGCAATCCACTAAGGTCATCAGGAAATACCTCAGGGAATTCATTTACCACGGGTATATTGCTCAAAGTTTCCCTGGTCTCTCCTTGAATAGAAAAGAACACCATATACCCCTGGCAACCTTTCTCTAAATATTTCTCAGCTTTGGCCTTTGAAAGGAAATTCAGACTACCATTTACATCCTCAACACTTTGAAAAACAGGATAAACTATCCTCTTGTTCCCACAATCTAATAGCACATTATTTGCCGTCAACCAATCAAAACCCAAAATGACTTCTAATTGATAGAGTGACAGATAAATCAAATCAACAATGGATTGGTGCCCCTCCATAGTTATGACACAATTTAGGTATGCTTCGGCGGCTATAGCCTTGACACCCATTGGCGTCAACACAACTAAATCAAAGGGCAATTTATGTACATGCATACTCAGGCACTTCATGCAATCATAAGAAATGAAAGAGTGACTCGCACCCGAATCAAACAACACTTGTAACACATTACCATCAAGGAGAATTTTACCTTGAATAAGATAAGGGGATTTCCGGGATTCCTCATGAGTCATGGCGAATACTCGACCCTGAGTCCTCGGTAGCTGCTCTGCCTGAGGCCACCGACAATCTCTAGAAAGATGGCCCGGTTGCTTGCAAGTAAAGCAAATCATTTCGCCCTCACATAGTGTGGCTTGTTGCAATGGGGACATACCCATTCTGTTAAAGATTTCTGGGGCTCCCGATATCTGGGCTGATCGGGCTTCTTACCAGTACCCCGGGATGAAGAGGATCCCTAGCCCTTCTGCTTTTGGGAAGTATTTCCCTTACTGGGTTCACTGCGATTACCAGGAGCTTTGGCAGGATACAATTCCCTTTAATTATTTTCTTTGATTTTACACTCTTCCACCGCCTTGTTCAAGTTGGTGAAAAAGTGTATAGCTAACCTCTTCCTCAGCTCTCGTCACAGACCATGAATAAGTATGTCTGCACTCAACTCTTCATTATCCGTCTTCTGAAGATAAGAAGAATACCGAGACAAACGGATAAAATGAGATAGATAGTCATCAAAGGTCTACATGTCCCCTTGTCTGATGTTCAGAAATTTAGTTTCCTTCTTGAGCCGCACTGATTTGGGAAAGTATTTCTCATTGAATTCTTGTTAAAACAATTCCCAAGTCAATGGTACATTTTTGCTTTTCAACGTTAAGGCAATGTTCCTCCACCAACGATATGCATCCCCCTCGAGCTTATAAACTGCCAGACGTGGCTTTAACTCATCTGGGTACCCAAGGACCACAAATATATTTTCCAGCCTGTTCAACCAATCTTCAACTGCTTGGGGATCAAACCTCCCTCTGAATGCCGGAGGCAGGTGCTTACAGAATCTTGAAACCTAAGATTACAGATCTCTGTCCTCTCTAATTAGAATTCCATATGATTCCTGGTTTGGTCCAGTATGAGGAGGTGACTCAAGTGGCCGCGTTGACCCTTCTACAATTTCTTCTTTATGAGTCTCCCCCTGGGTCTCTTCCTATATGGACGGACCTTACCCCTTATTTCTTTTAGCCTTAAATCTCTGTGTTTAAATCTTCTCTACTCTACTCTATTTACATATTATCATCTCAAACGAAAAATTTATAACATCACCCAATTCACCCCCCTCTTGGGTGAAGCTTGCCCCTTTCACTACCTGCTATATTTTGGGATGACCTTTTGTCTTTTTCATTCTACAATTTATTCACTACGTCAGCTCCACAGATAATGTATACACATAGTTCACAAGTCTTATATACATCCACAACATAAAACACATATGTGTAGACACAACAGCCAATAGAAATCATCTTCTACAACTACAGCCAAGACTAGGGGAACTATCCTAGCAAACTTTACCCTTGCCAGGAACTACAGTTTCGATACCAAAAATGTAACCCCCTTTGTAATTATGATTCTAAATATGTATTTTAAAATGAAATAGAGACCAATAATAATCAAACTCATTTACAATCCCTTCCTTACGGAAGGGTTTTCACAAATATTTTCAAAGTTTCAGCCTTACCCTGGTATCAAATTCCATAACTCGAATATAATTACCCTATGCAGTTACATCACATTTACATATCAGAGTGTACAACAGAATCCCGGCAACCCTCGAGTTTCATACATAAACTAAAGGTTTATAAATTCCCATTAGGGGATTACACCAATGTCTCCAAAACAACATTTATAAGATATACAGTGATCTCCCAACAAAACATGATATCCAACACCAGAATATAAATCTCCCTAAGAAGCCCTATCCACCCTTGGTTATCTCCTTTCCCTTGGAGCCACTTGCCCTGTCTGAAGGTTTATCAATAGAAAGAAAGAGATTCAAAAGAATCTCAGTAGTAACAAATCACTCATTCCACATGTAATCACAAAGCATGCAAGAAAATCATCAAGTAGCATCACAGCATAAAGCATAGCACGCCGGCTGCCACATATGCACATAATCACATAATCTCATCCCCCGTATTCCACCACCCTAAAGGCACAGTCCTCCCACTATCAATACCAATGGGTTGTGGGTGAAGGTTTCATAAATAGTCTTTCGACTTTCACATATAGCCTTATGGCTTTCACATAGTCTCATCCCCCGGATTCCACCACCCCGAAGGTACGATCCTCCCACAGTCAACACCGATGGGCCGCAGGTGATAGACTCACAAACAATGATCAAACAAACATACAATGTATCACATATAGTATAAGGGAAAAGAGTCACTACCTTGTTCTTTCCGATTGTGCTCTTGTGTAGATGGATCATGAATAGGGCAAATATTGAATCCTACAATTCCAAATGCACCATTTAGATACTTCCATAGTGTTTCTTGGGGTTATATGAGTCTATAATGAAAATTTACAAAAATGCTCCTGAGGACCCAGCCCAGGCCCGCCGTACCCAGTCTAGTTGCACTTTTCCTGAAATTCTAATATGGGCTATCCTAACATATTTTCACCCAAGAAATCCATTTTTGAACTCGGAATTATCAAATTTAGTGTCAAATTACAAATTTACCCTTGGCAGCCCTACTTTAAGGGTTTCAGGGGCGTTTTCGTAATTATGCTTTTTCAGCCTTTTCCGAAAAAGTAACCAATTGTAACCCCACCTAATTTATGCTCCTGAACTCAATGGAACCAGTAAATCATTGAAAATCCAACTCTAACCCCTCCAAACTAGCCTTGGCCGAAATTCTCAGTTCCCCAAGAAAAATTGGGGTTTTTCATTTTCGGCTCCGCAGACGTGTTTCTTTATACTCCTAATCACTTTATTAACCATTACATTAGGTTCAACTAACATTAAGACCCAATTTGGGCAGCATAACCCCTAGGCCATATCATTTCCAAACTTTAAAACCAATGGCAATCTAGTAAAATTTCACCGATTAAATTGCCCACAGCAGCCAGAATAAACAATATACGAAAGTTTGGAAGTTACCTTAAGCTCCCACTAGCTTTTCCTCAAGGTGGCTGAAAACCCTAGCCTTAGTACACCCAAATTTTTGCTCCATAAACCTCGAAGAACATAGAAGAATAGCTTAGGAGCGGAGTTATACGCGTTAGGTAAGGATTTGCCGAAGAAATCGACTTACCATATAAGTTCTCTTCTCCTTCTCTGTCTAAAATTTCTCACACCTTCTCTCTCTTGTTGCAGCTGAATGTCATAGTTTTGGGCTGATAGAAGAGGTGGATGATGATTTAATTTAATATAATATTATTTTCTAATTATTTACTAAATTTCCATCAATTTCATATTTTTACAAAATTCTGGCAGATTTCTGCCCAAACTTTGAAAAATCATAACTAATTCTAGAAAAATCAAAATGGGGTGATCCCAAAGCCAATGAAAATATGGATCACGGCATTTAATAACATCAAAAATACATATTTGTGCAAAAGTCCATACTGCTCCAAAACAGATTCCAGTTTCCATCCCAAACTTTGGAAAATCATAACTCTTATCTCACAAATTGAAATGACACAAATTATATGTCCATTTTGAAGCTTGGCATGGGAACTTTAAGACTGAAAAAGTTCATATTTTTTAGACACCATTTGCCTATTTAAAACGTCCATACAAATTGGCTGCCATGTACAGAGTTTCAATGGACAGAGTTTCCAACTTTTGCACAATTGTTCCCAATGGTTCCAACTTCACAATAAATACTCTCCCCACACGAATTTTCCCAAGGAAGCCATTGGAATCATTAAAACATCCAAATTCACTCTCGAAAAGTATTTATTCAACAATAATTACATTCACTTTTGAAGTCATTAGCCCTTAATCGCTTTTTGGGATATTATAATGGTGATTCACTAGGTCACCTAAAACCCTTATTTCTAAGAAACTCATCCGATGTGGGACTCATTAAAATACACTACCTTTGAGAGTCGATATGTTATAGCTCTACTTTACAGTTTATCATCAGGGTGGCTCCACTCAATAGTCTTACATCACAGTGGATCCGTGCTACGATACTGCACTTAGTACTTTACTTAGTCCACTCTAACTGGTTAGCCACTCCAGTCAGAACTTTCTGTAGGTAGCCCTCTCTAATTAGGACTCTCCATAGGTAGCCCTCTCCAATCAAAATCCTCTGTAGGTAGCCCTTTCTGATTGAAACTCCCCACAGGTAGCCCTCTTCAGTTGGCCATCTCTAAATGTAAGTACCATTATAAGGAGAACCCAGATCTTATAAGGAACCTTTTCTTTAGCAATATTGTATTCTACTTTCTTTAATTTTGCCATCCCATCTGGGGTTAGTTTGTATGGACTTTCGATATTAGTCTAGCTCCAGGTGTAATAAACCAAAAATTAGACTAAGGCCTAATGACTTCAAAACTAAATATAATTATTGTTGAATAAACACTTTTGAAGAATTTTATGTGAAATTTGATCTGAATGTGTTTCATTTAGTGCCTAAACCCTATATTTAAGCTTAATTATGTAATAAAGTTTGAAATGAACCCTAAGGGTAAGGGAGGGCGGATGAATGAAGAATGGAATGACATAAAGGTGTTTATTGGTGATTCGGTAAGAATTGCCATAGTCAGAGGTAAAACGGGAAAAGAGAGAGTTATCGACCGATTGGTCAGTTACTGAAGAGAAAACTCATTGGTAACTTAAAGATCAATAGTTGTGATTAACGCTCAATTGGGCATGAGGGTGGAATCATTTGCTTTAAAGTTCATATGTGTTCATGGTTAAGGGAGTAAGATCATGACAATTGTCACCATTCACACCATGAATCAAGTAAAAAGTTCAAACCTCTTTTCCTTTATCCTCTCTCCCAAGTAATATGTTTCAATTATAAGCAACTGGGGCATATTTCTAGAGATTTTCGGCTGCCACAGGTGGAACAGAGACTGAGGACTCAGGGCAGGGTATTTCCCATGACCCATAAGGAATCTCGGAAGTCCCCTGGTTTAATCCAAGGTAATATTATCCTTGATGGTAATGTGTTACAAGCGTTGTTCGACTCGGGTGTAAGTCACTTCTTTATTGCTTATGAATGTGTGAGATGATTGGGATTGCATGTGCATAGATTTCCATTCGATTTAGTTGTGTTGACACTAATGGGTGTCAAGGCTATAACTATGGAAGCCTGCTTGAATTGTGTCATAGTTGTGGAAGGGCTTGAGTCCACTTTGGATTTGATTTCTTTATCGCTCTATTAATTAGAAGTCATTTTGGGTTTTGATTAGTTAATGGCAAACAATGTGTTACTTGATTGTAGGAACAAAAGGATAGTGTACCCTACTTTGCAAGGTGTGAAAGATGTGAATGCTAGATTGAATTTCCTTTTGATGGCCATAGCTGAGAAATATCTAGAGAAGGGTTGCCAGGGGTATATGGTGTTCTTTTCCATGTAAGGAGAGATAGAAGAAATTTTGAGTAGTATACCCATAGTAAATGAATTTCCTGAGGTATTTCTGGATAATCTTAGTGGATTGCCTCTAGAAAAGGAAGTTCAATTTCCAATCGAGATTGTACCTGGAGCTGGTTTGATATCAAAGATCCTATATCGTAGGGCCCCAAATGAAATGGCAGAGTTAAAGAAGAAAATTGAAGATTTTCTTGAGAAAGGGTTTATTAGACCCAGTGTGTTGCCTTGGGGGCTCCAGTGTTATTTGTCAAAAAGAAAGATCGCAGTCTTCGTTTGTGTGTTGATTATAGAGAGTTGAATAAGATTACTATCAATGTACCCTCTCCCAATAATCGATGACCTTCTGGATCAACTATCTGGTTTGTGTGTGTTTTAAAAGATTGATCTAAGATCAGGATATCATCAACTTCATGTGAAAGCAGAGGATGTACCAAAGATTGCTTTCAGGACAAGATATGGGCATTATGAGTTCCTAGTGATACTTTTTGGGCTAACCAATACACCTGTAGTATTAATGAATTACATAAACCGTGTCTTTTAACAGTATTTGGATCATTTTATGGTTATGTTTATTAATGACATTTTGATATACTCCAAGTGTAGGGAGGAACATGAGCATCATTTAAGGATTGTGTTGAATATAATGTGTGAGAAGAAGCTCTATGCCAAATTAAGTAAATATGAGTTTTTTGGTTATTAGAAGTAAAATTCCTAGGCCATGTTATCTCGCAAGGGGTCTCAATGGATCCCAATAAGGTAGAAGTAGTACTAGACTGGAAGAGGCCAAAAACTATTATTAAGATACGTAGTTTTTTGGGTCTTGCTGGTTACTACCGGAGCTTCATCCAAAATTTCTCTCATATTTCCTTACTGATGACCAAGCTCATGAGGAAGGATCAACCATTTGTGTGGGATGAATGTGGTGAAAATTGCTTTATGGAGCTGAAGGAGAGGTTGACTATGCACCTGTGTTGATTATACCTGATCCCAACTTGACTTATGTTGTGTATAGTGATACAAGTAAGCAGTATGCAGTAAGGACGTGTAGTAGCCCATGCCTCTTGATAGCTTAAACCTCATGAAATGAATTATCCCACCTATGATATGGAGCTTGCGGCAATTATGTTTGCTTTGAAAATTTGGCGGCATTATTTGTATAGTGTGACTGTAGAACTGTACTGCGACCACAACAGTCTTAAGTACTTGTATGACCAGAAAGAGCTAAATATAAGACAGTGTCATTGGATGGAGTTGCTAAAATACTACAACCTAGAAATCAAATATCATCTGTGTAAAGCAAATGTAGTTACGGATGCTCTTAGTCGAAAGATGGTACTTGTGGTAGCAATAATGATATAGGAGGGGAAGTTGATAGAATATTTTCGAGATATGAATTTGTCGAACCAGATCGTCTGTGCCAATTACAGTGTTTCCTAAGGGGAAAGTGATTTAAGAGCTGAAATTAAAAAAGCTCAAAGGCAAGATGATTGAGTACGGAGAATTCGAGCTAGAATCAAATGGGGAGAAGCTCAGGACTATGATTTGTCACCTAGTGAATTGGTTAGTTACCAGAAAAGAATTTGTGTTTCGCTTAAAGCGGAATTGAGGCAAAAGATTCTTGATGAGGTACAAAAGAGTTAGTATACTCTTCATCCTGCTATGACCAAAATGTATCATAACTTAAAATCTATGTATTAGTGGCCGAGATTAAATAGTGATATGATAAAATATGTGGCACGGTGTCTTACTTGCCAAAGGATAAAGATCGAGCACCAGAGACCGCTAGATTTGTTGCAGAGTCCTGAGATCCCGGAATAGAAATTGGAAAGTGTGATCATAGACCTTGTCGTGGGATTTCCCAGGATTAGAAACTATAATGTGATCTGGGTGATTATGGACTGGTTAACAAAATTAGCACACTTTATGCCGATCAATGCTAGTTACTCTTAAGACAAACTAGTAGAGATTTGCATTCGAGAGAACATGAAGCTCCATGACACACCGAAGAACATTATTTCCAACCGAGATCCTTGATTCACTTCATGATTTTAGAGGGCCTTGTATGAGGCTTAAGTACTCAGTTGAGATTCAGTACGACCTATCATCATCAGATAGACGGACCGTCAGAGAGGACTATTCAGATGCTGGAAGATATGCTATGAGCTTGTGTCCTAAACTTTAAAGGGAATTGGGATTACTTTCTTCCATTTCTGAGTTCGCCTATAATAATAGCTATCATGTGAGCATCCAAATGGCTCCATATAAAGCATTGTATGGGAGTAAGTGCCAATCACCCTTGTGTGGGAATGAGTTATCTGAGAGGAAATTGTGTGGGCTTAAACTTGTTGATCAAACCTCAGTACATATTTGAATCATTCGAAAAAGGCTGCTTGTAGGTTAGAGTCGATAGAAAAGCTACATTGGTAAGAGGAGAAGGCCTCTAGAATTTGAGGTTGGTGACCATGTGTTTCTAAGGGTGTCTCCATTCACCGGCATCAAGGAGCTATTAAGCGAAAGAAGATGAGCCCGAGGTATATAGGTCCTTTAGAGATTCTTGTAAGAATTGGGCCTGTTGTTTATCGAGTAGCCCTACCCCCAAACTTGAGCAGACTCCATAATGTGTTTCACATTTCCTAACTAAAGAAATACCAACCAGATCCATCTCATATCATTAAGTATGATGAAGTTAAATTGCAAGAAAACTTCACATATACGGTGGAGCCAGAGGGATCTTTGATCAAGAAGAATGACGGCTCAGACACTGAAGCATTCCATACATAAAGGTGATCTGGAAAGGAATGACGCTAAGATAGCAATTAGGGAAGCGGAAGAAGATATACTTAGGCGTTATCCAAAGTTTATAGCTCAAGTTGTGAAACAAATTTTGAGGACGAAATTTATTTTACGGGCTGAGAATTGTAATAACCCAAAAATGGGACTAAGGGCTAATGACTTCAAAAGTGAATATAATTATTGTTGAATAAACACTTTTGAAGAATTGGATGTGAAATTCGATCTGAATGTGTTTCAATCAGTACCTGAACCCTGCATTTGAGCTTAATTATGTGACAAAGCTTGAAATGAACCCTAAGGGTAGGGGAGGGTGCATGAATGAAAAATGGAATGACATAAAGGTGTTTAGTGGTGATTCGGTAAGAATTACCATAATTAGGGGCAAAATGGGAAAAAGGAGAGTTACCGACCGATTGGTCAATTATTGAAGAAGAAACTCATAGGTAACTTAAAGATCAATAGTTGTGATTATTGATCAATTGCGCAAGATGGTGGAATCATGTGCTTTAAAGTTCATTTGTGTTCATGGGTGAGGGAGTAAGATCATGACAAGTGTCACCATTCACACTATGGATCAAGTAAAAAGTTCAAACCTCTATCCCTCTCTCCTCTCTCCCTTAGGTCGGCCAAGTGGACATTAGGGGAGCGGTGGAGATACGGCGGATATGACTATGTGATTATGTGACAGCTTGTATGCTATGTTTCATACTACTATACTGCTTGATGATGTCGTTGCAATCTTTGTGATTATATATGGTATGAGTCATTTGTTACTACTGAGATTCTTTTGAATCTCATTCTTTCCATCAACTAACCTGCAGACAAGGCAAGTGGCTCCAATGGAAAAGAGATGACCAAGGGTGGCTAGAGCTTCTGCAAGGTCATTTGATTTTGGGATGTTGGTTATCAAATTTTAATTGGGGATCATTGTATATTCTGTAAATATTATTTTGGATACGGTTGTGAAATCTCCTAAATGGGAAATTGTAAACCCTTAGTATATATGAAACCTGAGGGTTGCCAAAAAAAATTTTGTGCACTTTGGTATATGTGAATGTGATTTAACTGTACAGGGTAGTTATATTTGAAATGTGAATAGGAGACAAAGTTAAATTGATTTCGAAAGAAATTTGTAAAGACCCTATCTTAAAGAGGGGATTAAAAATGAAATTTTATCATTTGTTGGTCTCCAGTTCATCTTAATTACATATTTTCAAATGATAATTACTGCTTATAAGGTAGGGGGTTACACCAGGCATAGTCATAAATTCAACCTCTCGTATTAAGGTAATCTACCCATACGGTACAGTGAATCCATTAGCATATCTGGTATTATCTGTCTCATTCATGGGACCATAACTCGTAGCTACCCTGGTTTTATCTACCACCTTGTACCATCGAGGAACAAACCCTCAATCATTCTTTCTAAGGGAATATTCTATGATCATGATCTTTCCTTATGCTAAATCAGCAGCTAGCAACCTCTAGAAACCTCATACACATTTCTGTACCATATTCTAGTACCTCAAGCTACTCAGGCCATTTCAAATTCCTCAAGAATCATTTTAACTAATCGATTCTTTGATTAAAGTTCAACTCCTAGAACCTCAACATCAGTTGAGCTGAGAAAATCATGTTCCCTTAATTATACCCAATATTCATGTGTACTAAAATCAGGATTCATCATTCCTATTCTAATCCTCAAATGTTCGTGTAATATTCTCATGGCATTAGCATTGTTTACACGATTCAAATCTATCTCAATCCTCAATATCAAAAGGCATATTTAAATCACCATATTTAACCTCAAAGGCAATCACTGCTAGCTTTACACTATGAGTAGGTAACCCATCTTATAAGGCTTCAGCTATCAAGAGACATATGCCGCCATTATGCCCTGCTATACTCAAGTATGTCCCAATCCTGTATACTCATTTCATTGCAACCAATATCGGTCACTTCATTTACAAACCACTTAGGTCACATCCTTGTAGACTACACCGGCCTCACTAGGAAATGGGATAACCAATACTGGTGTAAATGCTAACCTCTCCCTCAACTTTTAAAAGCTTACTCTTAAAGTTACCCTTCTACTCGAACACAATTCTTTCATTCATATGAGCTTTATTTATGGCAAAGTGATTCGGGAGATATTCTCAATCAATCTCCAATACTAACTAGCAAGACCCAAATAACTGTGTATCTCTGTACCAGTTCCTGACCTCTTCCAGTTTAGTACTGTTCATCTTACCTATATGCCTTTGATTATGATTCATCTAACTAAGATGATAATTAGTCATGGAGAAATCTTAAGACAATCATTATTCGTCAAGTCTTCATGACCTTACCAATTTAACTTCCTAAGGATCACCCATCTTGAGGTTACTCTCAACTAAGCATACTTAACCATAGAGTTCCATTGAAATCATGGTTACATGCCAATTCAGCATCAAATCTACTGGATCTTATACCCTTCTCTACTTGGTATACATTATTGTTGTGCTATTTCATTCTCTATATACAAATCGACCCCTTCCTTTGGCAGGGGACTCTACAATCAGCCGATTCACCAATATACAACTCTATCCTTCCTTTATAATTGCCTGCCAATTAGTAGTTATAGGGAATTCTATTTCTATGGATTCATCTATTACCCATATCTCTTAATCCTTGTATCCCTCAGGATTATCACAATATCACTCAGATACTATTCACACAAACAGAAGATATCATCCTATTGCCAAAATCTCTGATTTGATACCAACAAATTATAACACCCATCTCTAGACCCCTTTATTATAGGTCATGAAAGCATTTCTGGCTTAGGGGAACATTGCTTAAGCCCCGAAACTCGAATTTACATTTATCTTCTCGAGGTTTATTCATTTGGTAAAATCATATTTACCAGATTAACTTATTTACGGGGTTACGTAATGAATTCGAACCACTAAGCAGTATTCCTTGGTTAAGCTCTTTCAATTCCCAACCTTAAGATACGACTCGAACCTACAGTGAGTAGGTTGTTTTGAATAATTTACAACATTTCAAAACTATCATAAGGTTCTTTGTAACTCATCATTTCTTAATTCCTTTTATTATTATCAAAGTATTTCTTTTCGTATTAAACATTCTACTTACTTAACTAATGGGCTCGTACTATGCAATGGCCAATTCCTAGTTCAATTATCACACTTACAAATCCGTCATGCAGATTATACAATTAATCACTTCTAACATTATTTTATACATGACGATTAGTGCTTAGTAATCTTCAATTCTTCTTTGCAGCTTCTTCCTTTGGAAGGTCATTTTGCATCCCTCTTCTATGCTCACATGCCTATATAGTTAGTTATAAGGCTAAGATTTAGGAGAATCTCAGTAGCAAACAATACTACTTAGCATGCAAGATAAATGCTTAATACATAACATGCTTGCCTTACATGAATTCATGACAACATAATGATATATCTGCATGCTCAATGTTTCATATACCATACTCATAGCCATAGCACAAATAAAAATAGAGCTTCAAGCATTCAAATATAGTTCACACAAATTACCAAGCAATCACATAAATCAAAAGATCTTGATTATAGAATATTCCCTTGGAAAGAATGAATGAAAGTTTGTTCCCTGATGGAACAACGTGATAGGAAGTTGAGAAAGGGAATTAAGGAAGAACGAGCTAAAAAGGAAAGCAACTCTTGCTCTCATATCTTATGCAATGGTTCTGCAAATATGTGTTTACTATCAGGTATATTCGTTTTATGAATATACGGTGGGCAGTAAGACCTATTGGACTAACGTGTCCTTAGGTCGTTAGACCTAACAAGAATTCCATATGAAGCCCTAAGTCCTATTAGACTAGAGTATCCAAAGGCTGGCAGAACACATTCAGAATTAGAAAGGTGGAAGCCTACGGTTGTAAAACCAAGAATTACCGGGTAGTGTCCTGGAACGGCTGTAAAGCTATAATAGAATGGATTATATGTCCTATGAATGCGAAACTTGAGCTGTTAGGTCTTGTGAATGAATGAGAATGCTTGAGGATAGATGGTTTATTTTGCGTACTTCAGGAACATTACATATGAGTATGAATAGCTTGAGCAGCAAGAGTTGGAGTGTGGAATAAATTTAGAATTAATGACCTTTTAGAACAGTTGTTTGGTTCTAGTGCAATTTTAAAAATTGAACTTTGACGTGGCCAATGCACCTGATGTATTTGTGAATAGAATGAATTGAATTTTTGTAAGAACTGAAGTTTGAACAAAATTTTGAATAGAATTTTTTACTAGTTTGTAGTGGTCATTTTTGAACTATGTTGTATCACAAGAAGGTATCCTCAGAGGAGCCTAGAATAGTAGGAGCAGTACAGAACTTGAAGGGGCTAGAAACTATTATAGATATACCCAGTTTGTTGTGTCTTGCCAGATAAATTTAGAATTTTTCTTGAATTGTTTTGTCACCCACTTGAAAGAAAGAATTGCAGAAAATATTTCTTAAGTGGGATGATGTCTATGAGAGAATTTCATATAGTTGAAAATGGGTTGAAACTCCCACCATTATTGAATATTCTTGATCCTATAATGTGACCCTTATGTGGTTTACAGTGAAGCAACCAGTATAGTCTGCAAAGAAAGAAGAAAGAAAGGATTGGGAAACGTCTTAGTGAAGCAGGATGAAATTGTGTTGTGTGCCTCTTAAAAGTTGAAACCTTACTAGATGAATTGCCCCACTCATGAATTTGAGCTAGCAATGATCATGTTTTCTTTAAAAATGTAATAGTACTATTATGTATAGTGTAATTGTGAAAATGTACTGCAACCACAAGAATTTCAAACATTTGAAAAGTCAAAATAGTAGAATATGAGAAAACATAGATGAATGAAAAAGCAGTGACACGCCTATCATTATCATCAGTGATACTTTGAATTGAAAAGCAGTGAAATCGATGGTCATGATGATACGGGAACAACAATTGATAGAAGGGTTAGAAAACTGAACTTTTTGAGTTAGATAGTACTTACTAGCTACAGTGCTAGTCAAAAGGGATGTAGTCTGTAAACTTTAATTAAAGAAGCTTAGACGCAGGATGTACGAATAAGGTCAATAAGAATATGAATGAATGAGAAAACCTCTAGCATTTAAGGTATCAATAGAATGTAAAAAGAAACAAATTAAACCCTCACTACAGTGGTCCTTTTGAAGTATTTTTAAGAATCGGACCGATAACAAATTTCGAAGACAAAATTTATTGAATGGGGGCAGAATTGTAATATCCCAAATTTTAGGAAGAGTTATAAGAATGATGGGAGATAAAAAGACTTTTAAGGACTATGTGATTTAGCCCTACCAAGCAGATGGCTCGGTATTTGTAGGCAGTATGATTAAGTATCGATGTAGATATGTACGGGACACATATACAATGCCATTGGGTTGGTTGAAAGACACCACCTAGCCATGCCAAGAGGTATAGGATTGATTGGTCGAGCGAAATTTGCTGGTATAGGTGTGCATATGGTATTTTTAGAGCAGACATGTATACCCTGCGTTTTTGGATTAGACATCGGTATGTGGCTCCATGTAGGGCCCACACATATACTCTAACTAGGCATCATTTGGCAGTCCTCACTATATGTGAAGCAACCCAAGTAAGTCCCAAGTGGAATCCCGAGTGAGCACCGATAAAGTAACTTTACTAAAGTAGCTTTAATAACGTAAGTTATGATGAGTAATAATGACTCAACTTTTGTGTTGGACAAATAAGAAAGTGACACTTGTCCATTCAACATGACAAAGTACAAATAAACTTTTGTGTTGGCGCATTAAGAGAGTAACAAGTATCCCTAATGATGAGGGTTGCTTTATGCCTTTTGTGTTGGTATTCCCAGAAAGTGCCACCTCACCCCGAGTTGGGGAAATCCACCAATCAACCGACTAACTTTCCTGACCACCAAACCTAAAAGCCAGGGGGAAACCATCAGACCCTCACTATCCCTGACAAATTGGATGGCTAAAGGCCCGAGAGAGGAGCAAGACATACTTTATTAAAGCAAGTGACACGTGTCACCGAACCAATAGATTACCGGACAAATAGCACCATGAGAGATTGACACTTGGCATAACTTTTCAAAACTCCCTCTTGGCCATATATTTTGGTCCAGCTACCCTAAATTCAAAGAAAAATCACAAGAAAATGTTAGAAGAGAGAGAGAGAGAGCATGAATAGTATTTGTTCTTGACTACAATATGCCAAAACACTACCGAATTGGCGTTTTCTCCCAAAATACCCTTCACAAACCTTCTTTACTCATCCCAAGCTTTATTTCTATAATTTTAGATTTTCATTTAGAGGTGCTTGGTGTTATCTCACTTGCCAAAGTGCTACTTGATTTTCAAACCGGTTGCGGAAACGAGTAGAGGTAAGTGTGTGTTTCATTTTGAATCGATTTGTTTGTTATTTGAATGATTTTTCATAGGGGTGGGGTACTATTCATATTTCAACCAAGGGCTATTTTTTAGGTTTAATTATGGTTTAATCATATGTTTATGGTTAAATGATGATTTTGTTAGAGCAAGCGTTTCACCCAAGAGGGGGTGAATTGGGTGATACTAAAAATTTTGTTGCAAATATAAAACTTGAAAGTGAATATAAAGCAGTAAAGAGTAAGGAGAAATATCACCGAAGTGTACACCAGGAGTTATACTGGTTTGACCACAACCACTTTGACCTATGTCCAGTCCTTAGAGCATCTCTGAGTGTTTCACTATAGTTTCTAAGATTCAGTGGGTTCTTGGCACCTCGGTACAAGCAAGTTCCTCCGCCTGGACACTCGCTCCCCCTTACAAGTTGTAATCCAATCCTAACTCAAGGTTCTATAACCTTAAGTTACCTCAATAACAAATATTGAGTTTGAATGAAATATCTCTCTTACAGAGTGAATAAGAATCACTGAAGTACAGATTTACAAGTATGTGTAAAAATAGAGTATTGAGCGTGAACTTGATAATGTGTTCGTGTGTGTTCTTGTTGTTATTCTCTGTTTGGATATTCCCATATATATAAATGTGTTGATAATGACCATTGGAACATTTTCTTCTCGCCCGTTGGAGTGTGCGCAGCCATTATTGACTTTTCCAGTATTCATTAAGTTTACTCAAGTGGTTACTCGAGTATCTTCGTGAAAATATTGATAGAGAGCAAGTCAATAAATGATCATCACATTACTCGGGCAGTGGATGGAGTAAACAAATTTACAAACCTTGGAAATATCTGTTTACTCGAGTCCTCACTAGAATATAATACAATTTTCTTCATAAGTTACTCGAGTTGCTACTCGAGTAGTCTCTCAAATAACCTTCAGATTACTCGATGCTTCACTCCAATAATGTTGGCAAGATTTCAGGCAGAGAGCACTTCAAGTTTTTCTTACCTGTTTACTAGAGTACCGCCTCGAGTGAAAATCTATTTTCTGCATAGCTTACTCGGGTGGATACTTCAAGTGCATTGTAAATAACTCTACAAATTACTCAATTACTGACTCGAGTAATCTTGTTCAAGTTTTTGACATAGAACATTTTAATACCTGTATACTTGCGTGGTGCCTCGAGTGAGGTGTGATAAAAATATTTCAGATTAATCGAGTGTTACCTTCAAGTTTTGTTTACCATAGTGATTTACTCGAGTGGCTCCTAGAGTAACATTATCAGGATTGAAATGCCGAGAGCAACATATTTCTTGAAGCATGGGACTCGAGTACTGACTCAAGTAACGTTGGCAGGCCGAGAGCAACTAGAAGTGATTTCCCTGATTACTCGAGTACTTACTCGAGTAACGTTGGTAGGATTACATAGCCGAGAGCAACTTATTTCCTTGTGGCAGGTTACTCAAATGTTGACTCGAGTAACTCTTCTTTTCATTTCATATTACTCGAGTCGTCCCTCGAGTGATGTATCTAGCCGTGAGTTACTTGAGGTTCTATGCTCTGGTTACTTCAAGTTTTTGTCTCATTACTTGAGTTCTTACTCGAGTGGCCCTTTAGAAATTCTGCCAGTGATGAAGTTTCTCAGCTTTCTCTCTTAGCCTTTCTTCATTACTGTAGTGCTTACTTCAAGTGATGATTTGCTTTGTCATTACTTTGTTTAAACTTGTTTGTTTATCAAAACTTTTTCACATCCATTCTTTGTTATCATCAAAACATGTGAGATCTAACATATTTCTAATGATTTTGCAAGTTATGTTTAAAGTTGCCTAAATTTGTTTTCTAGCGGTAGTGAACTTGCAATGTGTTTTTAATCAAACAAACTTAGTCCAAATGCTATGACATGTAACTAGATTAAAGTAGACATCCTAGGCTTTAATTTGATATTTAATATGAGTCATTTGGACCAGTAGATTGAAAGTTATGATTTTTCAAAGTTTGACCTTGATTTTGAAATGAAATATGTGGTAGTCTGTGTTTGAAGAATTTCTAGAAAATGTGTGGTTGTAATCAATACTCTATAATATTTTTCATTGAAAGAGGACTTAGATATATTTTTATAACACCTAGAACCAACCCATTTGGTGTTTTGTAGAATTAATTATGAATTTCCAAAATTTCGTTTGGAAAATTGACGAATTCTGGGGCAGTGATCAATTAAGTGAGATAAGATATTGATGTGCGTCTAGAAGTGTAATGGCTATATTTTTCCTTGAAGCTATATTGATTAGGAATCACATAGCCTTTAGAATCATCACATTTGGACATCTATACAATTAGTTACAAATTTTCAAATATTGAGGAAAATTCTGGTTGATTTGAATACAAGTCCGAAAATGGAAAAATGTAATGGCACTAGGTAATTAAATAGACCTTTAAGAGTGAAGTTAACCAACTTGGGATAGTTGGACAACTTTGACTTTTCTTTTGACTTAGTGCATTAACCCTAAAGATATGATTATATATCTAAGGTCATTAGAAGTCAAGAAAGAAGAAAAGTGAAAGAATTTTCAAGAAGCTTCAATAGTTGGAAGAAAAGGTACAAGGAAGGAACTCAAAGACAAAAGGTAGTGAACTTACTTACTTGCATGTATGTGATGTTTATACTATGTATTGATTTGCAATATTGCTTTACTTGATTATAAGAAGCATGTATGAATGAATGAAGCTCTATTTCTATTTTTGCTGTGGCCATAAGTATGTTACATGAAATATTGAGCATGCAAAATATCATTATGTGAACATGAGCCTATATAAGGCAAGCATATCATGCACTAGAATTCATCTTACATGTATTGTCTGTAATATTTGCTATTGAGATTTCCCCTAATATTACCCTCCTCCACCAACCATATAGGCAGCTGAGCACAGAAGAGGTGTGTAGGATGTTGTACCAAGAAAGAAGTTGCAATAAAGAAGAGAAGAATTATTCATGCACTAGTCTGTTATGTAAATTAAAATTTTTGAAATGGTTAACTATATAACCCGTCTAACGAATGAATTAATTATCTAAATGTGATAATTGAATTAGGAATAGGTAATTGCATTGTATGAACCCATTAGTTAAGAAACCTTCTACATATAAAAATGAGCAAAGAATCACTCTGATTAAGATAATAAAGAGAATGAAGGAAAGATGAGTCACAATGAGTAAGGAACCATAGTGAATAATCTTCAAAAATTTTTAAGTAATTCAAAAAACCCCCTTCAAGTGCAGGTTCGAATCCTGTATTGGAGTTGGGATTTGAAATTATTTACCAAGACATATCACTTAGTGGTCCAAATTCACTATGAAAGACTCATCAGAACGATAATGTAACTAAGGTTTTACAGATTCCCTGGGCAGTAAGGTCAGAATATCCAGTGCTGTGGGAGTAGAATGAGCCGTAAGGCTTGATATACATATAATGTGATCCGGTCGGAGTCCCGAAGAGTCATAAGGCCTGATAGCATGATCCAGACAAAGTCCCAAAGAGGCTATAAGGCCTGGTATGCATACAATATGATTTGGTCAGCGTCCCAAAGAGGCAGTGAGGCCTGTGTAACCAAGAGTTATGGGAATGAAACAGTGGGTCCTGTGTTTGAATACAACATACTGAGTACAGAATGAATGAGAATGTTGTATGATTGTAGCACCCGAAATTTAGAAAATATGGTGTTGCCACCAAAATTTTGAAAAGAATAATTTTGGAAACCTATTTTTTTTATTTTTAAAATAAAAATCAGATAGTGTTCAGGAGTCAATTATGTATGGAGAAGGTGTTAGGCACGCCACAACACCCATTCATAAGAATGGTTACCCTAAGTAAATTATTTAAAAATGAATATGGCCTTTAATTTTATTATAATTACCCAAATAAAAAATAATATTTACAAAAATGAATAAAATGAAAACTAAAGAAAAAAGGAACATTTATTTATAAAAAAAATAAGGACAATTATATTTATTGACAAAGTTGGACTTGACCTAGGATGAAAACCTAGGGCCTACATACCCTTTAGAGGGATCAAAGCTCACCTAGTTCGGGGGTAGAAATGTGTGTCACTTTGTTGGTGTTTTTTAGGAAAAAATGTTTATTTAATTTCTTTGACAAAAATATTTTTTTTGTATGGGTTTTGTTTTTTATTTTTTAAAAAAACATTTTTTTTATTTTCTCTTATGAAGCCAAATTTTTTCATTTTAGGAAAAGAACCTCTTTCTTTTTATTTTAAAGCTTTTTTATTTGCAACAGGGAGAAAAGAAAAAAAGAGAGCTCATCAAGCCAATAAGGAATTGCATTCTCATCATATTATTCATTATAGAAAGTTCAACAAGACAAGAAAATCAATAAAGACAAGGTGAGAGTGTGTACTTTTTATGCTTTGAACTCTACTACAATAAGGGATAGGGTGATAGAACCACATAATAAACAAGAGGCAAGTACAATCACATTATCTATATTTATTAAGCATGACACCAGCATCATAAGAAAACAAGGCAGCACATACCTGTTGATCCCAAATGCAACACATCCAGCAATGTTATATAAGATAATTAAAAGGGACAATGAATAGCAAACCCACATTATTCTTGATCCAATACTCAATGTCCAGCAACATATATTGGGATTAGCATAAAGACAAGAACAAAGTCAAACATATCAACTACACAAGTGGCCGAAAATAAAAGCAAAAGCATATCTATATAAGTATATTCATTTGCACAAAACATTAAGTACAAGACAAATAGATGGAAAACCAAAAAAACTCTTGCAAGTCTCACATATAAGGATTGACCTAGTATTCAAATGGGTATGCCTCCATCTCTAACCAGAAATGTTCATTGGCCCGAGCAAGAATATTAATACCTTATTTGGAGAAAGCAAGACAAGATGACCTCTTATGTCAACTACCCTTCCCCATGAGAATTGTATATAAGCAATGAAATAAAATTAACTCTCTACTCTGTCTCCCATTTTCTCCCAAAATTTTGTGTGCCTTGCTTCAACTCATGCTCCCCTATTTATAGTCTCAAGGTATGGTTTTCTTCATAAATGCTCCTTCTTTTTTTAAATTTTCATTTTTGAATTTTTTTGGTATTTTATGTTGAAAACTACCTAACTTGACCTAATCACCATCAATGTAGTTTTTTTTTTAATTTTCTTTTTTAATTTTTATTTTTGTATTTTCTATTAATAAAACTTCTTAACTTGACTTAATCACAATCAATGAGACATTTTTTTATTTTCGTTTTTAATTTTTTTATTTTTCCTACAAGTAATTTCCTAATTTAATCTTATCAACATAAATGAGAGATTTTTTTTTATTTTGTATTTTCATTTTTTATTTATTTTCTTATATTTTCCCTACAAGCAACTTCCTAATTTAAGCCTATGAATGAGAGATACTTTTATTTTTTTTATTTTCCTTTAATGAATAACAATGACAATTCAAACACTAATTATCATTAATGAGAGGGTTTTTATTTTTATTTTTTATTTTTTATCATTTTTTTCATCAGGTGTGAGGCCTGGACAAAATAAGGTGTTTATAGTTGCCCTTCTTTACTTGTTTCGTAGCTGAGAAAAGTGAGATTCTCATCTATGAAGCAAGTAAAGATAAGAACACGTATTTTGTCCTACCAAAAGAACAAGATGACCCCTTGGAACCAAATAAGGTTTGGACAAAATACAGTGCCCATGCCCGTGTTTACTTAGTTTATAGGGGAGAAGAACGCAGGTGGAGATAGATGATTACCTAGAGTGGAAGTGAAGTGCCTAGTTACATAAGAATTTGGTGGGGCGTAAAAGAATTGTGCCAACCAGTACTGGGCTTTGAGAGTGCCTACTGATACAAGGCTTTAAAAGAATAGTGCATGCCATTATAAGGCTTCAAAAGAATTATGCCAGCCATTACTAGGCTTAAAGGGTGCCTGTTGATACATGGCTTTGAGAAGGTGCTAGCGTTACTGGGCTTTGAGAAGGTGCCAATATTACTGGGCTTTGAGGGTACCTACAAGTATAGGGCTTTAAAAGAATAGTGCCAAGCGTTATTAGGCTTTAAAAGAATTATGCCAAACATTATTGGGCTTTAAAAGAATTGTTCCAGCCATTACTAGGCTTTAAAGGTGCCTGTTGATACAGGGCTTTGAAAGAATAGTGCCTACCATTACAGGGCTTTAAAAGAATCATGGCAAGCTTTATTAGGCTTTAACAGAATTGTGCCAGCTGTTACTGGGCTTTGAGGGTACTTGCCAGTACAAGGCTTTCAAAGGGTGCCAGCCATTACTAGGCTTTGAGGGTACTTATCGGTCCAAGGCTTTGAAACGGTGTCAGCCATTACTGGGCTTTGAAAGGGTGCCAGCCGTTACTAGGCTTTGAGGGTACCTGCCGATACAAGGCTTTGAAAGTGTCCCAAAAACGTGTGGTACCCCTGGAGTAGTGCTTTATGGTGATGATGACATTGATAATGATGATGATAGTGATGATGAAATCCTAATGAGGATGACAACAATGATGATGAAGAGGATGATAATGGCCATGATAATGAGGGGAATATCAAAATCGTGAAATCAAGATGGAGGTAATGACACTAATAATGATGATGATAGTAATGATGGAATCCTAATGAAGATGATGAATACAATGATAATGCTAATAATGATGTTGATGATGATAGTAGTGATGATGATGATGTTAATGGTGATGTTGATAATGGAGATGATGAAATGTTAATGAGAATGTGTGCAATAATGATGGTGTTAAAGAATAGCCTGGTAGGCGATATTGCTCCTTCTTCATCCAGGTGCCTAACTAGATCCCCCTTACTCGAGTAGTCTTATCGAATGTATGAAGATGTGTATAATGAGATTCACATAGATGCCACAGTGTAGAACCCTCAATTTAAATTGTGTCCCTTTGTCAACTGTTTAACCCCACAATAGAAATTTCAGTTGGGACCTTTGCTTATGATCCTAAAATTAGACAAGTTAAACGGGAGTAGAGGATACCATGTATATCATCGTGAGTGTTTATCCAAACAAAAGTTGTGTTTTCATTAAAAAGAGTTACTCTTATGTAAATCATGACACAAAGTTTGACATGCGATTTAATGGAAGGGAAAGATATACTAAGGATGAAGATTCATTTAAAGGAAATGATCTTCCAATATTCAAGTAGATGCATAATGATGAGCACATAATGGTGTAGATGTGAAGCTATTAGGAGGTCCTTCGCTTTCAGTTCTGTGTAGTTCCCCTGATGGTGCCTCACTTAATTTCCATAGACGTGCACTTTTCGATGAATGATTATAGAGTCTTTCAAATAAACAAAGTAAAGAGAGTCATGGGGCCAGGACTAACAACCTTCTTTGATATTGGTCTTTTCAGGTTTTCAACCTAGCGAGCCCTTTTTTTTTGCTCTATTTTTTCCTTAGGCCACCCTTTCAAGTTTTCAACTTAGCAAGCTATTATTTTTATTATTTTTTTTGCTCTAACTTCTACCTAAGGCTCCATTTCAAGTTTTCAACTTAGCGAGCCCCTTTGGTTTTTTTTTGCTCTAACTTTTGCCTAAGCAGTCCTTTCGGGTTTTCAACTTAGTGAGCTATTTTTTTATGTTTAGTATTTCTTTACAGCATCTGGATTGATTGGTTTTGGTAACTCTTGGCCATTCATGTTTGTCAATATCAATACCCCTCCAAATAAAGCCTGCTTAACAATATATAGGCCTTTATAATTCGGAGCCCATTTACCTCTGTCATCTTCTTGAGAACTAAGTCTCCTACTTTAAACCCCCTGGGTCGCAGTTTCTTATTAAAGGCCCTTGCCACTCGTGATTGATATAACTACCCATGACATATTGTTGTGAGCCTTTTTTCTTCAATCATATTTAACTGTTCAAACCGAGAGCGTATCCATTCACTGTCATCTAGGTCTAATTCAGTCAAGAGAGTAAGGGGTTGCCCCAGTTGAAGTACACATTGTGGTAGGGTATCCGTGTAATGTATATAGAAGCATTTTATGCATTTCATGCCAGTCCTTATAAGTCACTATCATTTTGTCGATGATTTTCTCAATGTTTTTATTGGCTGCTTCAACTGCGCCATTCATCTATTGCCTTTATGGTGCAGAATTATAATGTTTGATCTTGAACTGATCGCATAATTCTTTAACTGTTACCCCGTTGAGGTTTAATGCATTGTCAGTTATGATCCTCTCCGAAAACTTATATCTACAAAGGATATTGGCCTTTAAGAATTTGATAAAAGCCTTCTGAGTAATACTAGCAAAGGAATTAGCTTCCACCCACTTAGTAAAATAGTCAATAGCAATGAGGATGAAACGATGACCATTCGAAGCTTTTAGGTTAATTGGCCCAATAACATCGATTCCCCATATGGAAAAGGGCCATGGAGATACAAGACTATGCATTAGAGTCAGAGGAGCATTAGCTTTGTTGGCGTATATTTGGCACTTATGACACTTTCTAACATAATTGATATAATTATTCTCCATAGTTATCCAGTAGTAACTGGATCATTGAGCTTGTTTAGTTAATAAGTGGCCATTTGCATGTGTACCGCATATGCCTTCATAGATCTCTTCCATAATCTTGTATGCCTCCCTCATATCTACGCAGCAAAGTAATGTCCTATCAAAGCTCCTCTTATATAAGATGTTATTACTAATAAAAAAGCCCATGGCCATTCATCGGATGGTCTTCTTTTCATTGTGTGCTGCATCTGGAGGGTAAGTAGCACGTTCCATATACATCTTGATACTATGGTACCAAGGTTGCTCATCGTGCTCTCTTCCAATATTGAAGCAAAATGCTGGTGATCTTCTAGTCTCAATCTGTATTGGTTGAACTTGGACCCCACAATCGTGTTGGATCATAGCTACAAAGTAGCTAAAGCATCAGCGAAGTGATTCTTTTCTCTGGCCATGTGATGGAAATTGATTACTTCAAAATTTTTTATCAACTCTATCAAATACTCTTGATAAGGGATCAACATTGGGTTTGGGTCTTTGGTATGCATTCACCAGTCATTTGATATATTCCCTTGAGCATGGATCAAATGACATCCATTTTTTATCCATCTATACCTTAAATATATTAGTAAAAGTAGTTAGTTGCTTGCCTCTTGCAGTTACTAATTACTTTTATCTTCTGCCATTTATTTTTTAAAAAAATTTAGCAACATAACGTCATCAAATTTGAAGTTTTTCAAGTATTAAAGACTATTGAAGTCACAAATAATCAACCAATTAATCCTGTAGCATCATAATAACTTTTCACAACTCAAAACAAAATAAATTAAAGGAATAATCTTACATAGTTCAATGATATTTAACACTCTCACTAGTTCAATACTCCTTTAATGATTGGTAGGACACATAAGAAATCTTAAGGCAATCAACTATTCTAAATTGATGACAAATCTTTAGGCACTTATAAGAGAGCAAGAAAATGTATAACTTAAGATTCTGTAAAAAAAATGCATACATAAAGACTTACAAGCTAGAAACTTCTGTAAGTGGTTGAGATAGAGGAAAACAACAAGAGGGAGATCAAGCTTTAAGAAGACATTTGAAACTTCAAATAAATACCTGAAAAAAAAATCATGAGCACACATATGAGATTCACGACAGATTTAGAAGAAGAAGAAGAAAACATATTGTCTTAAGCTTTTGTGTAAAAAAACTTATGAGCTGGTAAACTTCTTGTATGAGGCTGAGACAAAGCAAAGAATAGGTGGGTAATCAAGCTTTGTACTGTAACTGAAGTGTGATGACCAAAAAATTTTGATGAAATGCATATGAGGAGATGAGAAAACAAAACGTGGGGACCAATGAAGCTTTTAATACCAGCCGTCAAAGAGAAGAGGGAGTGGGGACAATGGATAAGGAAAGGTAGAGTAGGGACCAAACAGATGTAAGATGGTGGACCAATTAGTTCTGGGAAATGGAGAGCTACAAGATGCGTGAGAAAGACAAAAATGGCGGGGGTTGAAAATTTATATATCTTCTATGGGAATTTCACTATAAGCGCTATAGAAGGCATATAAAAGCTATGACCCTTAGACAACCAAGCGCCATAGCATCCCTCTCAATATATAAAAAAATAAATAATAAATAAATGGTGAAGGGAGCTATGGCACTTGCATACCAAGCGCCATTGCATCCCTTATTAGAAACAAGATTAATCTAACAAATATATGTATCCTTTAAAAATTAATTTTTATATATATATCCTTTGATGCCTTATTATTATCTTTCAAATGTGTTACACACAAATGAATAGTGATATTACGATTATTATTATGATTAAGTCAGACAAATGAATAGTGAAAAAGTAAAACTAGAAAGTATATATTATTGTCTCCAGCCATTATTCACGTGAAAGTAAAGAAATGAATGGTGATATATATAGGTAATCGAACAGTGAAATTACCATCTTCTTGTAATTAAATGAAAAAAAAGGAAATAAATTAAAATATAAAAAAATCTAAAATCCCCTATTGAAATAATTCTAAGGGAAATTAAAGCATTGGCAAGTTAAATGGAAGAAAAGATACTAAGACAAAGCCAAAACCATATAAATTAAATGAGGAAGGAAGGTGAACATCAAAGCTAGCTTGTCTTAATTAACAGGGTGCCTTAGCTAACCAGCTTGCATGTCCTTAATTAGCATATAAAGGAGGAATGAAGGTGATGAAGCCCACCTTCAATTATGTGATTTCTCCGCTATGGTGGTAGCTCTCAATTAACTCTCAGTCTCTATGCAATATATATCTCATCTCTCGTTCTCATCTCCTAATGAATTACTATATGCAATATATATATATATATATATATATATGTAAGGCTATAGTGGATGGCCTTGCATGCCTTCCAAGGCTAGCCTTGGCAGGCATGTGGCAACAAGGCCATAGTTGGCCTTGGCAAAAATGCCAAGGCCAACTAACGGTAGGAGGAGCCTTGGCTTGCGCTTGTGTGGCCAAGCGCTAGCCAAGGTTTAATAGAGAAACCTATTAAACCTTGGCCAGCGCTTGCTAGTTAAAGATGTCAATCTTGGCCAGCACTTGCGTAAGTTTAATGGTTAAACCACGCAAGCGCCAGCCAAGGTCGCCATACCAAGGGAGACCTTAGCCAGTGCTTGCTTGAGAAAGTGCCAGGCAAGCTCTAAAATTGGAGAAACATTGGCCATTGCTTGTCTGGATAAGCAACAGTCAAAGTCCAATCTTGGCTGACACAGGCCTACCTTGCTTCCTAGCCTTGGCAGGCATGCAACAAACTAGGCCATAGTTGGCCTTGGCAAGGCCATTATAACCATGTGCCTACTAAGGCCACTATGGCCTTGGCAGGCGTGGCCACCATTTGATCATATCAACACACCCTCTTGATAATTGTTTCTGCCAAAACATAAATAAAGAGCAAGACAGGGAGAGTTTAATCCATATAATTCTTTCCTTTTTAGTCAACAATATCAGTCAGCAATTTCAAGATGGAAGAGAATTTAGTCAATACACATATTTCCTCATCTTTATTGACTTGGTTGGCCAGCGCTTGGTTAAACAAGTGCATGCTAAGGGCTTTTTCAAATTAAAAAAATATCCTAAATAATTAATCCAACTTTTTAATTAAAAAATCATTTTAAAATTGACCCAGCTATGGCGCTTTTTAAGAAAGCACCATATCTAGGACTCTCATTTTTCCTTTTTTTCAAATCAATGTTTTGTATAGTGCTTGTTTATGAAACTGATGCACAAGCCTAATCTAAGTATGGCACTTATAATAAAAAGTGCCATAGCTTCTTAACTTTTTTTTTACAAAATCAATTATCTATAACGCTTTTTTAAAGTGTCATAAGAGGGGTGCTACAAAATCCCTATTTTGTAGTAGTGTACATAAGTCCTAAGTAAAACCCGATTTGAAATCAATAAAGTAACTTTATTAAAGTAGCTTTAATAAAGTAAGTTATGATAGTTAATGATGACACAATGTTTGTGTTGGCACCACAAGAAATTAACAAGTGTCCTCTCTTCATGACAAAGTACAATATCACTTTGTGTTGGGTGAATGAGAAGGTGACAAGTGTCCCTCATGATGACACTTTCTTTTTGCCTTTTGTGTTGGCATCCCTAGGACACGCCACCTGACACTTGAGACCAAGGAATCTATCGATCTCTGACCCCGTCATGTACTTGACTTCCCAAGCACCGAACATAAAAGTCCAGTGAAATTGTCTGGCCTTTCCTTCACTTGACATGTAAGGATGTATAAAGAGAGAGAAAAGGAGAAAAGAAGATGCTCTTAAGACACTTGTCATCATCTGAATCAAGATTAGGACACATGGCATCGTAGGATTAAAGCAAGTAACACATGTCACTTTGAGACAACTCAACTCTCTCTCTCTCTTGTCTTATTAAATTTCTGCCAAGGGCCAAAAATAAAGGGAAAAATTATGAAAATTAAGAGAAAATGGAAGAGGATAGAAGATGGATGAATAGTGTTGTGCTCTTAAGCTCTAGATCTAATTCCAACCCCGAATCGTCGTTATCATCCGATAAGTCCTTCAGGAAAGTTGTTCTACTCATTGAGAGCTTTCTTTCTATGGTCTCATTTTTCTGATTGGAGGTGTTTTGTGCCATTTAGTTAGCTAGAGTGCTGCCAAAATTCTGAACCGATTGTAGAATCGCGATAAGGTAAGCCTAAGCTTCGTTTTGAACCGATTGTCTTGCGGTTTGGTTGAGTTTCCTAGGATTCTTGGGGCTGCCTTAATTTTCAGCCAAGTGTGATTTTTCAGGTTTAATGTTGATTTAAGCTTGAATATGATAAAATCATGTGTTTCATAATGATATAAGACTAGTTTAGTGGCCAAAATGCAAACAACAAAAATTGGGATTTTTGTCTTAAAGTCTTAAATGGATTAGAATGAAACACCAAAAATTGAGGTTATAGTCTTAAATGGATCGAAATGACACTCCAAAAATTGGAATTTTTGTACAAGTGCTGCGGAATTTCGTTTTCTAGAGGCAGTTGGTTTGTGGTGAGTTTTTAATTGACATGTCATCCAATGGCTATGAAACTTTCCAAATTTAACTTAGACATCATATGCTTTAATTTGATAGGTCATTTGTATTGTTTGGATTAGTATATTAGGAGATATGAATTTTTGAAGTTCGATCTGTAAAATTGGCAAAAATCTATAACAGTGAGTTTATGGGTGATTCTGAATTTTTGTGCATGGAACTGCCTGTAGGAAATATTTTTTCCTTAAAATAAATTTAATAAGTGACACATAGAAGTTTGAACCACCTAATTTGGATAGTTGTAGAAAAAGATATGAATTTTCAAAGTTTTTTGAAAATTTTGCCAACTTTTGGAAATTGTGCAAAAATAAAAAGGTTATTATGGCATTTGGTAATTAAGTTGACCTCAAAGGTTAAGTTAAATACTTGGAGTTAGTGTGGACCCATTAAATATCCATTGGGCCTAATTTGTTAACTTTAAAGTTAACCAACCAAAGTGTCTTGAGTTATTAAAATTGGGACAAGCATATGTCCAAAGATAAGGGACATGTTCTAAAGGCTTAAGTAGCTCATTGGACATTTATTTGTCATGGCTCTAATAATATGGCTATTTATCTAGGGCCATAAGATAACAAAGAAGAGACAATTGAAGCAATATCAGTGGTTGGAAGAAAATGTAGCAAAAAGGGGACTCGTAGTCAAAAGGTAGTGGACTGACCCTACTTACATGTCCTTGACTAATTGAAGCTATGTTCAAATATATGCATGCTATGGCCATGAGTATGAAGTATGATACATTGAGCAAGCAGATATGTCATTATGTTAACATAAATTCATATAAGGGAAGCATGTTATGCATTAAGAATTTATCTTGCATGCTAATATTGTTTGCTACTGAGATTCCCCTGAATCTCATCCTACCTCAACCAACCATATAGGCACATGAGCACAGAAGAGGAGTGCAGGACGATGTGCCAGGTGAAGAAGTTGTAAAGAAGAATTGAAGATTATTACACGCTAATCGTCATGTATAAAATAACGTTAGATGTGATTAATTGTATAATCTGCTTGATGGATGAATTATTTTGTAAGCACGAAATTGAACCAGGAATGGGTAATTGCACAATACGACCCTATTAGTTAAGTAATTAGTGAAATTAATAAGCAGAGAAAACTCTCATTCAATGAATGGAAGAACTGATGAGTTAAATTGAAAAGTAACCCTGTAAATTAGTTAATTTGGTAAATACAGTTTCACCAAATGAATAATGACCTTGAGAAGAGAAATGAAAGTTTCGGTTTTTGGGGGCCTAAATAAGGTTTTCCCTAGGCCGGAAATGCTTCTGCAGTATGTAATAAAGGGGTCTAGGGACATAAGTAACAATAAAAAAGCCTCAATAATGATGACATTAATTATTAGTCATTATAATAAGACACCACGAGAATTGATGATTAGATATGGGAACACAAGTACGTAACTCTTGAAAGTAGAAGGCCTTCTAATTTTATACATACATGAACTTACATGGGCTTGGACTTCCAAAATCTAACGTAACTCATATCCCAACAGTCATGTTATTTATTAGTTGTATTTGCATGTGTGTGTGTGTGTGTTCGTTCATATCCACTTGTCTTGTTTATATACGAGTATTTTCATATACAAAAAGTCATGCACAAGTATTTCATTATCTTTATGAGTAATACACACGAATTACATAAATAGATCTACTTCTCTCATTCTTTACAGCTCATCGGTACCATTCGTCCGCTGTATCAAAGTTATGAGCAATGGAGGAACCAACAAGTTCAACGTAACTCTAAGTTTTACTTCACTTGGAACAGCCTACCTTCAATCATTCAATATTATAATCAAAACTAATTAAAATATTCACAAAGCAAGCTTTCGTAGGCAGTCCAATCGTTGGAGATATCGAGCAAATCTGAATAAAAGCAAGTGTCTTTATGTCGTTCTGCAACTAAAATATTTGTTTCTTGTTCATCTTTTTTAGTCCTAGAATCATCAGCCACATTTTGAACATGTGCCGCTATGCTTGTTTGATATTGTTCTTCATCAGTGGCAACCTCCAAGTTTGTAGCTTCATTCTCTTTTGCAAATATTGTTTTCTTGCGTTTTCTTCGTTGATGGCCGCCTTTCAAAGTTGACCTGCTCTTCCCTCTAGATGTCTCTGTTGCCCTATGATTATGATCCTAGTACGTTGTAGCAATTAGAAAAAACCAAAATGGTTTATTAATATTCAACAACATTCGGCTACCCAAATCAAGTCTAGAAACTCCATCTTGACTCTTCAAGTATTAATTAGCCATAGATAAACAAAATTAATTTGTCTTATAACTATGATATATAGCGAGCCTTCAAACAACTTATTCAAAATCAAGTTTTTAAAATAATTTGCATTGTAATATTCTCCCTTCTATTTCATGTATACCATGAATTTAACGTTAAATTTAACAATATACTTATTTGTATTTTTTCCAAGTGGAATTTTGAACTAAAATAATATTTTTATTTAGAGTTAAGTATTTTTTATACAAAAAACAATGAAATAATGCAATACTACTTTAACAATAAAGTAGTGCGGACCTTATAAGAAAGATAACATAATTTCGAATTCCAAAAATTGCACTCTTACAAAGAGGCGAAAATCTTTTATCCTTTAAACCTTGACCCAATAAAAAACATGTTTAATTACTTGTAGAAAGCCAAATTCATCTATCTTCAACAAAAAATTAAAAGAAACGAAAAAAACGTACACCATCATATATCTATGACAAATGATTGAAATGTATTTTTTCCTCCCTTTTCAACATCACTGTAACCTTTAAGAAAATTATCTTTCCCCCTTCAATTTCAATATTCCAAAGGTAGAAAAATAATATTGGAGTATAAAATTCTTGTTAATTAGACAAATATATGAACTCAAATCAAAACTAAACTTTAGTACATATTGGATTAAAGTAATAATATATATAATAGGAATGTATATGCATGGACACACACGATTAATAAAATAAAATTAACCTTGTTTTATTTATCATTACCAGCTACTAAATTTCTTACCTGGTGTAGGCTCCCCGTTACATCCATGTCGATCAAAATTGTTATACGATCCTGAGCATAGATCTTAATTCTCGAAGCTGAGACTATTTACTCAGTCAGCGAAGAGAATGATGGTAATCGACATTGGAAAAGGATGAAGAACTATGTTGTAACTAAGTTTGTGTCGAGTCATGAGCTTTGAATTGTTATGATCATTACAATTGTGATCTAACAGATGATTATTTTCAAAGAAACTCTCCTAAATGAGAAATTTCAATCATTTGGAAGTTGAGCTAGCTAAGGAAAAATTTATATTTAGATGATGACATGAACTGTAAGTGAAAGGGAACTTTTAATGATAACATAATTTATTACCACAAATTATAGCCTCTGTGGTTAACAAAAACCTCACCATTTAAATTCTGTGGGGGGAAAACCAGCAATTTGAAATGTCGTTTAATTGTGCTCGAAGTTTTTTGTCTTTCAATTAGCATATGGGTCATTAATTGATTACGAATTATTTTAATTCAATTTTCATGTATATTTTTTATAAGTACAAGGGTTTCCTTTCAAGATTTAGAAAGCAAGAGATTTTTATCTCTCTTAATAAGGGTATTTCTCGGAATTCGAACTTGTGTCCTACTTCTTTTGAGGTAAAGCCGCTTATCACCTCAAGCAACAATTTGTTGATATGAGCAATTGAGACTTGAAAAAACATAATTGTTCATTTTGGAGTGGGTTTAGGATATAATTAAAATTTAAATTGTGACTATCTACTCTTACGCTAATTAATATGGTATACAATATTCTCTCTAATCCTAAATATAACACCCAGCTGATATTTTTTGGAGAGGTTAAGGAAGCTAAATATACTACTTAATTATAGTATATATTGTGTATCATTATATTATAAATCAGTTTATAAGTCAGGCTAATTAGTTTAGAGAAAAAATTATAGATATAAATACTTTAAATAATTTATATAGCTTCCTTAATTAATCTTTTCAAAAAAAGTCAACTAGATTTTATAATTAGAACTCAAAATAGTACTCCCTCCGATCCTAATCATAGGACAACATTTGGGAGTCGATCTTGGTCCTAATTATAGGACAAATTTTTAATTTTTTTCAACTTCTTCCCAAAATACCCCCATTGATACTTTCTCAATAATAATGAAATACAATAATAATATTTTTTAAAAAAAAATTAAAACAAAATGATCAATCCATATTTTTCTTAAAATAAAGATTAAAAAATTCAACATCAGGAAGAGATTGCTTCATGATAATATTTTTTATGACATTTTTCACATTAGTATACCGCTTCACATTTTATTGCAGTTTCTTTTTCTTTCTTTTTTTTGCCAATATTTTATTGCAGTTTCTATTATGCTTCATTGTTAATCCTCAAATCTATACGCGATTGGGAATTCTATTCCACCACGCTAGTTTTGCGCATTGCCAGAGTTATATTTTTGTTCATTATGGGTGCATTGAGCATTATTAAATAAGGGCATTTTAGGAAAATAAATAAGATTAACTAATTTAACTACTATTCTTAATTTCTCCAAAGTTAGGTAAATATGTCTTATAATTAGACCGAAGGGTGTATTAATTAAACTTAGAACCGCACGTGGCCTTTGGAGGCTTGAAATAAGAGCTGGTCATATATTTTAATTTGTGGATCTTTAATGAACTGATTTTAAAGCTTTGATGACGCTTCAAGTTTACTTTATTCCTTAATTCAGTATTACTTGAACTTTCTTTCTCTAAGGCTTATTTTACTATTTTGACTACACACAAACAAACACATGCACTACTACAGGGGACACTTTTAATGACCGTTTTTATACCCTTTAGACGACTGTTTCCAATGGGACGTGTATGTGAGTGTCGTTGAAAATTCAAGAAACGATGACTGTTATTAAACAGTCGTTGTATCTCAGAGATACAACGACTGTTTTGGAAAAAACAGTCGTTGTATCTGTTTTTTTTTTTAAATAGAGATATAATGACTGTTTTATGAAAAACAGTCACTGTATCTTTTTTTTTTTGAATTCACGTTTTACAGGATACAACCACCAATATAATGCCATTGGAAAAGCACCAACATAACCCAGAAATGCCTATGCTTCCATGAAATTCCTATGCTTCATCATCAGTTAATTTTCAAACTAAATCATGACAATCATATAGCCAAAGAGATGACATGCTTCCATGAAATTCCTTGTCATGATCCAAAACATATGGGTAAGAAGGAAATTTAGACAAGATCCCTGTGTAAAATAATATCCTATGATGAATGAGATTGAAAGGATTTGGCGAAAAAACTAATAGAGACTTTGTACTCTGAGCTTCCCAAAAAAGCTCATAGCAACTATTCTTCTAATCCACTAATGATCTAAAGGCACACAACCTCTTGTAAGGAGGAAAACTGTTTACATAAATCGTTGTATTTAAAAATCATTGCTATATTACCTGGACAAAATGTCACCAAAAATCCACAAACCATCAGCTAAACTATATATCTATCTTTGAAAGAAAGCTGAACAACCTAATATTGAGTAAGAAAAGATCAAACAGCAGGAAGGGAATATTACTGTGACTAAAATCTACCTTCAGTCATTAAATGTTCATGCTCTTTTAAGTGAATTTGATGAATCTAAAAGCAGGGCTTAGGTCACAACATGGGTAATCATGTTTCTGCTCATTAAATGCCTTTCCTTTGAGTTGAATTGGGGATTTCAGTATTCAACTGGTAGTATGGAATAAAAAGACAATTATGTTACACAAAGTGGAGAAGCAGAACTATGATGGCAGATACCTTAATAATAAGATATTTACAATCTTTGTACAATTATTTGAATCTGATATGTGATCTTTTCTTCCCTTGCGAATGATATAAAATCATTGGAATATTACATGGATAACAAATCCAACCTAATCCATACACCAATAACTTAATTTTTTTTTAAATTCACGTTTTACAGTATACAACCACCAATATAATGCCATTGGAAAAGCACCAACATAACCCAGAAATGCCTATGCTTCATCATCAGTTAATTTTCAAACTTAAACTTTCAAACTAAATCATGACAATCAGATAGCCAAAGGGATGACATGCTTCCATGAAATTCCTATGCTTTATCATCAGTTAATTTTCAAACTTAAACTTTCAAACTAAATTATGATAGTCATATAGCCAAAGAGATAACATGCTTCCATGAAATTCCTATGCTTCAACATCAGTTTCCAAAGTGTTATAAAGTATAATGAAGTCAAAGTACTCATAAATAAGAAACTGGAAAAAGTATTCAAATATGAAAACTTATATTGCACTGTACAAAACCACTGCAATATGTGAAAAAACCTCTACACAATATCACCCCTCTATGTGTTGTAGAAGATGTCTTGACAACAGGTCTCGGATCAAATTAATGTCTTCGATTGTGTAGGGGTCCTGATTACCAAAAATCTGTGCGCAAAATGGAGAATATGTTAACATAAATAAATAAATTGAATGAAATAACTAACAATTCAATCACATGAAAAGAACTGAAATTCAATTGAGAATCAAGAAATGATCACCTGTTTAAAATTTGTAATAAGGCTAGAGAATATGATGTTATACATATATAGTATAACATAGAAGCTGCACTCAGTTTTCCCTGCTTGCCGAGGACACTATTCATCAAAAGCAAATGGTCAAAAAGAATAAAGGCCTATGTAAAGCAATAGTCAATCGAAGAACTTGAATGTAAAGAACTTACGTTTGGCTAGAACCACTTTGTATGACTACCTTTACCTTCACGCTTCCCACCCATTATATAATATGTCTTCAGTGCACTGTAATAATTAAAATGATAAACAGAAGACATTAAAACAATTGAGTAAAATCAAAAATCAATTATGAACAAATAAATTTACTTACATGTTAAAAATGTTTTTGATATATGCGTCTGGCTTGCAACCTAATGAGTTAAACCAAAAGATGACGTTGATCGAGGGACAAGGAACACAGAGACTCCAATGATAACTATAATCACATGCATATATAGATTAAAATAAGGTTAGATAATATGATACTGTTTAGCAAAGTGAACGTGTATAAATATATCAAATAAAGTTACTTGCCCTTCAACAATTGGTGCCAGATAACAAGGTAGCATAGTCTCGCCTATTGTATAGCCTACATAGCTCATCCGATCTTCCAACCTCTGGCATTACGCCGTGACATAGTGCCAGGACATAAGAAGCCATATGTAGTGTCGAGCCCTCGTTCAGCACACAGTTTGTAGAAGCAACTACCACATAAATGAAATGAGAAATGACACAGTAAATGTAGAAACCTAAAACCCCTAAATATCAATGCATTAATTACAATTAAAAATTATAACTAAACTCACATGATTGCAAATGTGACCCATCCTACATCAATCTCCTCCAAAGATAGGAACTCTCTAATATCTTTGTTATCAAGTCCATAATTATATGAGATTCTGCTACCCACAATCTCACAAGGCATCTGCAAGTTGACCTTGTTTATGTCGCATCATCTTGTTCCTAGTAACACACAAAATAAAGATTATAAATAGAATGTCAAGGATCAAGTAACAGTAAGTTCCTACCATTAGAGGGACTGGCACAGTCTGAACAAGATGTCTAGGCACAAGATAAAAGATCTTGTTGCCTGACCTAGATTGGCAACCTCACCATCAGGGAATGGGACATCTACACCTTCCTCCCCCAGTCGAACACTTGTCACATTGACCATATGTTGATCATCTCGGATTTGGTTATTTTGGTAGGTGGGGGCGTGGCTGTATACAACAGCATCAGCAACAGCACGCAGGTACAAGACTTCCAAATACAGAGTACAAGGTTCTCCAGGCTTTAGTGAAGGACCAGGGTCACCATGTCAAACCTATGGCGGATTGTAACTGCCTTTGGTGCTAGGAAAGGCCGGGGATTCCTGAGTAAGAGAAATGAAAGAATTAATTAAAATAACATAAGGAAAATCTCAATATAATGTTAAATGAAATTAGTTACAAACCTCAGATATAGATGCCACATTACACATCCCGCCTTGCATGTGAGACAACACCATCGTACTCATCTCACCACGTAGCTCACTCAACAACTCTTCTTTAAGCTCGTCTCAAAGTAAGTGACGTAGCTTTGCTCGGATTTCCTCTCGAACCTGGCCATAAACTCCTGACTCATTTGACCTCATCCATAAGCTTATGAACCTCGTCCAAAGTATTTAGAGAGACCAACTCCCCTTGACTCCCCTCTAACTTGACCAGGGTGATCTAGATTACCAAGCACCATGGCTAAGATGTCCATCCTTCCGGTTTGAGTGAAGGAACCCTGGCTGCTCTGCTCTTCAAATTCATCCTGTGGCATACAATGGATAAATAGAAAGTAATTACATGCCACCAACGTTAGAAAAATGAAACACATTTAAATATACTTTTTATTAAATACTCACAATCCTTTTAGCGACATCAGCAACGACTAGATTTATATATTTCTCTCCCTTTATTGTCCCTGCTTTCCATTTTTTGTGACACGGGGGAGGAGGTGGCGCCTGCACGACTATACTAGGATCTGCTCGGGCTGCTTCCTCCAATTTTTGCAATTTAGCCTGCATCATCTTTTCAAGCTTCCGATAACCCCCACGCGACATGTAATGAGGATAATTGTTTTTCGCTCGTCTCTCTTGATTTGCTTGACTCAATTTCTATATAAACAAAGAATAATGATAACTGAGTTAGCGATGTCAAGTAAGTTCAACTAAAATGTTTAACACTAAGATGAACACAATGTACCAGGAAATTGGGATCCTGCCACGATGCGATAAACAACCTCCAGTCATTATGAGAAAGAAACGAATACTCTTTACAAGGATCCTTATGACTCCTTGGCCCTCGAACATACTTGGTTGTGAGCGTGGACTTGAAATCTTTCCACCGCTCACGAACTTCCCCCATCCAATGCTTGTACATCTCCTTCGTATTGGGAACATCATAGGTTTGCTACAAAACAAAATATATAGTAGTCGTTATATATGAACAAATAGAAATAAAAATATAGATACAAATAAAACTTTACATACCAGAAGTTGTTCCCAAATCATAGCCTTCGTGTCCTTTGAAACTTCCCTCCAGGTAGGAATTAGAACGCTAACTTTGCTCTGACCTAAAAAGCCAAGGTAGCTAATAAACGGGTCTTCGTCTGGGCCAAGTGGCTTCAAATTAGCATCAAATTCCACGTGAACCCTGCTCGCCTGTTGTTCCTCATGATGTGCCACCAACGACCGCAGCTTCGTGCTTCCTCTAACCTTTTTCTTAACCGATGAGCCAACAGAGTCGCCCGAATTTGAACTTGCCATGATCCTGCTAAGAAATAAATGTGACATGATAAATAAGGTGAAATTACATGCACACTTTAAACAATTCAAAATCTTGCTAAGAAATAAATGTGACATATGATAAGTAAATTGAAATTACATGCACACTTTAAACAATTCAAAATCTTACTTTAAGTGTTTTCCTAAATTCCTTCACAATGATCAACTCTAGCTTCATATTCATCATCATCTACCAATTCCACTTCAGATGGCATAGGCGGATTTGTAGTGAAAGGCGGTGTGTCATCAAGATTCAAACTTGGATCACCATCCTTCTGTTTTTTACTTTGGAGTACAATAGACAATTTTTCATTTGCTGGATCAATGGCATAAAACACTTGTTTTGTCTGACTTGCTAGAATGAATGGCTCATCTTTATAACCGACTCTTTCAAGATCAACTAAGGTAAATCCAAATTGATCTATTTCAACAGCATTATTGTTAACCCACTTGCATTTGAATAAAGGAACTCTCAACTTAGTGTAGCTTATCTCCCATATGTCTTCAATAACTCCATAATAGACCATAGATGCCAAAATGGGATTTTTGTCTTTTGAACTAGAAAAGTGCATTGATTCGACTACCACCATCACCCTACTGTTTTGCATAGTACTTTTATTATCCTAGCTATTTGTATAGGAAGAATACCCGTTTATATCAAAGCCACTCTAAGTTATGACCTCAAAAGAAGGCCCCCAAGCTAACCATTTGGTTGTCTCAGACACATTGGTCTCGTGCGCTATCTTATCCTTGAACCACTCTATGAAAGTCTTGTTTTGCTCATTAGCTATCTGCATGTCATTTTTCCTTGGATATATCTCCTTTAAACTCTTTCTGTGTTCGGCTAAGTACGGTTAAACTTCTTCCGTATTATTCAAGATATACAATGTGCCTGCAACACCTCTTCACAACCCATACTCTTCACTTTAAGCCCTCGTGTTCCCTTACTTGTACCCTTTTCATGACGAGATTGGGCCTTTGACCTTGATAGATATTCTTTGCAAAAGTCCATAGCCTCTTCAACAACATATCTTTCCACAATTGAGTCTTCAGGTCTATAAGGATTTTTAGAATACCCTTTTAAGTTCTTCATGTATCGCTCGAAAGGGTACATCCACCTTAGATAAACTGGGCCGCATAGTCTTACCTCCCTTACCAGATGAACTATTAAATGCACCATTATATCGAAGAATGTGGGAGCAAAATGCATCTCTATTTGGCAAAGAATAGTATAACCCTCATTTTCTAATTCATCTAACATTCCAATGTCAATAACTTTACTACAAATAGTATTAAAGAAACTGCACAACCTTGTTATCGTGCTTCGCACATCATCTTTCATAATGCCTCTAATAGCTACTAGTAATAGTTGTTGCATTAAGACATGGCAATCCTGAGACTTCATTCCTACTAACTTTAAATCTTCTATTGACACAAGCCGGCTCACATTAGAAGAATACCCTTGTGGCACCTTAATGCCATGCAAACACCCACATAAACTTCTTTTCTCAGCTTTTGACAATGTATGCGCTGCTGGCTCTATATATGCCCTCTTACCATCATCTCTTAGTTTTGGATGTAGCCGTTCTCTTATTCCCATTTCAACCAAGTCTAGTCTCACACTAATTCCATCTTTAGTCTTACCTAGTATATGCAAAAGCATAGCAAGAATACTATCACATACATTTTTCTTGACATGTATCACATCAATACTGTGTCTTACATCAAGACTACGCCAATATGGAAGATCAAAGAAAATTGACCTCTTCTTCTATATGTTCTTCTCACCCGTAGTCCTCTGATTCGTACCAAAATTGGCATCGATTCTTTCCACCCGACTATAAACCTCGTCTCCAGTTAATGCCTTCAGAGCCATTTCATTCTCCGGCAAACCGTTAAAAGTCTTCTTCAACCTACAGTACGGGTGGAACCGAGGAAGAAATTGTCTATGACCAAGATAGACTATTTTCCTGCCGTGCTTCAGTTGATAGAAGTATGTGCTTGCTTTGCATATCAGACATGCTTTATGAACCTTCATACTATAACTTGACAAGTTCCCGTATGTAGAGAAGTCGTTAATCATGGTGAAAATCATTGCACGTAGCTTAAAGGACTCTTAGCTATATACATCAAACACATCTACGCCATCCTACCACAACTTCTTTAAGTCCTCTATCAAAGGTGTCAAGTAGACATCGATATCATTCCCCGGCTGCTTTGGCCCCAAATCATCATAAAAAGCATCATGTACTTGCATTCCATACACAACTAGGGAGGTGAGTTATAAATCACCAGCCGAACCGGCCATGCACTATGTGTACTACTAAAAGTACCATAAGGATTGATTCCATCTATGCAAAGCCCAAGCCGAAGGTTTCTTGGTTCACTACTAAATCCGGGATACATTTCATCTATTTTCTTCTATTGTGGAGAGTCAGCCGGGTGCTGAAGGTATTTTCCATCACATATTCTTTCATCATAATGCCATCTCAACTTTTTCGCTTCTTTCACATTAGCAAACATTCGTTTAAACTATGGAATGATTGGAAGATGCCATAAAACCTTCAAAGGTTGCTTCTTACTTGTCTCATCACTACACCCAGCTCCTTTCTTCACTTTGTTTCTTAAAATTTTACATTTTGGACACTCACTCAATCCTTCATACTCATTTATGTACAATACACAATCATTAGGGCAAGCATGTATCTTTTTATACTCCATACCTATCGCAGACAAGATTTTCTTAGCCTCATACATACGATTTGGAAGTACATTATCCTCTGGAAACATATCACACAACAGTTCAAGTAACAATGTGAAACTACTGTCGGTCCACCCACAAGTTGCCTTTAAGTTGACCAAATACAAAATACCTTACAAGCGTGTATACTTAGTACACCTAGGGTACAAAGGTGTCTCCATATCTCTTATCACGCTATCATATACAGGCGATTCCGCAAAACATTCTACCTCCACATCATGAATCATTTTCTCTATTCTATCGTCATCTCCAACCTCCAAGACTTCCTTCTCGTGGGACGCACAAGCAGTTACTTCCTTACCATGCCATATCGACCTTGTGTATCAAAGATTTATTCCATCACAAACTAAGTGATCTCTGATATCATCAATATCCTGTCAACTCTCATTTAAACACTTCACATATGGACAAAAATACTTTCCATTTTTACTAGGTGCATTCATTTTAGCAAATTCAATAAACTCTGCTACCCCTTTCTCATATTCTTCACTAGTTCTCAATGCATTCATCCAACTATGATCCATTTTACTACTCCAGGCCTATTCCATTTTCAACAGTACTCACTTTTAGACCCATTGTCATTATAATATGAATATAGGTCAAGACAGGGTATGGCTTACTCATTTTTTTAAAATTTCAGCAGCATTTCCCCTTAAATGTAAGACATCCAAAACTTTGAACAATAACCCAAATAACAATAACAGAAATTTGACATACCATAGAGGATTTCAACAGCGGTTATATACAAAAAAAAAGTCATTAACAGACAATCACAGCCATTCTAACTATATAAGAAGCTATCATAGGGATTTCTCATTTACCTGGAAAATGCAGGAAGAACGTTGATTGCTAGGATTACTAGGATTGCTTGAAAAGGGGATGTAGTATATTGGGTTTATTAGTAAGTTAAGTAGAGCATCAGGAGTTGGAAAAGCCATTTAACAATTGAAGATACTGTGGAGTGGAAAAGAATAATAATACACTGTTATATGATTGCCCCTTGCTGTTAACAAATATTAATTACTTTGGACTAACGTTTAAATTCCAACCTAATCCACGTTCATTCCACACTCTTACTATTACTTACACTTATAATTTAGGAGTGAATTAACTGTGTTTTTTTAATTGTGGTGAAATCATTGTAGATGCATAGAATTCCCTCGGTTCCCTATTACAAATTCACTTTTAACTAAATCACAAGTACAAATAAATAGTTAAAAACATTAAATTTGTTTATCAAATTTAATTGATTTGTAATGTTACCATTATTAACTACATTAACTCTAAAACTTTGCTTCATTAATTTGGAAATGATAAATAAATGAAAACATTTTATCTAACTTCTATATTTGGAAATGAGGTAATATTTAATTTTCCAAACATATACTATGGATGGTTGAAATCTACTACTTTTGCCTACAGTGACATAGAAGTCCTTCTAACCTTGACAGCAAATTCAAAATTTCTCCCAGGATTGAGTTATTAACCGTGCATGTAATATAACAAAATGAAGCTTTTGAAAGAGAGGAATAAAACACCCTAAAAATCTCATTTCCAATCAGTATAATGCAATAAGCTCAAATAAATTGCTTTAATTACCGGGGAGCAAGTTTTGATCCATGGAAGCTCAGATCGCATGTAGATTTTGGAGAGATTAAGGTAGCATTATATGGTAATGTTAAGAGGGTAGAGGTTGACAGAGTAATATGGGTCCGAAGACAATTAATCTTAGAGAATCATCTTGGTAGTCATAAATTGAACCTTAACAGTATATAGTCACAGAGAAACTAGGAAATTGAAGAAATAACAGCTACCTAAAGATTGAAAAACAAAGGTATTTTTCTTTTACCTGGAAAATACAGGAAGCACGTTGAAGAGCTACAGGTCAACGGCACACCATAGCTGAGAGGCGGATGGACAAGTGAGGGATAAAGAAGAGTGACACTGTCGCGACTTGCAAAGAACAAGTAAGGGACGAAGAAGAGTAGGCAACAGGGAGAAGGACGCACGAAAGAAGAGCAAAAGCAAACTAAAAAAAGAAGAACAAAGACCGGCCGGAGAACGAGGCGTGAAATGAAAGCAAAAGGTAAAGTAAACTGTGATTGATAGTGGCGGTAGTGGGGAGAGATTCAACGACCGTTCTCATAGAACGGTCGTTGAATCATATTACAACGACCGTTCTTAAGGAACGGTCATTGAATCAATGCATTACAAAGACCGTTCATAGGGAACGGCCGTTGTAAGTAGTTACAACGACCGTTCTTCATAACGATCGTTGTATCTTATACATTCAATGACTATTTTCATTTAAACGGTCATTGAAAAGCTGCCCAGAATTGCGCCTTTGCCCCTCTCTTCTTTCTACTACTATTTTCTTGGAAACAGACGTTGTTTGGTGTTGTGGAATCTTCTTCCTGTAGTAGTGATGCACGCACAAAAGAAACTTATTATGTATAACTTGCTTATCTTTTGATCTCAATGTATAGTAGTTTCACATAATCTTGGCTTAGGTTTGGTCCCTAACTCTTGCATTTGAATTTGTCATACGCTAACAAAATATAAGGAGATATCTACATGTATATACAAGCTTAATAAGTTAAGCTTGTTTGATTCTATTGTATTCCACTATTTGTATTTGAAAAATCTAGTTAATACTCTAGTCCTAAATATAATACATGTTTACCTAATTTAGATAAATTAAGGAAGTTAGTTAATGTTGGGAATTGGGCTTGGTCCACTCTTGGTGGATTAGGCCAAAATCCTTTAGCCTTGGGGCCAAATAAAATACCCAAATTTTTGTAGGGTATTTGTTGGTAATATTCCCAATCTTTCAAATAAAAAACTACTGGGAACAGTTTCCTTATATGTTTTGGGGGGAACAGTTTTTTAGATATGTGTGTGTGAATAAAAGTGAAAAACTACACATAACAGAGGCAGCAAAAAACCCTCCCTTCCAAAAATTCTCTCTTATCTCCTAGTGAACTTGCTGTGTATTATATAGTCAGAGTCTGAGTGATCCATTTCATGTGAGTACCTGAAAAGTACAAAACAACACTTCAGGTACGCCCAAAACCTTACATTGTATCAAAGCGATAGTTTTAATCCATCATGTTCCTTCTGCTAAACATGTTTGAGTTCATTGTGTTCATGAACTTTTTTTTTGAAACCATGTATATAGAAAGATTGCCTCTCTATGAGTTCATGTTTATGGATTTATGAAAGTATATGAATCTGACTCAAATACATATCTTTTTGTATAAGATTATGCTTCTGTTCGTGTGTTTTAAATGATAGTTTTTTTCCCAATTGTTTCTTTTCTTAGTGCATTTCTGTGAGACTCCAAAATTTTGGACAATTCCTATATCTTTCGTTTATACCTTTGTTCTTTAAGTATTAGTATACTTAGAAGCCTCATAATACACATAATAAGGCTATGGAACGAAAGAACTTATATGTTGAAAGAAATCATAGAAAAGAATTGTAACATCCTGGATTTTAATTAAGGGATAATAACTTCAAATGATGTAATTAATGTTAATTAAGCATATTTGAAGTATATGTTGTATGTTATGATATAAAGAGCATTAGTGATGATTTAACGAGTATTGTACTAATCAGGGGTAAAACGGTAAATTACCAGCCGTCTGGTTAGCCACGGATGAGAAAAACCTCTTAGTAGTCTTAATCAATGGTTGGGATTGAAAGATCTAAGGTTGGGATCTTGTGTATGTGAGAATAGGTGAGATCAAGGTAAGAGGAAGGAGATGATGCCAAGTGGCTAAATAAGAGCCATTGGATAAGTCAAAATATTCAAACACTCTTCTCTCTCCCTCTCAAGTCGGTTGGTGCATGGGAAGAAGGAAGAGATGATCATCACCTTCACCTACTCACTTCTCTCTCCATTCTCTCCATTTTCGCTAAAGTTAAACAAGAAAGAGAAAGAGAAAAGCTTAAATCTTGGTAAGTAGAGGTCTTTATATGTTTAGTTACCCTTCATTAATGTTGATCATGAGGTTGAGAGCTTGACTTCTATGATTTCAGAATTTCCATTGGTGGTGTTTGATTGAGGGATAAATCTGAAAGTTAGTGAGATCAAGGTGTTGATTTCAGCAAGTGTAAGAGGTAGGTTTTTGATGAATTGTGGTATATATGATATGGTGTTTGCTTAATCAATGAAAATTCTGGAAATTAGACCTAATTATGATGTTAAGTGAAGGGTAGACCTTGGTGAGAGTGTCACTGTTCATTTGGTCAGTTTTGACATTTGAGAGTGATTAGGAATTGATTTGAAGTTGAATGAGGGGATTTGTTAGAATGGGTTTTTGAGTGGTTTGATGATTTAGAGAGAGAATGTGTTGAATGGGTTGAATTTGAGTTGTTTTTGGTTGCCAATGGGTTCCTTGTGTTGAAATGAGTGAGAATGAGTCATGACACAAGTTTAAGAACCATTGGAGTTCATTTGGTGAAGTTTGGAAAAGTATACCAGTTGCTGCGTTCTGGTTTCTGGTGTGATTTCTCGAGTGAGAGAAGAACTCACTCGAGCACAGGATGAACGTGCTCGAGTGAGCATGTTTGTGCTCGAGTGAGGGTGCATAAATGCGCTGGGGGTGAGCGTTTCAGGTGTTCACTTGAGAGTGATTGCCAAGAGTGCGCCTGGCACTCGCGAGCATTGGGGGATCACTCGCGAGCACTGGGGTCGTGCTCGAGTGAATCTGTTGCCTGGGAGTTGGGGTGCTCTTGGGCATACACTCGCTGCCTTGTGCTTGCGAGCACTGAGGGTCAGTGCTCGAGCACAGGCACTTGTGCTCGAGTGAAGGTGGAAGAAGATGTTGAGAGGTACTCTCGGGTTGTCACTCGCAGGCCTCACTTTTGTGGTGCTCGAGTGTGCTCGGGGTCTCTGCTCGAGCACAGCTTTTTGTGCTCGAGTGAGAGTGTGAAAATATAGTGAAGTTTGCTCTCGGGCAAGCACTCGCGGGAGGTCACTCGCATGTGTGCTCGAGTGAGAGCGAGAGTCATGCTCGAGCACAGCCCCTTGTGCTCGAGTGATGGGACCCAGAAATTAGTGTTTAGCTTTCCAAAGAAGGATCTTTAGGGATAGTTATCCCAACCCTTTAGGCATATGAATAGGCACTTAATGGCCATCTAAAGAGTCCAAATGAATACCAACTTAGAGTGTTATTGAAGTAAGAACTTGGAAAAGGAAATTAACCAAATGTCCCTATTTTGATTATAGGATTTGATATCTGCTATCCTCGTGAGCCCACTGTGCTGAGAGACATCAGGAAGGGATCAGGTAGCGACTTTTCTTTCGTACCATTTATGATGCATTGTATGTGTGTATGATCAGTGATTTGTGATGAATTCGGATATTTCGACTGATGCGGATATGTGGTAGCACCGTCAGTCCAATAGTCCCTGAGTAGCTAACAACGGTTCGGGTGAAGACTGTGTGTCTTCCCGGCGGAGAAAGGGGATGAGGATGAGGTGTGATATATGTGATATGTGAGCCGAAAGGCTGATTTGTGAGCCGAAAGGCTGATTTGTGAGCCGAAAGGCTATTTGTGAGGCCGACGGGCCATTTGTGAAGCCGGATAGCTTATGAGCTATAAGGCTATATGTATGCACTGCCACACCAATAGTCCCTGAGTAGCTAACAACGGTTCAGGTGAAGACTGTGTGTCTTCCCGGCGGAGAAAGGGGATGAGGGTGGAGTGTGATATGTGTTGCTGCTGCGGTACATTGATTGCTTACATGCTATGTGCTTGTATGTGGTATAATTGCTTAGTTACTACTGGGATTCTTTTGAATCTCATTCTTTCCTTTGAACTAACCTTTCAGACAGGGCGACTGGCTCCAAGGAGAAGCGCGTGACCTGGAGCGGGTAGAGTTCGTAGGGACATTTATTTTGGAAATGTTGGTTAGACTGTTAGGATAGGGATTACTGTATATTGTTGGGTTGTAAATAGTTTAAATACTTTAACCTGTAATCCCTTTAGCAGATCTTGGAACTATATATATGTAGTTGAACCCGGGGTTTGCCGGGATTTTGGTTATACACTCTGTCATACGTAAATGTAGTTAAACTGCACAGGTAATTATATTCGATAATCGAACTTGAGACCGAGAGAGGAATGAAGTTTTGAAAATTTCATAACGTCCCTACTATTAAAGGGATTTCAAATGAGTTTTAAACTATTCAACGGTCTCTAATCTAATTTAATTACCAAATATCGAATTATAATTACGTGATTAAAGGCAGGGTGTTACAAGAATCAAAAAAATGAAACTTTAAATTCAATTGGGTTATCTAAAAATGATATTTTTAGAATTTGAAAATGATCCCATTGCATAGAGCTCAAAAAAATGATGAAAATCGACACCAAGAATGCGCAAAACGGACATCGGACGGTGAAGTTACAGAGGAGAGAAGGTACCGGGTCAATAAACCCGACCCACGACTAAAACTAGGTCTGGGTTGACTCGGCTGGAGGTTGAAGACAACCTCTAGCACCCCAAAACAACATTCTTTTGGGCCTCTAACAAAACAAGATGGGTTGGTAACGAGTCGTATTTGGATCAGCTCGAAAAAAAGAAGGATTACGCCATAGGTTGCCCAACCCAAATCACAATAAAAAAACAAATTGGGCCATCGGTGGCCCAACCCAAACAATAATATAAAAAACATGGATCGGGTCAAGTGACTTAGGGCCCAACCCAATCCAAAACAAAAATAAATAAATTAAATTACAATAAAGGGACAGAAATGCACATGGCGTGTGAGGCCACATGGCATACCCATTTGACACGTGGAGGACATAAACAAACTGGAGATGGCGAAAGGAGTATAGATCGCCAGCGCATGTAAATATCAGAGTGCTATATTTTATCACATACGCCTCCAGCGAGAGTGGGATTCTGGAAAATTTTTTATTTTTCTGGATTTCAAGTTTTCAAGGCACATGCCAACGCGTGGAAGGTCTATTTGGGATGCGATTTGTTCCTAAAAATTCCTAAATTCGAGATCTTCATGATGATATGCTATTTGCCTATTTTTGTGGCAATTCAAGACCTATTTGTGAGGTTTTAGTGCTTATTTAAATATTTTTTATACATTTAAAAATCCCTAAAATTATGATAATGACTCACATTTGTGTATTTAGTTCAAAATGAAGCAAGAGGTTTCTAACAGCACTGAAACACATGAGTATGGGTCATTGAGCATTAAGTTTGTGGATGATCAAGCTCATATGGATTATCCTAAAGAGGATCCTAAAGAAAATGAATTCTTTGAGGAAGATCCCAAGGATGATCTCTATCTTATCCCTGAAGAAGATTTTCTAGAGCCTATTCTAGAGGAACCTCAAGTGGCGTACTCTGATTTTAGACCAAAGTCTGTGCCCTACTGTCTTAATGAACCTCAAAATTTAGAAGAAGAGGTTGACCAACCCTATTCTACTGCTATAGCTAAGAAGATAGAAAAACTTGATGTAGATAAAACAACTAGAATAAATAATATAAAAATCATATACTCAATTATTTCAAACTATGTAGAAAGCATAACTGACAAAAAGAATGCAGAGTTCTATGTGAGTGTAATGATGAAATACCACACAGCTGTAAGAGCAAGGGGCACATTCTATATGATAGTTTCTTAGGTTGATATTGTGACAAAAACAACAAAATTCATGAAGAAAAAGAAAATATTTTTTAGGAAACTAAGGAAAGTCATTATTGACTACTGTTGTTTTGACATTTAATGGTAAATAATGTTCCTATTTCCATTTATATTAGTTGTATTAAGAATATGACTCTAAGTATTATTGTTTGTATGTTTTATGTATGGACATGATATTCTTCATGTAATGAATTATGTTTGTTAGTTAATGCTAATTTTTATTGTGCATTATAATATCATGTATCCCTGATGAGTGGGAGCATTTAGAAGGTGAAACTTTTAAAATTTAATGACTTGTTTAAAGTACTTATACAAAGTTTTTTATAGAAAATAATAAAGTTGCTAGTATTTGTGTGATGGGAGGTACAAAGGTATTCTCCTAATCATGGATCAAGTAATACACTTATTTTCTGGTGAAGAATGATATAAGTGAAAGAGGCAAGCTTCACCCAAGAAGGGGTGAATTGGGTGATGTGATAAATTTTTCAGTTGGTGTGGTGATATGACAATAGTTGTAGATAGAGTAGAGTTGAGAAGATTAGTACCCAGAGAGTTATACTGGTTTAGCCCAAAAACCAGGCCTACGTCCAGTCCTTAGAGATCAAGACCTATTGAGATTTTCACTATGCTTCCAAGATTCAATAGGCACTTAGAATGCCGTAAAACAACAATTGTCCTTGAATGGACTACGAGCAGAAATATTCTGACACTTAGAAATTTCTCTCCCCCTTACGATAAGTCTTACATGTAGAAAAACAAACCTATGACCTTTCTCTCTTGCTTACGTATACAAGTCTTATGAGCAGCAACGTTCTCTCCTACTTACACCAGTGTAAGTCTTATGAGCAGCAATGTTCTCTACTGCTTGTATCTTGTGAGTCTTATGAGCATAAAGTCCTACTAGAAATTCTCTCAACTACTTCTCTTGTAAGGATATATACCCTCTCAAGGTCCCAGTACCTTGAGATCAAATAAAAATAGAATTTGAAGTATATACAGACTCTCTTATAGAGCAAATATGATAAACACTGAAGAACGATATGAATACAGAGAAAATGTGAATAACAAAGACTCCTAAATTTGCTTGTGTGAATTCTTGTTCTTGGTTTGTATCGATGATCTCTGAAGCTCTGTATTTATAGGCAGTTGATTTTTCCTCTTGAATAATAATCATTGTGGAGTGGAGCATTTTACTGTGGAACGGCATCCATACGTTTGAAATCTTTGAACATGGTAGGTACGTGCTTGGTTGGTCATAATGATGCTGTCTATCGTTGTTTGACTTCCTCTGTGCTTTTCTAATTCAAACGTCCAAACTCCTGTATCACACTTGTAATATATGTTAAATGATGTTATATAATAATAATAAGTAGAAATAGAATGAATTAAATAATATTAAACAATATTCGGATTGAACGCTGTAAGACTGGTGCGATTTGGCTTCTGGCAGAGCATCACTCAAGTGCTAAGAAGGCTCACTCGAGTGCAATACCATATTTTCTCTTCTTGCTTTAGTTTTATACTTGCATTTCTACGTGATTTTGAGAGAGTGCATTTTCACACTTGCGCGTGATGTGGGACTTCACTCGAGTACAAGTCTCCTCACACGAGTGCACCTTCATTTTACACTATGAGCCACATCTCTGGATAACACTCGCATCCCACTTTATCAAGACTGTGATTTTGCACTTGCAGGTGATGTAGGTCCTCACTCGAGCATACTTACTCTCACTCGAGTGAACAGAATATTCCTCTATAAGATACTCTTTGTCTTCAGCACTGGCATCAGAATGAAAAGAGTTAGATTTCTCACTCGCGGGTGCTGAGGTATCACTCAGGTGCAGATTCCTCTACTCGAGCATACTTTCTCCTTCATGCACTGGGTGACTCTTGGGCAAACACTTGTTGTTCCTAACTTGCTTGGACTCAAGTGCAAATTACATTCTCTGGTTATCTTACTATAGGGTAAGCACTTCATGTGTCATACTTGCAAGGACTCAGGTGCACTTAAGGCTATCACTCGAGTATAGAGTCTGTGCTCGAGTGAGAAGATGATATCCAACTTTGTCATTACTCTCTGTCAAACACTTTTTGTTCAACACTTGTATGTGCTCAAGTGCAAAATAGCTTAAAACTGATAGCAAACACTTCTAAACTTTGTGAAATACATTTAGTAATATTTTTAACCATTGCAAAGTATGAATTTCTTACCACAACACACAATGATCTTTTGTTATCATCAAACTTGGAATCTAACATTCTCCCCCTTTTTGATAATGACAAAACCTTTATGATGAGTTTTACAAACTTGATTGCAGTAAAAATTTCGAAAACATTTTCAACATTTCCAAATGCATATTTTACTAAGTTTAAACTCATTTGTAGATTTTTGCACTTAATCTCATATATTTCCTGCAATACTTCCAATGGACACTTAAAGCCAAGATAAGTCATAATACCATTATATTTGCACAGAAATCATTAAATCTGAACAAAAAACTTAGCAAACTTGAAAATGATCATTAGTGAACTTGTAAAGTACAATATTAAGCTTGAATCAACATCTACCCATAAAGCCCCATATAAAACCATGGCAGTAAACATAAACCAAAAAATAACAATAATCCTACCCCAATACATAAAAACTACCCAATACTAAACTAAAACTCCCCATATCAGACCATAACAGCTCAGAAACCAACACAGATCTTTCTCCCCCATTTTGTCAGCATCAAAAGGGGGTTGAGGAAAAGTGAGATCAAATGGTGGGGCAAAGAGCACTATGGTAGTGGAAGGTTCAATTGGCTCAGGCTCAAAAAGTGGAGATGATGGCTGAGGAACAGAGGCTGCAAGTGGTGGTGAAGGCGACCGATCATAAGTGATATCAATATTGGAATCCAGGTCTGTGAAGAGAACATGAGTCTGTGTTTGAGGAGGTGAAGTCGTGGCAGGAGTAGAATCAGGTGGCACCTCAGGAGAAGTAGTCGGAAAATAAGTGCGCAAGAAGATTTCCATATCAATGATTCTTCTTGACATATCTTCTTGAGTTTTGAACATCAAGTCTGGTATTTGCCTTGTCTACCAACTTTGAGACTTATAAATCCATCGTGTTCACTAATTTCTCAAACTCATTCATCAATTCCTTTTTCAGACCAGTTACAGCTCGATTGATTACTTCAGCCAGATGGGTTGATAGTGATGCATTCAGGAAGGATGGAGGTAGAATTAGACCTTAAGCAGAAGATTGAGCCTCATCACCTCTCGATGGAGTGGCTTCTCTCTGATATGTAGCCTTGGTTTGACTTACTGGAAGATTGATACTCATATGTGTCAATTGAATCTTGCCAAACCTTGGAATGGTTACCCTCTCAGTTCCCTCCAAATACCATACTTTGTTTTTCTTGAGAATGAGAGACACAAGTTGAGGATATGGTATTATGGCGAATCTTGATGAAGAAAATTAAAATCTTCTCATCTCACTAAAAATAAGCTCCCCCACATTTCTTCGTTGACTGACTAGGAAGGAGGCCAGCAAATAGTAATCTCTTTGAGCAAAATAGGTATAATTCTTGGATTTGTTTCAATGCTACGAGAGTATATGTAGTGAAGGGCTCGAATAGAATCAGGCATGTCAATAGGCTTAAAGTTAAGAGGGCTTATTGGGTCATTTGGTCTTAAAAGCCAGAAGGCTTCATTGGCTGAAAGTGTGGGTGGATCAAAAGGTGGTGCAACATAGCCAAGAATGTCATTAATGATAGTAGTAGATATTATAATAAATTGATCTCTAACAGTGGTAGATACTGCTTCCTCTATCAACTCTCCAGCCCTAGAGTGTATGTTATGGGTTTTCATGTTACAGTAAAAGGTTCTCACAACAAAGGGTGAATACGGGATATGAACACCCAGCCAGGGATCATAAAATCCAAGAAAAGGATAAAAATCTAAACTACAGCTTTTCTTCAGATAATCCAAGTCCACATAAACTATAAGACAGAAATGTCTATGTGCAAACTCAGAATCATATACCTTCTGTTTTAGTGCCTTCAGTTCCTTAACATTGAAGTCTTCAGGAGGATTTGTGACTTGTTCTTCCTCTGGAACCTGTGAAGTAGAAGGAACCCTTGAAGCAGCTGTACTGGACTGGCCAACATGATGTGAACATGAGGCACCTGCTTGGGAGGCAATTTTGCCAACCAATGAGTCAAGCTTTGACTTCTCCATTACTTCCCGGAGTTGCATATTGAAAGAGTCATTGGAGGAAGAAGATTGGTGTCCTTGCTCTGTGTCCTTCTTCTTTCCTCTTCCTTTGACTTCTTTGGATTGAGACCGAGTGACAATCAGTTCTTTAAAAATCACTCCCTTTGGTTTCTTTTATGGAGGTTGATCCTTCTTAGCCATTTGATGAGGTTTCTTGGCTGGAATTCTCTTTTTGGTTTTGGGTTTAGGAGGAGGTGTTGGAGTAGAAGACATAGAAGGTGTAGGAGATGAAGATGTTGCCACTAGAGTCTCTGAAGCACTAGCGGCAGAATGAGTGGATGAAGGTAAATGGGATCTTTGGGAAACAATAGGAATATTTGTTCTAGCCATTTAGAAATGAAATGGGAATCACATATTTGATAAGGACTTGAAGAAAGATTTTCAGAAAATCTCTTTGGTTAGGGCACAAAATGAGAAGCTAAAATGATAAATTTGACCTTATAAAGATGATTGAAGAGTTGTAACAGAGATTTGAAGCAATATGAGTCGTTTAATCGATGGTAACGGACGGAGGTGAAGAGTTACGCCTTTCAAGTGAAGCGACGCTTCGAGTAAGAAGAAGAATTACGACAGTCTGAGCTATTGCGTAACTGATATAAGTACCAACACTCAAGTGACAACCCTAGTGCTCGAGTGTTATTCATATAGTGCTCGAATGAGACAATTTCATGCTCGAGTGATACTCAAACAAATCTGATAAAGCATGTAAAAGCGTACCTGATTTAAATGTATCTTGTTATATTTTTCATCTTTGTACTCAAATCCTCCAAGATCATTTGAGTAACCATGCTTTGAATAAGTATTTGTATAAATCTTTCTCTTCTACTCGAGTTCTCTTGTTTTACTTCAGGTGGATTCATACCATGCTCGAGTAAAGTCCTTTACTCACTTGAGTGAGTCCTGACACTCTTGGTATGCTTGAGTGAGTTTCAAGAGTTCTTACATACTCTGTTAATCCCTGTTTTACATAGCCTGAAGCAGAGTATATGCTGTAGTTCTATACTCGAGCATTGTTGACTGAGTCGAGTGAGAATGAACTTGGCACTCGAGTGACACATCCAGTGCTTGAGTGACAGACCTGCAAAAACAATTTCTATATACTCCGATGCCTAAGTCATTATGGTTATCATCAAAACTCATTAAATATAATAATTAACAAGAAAAACTTACAACTCATTGAGATTAACCATTCCCAATTCTCTTCGAATATATAAATTGATCTTTAGCTATCATCTTTATGAATATATCAGCAAGTTGAAGATGTGTTGGTATGACTTCTACTTTAACATCCTTCTTTTGCACGTGATTTCGAATGAAATAATGTCAGATATCTATGTGTTTAGTCCTCGAATATTGTACAGGATTCTTGGCCAAGCTAATAGTGCTAGTGTTGTCACAATAAATCAGAATCACCTTTAAGTATATCCCTAAATCCTGAAGTTGTTGCTTCAACCATAGTACTTGAGAATAACAACTTGCTACAGTTATATATTCAGCTTCAGTGGAAGATAATGACACTGTGTTCTGCTTCTTGCTGAACCATGATACTAGAGAGCCTCCAAGGAATTGACATTAACCACTAGTACTTTTCCTGTCAGTTTTATATCCTCCATGATCTGAATCTGAATAGGCCATCAAATATTCGTTTCCTCTTTTTGGATACCATAGGCTAAGTTCTATAGTGCCTCCTAGGTATTTGAAGATTCTTTTTATAGTCTTTGCATGTAATACCTTAGGAGCAGATTGATACCTTACGCACATTCCAACAATGAATTGTATATCCGGCCTGCTTGCTGTTAGATAGAGTAATGAACCAATCATTCCTCTATATTTAGTGATGTTGTAGTTAGGGCCTTTTACGTCAGCATCCAACAATGTTGTAGAGAACATTGGGGTATCAGCTCCATTAGCATTGTTTAATCCATACTTCTTCAACAACTCTTTCAAATATTTTGTTTGAGATACAAATATCTCATTCTTCCTTTGCTTGATTTGAAGTCCAAGAAAGAAGTTTAATTCTCCCATCATGAACATCTCAAACTCTCCCTGCATAATCTTGGAAAATTCTTGACAAAGAGATTCATTAGTAGCACCGAAAATAATATTATCAACATAGATTTGAACAATTAGAAGATCATTTTAGTCATGTTTGATGAAAAGAGTTGTATCTACTTTTCCTCTGACAAATTTTTGATCAAGAAGAAACTTGCTTAGTCTTTCATACCAAGCTCTAGGAGCTTGTTTCATCCCATATAAAGCTTTCTTAAGTTTGTAAACATGATTAGGCTTTGTTTCATCTTTTAAACTATGAGGTTGTTCAACATATACTTCCTCCATAATATAAACATTTAGAAAATCACTTTTTACATCCATTTGATAAATTTTAAAACCTTTAATGCAAGCAAAGACTAAGAGTACTGTATTGCTTCCAATCTTGCCACTGGAGCTTATGTTTCCTCATAATCAATACCTTCTTCTTGATTATAACCTTTGGCTACAATCTTGCTTTGTTTCTCACAATGATTGCTGATTCATCAAGTTTGTTTTTGAAAACCCATTTGGTTCCTATGACCAAGTGATCTTTAGGTCGAGGAACCAAATCCCAAACTTGATTTCTTCAGAATTGATTTAATTCTTCTTGCATAGCAATCACCCAATCATTGTCACATAAAGCTTCTTCCATATTAGAAGGTTCAATCTCAGAAATAAAAGCAGAAAAAGTTACCTCATTGAGAATTCTATTTCTGGTTTTGACACCTTCGTAAATATCTCCAATTACTTGATCAATTGGATGATCTTTAATATGTCTCCATGCTTTTGGTTGAGCATGATCATCAACATCTTCTATATTTTGAAAATCATTTGTTTCAAGATCATTCTCTTTTGAAATCGTTCTATTTTTCTTTATGAAATCCATTTCTTCTTCATTAAAATGCTTTGTTTGAGAATCAAGTTCATCAAACACAACATGAACAGATTCTTCAACTATGTATGTTCTTTTATTAAAAACTCTATATGCTTTACTTCTATTAGAATATCCTAGAAATAAACCTTCAGCAGACTTTGAATCAAATTTACCTAAGTTTTCTTTACCATTGTTGTTAATGAAGCACTTGCATCCGAAGATGTGTAGATAAGCAAGATTTGGCTTTCTCCCTTTGTAGAGTTCATATGGTGTCTTTCCAAGTGACTTGCGAATGTATTCTCGATTTGAAATATAGCATGCAGTACTCATTGCATCTACCCAAAACACTTGTGACATTTCTTTTTCATTAAGTATTGCTCTTGCCATTTCTGTGAGGACTCTGTTCTTCCTTTCTACTACTTCATTTTGCTAAGGTGTTCTAGGTGCAGAGAAGTTGTGATCTATTCCCTCATTGTTACAGAAATCTTCAAAGAGTTGATTATCAAATTCTTCTCCATGGTCTGTCCTGATAGAAACAATAGAAATACCTTTTTCATTTTGGACCTTCTTAGCAAACATAATAAATTTGACAAATGTTTCATCTTTTGATGTAATAAATATAGTCCATGTAAATCTTGTAAAATTATCGACAATTACTAAAGTATATAGATTTCCTCTAAAAATTTTTACTCTTGCTGGACCTACCAAATCCATATGAAGTAATTGTAAAGGTTTGGAAGTAGAAATCTCATACTTTATTTTGAATGAAGATTTAGTTTGTTTGCCTTTTTAACATGCTTCAAAAATCATGTTATCTTTGAATTTTAGTTTAGGAAGACCAACAACTAAATCTTTTCTAATCAGTTTGTCGATTTGGTTCATATTAACATGAGCCAGACGCTTATGCCATGACCAACTCTCCTCTAATCTGCTAAAAGAACAATTTTCAGAAGAATTTGAATTTAAATCAATAGTATAACAGTTACCGTCCCTTTGAGCTCGGATCTTTGCCTTGATAGATTCTTTGTTAAGCGGTAAATCCTTCTTGTTTACTATCAAGCATTCTTTTAAATCAAAAATCACCCAGTTATCTCTATCAGTGCTTTGACTCACACTCAAGAGGTTGTGGCATAATCCTTCAATATAATATACATCATTGATTTGAACACCATCGGATTTTCCCACTTCATCAATTCCAGCAATACGTCCAAATTTATTACCTCCAAAAGTTACCTTTCCTTCTTCTCTGGTTTCTAGCATGGTGAACTTATTTTTTTCACCAGTCATGTATCTCGAGCATCCACTATCAATGTACTACTTGTTTTCTCATGATACTTTGAGACATACCTAGAGTAAGGTGATCAGGTTTTAGGTACCCACACTTTCTTGGGTCCTTTGTGGTTAATATGCATTACTTTTGGCACATGTGTCCCTTTCGAAACCCATTTATATGTACCACTGACTTGTCCTTTTCTAAAATAAAATGATAAAGTATAATGTCCTTTCCTATTACAATAACTACATGATGCAAATGGATTAGATGTATGCACAAAATTCTTAAAATAATTGAGATAAGTTCTACTACCATTCTTCTTATTTCCTCTATTTTTATCGTGATTTGATTTATATCCAATTCCAGATTTATCAAAGGAAACTCTCTGAGATTTTAGAATAACTTTAAGAGTTTCACTTCCTTTAATAAATCTTTCCACAGTTTTTGTTAAATTACTTATTTTCTTATCTTTTTCTTCACATAATGCACATGATGATATGACAGTATTTTCTAATTCTTTTACTTTCTTCTTATAACTAACCATTTCTTTAGCTACCTTGATGAATTTAGTATGCAATGCATTATATTCAGATAATAACTCATCATAAGTAGGTTCAGAATCACTTACCTCGGAATCCGATTCTTCTTCTTTGGCTACCAAGCATAGATTTGCAACTTTGTCGTTGTCACTTTCTTCATCCGACGAGCTATCACCCTATATAGATTATATGTATGCTTTCTTCTTCTGCTTCTTCTTGTCTTTATTTTTGAAGCATTCGGATTTGATGTGTCCAGGCTTCCTACATTCATAGCATACTATCTATTGTTCCTTGTTTTCTTTCTTTCTTGGTCCACCTTGATAATTTTTGAAGTTCTTTTGGCCTCTTCTATAGAACTTCCTGAATTTTCTCACGATCATTCCCATGTCATCATCATCAGGAACATCTTCATTTTCAAAAGATTCTTCTTCCTTGATAGCTTTAAATGCAACTTCTCTTTTCTTTTTATCATCAAACTCTTCTAGTTCCTTCTTAAATCTCAATTTCCCTTCACACTCAGAAAGGCTACCAAAGAGAGCCGCTACGGATCTCATTAACTCTCCTTTAGCTTATTCGATAGCTGTCACCTTTGCTTCCCATTCTTTCATAAGAATATTAAGAATCTTTCTTACCTGGGAATTTTGGTCAAATGATTTCCCAAGTACAGATAGTTGATTAACAAGATGAGTATATCTAAGTTGAAATTCTGAGATTCTTTTCCCAAGTTTCATGTGAAATAGATCATACTCTGTAATTAAAGTATTGATTCTATTTTCTTTGATTCCGGATGTGGCTTCGTGAGCGATCTCAAGAGCATCCCACATATCTTTGGTTGTTGAAGGAGTGCAGATACAGAAATATTCCTTTGGACTAAGTGTACTTTGTATCATTAAAATAGCTTTACTCTTTAACTTTACTAAACTCTTGTCATCTTTGTTAAACTCCTCTGGACTCTTTTTCATGACTCCATATTTGATTTTCTTCATTGGAATATAGTCACCGTCTTGTATCACATTCCATAGGCCATATTTGTTAGCCATCACGAACACTCTGAATTTAGCTTTCCAGAATGAAAAATGTTCTCCAGCAAAACCAGGAGGTCTAGTGATTGAAGCCCCATCTGGAAGGATGCTCTCACCCATTGTTGCCATTTACCGAATCCTTCTCAAGCTGTTAGGCTCTTCGGAGAAGACCTCACTCTGATACCAAATGAAGGAGGTAAACTTCACCCAAGAGATGGGGTGAATTGGGTGATGTGATAAATTTTTTGGTTGATGTGGTGATATGACAATAGTTGTAGATAGAGTAGAGTTGAAAAGATTAGTACCCAGAGAGTTATACTAATTCGGCCCAAAAACCAGGCCTACGTCCAGTCCTCAAAGATCAATACCTACTGAAATTTTCACTATGCTTCCAAGATTCAATGGGCTCTCAAAATGCCGTAAAACAACAATCGTCCTTGAATGGACTACGAGCAGAAATATTCTAACACTCAAAAATTTCTCTCCCCTTACGACAAGTCTTACGTGCAGAAAAACAAACCTATGACCTTTCTCTCTTGCTTACGTATACAAGTCTTATGAGCAGCAACGTTCTCTCCAGCTTACACCAGTGTAAGTCTTACGAGCAGCAACGTTCTCTATTGCTTGTATCTTGTAAGTCTTATAAGCAGAAAGTCCTATTAGAAATTCTCTCAACTGCTTCTCTTGTAAGGATATCTACCCTCTCAAGGTCCCAATACCTTGAGATCAAATGAAAATAGAATTTAAAGTATATACAGACTCTCTTACAGAGCAAATATGATAAACACTAAAGAACGGTATGAATACAGAGAAAATGTGAATAACAAAGACTCATGAATTTGCTTGTGTGAATTCTTATTCTTGGTTCGTATCGATGATCTCTAAAGCTCTGTATTTATAGGCAGTTGATTTTACCCGTTAAATAATAATCATTGTGGAGCGGAGCATTTTACTGTGGAACTGCATGCGTACATTTGAAATCTTTGAACGTGGTAGGTATGTGCTTGGTTGGTCGTAATGATGTTATCTATCATTTTTTGACTTCCTATGTGCTTTTCTAATTCAAACATTCAAACTCTTGTATCACACTTGTAATATATGTTAAATGATGTTATATAATAATAATAATAAGTAGAAATAGAATGAATAAATAACATTAACCATATTCGGATTGAATGCTGTAAGACTGGTGTGATTTGGCTTCTGGCAGAGCATCACTCTAGTGCTAAGAGGGCTCACTCGAGTGCAATACCATATTTCTCTTCTTGCTTCAGTTTTATACTTGCACTTCTATGTGATTTTGAGAGAGTGCATTTTCACACTTGTGAGTGATATGGGACCTCACTCGAGTGCACCTTCATTTTACACTATGAGCCACATCTCTGGACAACACTCGCATCCCACTTTATCAAGAGTGTGATTTTGCACTTACAGGTGATGTGGGTCCTCACTCGAGCATACTTACTCTCACTCGAGTGAACAGAATATTCTTCTATAAGATACTCTTTGTCTTCAGCACTTGCATCAGAATGAAGAGAGTTAGATATCTCACTCGCGGGTACTGAGGTATCACTCGGGTGCAGATTTCTCTACTCGAGCATACTTTCTCCTTCATGTACTGGGTGACTCTCAGGCAAACACTTGTTATTCCTCACTCGCTTGGACTCGAGTGTAAATTACATTCTCTGGTTATCTTGCTCTAGGGTAAGCACTTCATGTGTCATACTTGTAAGGACTCAGGTGCACTCAAGGCTATCACTCGAGTACGAAGTCTGTGATCGAGTGAGAAGATGATATCCGACTCTATCATTGCTCTATGTCAAACACTTTATGTCTAACACTTGCATGTGCTTGAGTACAAAATAGCTTAATGCTTGAGTGCTAGCTCTATTACTTGAGTGCATCAGTAAAACTGACAGTAAACACTTCTAAACTTTGTGAAATACATTTGGTAATATTTTTAACTATTGCAAAGTATGAACTTCTTATCACAACACACAATAATCTTTTGTTATCATCAAAACTTGGAATCTAACAATAAGTACAACCATTGTATACCATGTTGTGCTATATAATCGTTAGGTTATGTTCTCCTAAAGAGAACAACATATCTAAATGTGAATAACATTGCTCTAGAATTGACAAATGGCCATGAAAGGCATCATTGATAAATTGAATAAGGGGGAGGAATTGAATGGTGACAACTGGGACATCTAGCACTGTAAGGTGCAATACATTTTGGAGGAACAAGAGGCTCTTGAGCCACTAACCACTATTTTGGTGGAAATTGAATCTGGGATGACTACTCAGCATAAGAGAAACTTGAAAGTTTTCCAAGCATGGAAAAAGAAGAACAGCATTATGAGAGTCAACTTATGAAACACTGTGGAGAATGACTTGATATGCCAATATAAGAAATACTAAACTGCTCAAGCTATGTGGGTTACACTCAAGGATAAGTTTGGTGGCATATCAACCACTAAGCTTAGAAGGTTGACAATCAAGTTTGATACCTATAAGCTTAAAGCGAATACTCCTATGAAGCAATATCTGAGAGAGAAGTCCAATATGATTAGAGAACTTCAGGAAGCAAGACACACTTTGACTCATGAATAGCAAGTTCAGGTTGTGATCAGGTTACTTCCTTCTAGCTAAGAGCACATGAAAGTAAACTTGACTCATAATGACAACATTGTCACTTTTAATGATGTAGTTAAACATTTTGAACTTGAAGATGAACACCTAAAGGCATATAAGGCTTCTGGACAAGCCTAATACACTAAAAATGCAGGTCCTTCTAATGTAAAGCTCAATTCCAAAAAGGGCAAGAAATCTCATAAAAGAGGCAAGAAGGATAGCTCTATGTTCAAAAACATCAGACAGCAATTCAAGAATAATGGAAAGAAAGGCGACAAGTGTTTTGCCTGCCAAAAAATGGGTCACTTCACATGGGACTTTACCATGTGAAATAACTGTGAAAAGGTACTAGTGGATTTTGTGAATTCATATATTTCTTTTGTTTTAAGTACTTCTTTTCTAACAGAACCTATTTTTTCTTCTTGGATTTTAGACTCAAGCTCAACAGACCATGTGACGAGGGATCAAGGATCCTTCATGGAATACCGTCGGTTACCACATCTAAGCAAATGGCTTTATATGGGCAACAATACAAAGATCAAAATCAAAGGAATTAGCACCTACAAGTTAGCTTTATGTGGTAAGAAGACTTTGATCCTACATAATGTTCTTGATGCAGTATCTCTTTATGAGACACAAGAACAAGGCAGTACATAACAAACTCAAACTAATGATCCTCAATCATCTCAATATTTCAATTTGAGTGGGAGATTAGAAAGGTCTTTACCAAGGCCTAGGAAAAAGAAGCGAAAGCGACAAGAAGTACCCATAAGGAGGAATGACTGGGGAAATTTACCCAAAAGATGCTTCTCAATAGAAGGAGAAGCACTTATTGTTACTTTAGATAGAGATAATGAGCCACGTTCTATTCAAGAAGCCTTATCAGGTCCTGCTAAGGATGGATGGAAGAATGCAATGGAAGAGAAAATTGATTCAATGAAAAAGAATCAAGTTTGGGAACTAGTTGATCTACCAAAAAGGTGAAAAGCCATTGGAAACAAATGGGTTCTCAAAATAAAAAGAAAAATTGATGGATCAATTGACAAAAATATGGCTCGATTGGTTGCAAAGGGGTACACACAACAGGAAGGTATTGATTACAAGTATACCTTCTCACTTGTTGAACGTTTCAATTCTATAAGACTTATTCTAGCAATAGTAAATAGTTTAGATCTAGAACTGTATCAGATGGATGTAAAAATTGCATTTCTAAACGGTGATCTGGATGAAGAAATTTATATGGAACAACCATTAGGTTTCATTAAGAAAAGAATGGAGAGCAAAGTTTGCAAAATCAAGAGGTCTATTTATAGACGAAAACAATCATCCAGACAGTGGTATTTGAGGTTTCAAAGAGTGATAACCTCTTATGATTTTCAAATGATTGAAGAGAACCACTTCTCTACATTACGTAGTTTGAGGGTAATTTTGTGATATTATCTTTATATGTAGATGACATACTATTGGCTGAAAATAGTCTAAATTTCATTTTAGCTATTAAAGAATGGTTATCCTCAAATTTTGAGATAAAAGACATAGGTAAAGCAGAGTATATACTTGGAGTTAAAATTCAAAGGGATCGCTCTAAAAGAATTCTCTCTCTTTCACAAGAGAATTACATCAAGAAAATTCTTGAGCGATGCAATATAAAAGACTACAATCCCTTAGATACCCCAGTAGCTTCTGGAGTAACCTTGAGTCTTGATATGTGTCCTAAAACTGAGTCAACAAAGAAGAAAATGGGAAGGGTTCTTTATGCTAGTGTCGTTAGAAGTTTAATGTACACAATGATGTGTACAAGGTCAGATATTTTTTACTCTATTGGATTGGTTAGCAGATTCCAATCAAATCCTGGTGAGCAATATTGGAAAGTAGTAAAGAGGATTTTGAGATACTTGAAGGGCACATCAGATTATGCACTATGCTATCATGGAAGCAATCTATGCTTGGTTGGATACTCCGATACTGATTTGGGTGGAGATGAAGTTGGACGAAGATCGACTTCGGGATACACCTTCTTGCTGAACAATGGCACCATATGTTAGAGCAGCAAGAAGCAGACATGCATTACCTTACATCCTATGGAAGCTGAGTTCGTGGCATACACCTCAACAATGCAAGAGGCTATATGGCTCAAGAGATTTATTGAACACCTTGGATTTGGAAATGAAAGCACAAATCCAGTATTAGTGTATTATGACACTAATGCAGCCATAGCCTATATGAAGGATCCCAAATATCATAGCAAGATCAAACACATAGATATAAAGCATAATTTTGTAAGAGATTATGTAGCATAGAAAGTTGTTACTATATAACATAGTTTTACCAAGAGTATGGTCACAAAGCCCTTAACCAAACCAATAGCCAAGGAAATATATGACAAACATGTGAAAGCTATTGGGATGTACAAAATGTAAAATTGCAGACACTATGTAGTATGTTTATGATTAATGAAAATATTTCTTCATAAAATTTTATGTGTCTATATAAAGGTATACAATGTCTAGTATGTCGTACAGGCAGGTAAAGTTGGCTCTCTCACATGAGCAACTGCCCTTGATATTCAGGAGGAGTATGCAAAGATGAGACAGTTGTGTTCGCCAGTAAAGTAGCAAGAATGCTAATATGGTAGAGAAGAAACATAAATTATGTCGCCTCAATAAGAGTGTAGTATGTCAAGATAAGATCCAATAAGATATAAATATAAATATGGATCAAATCATGAACGCCCACTTCCATTATGCCTGTTGTCAGATAACAAATTCTTCAACATTGAAGTCATGAGAGATAAATGGAGTAGAAGAATTTGGGTTTAGATACTGGGAGTATCTAAACTTATGTCTGTATGGTATTACTAATAAGATTTAAAATGACATACACTCTTATAGTGCAAGAGTAACACCGTAGCATATGATTCATACCATATGTGCGAAAGAACCACAAATAGGAAGCAAGTGAATGGATCCTTACTTCAATGCTGTATGAGTCACAAAAGATTAAACACTTCTGTGATGTCCTTTGACTTTGACATTATCATGGAGGTATATTTCAGCGATTGCTACCTTAACATTTGTCCTATGATCACGACTGATACGATCCAAGGTATGATGTTAAGAAAGCAGCTGATGCACATCAAAATGATTTATGAGCAAAAGGAAGATTACCTAGAATATACACACCTATGCTGTGTCTGAGACATGTTCCTTATGATATTAATATTGGTAATTTCATAAGTATGGATATTAACACTACTACAAAAGAGGGATTTAACGGCGCCCCTTTTTTGACTCTTCTTTGAAGAAGCACCGTAGATAATATCTTTTTAAAAATAAAAGTTTAGAAGCTACGACACTTCCTAATATAAGAGCCAAAGCTTAGTATTAGGCTTGTACGACACTTTCTTAAACAAGCGTCACACAAAACATTTATTTATAAAAATAATGAAAGTACAAGCTACCGCGCTTTTTTGAAAAGCATCATAGCTGGAATAATTTTTTAGCATTTTTTTATTTGAAAAAACCGATATCTGGTACTTAAAAATAAAGTGCCAGATAAGGGTGGGAGTAAGTCAAAAAAATTAAATGAAGCTGACATTTATGATAATGCATTATTATACAGAATCTCGTGTTGTAGTAAGTCAAAAGGATTGTAGCAAGTCAAAAGGATCCTAGTAGAATAGAGAAAATAAGCCTTCAATTAACATTTAAATAGAGAATACTCTTTCTTAGTAATTCCTTTGTTATTAAGCATTAATTATCCTCTATATTCGTATTATTTCAAAAACAAGAAAAGTGGTATATTAAAACAATGTTTTAGAGATCTTTGTCTTTTTTTAAAAAATTTATCAAAAAAAATAGCACTGGCCAGCGCTTTCTAAAAAAGTGTCAGAAAAGTGCCAGCCAAGGGCTAAGTGCCTTAGTCGGTGCTTGCATGAGAAGCGCCAACTAAGGCCACATATATTAAAACATGAATATAATAGGAACCATAGGGGTGCCTTGAATATTTAAGGCACCCACATGGTATTGGAAATTGTGCCCTAATAGCCAATCATTGTACTTTGAACATTATTATTTTAATGAAATTTCTCCATTCTGTTATCATATTATTTGTATGTTAACTGTGATAATTGTATCCTTGGATAATTCATGAAGATTGTCCTAAAATGTCCCTGGTCGGTCATCTATGTAGGAGCAGAGATGAAATAAGACCAGTATGACTTTGATAAGATATAGAGATACGAATCAAAGTCTTAGGCACTTGTAAGAGTACAAGGTGCTGGACCGACCCACTATGAGAAAGCTACATGGATCAACTCATAAGTTTTTCTCATGTATAACCACATCACAATGCCCTTAGATCTGAGGTAATCATGAATTTCTACATGAGAGTTGCTAAGCTTTGAACTAGTCAAAAGTCACTTTTGACCGAGTGATGATAAAGGCTATGATCGGGCTTGGTGGTTTTTCATGCAGAGGAATATGAATGATCAAGATGGAATTTGTCCCTTACATTAGTAAGAGATATTACTGGGCCCCTCGATGAGTGAGTCTGAGAAATGTATGGCCATATTACAATGGAAAGGAGTTTCCATTTCTATTGTCAGGCTACTCAAGAATCGAGAAAGTAATGGTCAGGAACAAGAGGATGACATTATCCATGCCCTATCCTTGATCGATATATCGTGTGACAAAAGGGACGTGACATGGTTGTATGACAGGTTGCATCGTGATAACGATCCTCATATGATTTAGGTAGTCGTAATGTCTTACTAGAGGCCGCTTGCGACTTTTGGATTAGTATAGTTATTGGCCCACTGCCAACTTCATATAGGCCTACAAGGTCGCACACAAGAATGGCCCAACATGAGATAATGTTTAATTTAGGGTGGACAAATTTTATATTTATATATATATAATATAAAATTCGTTAATAATATTATATAGATATATATTTTCAAAATACATATCTTATATTATATATATATATATATATGTGTGTATATATTATATGATATTATTATATTGTGTTAGTTTTAAATTTAATTTATTAAGATATATTAAATTTAATAATTAACATAATAGAGATATAGTATCTCAAATTTAATTTATGAAGATAAATTAAATCTGATGGCTCTTTATTTGGATTAAATAAATAGGTTAAATTAAAACTGTTAGACATATTTAATTTAAACTGAATTTATTTAATTAGCTCATCAAGATAATTAATTGTTGATTAATTTTGAAATTAATGATGATTAATTTTGAAATTTGAATATAGCCATCATAGGTTATAAACTTGATAGAGCAGATATATTCATACACGCTTGAGAATTCAAAGCCGCAAAGGAAACCCTAAAAACATTGGAGGTGCTAGACTCAATCTCGGTTGGAGAGTATTCGTGTGGATACTGGTAGAGGAAGCGGACCTAACATGTTGGCTCCTAGAGATCGTGAAAACCCTAAGTTGAAAAAGGTACAAGTTCTTTCTAACCCGATTTAAACGCCGTTGATAGATCCTCGATTAGGATCGGTAAAATTTTTAAAATTCTTCCGCTATGCCTACCGATCCTAACACATAGTGCCTTGAAATATACAGGCTATATGTGGTGCCGTGAATATATTTAAGGTCACTTTTGCATTTGTTGTTTGCTTTTTTTTTTAAATTAGGAAGTTATGGCGCTTTGACAAAAAATGTCATAGCTTCTATACAAATTGCTATTTAATTTTCTCCCCCCAGCATTTTCATTTTCATTTTCATTTTCATCTTCTCGTGTTCCCTCTTGCTCTCCCATTTCCCAGAACATTACAATATAAAGTTTCCTTTCCCATGTGTTTTTTTTTAATTTCCTTAGCCTCCTTTAAAATCTCTCTAGTGTGTAATTTGTTTCTCAACATTTGGTTCACATTTTCTTTTTTGGTTAAAATCTATCATGAGTCTTATATGTGTGCTCATAATTTTTGTTTAGGTATTTATTTAAAGTGTCAACTCTGTCTTCTTGAACTTCCTATACATTGTAAGTTTTTTAATTTTTGAGCTTACAAATATAATAATCTTAGTTTAACTCATTATGTGTATGATTTTTATGTAGTATTATGAAGATCAATGTTGTGCCCAATTGACTGACCAACAAGTGGATGAAATCACTGAGGAATAGTGTGAATATATGATCAGGCAATTAGTTAATATTTTGGTACATACGTTAGGTTGTTTCTTTGCCTATTCTTATGTTGTTTATTCCCTTAAGATTAGTTGTACAATTACATTAATTGTAATTACATACATCTAATACTAATTTTATGAATTAGTTATGTGTTATTTCATTCTGATTTAGTTTACTTTTTTCCTATTCATATTGTAACTTGTTGTGGATTTTAATTGGCTGGGTTTAAGGAAACAATTACATAAAATAATAAAAAAAATTATTACCTATTACGGCACTTCTCCCCAGAAGTGCCATAAGTGGTATATATCTCCTACGACACTTCTGGGGAGAAGGGCAGTAGGAGATATATACCTCCTGCACTTCTCCCTATAAGCACCATAAGAGGGCCTCCCTTCCTATAGCATTTCTACGGAGAAGCACCATAGCAAGGATTTTAAAAAAATAACGCAAGCTACAGCGCTTTCAGAAATTAAAGAAGCGCCATAGCTTACTTTTACGGCACTGGAAGATGTGGCGCTTAGGAAGCACCATAGTATTCATAAAAATAAGCGCCATTTATTACATTCATTTGTAGAAGTGTAAGCATATAAAAAGACGATCTAAGTTTTATCTTAGCTTGAGAGGGATTAGATCTGCCGAATGAAAGTGCAAATTGGTAAAATCTAGGACATATGAGGCATAATATTAAAATTCAAACTACACAGAGAAAGGTTGTCTTGTGTTGGTCCTATTAAAGGGATTCATAGTATGAGCACCTAGGAGACATCATGCCAATACGATGACTACAAAGCACCTAGTATGAAAGTAGGAAGAGAGAGACAAGGCTCATGGTATCTAATCCACCAAGTGAGCAGGAAATGTTGGGAATTGGGCTTAGTCCACCAATTAGGCCCAAATCCTTTGACCTTGGGGCTAAATACCCAAATTTTTGTGGGATATTTGTTTGTAATATTCCCAATCTTTCAAATTAAAAACTTTTGGGAATAGTTTCCTCGTATGTTTTAGGTAGAACAGTTTTTAAGATACGTGTGTGTGTGAATAAAAGTGAAAAAATGCACATAACAGAGGTAGCAGAAAAACCTCCCTTCCAAAAATTTTCTCTTCTTTCTCAGTGAATTTGTTGTGTATTATAGCCGGTATCTGAGTAATCCAATTCGTGTGGGTACCTCAAGAGTACAAAACGACACTTCAGGTACTTCCAAAACCTTACAGTTAAGTTAGTTAATGTGACGTATTTTTTAAAACACCATAGTCATCATCTTCCCTAATTTTTTCATTCACTATCTTCCTTGATTATTGTTAAGGGAGCATCAATATGAAGTTAGGAAAATATTGATGAATATGAAAACTATGTCTTATATTTAAGACAAAATTCAACTCCCCAAATATGTCTTATATTAAAAATTGGAGGGAGTAATTTGTTGTAATATACCTATTCTATCCTTGGTGAATTAGGGCCACCCCAACCTAATACAAGTGGGGTTATTATGTAAATAAGACATAATATGGGTCTAATGTGAAGTTTTATCTTTATGATTCAATAGTCAAATAAGAGTAACTATCTATATTTGTTATAAGGAATCATATGGATTTGTGGGTGTCAATTTTGATACACAGACTAAAAACTTCTATAAAAACTTCTCTCCCTGGCTCTATTCCCTCCGATGGTGAATCTACCATATAAACGTGATCAAAGTCCATATTGATGCTCCAATCTCATGTGTGTACTTCAAAGAATCAGTTTGATTTCATATACGACCTAAAACCCTTCATAATGAAACCCCCCCAATTAAAGGAGAGAATTGAGAAGGTATAAAAAATGTTAGAGTAAATTAAAGTAACAGCATAAATAAGTTACTCATACATGAGTTTTTTACTATTGGCTAAAAAAAAGTTCAAATATGAGTTAATCCATGCATTATCTATCATAGTTCATCATGAAGGATGATTAAAACTCATCAAAATACTTATCAAACAAGCTCTTACATGCAAAGATCGTTAGATATGTTGTTCATTCTTATTATTAGCATCATCATCAACTTCTTCAGTAGCAGTCTTTTCATCCTCAACCTTCTCTTTTACTTTTCCTTTTGTTCTTCTTATGTGTTTCCTTTTTCGCCTAGCTCTGTAAATTGAGTACTTTCTTCTCTTCTTTGGCCTCTCTTGTATTGCTACTCCTTCGTTGTTTTCCTAGTTCACAATTCATAGTCATGTGCCAACAAATCAATCCAATAATTAACTTCATTCCCTTCTTTCAAACTAACATATTACTTGTATTAATCTTGTCTTTTCAAACTCAAACAATCAAGGGATTTTACATACGAATTCATTTAAACAAATTAAGAATAGGGAGTTCCAGTGTAAGAAATAACAACATATTCATACTGATCAATTGTTATTAGGATTTTTTGGTGATTATACTCCTTCCATGATACCTCACAATGATTTTCCCTTAAGAAAAATATCAATTGAGTAGACTAATTAATTAAGTTGGACATCTTTCAGCTCACAAAAGTAATCATCCCAGCGATCTTATAAACTCAAAGTTAAATAGATGTAACAATATGCAAGATTACAATTTTTTATTAGGACCAATGCATGTGAGCTCTACGTCTCATACCAATTTGGCTTTAAATTCTACTACTCAAAGATATGTATGTAAGGGGAAAATATTTATGTGACGAACTAAACTGAAGAGCTTATATCTCTCTATTACGTCTCATACCAACATTAATGCCACTTCTCTTTATTACGTACACACAAAATAATGAATATATGCACGTGTAATTTACATGGACACTTTTTTATAAAGGTTAAGGATTAAGTGAATTCACTATCAAAAAAATGCAATTTAGTAGTAGTTAAAAAGGTATATTACAAACAACATTAGTGTCAACCGCTACAAAATACACTGTTGTAAACATTTTTGTAGTGGTTTTGTACTCAATAAATAAAACCGCCACTACATTTGTAGCGGTTTGTTCCAACCACTACAAAATTCAAATGTGATAACTCATCTTTTGTTAATATTGTAGCGGTTTTATAACCAGTACAAATGTTGGCGCCACAATTTTGTGTGGCGGGAAATGAAAAATGAAAATTTGGCTAAATGTTTGTAATGGTTACAAAACTACTACTAAAATGAAATTGTAAATTGTAAAAAAATGGCACCAAAAGTTAGGAGCGATTGGATAACCGCTACTAATATCACATGAAATTTCAAACTTGGTGCCAGAAAGTTAGTCCCATTTTTGTTTTTAAATTTGTAGCGGTTGTATTTCTTAAAACTGCTACAAATATTTTGTGAAATTTAAAAAAAATAATACAATTATCTATCTCCATTTTTATAATATAGGATTGAATAGTTTATTATTTAAATAGTTTAACTTAATAGTAGTTATTATTTAAAAAGAATGATTTAATTAAATTGGATAAGTATAAACTTTATATCGGTAAGATAACCAAGGGCGGATAGTTCAGATTTAGGTTATGGTTGGTTGTCATATTTTGATTGGGGATCACTGCTTATTCAGTAAATATTATTTTGGATACAGTTGTATACGTAATCCCCTAATTGGGAATTTGTAAACCCTTAGTTGATATATGAAACTCCGGGGCTATCGGGATTTTGTTGTACACTCTGATATATAAATGTGATTTAACTGCGCAGGGTAATTATATTCGAATTGTGAAATTTGAGACCTGGTTTAAAAGAGATTTTGAAAGAAATTGTTGAAAACCCTACCATGAGGATGGGATTGAAATAAGTCTTGTTTAACTATTGGTCTCTAATCCATCTTAATTACATATTTTGAATCATAATTACGGTTTATAAGGCAGGGGGTTACATATGTGCCAGCAACTTCTCAGTTACCGTTAGTTCAAAGTTCTCAATTCCTCTAACTAGTTTACCAACACGAGGGATAAATTCTCCTAATATTGACACAGGTTCAGGATAATCATCTACAAGAGGCAAGCAGTTGAAAGCCGTCTCAATGTCATCAAAGTACCTTGAACAGAAATACAAGGCCTTATCCCGTATATAACCTTTAGCTATAGAACCTTCTAGCCATGCCTTATTCCTTATTTAAAATTTTAATTTCCCAAAAAACCTACAAAGTAAAGAAGGGGAAATGATACTAAATTCTGAGAAGGGTGACTAGCAAACATAGGAACTAACAATGAGGAACATGTATAAAATGAGTACCTTTCAATAGGATACATTCACCGATATTGAACTAGGCCAGCGATCTTTGTTTCATGAACAAGGTGGACTATAAGGTCAACTATTACAGTGAAAAAGGATGGAGGAAAGATCATCTCTAAATGACAAAGCATAAGATGACTTTGGATTGCAACCGATCCAGCTCCTCAATGATCAAAACATTGGAACACAACTTCTGAAAGAAAGAACAAAGCTCCACTAAAATAATGGACACATCAGGAGGAAGTGCATTCTTTATAGCAAATAGAAGTAACTGTTGCATAAAAAATGTAAGTCAAGATTCTTCAGCCCTATAACCTTTCGAGCCTGCATGTAAATATATCGTGAAATGTTGCTTGAATACCCATCAGGAACTTTTATTTTTTCAATGTCGCGAGGATGACTTCCTTGTTCGATTTTGTGAGGACGAACTTTGCCAGTTGAAATTTGTCATGCTCATCTAGCCAGTGTCTTCACGTACTCCCATGTCACATAAATCTTTCCTCACTTGAAGATGATCTTTTGACTTGCCGAGTTGGTTAAGTAGCCTATATAGCACATTGTTGCAAAAAAAATTTTAATGTGCATGACATCAAGACTGTGGCGAAGTAAATTAGATTTTCAATATGGAAGAGTGAAGAAAATGCTTATCTTCCACCATTATTGAGGAGCAAAAGCAGAAGTCCTACCCGTCTTTCGCCTTGCTTTTGCTGCATCGTCTCTTTTTCCAAACTCAAATTCAACATCCTCAAGTTGCTGTAAGATATCTGCACGGGATAAAGTCTGAGGTGGTCTTTTTTTTTGTTTCCTGTTGAAGTGATTAATTTGCAATCTAAACTTGTGCTTTCCATCGAGATACCTTTGATGCCTTATGAAGCATCACTTTCAGCTGTGGGGAAGGCGTACTGCGTCAAAGTCAAAATTGCAAGTTGGACACGTTGACCCTGTATACACATTCCACTCGGATAATGTTCTCAAGCCAGGAAAGTCACTAAGCGTCCACATCAAGGCTGCATGCAAGTTGAACAATGTCTTCTCGTATGTGTCATATGTCTCAATGCCGACATTTCACAGGTCAAGCAATTCAACAATAAGCAATTGGAGATACACATCGATGTCATTACCCAGTCCCTTTTTTCCTAGAATGATCATAGATAAAATGGATGAGCTTTGTTTCATAGACATCCAGGGGGATAAGTTGGAAGGAACTAAGACTACCCATCAAATACTATCACTTGTGCTAAGATTCCCAAATGGATTGAAAGCAAGGCAAACATTTCTGGGGTCAACTGCAAAAGATGGAAAGTCCTTGTCAAATGTTTTCTAAGTGTTTGCGTCCCAGGGATGTCTTAATTTCCTATCTTCATTCTTATCAACTTCATACCACTACATGGGCTCCACCATTTTGGAAGATATAAACAATCTTTTTAGGCGTGGCTTCAAAGGGAAGTATTTGAGAATCTTTGCAAGTTTCTTCTTCTGCCTTTTACCCCTTCTGAATTGTCTTGTATCTTGATATGTGACATCACTTACAAGTCTTCTTGCTGGAATTGTCTCCCTAATACATCATATAATCATTGGGGCATGCATCAATTTTTTGGTAGTTTAAGCCCAATCTATTAAGAATCTTCTTGGCCTCATAGAATGATGTAGGAATCTCTATGTCGAGGAACACATCTTGCAATAATTCCAGCAACATCAACATTCACTTATCTATGATTCCACACAGGCACTTGATATGATATAATTTGATCAAGAAAGATAATTTCGAGTATTTTTGAAAACCTTGATATAAAGGATTATTAGTTTCATTCATTAAGCTAAACAAATATTGAGCTGCTTCAGTCCTCACGAACACCAGCTCTAAACCCTGCACTTCTTTGTTGAAGTTGTCATCTTGAAAACCAAACACATCACGCATAGCATCATTAATAAGATCATCTTTATCTACTTGAACTCCTACTTGTGAACTTTGAGGAACAGCATCATCATATCTCATTCTCGGTTTCTCACCATGAACTCCCTAGAATGTATAGTCTTCTGAGAAAGGCTTCACAAGTAAATGTTCCTTAACAACTTGTCGTGCATGCCACTTCTTCAATTTGCATCTCTGATACGAACAGACGATCTTACCATTATAGCTGGAGTAAGAGTAGGTGAAATCTAAGAAATTGTTTAATTCATACAAATATTCTGGAGAATTACATGGCAACCTAATCCATGACTTATCCATATCTAGTGACAAAATTTAGCAAGAAGATGAGTGAATACAGAATAATGGGTACTCGGAAGCTTATATTCAAATCTTACAACGTCAAACAATTTGTAGTGGTTCCAAAACCGCTACCTTAAAATCTACTAGAACATTTTTGTAGCGGTTGTATTTAAATAAGCAGCTACAAAAAGGACAACCATTAGCGGGATATAAAATTCAAAGTTCAAATGTTTGACAAATTGTAGTGGTTACACACAAAAAACTGGTACAAACGTTCAAGCCCATTTATAGGAAATAAACTTTCAAATTTTAAAATTTAAATTTATAGCGGTTCCTGTTCACCAACCATGGCCAAATATTCAATTTTGATTTCATGCAAATAGTGGCATAGGAAAATCATAGATCAGGCATTCAAGATAGTAGTTCTTTTTGGTAATGACAAGAGCCGCAAATTTATATTTCACAATATTTAACATAATTCAAACTAATGCAAGAAAAGGGCATTCATAAAATATGAAATATAAAAATGCAATATAATAACATGAATTACATAAAGACATGAAATAAGTCATAAAGTAAAATTACAAAAAAATTAAAACCTGAAGCCATTTAGTTCTCATGGCTTCAGGCCAAGTAATATCATAATAAGAAATTAAATCTATATGGCTTATGACCATTTATCTTCTGGATAAATAAAAGTTTAACATGGCCTTTAGCCATTTATCTTCTAGATAAATAAAAGTTGAGCATGGCTTCTGGCCATACAATAAGATAGAAAATGAAAGTTATATGACTTCTGGCCATGTAATCTCAAAATAGGAGTCAAAGAAATATGGCTTCCAGCCATATAATTTAGAATAGGAAAATCAAGGAAATATAGCTTCTAGCTATACAAGAAGATGAAAAAGTATATGGCTTCTAGCCATATAATAGGGAATCAATATAAAAGGGATCAAAGGAATATGGCTTCTGGCTATACTATAACCAAATAAGAAATCAAAATGATATGACTTTTGGTCATATAACTTTAGAATATGAAATCAGAGGTGTATGGCTTCTGGCCATACTAATGTAACAATAATAATACAAAAGAACAAGTAAAGGGATATAAGATATAAAAACAATAGTAATCTCATATAATCTCCAATCTTAGCTATGGAACCCGATATTTATAACAATTGGTAAAAGTATCTCTTTAATTCCGTATAATGGCTCGAATTATCCTAGATAGATAAGATCAAATAAAGATATGGTAAAAGAAGGTAGATGAAATCATCAAATAAATGATGAGAAGATCATAACTTTAGTGGAGCTTTCGTGCTGATAATGTGTTATGAAAATAAAAGATATATGAGATAAGAGAGCGAGAGATAAAAAAGACAATGATTCAATAGAGAAAAAGGGGAGTAATTTTCATTCACTTATGTGCTTACAATGCTTGGCCCAAGGTGTAATACCCCGAATTTTGAGACTTGAGGCTAGAGAATAAGCCTGAGATTAGTGGACTGCTAAGCCCTGGTTTAGCAAGATCCTAAATTGTGATTAAGAGATAATGACTCCAAAAGTGGAAGTGGTTAGTGATAAATAACCCTTTTGGAGAATATGATGTGATTTGGGATTTGAATGTGATTCGTATGTGTTATGATCAGTGCCGAAACCCAGTAATTGAGTTCAATTGTGGATTAACATCCAAATTGACTTAAAATAGAGGGAAGGCATGTTTTGTGATAAATGGAACGGTATGATGTGTTTGGTGGTGATTCAGGAGGAATTGCCATAATCAGGGGCAAAACGGTAAAGTTATCAACCGATTGATCGGTTACCGAAGAGGAAGCTCATTGGTAACTTCAAGATCAATGGTTAGGATTGGTTTTGCAAGAGATCAAAGGGTGGAATCCCATGTGTTTGTGTGCATGTGAGCTCATGGAGGATGTTGCAAGATGTTGACATGTGGCATTTTGTGGACCCTTGGATTGGGTCAACATGTTCAACTCATTTTTCCTCTCTCCTCTCTTTATTTGGTCGGTTTTGACTCCCAAAAACTGAACACCCTCTTCATCATCTTCATCTTCATCGTCATCTCTCTCTCTCTTGTTCTCCATTTTTGCCAAGCACAAGGGAAGAAAGAGAAATCAAAAGGTGAGTTTTTGGTTTGCTTAATGTCCTCTAATGCTCTAATCACCTTCTATAATCTTATTCATAGTGATGAGAGCTTTATCTCTATGGTTTTAGATTTTAGTGAGGAGATGTTTTAGAGCTTGAGCAAAAGTGGAAAGATGAAGAATCAAGGAATTTGTTTGGGAAAGAGGAAGAGGTGAGTGTTTGCTTCCTTTTGATCTAAGTTTTGTAAGTTTTGGTTAAGTATGGTAAATTGTGAATTTTGCCCTGATTTTATGGTATTTTCATATGGTATGTAATTGGATGACTTGGATGTTGTTTTATGTTGAAAATGGTGTCATGTTGTGGTATTTAATCATTGGAATTGATTTGAATTGGATTAGACACATTGGTTGCAAAACTGGAAATTCTGTCCAGTGTAAATTCTGTCTGGGCAGTCTGGTTGTGTGGACGTTTTGACTGAGCAAATGATGTCATAAAATTATTAAACTTTCCAGTCTTAAAGTTCACATCCCAAGCTTCAAAATGGACACATAATTTGTGCCATTTCGTTTTGTCTTCTGTGAGTTATGGCTGTCTAAAGTTTGAGGTCGAAAATGAACACTGTTTTGGGACAGTCTTGAGTTTTGGGGAATTCTGTATTTATGTGGTGATTTCCAGTATTGGACAATATTTTTCCTGTGTAGAGGACTTGAATAGCTTTCATTTGGCTTTGGGATCACCTCATTTCTATTTTTGTGGAATTAGTTATGATTTTTGGAAGTTCAGCCAAGAAACAGGATTTTCTTGGCCACGGCCAGCGGATTCTGGGCCGTGGCCCAAATGTTTCTGAGTAGTTTTTGGCCATAGCCAGTGGATTTGTGGGCCGTGGCCAACCCCCAAAAATCAACATTTTGGACTTTTAAAAGGTGATCTTTGGTCAAGTGTTTCCCAAGCCTTTAGGCATATGTTTAGGCTTTGATTAGCCATCTAAAGGTCGTGAATGATAACCAACTTAAGTGTTTGAGAGTTAAGGAATTGGAAAACGGATTAACCCTATGTCCTTGTTTGGTTATAGGATTTGATATTCACCCTGATCGTGGTTCGGTATTCGTTCTAATTGCGAGTAAGCAAAGCTGGAGCATACGTGGAAAGAGTATAGGGAACTTACCTCTTTTGCATGCTTTGATATTTGTGTTTGTGTTTTGATGCATGTATTGCTTTGCTTGATTATGTGAAACATGTATGAATGATTGTAGCTCTGTTTCTAGTTATGCTATGGCCATGAGTATGTTGTTGAAACATTGAGCACGCAGATATGTCATTGTGTGAGCATAAGTTATGTATTGCAAGCATGTCATGCATTAAACACATATCATACATGCATATAGGTATTTGTTTCCTACTGAGATTCTCTCGAATCTCACCCTCCCCTACTTACCTTTCAGGGTAGTAGATCGATGATGGAGTAAGCAGCCAAGGGCAAAGAGGACTTCCTTCGGGTTGAAGATTCGGTAATGGTTATCATTATAGTTGGGATGTGTATTTGTATATTTCGATGAGTATTGAGTATGTATTTGAATGGGTTTGTGTAATCCCTATTTGAGGAGTTGTATGGGCTAATGTGCCCTATGATTGTTTAGCGAAGATATGAAACCCGGGATTATCGGGATGATTATATTGTGCACTCTGATATTTGTATAAATGTGATTTATCTTCGCATAGTAATTGTATTCGAGATTTGAATATGAAACCAGGTATATTATATTTCGAAAGGTATTTGTGAAAAACCTATCATGAAGATGGGATTTTGAAATAGTTTTCTTTCTTATTGATCTCTATTTCACTCTAAATCGCGTATTTTTGATATGATTACGGCAGGGGGTTACACAAGGTCTCTATTTACATACCTTTACCACTAATAAGAAACTTGGAGAAGAGGCAAACTTGAAGAGGAAGAAAACTTGGAGGGCAAGTTTGCTTGGCTAGCAAGCTGGCTTGAATATGAGTCAATAGACATCCACATAATTAATATTCATGACAAAAGGGAACTTATAAAGAAAAAAGGAGTTGTTCAATATATAAAAATTCAAAAGTTTCAAAATTAATGACTCTTTGATCTCAAAATAAACCACTAAAAATTGTCCTCTTTCTAAATGACCTTTTAGCAACAAAACTACCGGCTCACTAATCACTCCTTTTAAACTCATTCAAAAGTCAACTACAACTCCAAATTAAAAAGTAAAAACCTTATTCAATGTCTTTGTTTCTAAATAAAGTAATAAAACAAGCACTCCAAAAAAAGTCAACTCCCTCATCCTTCCTTTTCTTCCCTCCTCCCTTCTTTCTCACATCTTCTTCTTTCTTCTCCTTCCTCTACTTATTCTTCTAAAGCTCAAAACTTTGAGCTATAGCCATTCCTCAAATAGGTAATGGTATCGCAAAATCTGCCTATACTCCTCCGACATTGGAGATATCTCTTGCCAATATGAGATGCTTCCCGCCAATCCCTATGAAAAGTCTCTCAGCAATTCAATCAGCTACACTTAACCTAACCCATTTCAATTATCGTCCACCTCCAATATTTTCTTTGACGAGGATTTCACCACGCAGATGACTTCCAATGAATCTTTGGCACTTCTATGAGCACAAACTCTTTGTAACCCCCTGACCATAATTATACCTGGATTATGAAATTCCAGTTCAATAGAGACCAATAAGACAAAAACAACATTTATAATCCCTCATCTTCAAGATGGGGTATTCAGAAAATAGTGCAAAATATATTCAGCCTAGTCCCACACTCACGTTTCGAATATAATTACTTAAGGAATCAAATCACATTGATAAATATCAGAGTGTGTAGTTAAAATCCCGGCAACCCCGGGTTACATGTATATATATAATGGGTTTAAGTGTAACCCCCTGCCGTAATTAATATCCGGATTATGCAATTAACGTGAAATAGAGACCAATAAGTCGAAACAACAATTATATACCCATCAACCAGACGGGGTTTCCACAATTACATTTCAAAATCATTTTAAACCCGGTCTCGTATTTACACTCCGAATATAATTACTATGCGAAGATAAATTACATTTATACAATTATCAGAGTACGCAATATAAATTCCCGACAATTCCGGGGTCATATCTTCGCTCAATTCTCATAAGGCATAATAGCCCATACAACTCATTCAATAGGGATTACACAACTTATCCGAATACATTCTCAAATACTGATCCATACAATCAATTACACAATCCCAATAACGTATTGATAACCAACACTAAGCTCTCACCCAAAACGAGTCCTCTTCGTCCTTGGATGCTTGCTTCATCCTCAATCTTCCTTCCCTGTCTAAAATGTTGATAGGGGAGGGTGAGATTCTGGGGAATCTCAGTAGGAAACACATACCAATATGCACGCAAGATAAGTATTTAATGCATGACATGCTTGCAGCACAATAACTCATGTTCACATCATGATATATCCGCATGCTCAATGTTCACACAACATACTCATGGCCATAGTATAATAGAAACAGAGCTACAATCATTCTCATATGTTTCACATAATCATGCAAAGCAATAACATGCATCAATACACAAATACAATTATCAATACATGCAGGAGAGGTAAGTTCCCTACCCTCTTTCCACGTAAGCTCCAGATCCGGCTGCTCACGCTCAGGAAATCATCAAGTCCTATAACCAAGATCAAGGACATAGGATTAATCCCTTTTCCAATTCCTTAACTTTTAGACATTCAGGTTGGTTATCATTATTGCCCTTTAAGTGCCCTCAAACACCTTAATCCATAGCTCTAAAGGGTTGGAAGACTATCCCCAAAGATCCCCTTTTGAACACTCAAACTTGATATTTTTCACTGTCTCACTCGAGCACAGAAGCTCTCACTCGAGCACAAGTACGGACATCACTCGAGCACAAATGCTCTCACTCGAGCATTGGTACGGACAACACCCGAGCACAAGAGAAAGTGAGACAGAAAGCACATGCCCGAGAGCACAAACCCACTCCAGAAGCACAAGCTCACTCGAAGCACAAGGGGCTCACTCGAGCACGCTGCCCATACCCGCGAGCACAAGAGAAAGTGAGACCGCGAGTGAACACCCGAGAGCACAACTCTCATTTTCAGGAACTGGCTCACTCGAGCACAGATCCTCACTCGAGCACAAGGCCAAAAGCCTCACTCGAGCACCCGCGAGAGAAATCCAGGAAGTGAGAACCCGAGAGCACCCAACGCTCTCCAAGCACTGGATCCCTTCGAGCACACCACTCACACCCGCGAGCACACACCTCTCACTCGAGCAGACCATGCTCTCTCTCGAGCATGTTCTTCCCTCACTCGAGCATAAAGCGATGTGCTCGAGCATTGCACACAAAACCCAGGTGCACTCGAAGCAAAACAAGGGAAAACTCACATATCACTCGAGCAGGTTCTTCCTCACTCGAGCAACATTCATCCCTCACTCGAGCACACCCCTGTCTGCTCGAGTGAATCTATCAGATTCCAGGAAAACGCAGCAACACTTGCCACATTTCCAATGCCATATCATGCCAAACTACCCATTACCCATATTTTCGAAATTAAGGCAATAATTCCAGAAATTCATAACATAATCATTTGGCATGAAACATAGATAGAAGGATTGGTTTCACATACCTTATCCACTTTCTCAAAGACACTCTTTGATTCTCCAAGCTTCATATTTTCGTGATCCTCAAATCACCACCAATGGAGAAGCTACAACCACCACAATGAAGCTCTCAACTCAAGGATTAACATTAGAGAAGAGAGTTTGAGCTAAAGAGGCCATTTGCTTACCTCAAAATTCCATTTTTCCTTTCTCTTTCCCAAGCATCTTCAGCGAAAGTGGAGAAAGGAAGAGAAGAGAGAGAAAACGAGAAAGAGAGAAGAGAGGAGATGGAGATGATGGTATGTCACATGCCTCATCCAAGGGCTCACATCTTGCCACTTGTCACCATCTCACTTCAACTCCCATGGGCTCACATGCACACACATACACATGATTATGCCCCTTGATCCACTACACAATCAATCCTAGCCATTGATCATTTTAATCACACATCTCATTTTCTCTTAGCTAGCAATTAATTTCTCTATTAATCACTAACTAATTCCCAACAATTTCAGTCTTTCGATTTCCAGTAATTATGGCTTATTAATTATTATTGCCATAAAACACATAATTATTCTCAATAATTATCATTAGTCCTTAGTCGAAAATCGGGATGTTACATTTCTCCCCCCGTTCAATAAATTTCGTCCTCGAAATTTGTTCTACCACTAAGGACATAAACTCCGGACGCTTCTTCACGATAGCTTCCGTTTCACAATTCATTTCACATTGGATGGTCCCTTCTAGACCACCTACACAACGGAGCGTCTCAACTTGATTCATGTAAGAATCTTAAACCATAAATGCAACTCTAGTTGCCATAAACTGCAATCGGCCCATATCACGATTGCTACCCGAACACAATCATCACACTATTCCCAAACAAGGGTAATCGTCTCCACATACGATTACCACACATTCTATCATCACATAACCACAATCGTCGCAAGCTCTCCTCGCTCATGAGTGGCTAGCGCATCTCAATATCCGGTGACTCTAATTCCTGAGTCATATCATAAGATCTCGGCAATTGGGCAGCATAGGCCACCACTCTGCTCAACTCAATTTAGTGATTCCATCCTGGAATAACTCAACAACATCATCAACTCATTTCAAACAACAGCCTCAGCCGTATACACAAACATTCCGCTTCCGCACAAGTGCTTGTGTATCCACTTTCACAGCATTACCCTCACCCGTACACCCACCAATGATTCCACTAGTGGTAACCGAGACTTTCGGGTATTCGCAACAATCACATTACTGTATCAAATTCCACGGTATTACCCTCACCCATCCGGGACTTTTGGGTCTCAATCACAATGTTCTCGACAAATTCACATTGATGCGTGACGATTGACACAAGACGACAGCACCCACGGCTGTATACACAATTGTACGTAGCTTTCGCCACTTATACAAATACACATTGCCCTTCCGGCATTCTCATCACAACACATATCACAGATTCAGGTCACTCCAGAGTCTCAATCTCTTCTATCCAAAGTACCTGACTGTAATGGTCCACCTAGAATCTCAGTCTCTTCTATCCAGGCGACCGGTTGAGAGTCTCAATCTCCCAACATCACCTTCATGCTCCTTCACCACACGAATCAACTACAACGGCAGTTCAACGGCCGAGCTAGAGATGACCAGCGTCAATCCTGAACGGCACACGCTGACCTGCACACGCTGCATAGCACTTTACCACAATTCACATCGATTAGATGTACAACACACAGCCCACGGCTGGATTCACAACACGCCGCCCCACGGGCCGGATTCACCAAGATACATGTTGATTACAACGGCAGTCCAACGGCCGAGCTAGAGATGACCAGTGTCAAACCCTAAACGGCTCACGCTGACCTGCACACGCTGCAATTCACATAGCTTTCACCGCAATCCATATCGCAACCTCTAATTTTACGCACTGCCTTTCGGCCTAAGGTTAACACCAGTGCAACCAACGTGGTGGCTAGCCAGGTTGGCCATGCCAGGGTAATTGCCCTCAGAATAGAGAACCCCCGATCATGTAGTCGAATTAGCCATCAGCCGAATTAGCTCTGCTTTACTACACAACTATACCTCAGTCCCAGCTTATCCACAATGTTCACAGGTTCACAATCACACTCCACTCTCATCCCCTTTCTCCGCCGAGAAGACACACAGTCTTTACTCGAACCGTTGTTAGCTACTCAGGGACTATTGACGTGGCAGTGCTCACACATAGCCCTACAGCTCATACAGCTATCTGGCTTTCACAATCGGCCTGTCGGCCTTCTCAAATAGCCTTTCGGCTTTTCACATAATCACACCCACCCCGCCGGCAGCCTCAATCGGCAACCCTACCAGACGGCTCCGTCGGCAGCCTCAACCGGCAACCCTACCAGACGGCTCATAACTCCTTCGCAAAGGAGAACGGGTGGACTCACAATGCACAATTGCAACAAGCTGGAACCAGGCATCTCAATAGTTCACCTTCAACATCTCAAATTCTTTTCACATACTAAGATCCTTCAAGACCTCTCTTTACAACACAACTTGACCCCGAAGTTTTTACCTCCCGAAGCCATAGTTATCATATCATTCTTACAGCAACCTCGAGCTTCTGCTCAACACGATTCTCGAACATGTTACATTCCCACGCTTCCGCTGCACACTCTGAGGTCTATCTCCTCATCTGCGCTATAACAATGTCAAGTTGATTTAACAGGAGTCCCATAGGAATCTCCTACTACAACTGACAACATTCACAATCTGTACCAAATCTTGGCTTGATTCAACTCGAATCATTCAAAGCCACAACCAGTACTTCGTTGAGATCCCATACTCCCAACGTTCCCAGAGCTCTATTCTACGACTCAACGTCACGGTAACTGCTCTCCACGGTTCATTATCACGGCAGCTGCACACTAGGGTTTGTCGTCATGGAGGCTTTCACAAATATAGTCACACCCCGGTTTTACCCCCCTCAAGGGATGCCCCGTGCCGGTGCCCACCCCGCTCACGTACATGGGGCTACCAGGTGGCTGAGCTGGCTGGTCTCACCCCTCATGGGCTAACCCACCACCCAGGACTCACACATATCCCCCGTATTACCACCGCCCCGAAGGCACGGTCCTCCCACTGTGTGCCATACACACCCCCAGTGGGCCGCAGGTGATAAATTCACAAACAGCCGCTCCGGTCAGACGTCACCGTAGGTAGCCCTCTCCGATCAAAAGTCCCCGTAGATAGCGTTCTCCGATCCGAATCCTCCGTAGATAACTTTCTCCCTATGCTGGATTAACAACCAACACTCTCAGAATAACTGATACACATTTCAATTCACTTCCTGTACCATACCCTGGTACCACAGACCATTGAGGTCAAATCCAATTCCTAAGAATCAACCCAGCTATTGAGTCTAATCCTTAGATCACATCTCATCTTTCAAACTTTCAACCTCAGTTGAACTGGGAAATTACTTCCCTCATTTCCACAGAGCCTCATCCACTCCAGCATGAACTCAAATATTTCTGCCAGCCTAAGGCACACCGGTCCCCTAGGTCTTAAGGCCTTTACACACACAAGATCAGTATAACATTACTACATGTAACATCATACCACCTTGGGTTACATACCCAACATCTAGGTTAGTCCTGATACCTAGAACATCAATATCAAACACCTCGTAAACCATCTTCCTCGGTTTCAAATCAGATGATGGTTTGACTATAACCACCTCTGGGTTTACACCTCAAATTCTCGGACGAATCACCATATCTTTCGATTACACAATGATTCGTCACTCAAGACTAACCAACAATGTATACACACATTCCACAAATCTCTTGTGTCCACAATAACCAATCACACATGTGTATACATAATCACTATCACATAACATCATCTACCACCAAGGTAGAGATCTAAGAGAGCTATCCTAGCAAATTCCCATACTTGCCAGGAACTGTAGCTCTGATACCAAAATGTAACCCCCTGCCGTAATTAATATCCGGATTATGCAATTAACGTGAAATAGAGACCAATAAGTCGAAACAACAATTATATACCCATCAACCAGACGGGGTTTCCACAATTACATTTCAAAATCATTTTAAACCCGGTCTCGTATTTACACTCCGAATATAATTACTATGCGAAGATAAATTACATTTATACAATTATCAGAGTACGCAATATAAATTCCCGACAATTCCGGGGTCATATCTTCGCTCAATTCTCATAAGGCATAATAGCCCATACAACTCATTCAATAGGGATTACACAACTTATCCGAATACATTCTCAAATACTGATCCATACAATCAATTACACAATCCCAATAACGTATTGATAACCAACACTAAGCTCTCACCCAAAACGAGTCCTCTTCGTCCTTGGATGCTTGCTTCATCCTCAATCTTCCTTCCCTGTCTAAAATGTTGATAGGGGAGGGTGAGATTCTGGGGAATCTCAGTAGGAAACACATACCAATATGCACGCAAGATAAGTATTTAATGCATGACATGCTTGCAGCACAATAACTCATGTTCACATCATGATATATCCGCATGCTCAATGTTCACACAACATACTCATGGCCATAGTATAATAGAAACAGAGCTACAATCATTCTCATATGTTTCACATAATCATGCAAAGCAATAACATGCATCAATACACAAATACAATTATCAATACATGCAGGAGAGGTAAGTTCCCTACCCTCTTTCCACGTAAGCTCCAGATCCGGCTGCTCACGCTCAGGAAATCATCAAGTCCTATAACCAAGATCAAGGACATAGGATTAATCCCTTTTCCAATTCCTTAACTTTTAGACATTCAGGTTGGTTATCATTATTGCCCTTTAAGTGCCCTCAAACACCTTAATCCATAGCTCTAAAGGGTTGGAAGACTATCCCCAAAGATCCCCTTTTGAACACTCAAACTTGATATTTTTCACTGTCTCACTCGAGCACAGAAGCTCTCACTCGAGCACAAGTACGGACATCACTCGAGCACAAATGCTCTCACTCGAGCATTGGTACGGACAACACCCGAGCACAAGAGAAAGTGAGACAGAAAGCACATGCCCGAGAGCACAAACCCACTCCAGAAGCACAAGCTCACTCGAAGCACAAGGGGCTCACTCGAGCACGCTGCCCATACCCGCGAGCACAAGAGAAAGTGAGACCGCGAGTGAACACCCGAGAGCACAACTCTCATTTTCAGGAACTGGCTCACTCGAGCACAGATCCTCACTCGAGCACAAGGCCAAAAGCCTCACTCGAGCACCCGCGAGAGAAATCCAGGAAGTGAGAACCCGAGAGCACCCAACGCTCTCCAAGCACTGGATCCCTTCGAGCACACCACTCACACCCGCGAGCACACACCTCTCACTCGAGCAGACCATGCTCTCTCTCGAGCATGTTCTTCCCTCACTCGAGCACAAAGCGATGTGCTCGAGCATTGCACACAAAACCCAGGTGCACTCGAAGCAAAACAAGGGAAAACTCACATATCACTCGAGCAGGTTCTTCCTCACTCGAGCAACATTCATCCCTCACTCGAGCACACCCCTGTCTGCTCGAGTGAATCTATCAGATTCCAGGAAAACGCAGCAACACTTGCCACATTTCCAATGCCATATCATGCCAAACTACCCATTACCCATATTTTCGAAATTAAGGCAATAATTCCAGAAATTCATAACATAATCATTTGGCATGAAACATAGATAGAAGGATTGGTTTCACATACCTTATCCACTTTCTCAAAGACACTCTTTGATTCTCCAAGCTTCATATTTTCGTGATCCTCAAATCACCACCAATGGAGAAGCTACAACCACCACAATGAAGCTCTCAACTCAAGGATTAACATTAGAGAAGAGAGTTTGAGCTAAAGAGGCCATTTGCTTACCTCAAAATTCCATTTTTCCTTTCTCTTTCCCAAGCATCTTCAGCGAAAGTGGAGAAAGGAAGAGAAGAGAGAGAAAACGAGAAAGAGAGAAGAGAGGAGATGGAGATGATGGTATGTCACATGCCTCATCCAAGGGCTCACATCTTGCCACTTGTCACCATCTCACTTCAACTCCCATGGGCTCACATGCACACACATACACATGATTATGCCCCTTGATCCACTACACAATCAATCCTAGCCATTGATCATTTTAATCACACATCTCATTTTCTCTTAGCTAGCAATTAATTTCTCTATTAATCACTAACTAATTCCCAACAATTTCAGTCTTTCGATTTCCAGTAATTATGGCTTATTAATTATTATTGCCATAAAACACATAATTATTCTCAATAATTATCATTAGTCCTTAGTCGAAAATCGGGATGTTACATTAAGGTTTCCTAAAACGGGGATTACATATCCAAAATTATATTTACATCCCATATACATACAGTAATCCCAAACCATAACAGATAACCAACAATCCAAAATTAAAATGTCCCTAAGAGATCCTAACCACTCTGGGTTGTCCGCTTCCCTTTTGAGCCACATGCCCTGTCTGAAATGTAAGTCATTAGAAAGAATGAGATTCTAAAGAATCCCCGTAGTAACAAATCACTCATACAGTATATAAACACATAGCATGTAAGTTTATCATGTTCAGTAGCAACTCAATAATTCATGGCTTACGCCACGAATGACAGCACTCACGGCTGTAATCACAATGCGACAGCTTTCACTATAATCTCAATGCCCACTTTCATGGTAAACACTATGCCATAAGTGTGTAGAGCTCGAAGAGATGATTCTAACGACACTTAGAATTAGTCAAATGGAGTTTGGTTAAGGGAGAAACGAAGGAAAGAAATTGGCGGGTCACCTTATCACCTCTACCACTTGACTCACAATTTGATAATTGAAAATGACATTTTTAGACCAAAAAAAATGCCATGGATTTGTAGTTCGTTCAGCGATGATTCCAACAACACCAAGAAAGCGAAAAATAGAGCTAAAATGAGGAAGATGCGACCTTCTAAAGTTTACGAGTCGTGATAACCCCCGGAGCTCCAATAAGGTCAACTTGACTCAACTGGAGGTTGAAGACCATGACGTGGTAATCAACCTACAATGTCATCAATCAACCAAACCAAGTGGCGCCAATAAGAGAGTACCACATCAACATTTAGAAACATGTCATCGATCAACTATAGCCATGTCATCCATTGACCAACTATGTAGACTAAGACACGTCATCCCACATCATTGGAATTTTGTCTTAGAAATGACCACTCAGGAGCTAGAGGTGGTAATATGGTCCGGCCCACCTATGATGTGGGTTATGGGTTGGGTGGGCTAAATGCCGACCCATATTCATGCAGTCCTTTTAGGCTCACACGAGCCCATGCCGAGCTGGAAGGAGAAGATCTGAAAGAGGCGACAAACATCACGATCAGTCGACCAAAATGATAGTCAGAGTTGGGAGGCCAAACCATCACCTTCATTGTCACCATAAATCGACGTCACACGAGCCCTTGCCAAGATGGAAGGAAAAGGAAATAACTTCAAAAATACGTAACTCTTAGGATACAAGTCCAAATAACTTATATGACCTATCAAATTAAAGCTTAATATGTCTACTTTTACTTTCAAAAAATTTAACATTCATTGGACATCATTTGATTATCCAAAATGATCACACAACTAGACTGCCACACAAGAAAATATATTGGCAGCAAATCCAAATTTTACAATTTGTGTTTGAAACATAATCATGTTGTGTGTGACCACTAATTGCCTTATTTTTTCATTTCATATGCTCTTTAATTTACTATTTAATTCCATTAAATGCACAAAGTGCAAGGAATTTTGGTGAATAAAATTTGGGATGTTACATTTCTCCCCACGTTAATAAAATTTCATCCTCGAAATTTTGGATATCACATAATACTAATTATCCTCGAGGAATTCCATCCTAGTATGCAACTCATCCCCATGGAATACATGTTATTAAAGCATGCATCACAATTGATCTAATGTGTGTGCCAAATGCCTACCGAAACTCACATTTAGCCTATTTAATATTCAGGTGCCACATAACCCATTACAGCACTATTTGTCTATTAGGTCTTACTGCCCTATACAAACACGTACAGTGGTTGCATGTAAACATGATTGTCTGTATCTATGCCTACTTGTCTGATTTTTGAGAACATATGACTATCTGACCCTCACTGACGGTATTGTGTGCACTGTTCAGGATCAAATAACTATTTGACCCTTACTGATCATACTGTGTACACAACAACATGAATGGGTAACTGATTATGTGAGGCTACAGCTGTTAAGAGATATTTGCCACCACTATGCTCTACTATTCTAGGGCTTATGCCAATCTCTACTAACATATTTCACCACAGACCACATAGATTTAATCACTATAGACTACATAGTTAGTGTCACTACCTTGGCTTTTCCTGGATGATATTGGATTTCTGAGTTGAAATCTTTAAGCAGCTCTATCCATCTGCCTATCTATGAGGATTATGTTGCTTGTCCCCTTTCTGTATTTTGTTAACATGCCTAGTATTTATTGTATTGGGTCAAGTTTAACTTCTTGACCATACCCATCACCTATACCTCTTTGTCTCACCATCTTTGTGTTTCACTATATGGAAACAAAGAAGAGGTACATGTCACATAGTCACAAGGGTATATCTGCTATTTCATATTGTTTTGGGTACACATATATGCCTGAAATTACATATTATAGACATTTACAATTGTAGGAAAAGCTTGAAACAACATACAACCTCTGAACTACTATACAACATGTACCTGCCCTTTTTCATAACATGTCACCACATATACATGTGACTTTCCAGAGGGTCACCCATCCCAATATTTCCCTAGGTTAAACACACTTAACCTTTGTGTACACTACCAAAATGCAGATATAGACTCTAACTGCTTCCAACCACAGGTACCCCGTGACTTCCTTTATCTCAAAAATCGTGCCCAATATCTCTGGGCATCAAAATACTGTGTGTGGACTTCATATGTACATGCACTAGGTCACGTGCTTTATGATATGCTCCCTGAAGTCCACCAAGCTATCATTCGAATCTTGCTCTATAACCTTATTCTTCCCTTGGACCCCAAAATGTAGTATCCAGGAAAACAACATCATTGTGCAGATCCACATGTCATCCAGGTCTCTAAACCCAGAGGACCCTGCTCATGCTATACTAGGATTAGACTATCCAAGTACCTTGTATGCTAATCTATAAGGGTGTCATGCTTTCAGACAGCCCGCAGATATATACTCCGAACGTCTTCCCATAACCCCTAATCTACAACTGGATCTGACTCTGTCTTATCTGTCTGTGGCTTATCTGTCAGGCACTAATCAGCCTACTGGTGATTCTGTTCTAGGATGAGGTCTACACTTTGGCCTTACTCAGACCCACCCGCTTCCTCGATGTCCATGACATCCTTATACCACCCTTAGACCGTTATTATGTTACTGGCTACCCTCAGGGATTTACTATTTCTTTGGGGCTGGTTCACAGAAATACTCCCTTTATATGCATATGTCCAGTCACTGTATAATCAAGATCATATAAGTATACTATTAAAAAATATGAAACATTCTAATCAATCCACAAGATAAAACTAAATACAAAAACATAATAATTTTGATTACAATTACACCAATTTAAACCGAATCAATGTGGCTTGACCTTCATCAAATCTTCCACAACATTTCTTCTTTTGCTTCAAAGACCTTGAAAAGTATATTGATGCAATCTTGTTAATCAATAATGATAACCAAAGCATATGGGCAGAATTTCATTTTATAAATATTTAACCACTTAGTCCAAACTAAATGCAAAAATTAAGGCATACGCATTTGAGAGAAACACCTAAATTGATTGATATATATATAACTAACATCAATACAAATGAATCAAACAATGTAAGATTTTTATTTTATGAATTCGAGGAGAAATGACACTCTAACATGTCACAAACCATAGTCCTCTTGGTTCGGGGAAATCCACCACATAGTGCCACAATTCAAATCCACCAGCTAACCTTTCTTCAAAAAACAATTTCAAAATAGAAGGCTGGGCTGTCTCCAGAACATATGGATTTGGTTATCCTTTAATTTCCTCTTCATGCATAAATCATAAGTCAAATTTGTTAAACAAACAACAAAATCAGAGGAGGAAAAAAGGTACGCCATAACGTTCTTTTATTTTTGGGCCTAAGCCTTGACTGCAAAATAGAAGGCTGGGCTATCCAAAAGAGGTGGGAAACATAAGCATTTTCATTTTGCTAATAAAACGTTAAAGATAAATTTGAAACCCACAACTGAAACATGCACAAGTGTGATTGTGCTAATGTTGAAAGATGGTGAGCTGATAGGATTTTTAATACAATGATATCATCTGGACGTCAGCCTGATGGGTATGCATACATATACAACGTAGAAAGTGCAAGGGCCTTTTTGGTTAGTGGGGAGGGAAGGGGGGGAAAAATAAATTTCTCCCCTTATTTGGTTTGAAAATTTGGAGAAGAGAGGAGCCAAAATATAGGCTCCAAATCCCTCCCCTCCCCTCAATTGTATTTCATCCAAATTGATGTGTTTTGGAGGGGAGCAAAATATTGTGACTAATTTGCTCCATTACTTTTTCATATTCCCATTGATACCCCTCGGTGAAAAATGAAAACACGCCTCTAGAGTCTTCGAGTTCTCACCTCGCCTTTCACACTCTCTTCCTCGGTGTTATGGGTGGAAACATATCAGACGACCTGTTAGGAGCATGTGGTTTGGCCTGTTTGGGGCCTGGTCAGGCCTGGCCTGTCAGTATAAAAGGTCAACTAAGACTTATTTTAAAGCATTTTCTTCTTAATAGGCCATGTTTAGGCTTACTAATAAGCCTGTAGGTCTGTCAGACTAGCCTGAGCCTGTTACATTCTAAAAAAACAATCATTAGGATAGAAAATTACTCTATCTACCTTTTGCCCCCATTCTTCATTAACGTAATAACGCTGACACTCACAAAATCTGAAACCTAACCCTCTCTGTTTGGACGCAGCACTTCTCCAATCTCCCATTCTCTATTTGTGTTCACCAATTACCGTCCTCTTCTCTAGCCGCCGTAGCTCTACTCTCTCTTTGAGTTACCGACTTGAACTCTCTCTTCCTCGGCGGGGGACAGCAGCAGATCAACAGCTCTGGTAAGTATTTGCTGTTTTTTTATTCCAGTCTAAAAGTAGTGTTTTTTATTTTGGCTTCATGTTTTTATTTGCATCTCCGTTCTCTACATCTGCTTCTCATTTTCATTTGCTTCTAATGGTTTGTTTGCTTGTTCTTGCTATTTCTCTTTGCTTCAATTTCATTTTCTTTCTGCTAATGCTATAGTGTCACATTGTTTTACTTTTGCATTGTTTTGTTCTCTGCTAGAAATGATTGATTCTCTACTCACTGGTACTGATATGAAGTACCCAATTTCATTGCTGAGTTTCCCTCACGAGTGAGAACAGGATAAGCTTTACCTTTAATAGGCTAGGCCTGTTTTGTAACAGAGTAGCCCAAGCTTGGCCTGTAGCCTGTTAGAGACATTTTTTTTACCTAAGCCTAGCCTATATACAGGTTTGGCCTATTACGAAGGTCTAGATTCTTAAAAGTTTTTGAATAAGTTAATAGGCCACAAGCCCTGCCGACTTGAAACAAACCGAAATTACATAAATTAATACTAATTCTCCAAAATACATTATAAAATATGAAACATTCTAATCAATCCGCAAGATAAAACTAAATACAACAACAAAACAATATGCATTACAATTACACCAATTTAGACGTAATCAATGCTACTGCACCTTCATCAAATCTTCCACAACATTTCTTCTTTTGCTTCAAAGACCTTGAAAAGTATATTGATGCAATGTTGTTAATCAATGATGATAACCAAAGCATATGGGCAGAATTTCATTTTTGAAATATTTAACCCTTAGTCCAAACTGAATGCGATAATTAAGGTATATGCATTTGAGAGAAACACCTAAATTGATTGATATATATAACTAACATCAATTCAAATGAATCAAACATTGTAAAATTTTTATTTTATGAATTCTATGAGAAATGACACTCTAACACGTCACAAGCCGTAGTCCTCTTGGTCCCTTGAAATCCACCACATAGTGCCACAATTCAAATCCACCAGCTAACCTTCTTCAAATAACAATTTCAAAATAGTATAAAAGAATTTAACAAAAGCAATTGCATCACAGCGTGGACACAGACGAATCCGGCTCCTCCCCCTTACTTTTCCATCCCTTTCCTCTCTTTTACCAAAAACTCATCGTTTTGGGTGTAAAAGAGGGAGGTTGGGCCCTTTTTTATTTAAAAATAATACTCCCTTCGGTCCTAATTATAGGATAATATTTATGAGTTGATCTTGGTCCTAATTATAGGACAAAGTTTTAATTTTTGTCAATTTCTTCCCAAAATACCCCCCATTGATACTTTATCAATAATAATGAAACACAATAACAATTTTATAATACATTTATTTATTCTATAAAGTGAGTAATACTTGCAACTCATTAATATCACATATAGCTCAATTCTACTGTTTCCTTTATTTTTTTTAATAAAATAATTTTGAAACCCTGAGAAACTTTAAGTTAACACCTTTTGATAGTCTTTTAAAATAGAGAGTAATACACGTTATTTGTGGGTTTTTTTTTGCTCTCGGACGCACTATCTAGAGAAATTAATTCTCAATCTTTATACTGAATGGATTAAATATGACTTTGTTAATCAAACAAAGAGTTCTAAGGTCCTTAACTACAATTTCCTCAGATACAAGAAGTGCTCCAATTAATACTCCAAAGTTAGGGCATTTTTGGAAAATAAATAAGATTAACTAATTTAACTACTATTCTTAATTTCTCCAAAGTTAGGTAAATATGTCCTATAATTAGGACCGGAGGGAGTATTCAACATTTTGAAGTATTTTTTCAATGATTTTGAGTATCATAAAATAATTTTTGAAGTACTGGTCACTCTCAAATATTTTTTTGTTAGTTGTAACTATTGTCTAATAAACTGCACTCTAAAGTAATTTTTTCAGTAATACCAGTATCATAAATTAATTTTTAGCTCACTCAACACCTAAAATAATTTTTTCAATAACACATAATATCCTAAAATAATTTTTTTTTGCATATAACCCCTTGAAATAATTTTTTTATTAACACTTTGGATCTTAAGTTTAAATTGTTTGTTGTAATTAGAAAAATATTTTAAGATATTAAATACAAAAAAATATTCATTTTGTGATAATTAGTGTCACTGAAAAAATAATTCAAAATACTTAATATTATTAAAAAAAAAAAAAAAAAAGAGGCCTAACCTCCTTGTTTTTTTTTTTTACAACGAAAACGGTGAGCTTTGGGTAAAGGAGAGGAAAGGGATTGGAAAATTGGACATGAGGGAGGGGAGTGAGACAATGTGAGTGTTTGGCATCACTTATTTCTGGGAAATAAGTGCTTATTATATAAGTCGAGACAAAACTCCTCTCACATACTTATCTTATATATCATGAATCACAAATTATAAGCACTTATTACCCAAAAGTAAATTATTCCAAACGAGCACAATCTCTAAGGAAGAAGTTGCATATTTAAGAAAATGCAAATCGAAGCAGAAGAAATGAACAAACCATATGCAGACAAGCAAACAAGAAGCAGGCGCCGAGAACGGAAAAGGCAGATGAAATGTTATTTTGCTTGATTCGAAACAATGCTAATTAAAAATTTCAAAAAGAAGACCAATAATCATCAATTGAGACTATAACGAAGGCTGATGCGGTGGCGGAATCACTGAACCAGTAAAATGCGCGCACAACGGAAATAGATAGGGAAAGTCGGCGTCGTCTTCCTCGGCTCTCTGTGGCTTCGTGACGGACAAAAATAAAAATGCAACTCCTTCACCAACCTCTTTCCCACGCTTTTCCTACCCGTCCCTCTCTCTACGGTACACTATACTCTCGTCTCTTCAATTTGTCATTTCTTCATCTACTTTCTCTCATCAATTTGTATGGCCGCCAATTCCAATAGCCGAGGAATCGCCAGCGTCGGAAAGCGATTCGTCAATCAGATCTGGCTAGCTAACACTTCCAGGTCCTACTCTCGCCAAATTTTTCTCAAACTTTGGTTTTGATTTTTCTGAATGTGGAATTGTCATTTCTAGTGTGTGTGTTCTTGCCTTCCTGAATCTTCTGTTTTCACAGTTTGATTGCTCGCTGGTTGATTGTATTTGATTTTTGACTTGGTTGCGCTTGAAACATTTGCATCTTTCCGTTTATTTTACTAGAGGCGAACAGAGTGATAAAACCCTTTTTTAAAAAAAAAAAAAAATTCTGATCATTTAGAGGCTTGTCCGTCTCATAGTCAAATAGTGAAAAATTTCTAGTCATTATTTGCTTCCCTGAGTGTTAATTTCTAGCAATTTACTATCCGATTAAGTTTCTTAGACTTTGTTGCTTGGTTTTGCTGGAATCATATGCATTGATTTGTTCATTTTGCTCGAGACTAACAAATAGCAGAGTGATAAATTTTTTGCTACTCAATCATTTCCATTTGTGAAATTCAGGATCAAATAGGATGAGAATTGTAAATTTTTAGATTCCTTTAGGGTCTTCCATCATTGGCTCTATGTTTTGCTGATAATTTTCTGGGTAGTTTCTTTCTTGCTGCTTTGATTGGTATTTTTTGCGAATCTTTATCCAATATTTGTGGTTTAGTTTAATTTCAATCAGTGAACTGATTGCTCGTGATCCATCAAATTTGAACCCCATCTGAGTTACCCATGATAAGCATATAGCAATTGTTTATGTTCAACTTGCATATTTAGAAGGCTATTTTAATTACCATTTATCACCTTGTCCTTTCCTGATAACATAGCGTTGTCTTCCTTGGCTCTCTGTGGCGCTGTCGTTCCCTAGTAAGTGCTTTTTTTCCCCCCAGATTTTGATTATGTGTCTAGTTTCTTTGTAGTAAGGTTGTTTTCTTGGTGGGTGTTTTCTGAATCTGATTTCCTCATCAATTTCTTCATCGGTTTCTCCTTCTTTATTTTCTTGCCACAATTTCTTCATAAGATAAATGCCCGCTTGTACTTCTCAAAATTTTGTCTGACAGTGAGATTGTTCCGCTTGTACTTCTTTCATTTTTCACTTTTTCTGGGTTTATTTTTTGCAAACATCCTTAAGGGTTATTTTAGTTACAGTTGCGTAATAGGAGAATTAACCTTAAGGGTTCATTTTTCTGGGTTCGTTATTGTATTGTTGGGTTATTTTAATCTAATGGCCATTCTTTGTGTTGCTTGCTTGCAGATAGTGTTTCTGACGAATCCCAGATTGTCATTTGTCCCCCCCCTCCAGCATTTGTTCTCAGATTCTTTCTCGTTCAGCTTCTTCTGAAAGATTATTTCATGATTTGATCAGTGAAACTGTAAATTATAAGAACTATCTTTACCAATCATGAGAGTATTAACGCCTAAGGTGACGGCTACTCACTCCGACGACCATCGATTTACCACTGTTGGTCACCGTGATGCCGAGTCGCTTTTCCGGACGAAGCCCATTTCTGAGATCCGAAATGTGGAGACAGGTACAAGGAAGCAGATCGAGAACAAGAAGGAGGAGCTCCGGCAGCTTGTTGGCAATAAGTACCATGACCTCATCGACTCGGCAGATTCCATCGTTTTGATGAAGAACTCTTGCCAATCGATCTCTGGCAACATCTCTTCGATTCATGAGTCAATTTGCTCACTCTCCCTCTCTCAATTGCAGTCTGAATCTCCTTCCCAATCCTCTGCCATGCGTACCTGGACTTACGGCATCGCTTCCCGTGTAAAGTATTTGATTGATACACCAGAGAATATTTGGGGTTGTCTAGATGAGGGCATGTTCTTAGAGGCAGCATCACGCTACGTATGAGCAAAGCAAGCACATCATAAATTGTTCTTCGACAATGGGAATGCCGCTGACGGGGATCAGAAAAAGATCTTGTTGAATTTCCCTATCCTTCAGCACCAATGGCAAATTGTTGAGAGTTTCAGGACTCAGATCTCTCAGAGGAGTCAGGATAGGCTGTTGGATCGGGGCCTCACCATTGGGGCTTACGCGGATGCATTGGCTGCTGTGGCTGTTATAGATGAACTTGAGCCAAAACAGGTATTGGATTTGTTTCTGGAATCGAGGAAGTCATGGGTCTCTCGTATATTGGTTGACTGTGATGCTGCTGCTTCCGCTTCCTTTGTTGTAGTTTCTGTATTCTGTGATGTGTTGGGCATAATTCAGATCAGTGTTGGCCAGGTGGGTGAATTGTTTTTGCAAGTGATGAATGATATGCCTCTTTTCTACAAAGTCATTCTGGGCTCGCCTCCTGCATCTCATTTGTTTGGTGGAATTTCCAATCCTGATGAGGAGGTGAAGCTCTGGAAATTGTTCCGAGATAAATTGGAGTCTATTATGATAATGCTTGATAAAAACTACATTGCTAATACTTGTAAAACTTGGTTAAGGGAATGCGCTAAAGAGATGGTAAACAAGATAAATGGAAGATATTTAATTGATGCCATTGGAAGTGGCAACGAACTGGCTTTGGCTGAGAAATCAATAAGGGAGACTGTGGAAAGCAAGCAAGTGCTGGAAGGTAGTATGGAATGGCTCAAGACTGTTTTCGGGTCTGACATTGAGTTACCTTGGAGTAGGATACAGGAACTTGTTTTGGAAGATGATTCGGATCTATGGGATGAGATTTTTGAGGATGCTTTTCTTGGTAGGATGAAGGTGATCATTGACCTGCGATTTAGGGAACTCACTGGCACTGTTGACTTGTTTAAATTGATAAATGCAGTCGGGGACACTTCTGCCAAGCAGAATGATGTTCAGGGGTACTTGAACAGACCATCAACAGTTGGTGGAGTTTGGTTTCTGGAATCAAATGCTAGAAAGGCTGTATTTAAAGTCCAACATGAAGAGAATGAGTTTCAAACATGTCTAAATGCCTATCTTGGCCCAGAAGTTAGTCAAATAAGAGAATTAGTTGAGATGTCTTGTCGGAGCATTCTTGAGGATATGTTGAGTTTCTTAGAATCTGCAAAGGCATCTCAAAGATTGAAGGATCTAGCGCCCTATCGGCAAACTAAGTGTTATGAAAGCATATCTGCTATATTGAGGGCATTGAAAAGTGAGCTAGATAAACTGTATGCCATAATGGAGAGAGGCGATAAAGATGTTCTTGCAACAGTTACCATTGAAAGATCTCTTTTCATTGGTCGACTATTGTTTGCTTTGCAAACCCACTCTAAACATGTGTCCCTAATACTTGGATCTCCTAGATCATGGGCGAGATCATGGGTGAATGAGACTACATCTGCTCTGGGAAAAATGCCATCTGTGATGAAGCAATCTAAGTTTGGAACTGGTTCTCCTGCCTGTGATACACCAGGAAGACACGCACTCTCTGGCACTAAAAGACAAAATTCTCTTGCTGCAGCTGCTTTATTTGGGACAAGAGAAAGAGCAACGCCACACTTGGAAGAACTGAGCAGGATTATGGGAGATCTTGGCATTAAAGCCTACAGCTTGTGGATATCATAGCTATGTGATGAGCTTTCAGCTATTGTCTCACATGGTCTTAAACAAGATGATGCCTTATCTTTGAGTACACCCTGGAGAGTAAGTACCGTTTTCTGACCTCTCCTGTTCATTTTCTTGGTTTCTCGCAATTTTTATTTTGTAATTCAAGAATGCATGACCTTATGATTATCTTGAATTTGCTACACTCTCTCATGCCTGTAAACTTTAAGAGAATTTGTCTTTTTGACAAGTATGGGGAAGAAATATGGTGTTGGATAAGATTAGGGACATTTAGGTTGCTAGCAGCTTCAAAGCTGTGACACCTCCAAAATGGAGTAAAATGAGAACTGATTTCAAAGAGTTTTCTGTTCCAATAGAAAGGTCTAGGAACCAATGCAATGGAAGTGGAATTAATTGTGAAAGAAAGAGCCTAAATTGTAAGGGGAGAAAAGGATGAAAAGAGTGAAAAAAATTTGATTGTACTACTCTAACTTCTTCGAATAATCGCTGGTGAAGAGAGGGAGAGATGATCCTCTGTATAGTTCCTATTTATAGCTGACAGTGGCCTTAACTATTTTAACTAACTAGGTTAACTGCTCACTGCTAACTTCTATCTATTTCACTTGACCCCCTTATGTAACTGATGACCTTTTACATTTTCTTTAAGGTTTTGGAAATTTGATCTGTCACTAAAGTGCATTGAAAACGTGTTAGTTGTAATTGCTTACAAGATCCTTTGCTTTGCAACTTAAATACACAGGTTTTGGGTTGAATATTTAATTTTACATTCTACCCTTATTCTTGATGCTCTTGGAGGTTACAAAAAGCATAAGTGATGTTGACCTAGTCAGCATGATTTCCTTTCTCAATTATCAATGGTTGTTCTCTCTAAATGGTGCTTCCTACCCTACCAGTCATATGCAACAAGGCATTATACCTTAAAAGCCATGTCACACATCTCACGTTTCCCTGCTTGAGCTTTTTGGTGTGATAAGTCTTAATTGGCATGATATAATTTCTCTGTTATTAATATTATTATCGTGAATGATTTTCTTAGTTGCTTCCCTACTGTTAGTGATGTGCCAATCAAAATCTTCTGGTCCTTAATCTATAAGCTGCCTTATGTTTTGTCTGCCCGCACAGGGATGGGAGAATATAATTGTCAAGCAAGAGCATTCTAATGAAAATGAATCAGAGATGAAAATATCTCTGCCATCAAGGCCTTCTCTATATATAATCTCATTTCTATTTCGAGCTTGTGAAGAAGTTCATCGAGTTGGGGGTCATGTACTTGACAAGAAGATTTTGCAAAAGCTGGCATCTGGACTGTTGGAAAAGGTATGATTTTTTAATGAAGTTTCAGTCAATTTGATCTCAAGCTGCTGAAGTGTCTTTTTTTTCTTAATTTCTAAATTCTAACACTGATTATCTAGCTTCTTTGGAGTTAGTCAGTTACCCAAGTCGAGAGTGTTATAAAATGATACTTGTTTTTTTTTTTAACTTTATCTGGGATTCTTTGGAGTTACCCAAATATATATTTATAGGATTTTTCTTGCAGTGAAACTTTTTTGATAAAGACAATAATGAGACTAAGTTGGTCCTAATCACTGTGTATGTCTTTTTGTTCTCATGTGCCTGTACATCCTCACTGACTATACTTTATTATGCAGATTATTGGAGTCTTTGAGGACTTCTTTTCACCAAAGAAACTAGTGGTCTCGGATTGTCAGAAAAAAGGAGTCTTGCAGGTTCTGTTAGATGTCAAATTTGCCACTGATGTTCTCTCTGGGGGTGATTCAAGTTCAATTGGTGAATTATCTGGCAACCAGAAGCCATGGTTACCTGTCAGAAGGAAGGAAGATCAAAGACTGATGACCTCAGTTATTAGAGAACGTTGTGATCAGTTGTTAAAACATCTTTCTCAGAGACTGGACCCCATAGATTGGCTCACGTAAGTTTTATTCTTCCATTTAAGTTTTGATTTCCTTGTTCCCTAGATAATAATGCCTTGAAATGCAGCAACGGGGGGCAGAATAAAACGGAGGCTTCATGCAACAAGTTACACTTGCAAGGAAGAATAAGTGAAATCATTTAAATTAAAATAGGGAAAAAATGAAATTTACTTTGGAATCTCAGATTTCCAGGGTCTGAAGGTGAGATAGATAAAAACAGGATGAATTTATAAAATTGTTTGGAACGAAATTAGTGTACCAATCATTTTAACTGCCTCCAGGTTGGTAGTTAATCTCAGCACATGATTTTTTATCTGGGATTGTGCAGTCAAAATAATTGTTTGTGGTCTGTGAAAATCTGTGACGTGTATTATTTTTGCACAGGTTAATTTAGTGCTAGGTGCTTGTGTGATATGAGCTGCCAATTAGGTATTTTGACATTCTAGAAATTTCTGCACCGTCTTCTTGAGGATCTTTTTGTGGTGAATATTCCAATGCTTCTTTCTATTGATCTGGTAATGATTTTATATAATATAATCTGTCCAAAGGTTTGAGCCATATCTTTGGGAGAATGAGAAACAGTCATACCTACGTCATGCTGTCCTCTTTGGATTTTTTGTGCAACTCAACCGAATGTACACAGATACTGTTCAGAAACTGCCTACTAATTCAGAGTCTAATATTCTGAGGTGCTCTACAGTACCTCGGTTCAAATACCTTCCCATCAGGTAAGTTTGAATTTGTTACTTCTTTTCTTTTTGTCAGTCATTTCCTAATGCATGCCCATTTGGATTCCACTCATTTATTTAGAATGTACCCAATTCATTGACCCATGTTATAAAGATTCAACAAAGTTTTATATTGGTTGTTGTGGGCTTGACACAACCCTCTTGTTTTACTTGGGCTTGGGACTGGCTATAAATGACTCTACCTAGTGGGATAAGACTACCCAATTCATTCAGTACCTTTTCTTTTGCCAAGGAACCTGTTACAAAATGTGAATTCTTACTCATAAATTGATGTCTTGATAATTCCAGTGCTCCAGCATTGTCTTCTAGAGGGACAAAGAAGACATTTGCTCCATCTTCAAATGAACACTCTTCGAGAAGTTCCTGGAACTCTCTTACAAATGATGAGCTTTCTCAGAAGATGAATTTAGATGACAACTCAAGTCGGAGTAGCAGCTCCATTTCTGAAGTCATTCATGCAAGTATGTCCTTATCCAAATTTTCTCATGGTACTAATTGTCATTGTGGCCTGATACATGGTTTCATATATGCTTTTTCTAAGAAATTAAAAGCATAGGTGCTTGATTTCTTTCTATGTATGCCTTTTCGATATTACTGTTTTAGGGACCCACAGTTGCTGATGGATTCATCATTCAATGATGCATGGTTGTTATATTAGAGTTTTACTTCTTCTTATGTCATTTTTATGGAGACAAACAATATGTTTCTGGAAATGTCAGAGCTTACACCATATGGTCTTCAGAAACTGTATGCTTTAAGGTCCAAATTAAAAATTTACCTTACTGTAAAAAGTCAGCACAATCCTGTGTAATCTTGTTTTCCTTCTCTTTTTAAAATTAAGGTTCAAATTGTTGCCTTACGATAAATATATGTAAACAGTGTTTAATATATCAATCAGGTTAACGCGTTTTAAGAGCTGGTAGATAAGTTCTTAAATTAATGGAAGATGATTAAAAATAGTAAATTCACAAGCTCAGGGGAGCTTCTAAATTGCTGAAAATCTCCTTGATTCCTGCTCCGCCCAGCAAAAGTTTTAGATTTGATAGACTTGTATCAAATTATTGGTCCTTTGTGCTATAAAAGGTGCAAGTGGGAATCTTGAAAGTAACTATACATACTATGAATGACACTCATTAATGATTGACTTTTATGATCATAAACTTGCATTCACCATCATGCAGATGTTTCACTTCTAGTATGTAAGCTTGATTCAGAATATGCTGGCAGCTTGGCATAGTTTTTAAGGTGGTTATTTTTTTAAAAATGTTTCTTCTAGGCTGGAAGTAGGTTTGGGGAGAGTACTTTGAAATTGGGATCCATCTTGACTGATGGACAAGTTGGCATCTTCAAGGATAAATCAACAAGTGCTATGTCATTTGGCGATATTCTACCTGCCCAGGCTGCTGGTCTTCTTTCATCTTTTACAGCTCCCAGATCAGATTATTGACTTTCTGATGAATGCAAGGCACTTGTGGCTTTTAAATGAAAGAATGTTGTTTGCAGCTCCAGACGCTAAACGTCCGAACCAAAGAAGCAATCCATACTCTGACTGAAAGAATAACGAGTTAAGGATCTTTTGGCTTGGAAATAATTGTGGATCTTGATAACTGCTGGAACTGCAAGAAACAAAATATAAAGTTTACTTGGTAATGGCCTTAGATATTGATGTCATTATGCTATTTTCCTACTTTCTCCTGTGTGTTCTTTTGTCTGTCCGGATACAAGGAGTGATATGTGTTCAGTTTTGTGTTCACTATATTCTCTTGTATAATCTCATATGATGAGAACACATTACGGATGCTAGGATAGCAGCTAAAAGCCACCACGAAGCAGGGCATGCGAAGTTGATAATTCATGCCGCGTAATATCCTCTAATCCTCTCAACCCTTTCTTTGATTTATGTTTCTTTTTGCTTCTTTCATCAGCATCATCATAATATCCTCTCAGAGCAGAGGTTTATGAGGCAGAACATAATTATCCTATCTTAAGTTTGTAAAAGTCAGATTGAATAAAAGTCAATTTTGTCACTGTTAACCCAAATAGACCCTTAGGCATTGTGACTTGTCGAATTCACACTTAAAGCAACACTTGCTTGCTCAGTAATTGACGTAATAATTGGCAGTGCAAGTTGAACAACACTGCTAGGGAGTTTGGGATAGTTTATTTTTGGGCAATAAGTGCTTATTACGTAAGTCGAGATAAAACTCCTCTCACATAATTACTTCGTATACCATAAATCACAATTTATTTTATAACTCCTCTCATTAGAAAATTAATTGCCAAATGGGACCTTTAGGTGCTAACAATCTTCCCTGTGTGCATAAGATCTTCCCATGTGTTCAAACAGTCTTCCCCTGTGTTCAATATATTTTCCCTATGTGACATTCCTTTGTGAGCAAAAGATCTTCCTTCAAGTTCCATTTGACAAATAAGTTTCCAATAAGGTATTTATGGGCAATTCTCCCTTGAAATTATATCTAAATATACTATACTATATGGAAATTCACATGTTCATTTTAATTAATATTGTACTCTTATTATCTTATACCATCTTATGTTCTTTAAAACTACATAATTCTTGAACTATATATACAAAGCATGGTCGGTTGATATTAAAGGGAGATATACTGTATAATATCTTATAAGCAATTTAATCATTAAAATGTCTCACAACATGTTATCATTTTTTACCTTGGGTTTTAATTTGTCATTGCATGTTACTCATTTGTTGTAAGACTTTTAAAGTATTAAATTGCTTATGTGAAACTATATAATATTCTCTTAGTATCAAAAAAAGGTGAATCATCGTAGTAAATTTTCAGGTTTAAATTTCTTTCTTTGACATATATTTACCTGAAAATTTCATATTTTATTTATTAATTGCATACAACTAATGCAGATTTACTACCTCGAATGAGAAGATATTACATGCATTTATTAAAACGCTTGGAAGTTACTCGATCTAAACTAACTCTCTCATAAAACATTGTATTTTGTTTGATAACTACTCATGTCTTTTAATAAGACGTAAGTTGGTTTATCAAAAAGGGCATCCTATAACCAATAATGGATAACTATAATTTTCAAGAGATATTTAACGAACACCATGATAGTGTTTGTTACATGGTTCAACTTTTGTCTTCAAATTCTCTTTTTTGTATTAAAGATAATTTAATTATGTTTTGTAAAACGTTGGTCGATTGAAATTATTTAAAGTTAAATCCCTATTTGTTTTCTACAAGGTGGCGATTGATCAACAATTTATCATATAATAAATCTATTTATAAAAAGACCAAGTATAATAAATATAAAAATCCATGTTTTTTTTTTCAGAAATCAAGTGTTTTCCCTCTCAAGGCTTAGAGCGCAAATGATTTTCACCTTTCCTAATAAGTAAGCTTCCTGAGATTTGAAGATGTGTTATCTTCCTTACGAGGGTGATGCCACTTACTACCTCAACCAATAGTTTGTTGTAATTCATGTTATTTAAGACACATATATTGTTGGAAAATAGCATGATCCACAACCCAAAAGCGTTGAATTCAAAATATAAATAATAGAAAAGTTTGGGTCGATAAATGTTATATTCATCAATTTTTCAGATTGGTATTGCTGAACCTATTCACATGGCTTCTTTTGAGGGAGGAATACGTGGAACACTGTATATAGGCATGAGGAGTTCAATTGTGCACCTGATGATCACATTTTGAGAAACTGATTACTCTTCCTCTGGATTATAACCCTATCTCTTTTTCCTATATGTGATGTATTTGTTATGCGTTCATAATCATATCAGATACTTTGATCCAAGTACGCCTAATTTCTCACACATATAATTCATTAATCACATTATTCACAAGTACGGCAAGAAAATCACAATATTCATAGCCTATAAATAATATGACTTGCTGTAATTTTTATGTTATGTATTGATCTTAATATTAATTGATAAGTGATGTCGGTAGTCATATTGATTTTGATGATTTTAAATCATAACTATCTTACCACATTTGCTATGCATCTATATGTACCAGGTTGAGATGAAGTCTTTTTGTTAATACCAAATGTTTGATTGAATATTTAATCCGTCAAAACATTAGTTAGAAATTCAGTGGTCAAACCACAATCAGACTATGGTCCAGACCAGTATTGTTAATAACTTATATTATTATAATTAGATATTAAAGTTCTTACAAAACTAGGTAACAAAAAGTAAAATAGAAAGAATAATTCAAAAAATAATTTTAGTATAATAATAAGCTTGTAGATTTTAATGTCAAGAAATGAATACTATATAAATGTGAAAGAAAAGGGAAAAAAACATGAATTAAAATTTTCATACCAACACAAAAATGATCAAATTTTATAATTTGACGACGATGACGACGACAATAATAATAATAATATACATGAAAATACATTTATGAAGAAGGGGAGTGCTTGTGATTCCGACTATTCTAGCTCTAGTTCCTAAGAGAAAGTTGTTAGGTTTTTATGATATTAAAAAAAACAAGAAGGAGCAAGTTTTTTGACTTCGACAAGATGATTTTACGTAACGGTGGTGATAGCATTATGGTAAAAGTGAAAAACATCGGTGAAAATGAGTAACTAGTGCCAGCTTGGGCAGGGTTAAAAGTATTGGTAAAAGAGAAAAGCATTGGTTAGAGGGAATGATAATACGTTAGCTATAACTTAGCTAAATTTAGAGTTTTTTATTTGATTAAGGGTACTAATCCCTATTGAAGTTTTTGCTTCGGAGTAAGTTTCTTAAGATTTGAATTTATATTCTCTTTTTATGGGGTGATGCCGCTCACAAACTCTATCAAGAACTTGTGGGTAACTATAGTTATATTTGAATGTGTTTTGATCTTTTTCTTTTTTATATAGTTAGCTTTTAACATGTAGTTAAATAATGCTCTACTATATGATAATTCTTTTCTAACATAGTAAAACCAATGGTTTGATAAACATGTTTATTGTAAAAGTCGTAGGATAAGAAGAGGGAAGCGGCTTCTCTCCTTTACCTTTACGGCTTGCTGCCCTTCTTTTCCTTTAAACTGCGCCACAAACGGCGCAAAATAGTGTAGCAAGTTTTTTTTTTTTGAAAAACACTATTTAATTCTTGATGTATTTTTTCAGTATCAGTCAGTTTCCTAAAATATTTTTTAAAATCCTAAAATAAATTTTCAGTATTATCTAGTGTTTTGAAAAACACTATTTAACATCATGAAGTGTTTTCTCCGTACTAGTCAATTCCCTAAAATATTTTTTCATGAACCTAAAATAATTTTTTAGTATTATCCAATATTCTAAATTTTTTTTTTTATTGTCAGTCAGTACTCTGAAATATTTTTGGTGCAACTGAACTAATTTTTAGTACATCGAACATCCTAAAAAATTGCACCAAAGATATTTCAGATTACTGACTGACACTAAAAAAATACTTCAGAATACTGGATAATACTAAAAAAATTATTTTAGGAAACTGACTAGTACTGAAAAAATACTTTAGGATATTGAATAGTGTTTTTCAAAATACTGGATAATACTGAAAAATTATTTTAGGATATTAAAAAAATATTTTAAGGAACTGACTGGTAGTGAAAAAAATATATCAAGATATTGAATAGTGTTTTTCAAAAAAAACAAAAAAAAAAAAAACAAAACACTTGATACACTATTTTGCGCCAAAACAGCACATTTTGAAGGAAAAGGACAGTAACGGACTATAAAGTAGAGGAAAGAAGCCGCGTCCTAAGAAAAGGGTACACTACCAAACTTTCTCGTCAATTCGCAGGTTTGATCTATTCTCATCAAGTCCTTTCTAACTTATTCTTTTTCCTTAATTTTCGTTTTTCTTCTTTACTATCCTTCTATGTATGTTTTCCTTTTATTTTTTTCACCCTTTCATCGTCTTTCTCTCTAACTCAATATTCTGCTCCATTTGTTGTTCTCGTTCGATTTCTATTTCTAGCCTCTTCTTTAAGTTGGTAATTACGTCAGTTCTTCAATATTTTTCTAGTTCTTAACCGGTTATTCTAATTTTTTACCGGTTCACTTTATCCTATTTTCTATGTAATCTAGACCAAACATCCTCATAATTTTTTTTTTCTTTTTCTTTTTCAGAATCCCATTTTCACCCTTAAATGCAAAAATGGATGATTCAGATTTAATATTTTCTAAAACTATAATTATAGTGTTTTATAAATTATTTTTTATTAATTTTGTTTGTATTACAATTATAAATTGTGTAGATCATGATTTAACATTACAAAAAAAATGGCATTTTGTAGTAGTGACATTGTAGCGGTTACAATTAACCATTACAAAAATTAACATTTGTAGCGGTTAAAAACCTAAACTGCTACAAATTTGTAGCAACAAGCTATGCTCCAAGTGGCGCAACAGATTAACATTTGTAGCGGTTAAATATAAAAAATCACTACAAATATGGTATGCATTTCCCGCCAAAACTTGTAGTGATAAAATTATAGCGGTTACTAAATAATAACCGTTAAAAGTTGCTGCCACTTGGTGCGACCAAAACGGTTACAGTGTAGATGTTATTTGCAGCGGTTTAACTAATTAAACCACTATGAAATTCGAAAGGTCACCTATTTGTAGCGGTTATAAAGTTATAACCGCTACAGAATTTCAGAGGTCTCAAAATTTGTAGCAGTTTTGTACCATAACCGCTACATAACTTCAAACGTTTTTGTAATTTGTAAAGGTTATTATAGAACCGCTATAAAGTTTAGCCACCCTAGCTTATTTATAGCGGTTGGTGTAGCGGTTATTTCAAGAACCGTTACAAAAGCCGCCACTATATAAGGCCGCCACCCCCTTCACTTTTCCGTTTGGTCATTTTGTTTCCTGAAGTTTCTCTGAGTGTTTTATTTTAGATTTGAGCATTCAGACGTTTGTGGAAGAGTTTTGCTGCAATATTTCTCATTATTTGTACTTGAGGTATGGAGACAATACATATTTTATTTGTATTTTTATTTGTAATATATTTTTGCATAATAATGTGACTAAAATATTTTTTTTTTTGAATTTTTGTAGTTGATTTGGCTTCAAGATAGGATAGGGGGAAGGAACCTGAGGTCCCCAGACCGATTTGCGGGGTGGCAGCATAGAGCAGGGGGCAGTGCGGAGGGAAGGCTACCGCGGCATTTCAGCCCATCCCCCAACAGAAGTCGGCCCTACCACAAGCACCACAGACAATCCCACAAGAGACGACTACACCAAAGATGCATGATTTGGGGAGTGAGATATTAGCGTCGAGGATTATGACACGAATGAGAACTTCGACATCTCGATTAGGATAAGAGAGATGGAGTAGTTCCTCAATGAGGAGGAGGAGCGGGAGCAGAACAACCCACAAGGGTCGTCTTCGCGGTCTACTGGGTTTGAGGTGCAAGTCCAAGGTAAATAAATTTTTTTATTTAATAAATTATTTATTTAAATTTGAAATGTTAAATTTGAATTAAAATTTATCTAACATGCGGTAAATTGTGCAGATGAGCAGGGGAACGTGTCCACGAGGAGGTTGGACGTGGCCAGTTTGAACAACATGGACCGGACACTACGAGTTGTAGTGTCGTGGAATGAGGGCACGGACCAGCTCATTGACAATGGGGGTCACCTGTTCAACCGCTTCCTGAACGACCTGGGCTCGAATTGGATGCGGTTCCACCTTCACTTCAGGACGTAGAGCCACATTCTAAAGGACCTGGCTTGGGAGGAGGTGGTGTAGGTAATTAATAGTATTTAATTAATATTTTTTGTAATTAATTCTATTTAATTAATATTTTAAATAGGATTTTTGTAATTATTGATATTTAAATAATTTTTTTGCAGCTGCGGTTTGCCGTCCAGGCCAATCGGAAGAGGTACACCCTGATGAAGATGGGTGACGGCTGGAGGAACAGGAGGAACCATCTCTTCCACAGTGTGGATAAGGATGGAACGATGCCTCTAGAGTAGTTGATCGAGAGCATCTTGGACGGTGTCCCGCCGTACGACTGGGCGAGTTTCGTCCAATTCAGGAGGAGCGCAAAGGGGCAGGTAATGTAGTTATTAGGTTATTGATATATAATTTTGTAATTGTTAATTATTAAATTATAATTTAATTTTAATTTGAAATTTAGTAATTTTAACTGTTTTATATTGTTTTAATACATTTAATATTGTTTTTGTTTCCAGAAGCTTTCTCAAAGGACCATTAGGTGCCGTGGGCAGCAGACGATCCACCACACAGCAGGATCGAAGACCTTTGCTGTCACTTACAATGATTTGGTAACTTTTCATAATATCACTGACTTTTAGCTGGTTATTTCATAAAACTAATTGAATTTTGTAATTGTTTTAGGAGAGGAAGGCACAGTAGGAGAACCGTCAGACGAATTATGGGGAGTTGTACGCTATCACATATAGATACTGTGACGGGACTCTGACCTCTCAGCAGGTAGAGGTGACCATTGTAAGTAATTTCATTATTATAATTTTTATAAAACCAACTTAATAATTAAAAATTCTAAAAAGTAATTGTTTCATAAAATGGCAGGAGCGGATGCAGCAGTCGTTGGCTTATCTGCGAGAGACCCAGGCCAAGGAGTCACAGGGGTCAGTGGACTTGACGACTCCTTTGAAGGGAGGTTTGGGTCAGGCTGAGCACCCCGGATGTGTGTGGGGGATGGGGATAGTCACCATACCTAGTATGGTCTATGGCAGGAGCGTCGCCTCTAAGGCTGGCAGCTCTAGAGGGGTCAGACGTCCGAGGGATGAGTCTATTGATCAGCTGCGGTTAGATTGGGAGTGGACACAGGCTCTAGTGGCTCAGCAGCAACTGCATCTATAGTAGATGCAGCAGCAGGCTAATTTGATCAATGCTTAGCAAACGCAGTTGCGTGATATCACGAACAACATGCTTAAGCGGTTGTGGAGTCACCTGTTCATGGATGAGCAGTATCCATAGGTTCCACCTATCCCTCCGTTCGTCGTCCATACTCCTCCTCCTCCTGATGATGATGGTGCGGTTAACTCTGCCCAGCGCCCCGATCCAACAGCACCTGAAGGAGCCCCACCTGAGGGAGCACCAGATAATCAGCCCCCAGCTACTTAGTTTAGGACATTTTATTTTTTCTTGTTGAAACATTTGTAAAAAAATATATATAATTTTTTATTTCAAAAATTAGATTCTTATTGCGTTTACCATAGTTATATTTATATTCTTAGACTGCGCTGTTGAATTTGTGAATAATAGCAACAGTATTATTTATATTTCTAAAACTAAAAAAATAAATAAATTTTATATATTTGTAGCGATTAATACAAGAACCGCTACAAATGTAATTTTATGATATTTGTTGCGGTTTTATAATATAACCGCTACAAATATAAATATTTTTTTTTTCAGTTTTTGAAATACAGTTCCATATTTGTAGCAGTGAATGCAAAAACCGTTACAAATATAAAGACACGTGCACGGCAAAATTCAAAATTGAATTATTGACTATTTGTAGCGGTTTTATAAATAACTGCTACAAATACTCAACTTTTCAATTTTGAATTTCCCCCCACTTTGTGCAAATTTGTAGCGGTTACTTATGTATAATTGCTACAAATGTACATTAATAGCAGTTTTTCTTATAACCGCTACAAGTTTAAAAATAATTTCTCAATTTGATTTCCTACGGCTTGAAAATTAGTAGTGGTTTTACACAAATAACCGCTACAAATATTTAGCACTGTAGCAGTTATTGTAGTGGTTATAAATCGTTACAAAATATTAAACGTTGGAAATTTAGAATATAAGGTTCCAAGCACTCGTCATTCTCTATTCACTCATCTTCTTCACTATACTTTCTTCTCTCTCACTAGGAGCTATGGATAAGTCATGGATCAGGTTGCCACACAATTCTCTGGGATATTTGTACCGATTAAACAATTTCTTGGATTTCACATTCACTCACGCCAGTTGTAACGGCAAGATCATCTGTCCGTGTTGGAGATGCAAGTTCAAGAAGTGGCATGCACGAAATGTTGTTAAGGAACATTTGCTTCTGAAGTCTTTCCTGGAGGACTATACGTTCTAGGCAATTCATGGTGAGAAGGCCAGCATTAGATATGATGATGCCCTTCCTCGAAGTTCTCAAGTAGGCGTTCAACTAGATGAAGAAGATCCTGTGAATGATGCTGTGCGTGATCCATTTGGATTTCAAAGCAACAACTTCAACGAAGAAGTGCACAGTTCTGAGCCAGTGTTCATGAGGAATGAAGCAGCACGGGATTTTTCAGCTTGATGGATGAAGTAGATCATCCTTTATATCAAGGTTGTCGAAATATTCTAAATTATCTTTCTTGATCAAATTGTATCATATCAAGTACTTGTGTGAAATCACAGATAAGGGAACATCGATGTTGCTCGAATTATTACAAGATGTATTCCCCGATGCTGAGATTCCCTCAACATTCTATAAGGCCAAGAAGATTATCAACAGGTTAGGGTTGAACTATCAAAAGATTGATGCATGCCCCAACGATTGTATGCTGTATTGGGGAGACGATTCCAGCAGGGTGACTTGTAAGAGATGCCACACATCGAGGTACAAGACAATTCGGAAGGGGAAAAAGCAGAAGAAGAAACCTACAAAGATTCTCAGGTACTTCCCTTTGAAACCTCATCTACAAGGGTTATTTATGTCATCTAAAACTGCGGAGCACATGAGGTGGCATGCTGTTGATAAGAATGAAGATGGTAAATTAAGACATCTTCGAGATGCAGATGCTTGGAAAACTTTTGACAATGACTTTCCAGATTTCGCAACTGACCCCAGAAATGTTCAGCTTGTGTTGGCGACCTGTGGTTTCAATCCTTTCAGGAATCTTAGCACAAGTTACAGTATTTGGCCGGTAGTCTTAGTTCCCTATAACTTATCCCCTGGATGTGTATAAAACAAAGCTCCTTCATTATGTCTATGATCATTCCAGGCAAAAAGGCACCGGTAAATGACATCAATGTGTATCTCTAACCGCTTATTGCGGAATTTCTTGATTTGTGGAATGTCGGCATGGAGACGTACGACGCTTATGGGAAGACTTTGTTCAACTTGCGTGCAGCCTTGATGTGGACCATTAGTGACTTTCCTGGCCTTGGCACATTATCTGGTTGGAATGTGCTTACTGGGTTGGTGTGTCCAGCTTGCAATTTTGACACTAACGCAGTGCGCCTTCCCTACAGCCGAAAGTGGTGCTTTATGGGACATCGGAGATTTCTCGATGGAAGGCATAAGTTCATATTGCAATGGAATCACTTCAATGGGAAACCAGAAAAAAGAGGACCACTTTAGACTTTGTTCGGTACAGATATCTTATAGCAGCTTGAGCATGTTGACTTCGAGTTTGGAAAAAGCAATGATTTAGCACAAACTCACCAAAAGATGCACAAGACTTCGACGCCTCAGTAGTGGAAGAAAATAAGTATTTTATTCACTCTTCCATATTGGAGATCTAATTTATTTCACCACAGTCTTGATGTCATGCACATTGAAAAGAATTTTTACGATAATGTGCTATATACGCTGCTTAAAGAACCCGGCAAGACAAAAGATCACCTTCAAGCGAGGGAAGATTTACGCGCCATGGGAGTTCGTGAAGACGCTTGGCCAGATGAGCATGACAAATTTCAGCTGGCAAAGTTTACCCTCACAAAACTGAACAAGGAAGTCTTCCTCTCGACGTTGAAGAAATTAAAAGTTCCTGATGGGTATTCAAGCAAAATTTCTGGATATGTTGACTTATAGCTCGAAAGCTTGCTAGCCTAAAGAGTCATGACTCATATGTTCTTATGCAATAGTTACTCCCTCTGGCTATAAAGAATGCACTTCCTCTGATGTTTCCATCGTTTTGGTTGAATTTTTTTCTTTCTTTCGGAAGTTGTGTTCTAAGGTTTTGATTGTTGAGGAGCTCGATTAGCTGCATTCCAAAATCATTCTTTTGCTTTGTCACTTGGAGATGATCTTTCCTTTATCCTTTTTTACTGTAATGGTTCACCTTACAGTCTACCTCATTCATGAAACAAAGCTCGCTAGCCCAGTACAATATCGATAGATGTATCCGATTGAGAGGTACTCATTTTAAATATGTGCTTCATTGTTAGTTCTTATGTTTACTAGTCATCTTTTTCAGAATTTAGTATCAATTTTCTCTTCTTTACTTCGCAGGTTTCTTGGAAAATTAAAATCTTATGTAAGGAATAAGGCATGGCCAAAAGGTTATATAGCTGAAGGCTATATAGGAGATGAGGTGCTGCATTTTTGTTCAAGGTACTTTGATGACCTTGAGACTGCTTTCAACCACCCACCTCATGTTGAGGATTGTCCTGAACCTGCGCCAACATCAGGAGAATTTATCCCTCATGTTGGTAAACCAGTTGGAGGAACTGAGAACTTCAAACTAACAGCAACTGAGAAGTTGCAAGCATATAGACATGCCTTGATTAATTGCACTCAAGTTGAACATTTCATACAGTAAAAATTGTACACTCACATAATATTCTATATCTTTCATAACATTTTTCACTTTCATTTCACTATCGCCTTTCGATTATTAATTGCAGGGAATTCAGAAGTCATGTTAAGCATCAACTCAGGATCCGTACACGAATATCCTCAGAAGTTGACAAAAAGGTCTACAGAGAATTCTCAACTTGGTTTGCGCGTAGAATACTAAATGACCACAACCCACACTCACCAGATTTCAGAGCTCTCGCAATCGGCCCTCTTGATCATGCAAAAAGGTTTATAGCATACAATGTCAATGGTTTTAAGTTTTGCACGGTTTCACGAGATCAAGGATTGCAAACTCAAAATTCGAGTGTTTATAGCACATTTGGGACAAAGAGTTATGCGAGCAGCAGTGACGCCAACATGCAGTTCAGAAGCGTCCTTTACTATGGAAAGCTTATTGATGTGGTCGAACTTAATTATCAAGATTGTTTCACCATGACGATGTTCAAGTGTTTGTGGGCAAATACCACTACTTCTCGGGGACTGCCAACTGACGACTTAGAGATCACATCAGTCAATTTCTCATGGCCAATTCATACTGGTATTTCTCAAGATGATGAGCCGTATATTCTTGCTTCAGAGGCACATCAGGTTTATAATGTTTAGGACGAGAGGCACAGGGATTGGCACATGGTCGTTCATTTAAAGCCATAAGGCCTTTATGACATGAGTGAAGGCGACAACATCGCCTACGAGAATGAGCCATTTCAGCCGGCTGATTTTGAAAACTACTTCCCTGAAGACGATGACAATTTACCTCTACTGCGGTGTGTTTTTTTAAGTCCACATTATTTAAATTAAATTTTTTAAATTTAATAATACATCACTGACAATAATTTTTATACATAATTTCTGTAGGGATGGCGAGGATGAGTGATCAAATTCAAATTATGGTTTTGTCTTTAAAAAAAATTGAAAAAAATATTTTAAAAAAATAAAATAATATTTGTAGCGGTTTTTTTAACCGCTACAAAAATAAAAATAACCGCTACTAATTAAAAACTGTTATAAAATGGATACATTAACCACTACAAATACTACACGGATCCCTATTAATACCCCTACCACATCTCATTTCAAATACTCCTCCATTTCTTTTCACCTTACCCTTCTTTCATTTTCTCTCATTTACAAATTTGTTCGTATGAGTTGAGGAGCTTAACAATAGGATCAAATATGGTAACAAGTTTTTTAATTTTTTATTTCAATACTTCTTTCCTTCGCCTAAAATTTATTCTCACCATTTTTTTTCCAGATATTTCAGAGCTTTATCTCATTTTCATATATTTTTCATACATAATTACATTGTAGTAGACAACATAATAGTTCCTTATTACCTATGTATCCTTAATAATATTATCAATACAATTTTTATACTTATCCAACTAAATTAAATTATTTCTTTCAATTTATAAATGAGCTAAACTATTGAATAATAAGCTAATTAAATTAGCTAAACTACTAAAAAAAATAAACTATTTAATTTAATATAAAAAAATGAAACAAATGATTGTATTTTTTTTTAATTTTCTTAATTTTTGTAGCGGTTATTAAACTGCTACTAATTAATGTGCATTTTTCAAACTGAAATTAATTTTTTGGCATTAATTTTGAATTTTGATGAAATTAGTAGCGGTTCTATAACGGCTACTAATTATAGGAAATTCATATTAGTAGCAGTTTATAAATCGCTACAAAGGAGCAAAAAAATTTCATTTTTCTTTTCCCGCCTTGAAAATTTTCTTTTTGATATTTGTAGCGGTTATATAACCGCTACAAATATCCCAAAAAAAGATTACAGTTTATGGTGATGTTGAAGCGGTGGGATTGAACCGCTACAAATAAAGTAGCGGTTATTTTGCTTGAGTAGTGGTTTTATATAACCATCACAAATCCGTTTGCAACATACGATTTAGTAGCCGTTTTATAAACCGCTACTAATGTTTCTTGTATCGGTTAAAACCTCTACTAATAACCATTTTTAACCGTTACTAAATCATATTTTTTTGTAGTGTAACAACTTAAGTTTATTTATTTATGTGCAAAATAATAGTTTTATAAAATATTAAATTTGGATCATATATTTTCTTAAATTTGAGAGTGGCGATTAGATTCTGAGAACAAAATGAGAAAAAGAATTATGAGAGAATCTAAACTCGATCAAACATATGGTTATCTCCTAGTCAAACTATGGTTTGAATCAGGAGTTGCTTCTCTCCTTTTCCCTCCTTTGCTCTCCTTTCCCCATCTCCACCTTTGGATGAAAATTTCAATGGCCCAGATTTTACATCTTATAAAACCATTATTGGTTTTACTTAAAAATACATAAATAAATTTAAATTATTAAAAAAGTATATTATTATAGTGTGAATTTTATTTTTAGTTTTTTCACTACAGATGTGAATTGTTCAGAATAAATTTTAGCAGTTAAAATTTATTTATGTATTTAAAACTAAAATTATAATAATATTTTTATAATATGTAAAATCTGGGCTATTAAAATTTCATCCAATGGTGGATCTGAGAAAAGGAGAGCAAAGGAGGGGAAAAGGAGAGTGAGGGAAAAGAAGAGAAGCCACTCCCATGTGAATCACCTGCTTCAGTCTGATTCAGCTGTTTGGGAAATAATTCATATGAATTTGTTTACCTGCTTCAGTCCGATTCAGCTGATTGATGTAAACCTAAAAATCATGATGAAGAAAGATAGAGGAGCTCATTAAGCAAGCCACCCTTGACTTTAACAAATAAAAGATGCCACCGAATAAGTAAAGTGATGTGAGATATAAGAAAGATGGAAGTGTCCAACTTTCAATACAAGCGCTATACTCGGATCATGTCTTCTTTGTAAAAAGCCTTCACAGTTCACAATAACCAAATTTTGACTCTTTCTTTATCTCTCTGAGTGTTCCTTTTCGGTATTTTATTAAATCTTTTATCATTACCCACACATGGGTGATCCATACCCTTATAGGCTTCTCGATTTCCAGCAACTCATATCAGGAAGAACCCATTATGATCATTTGCTAGAGCCACCGTATGTGGGGGGTGGTGGTGCCACTTCTGGTGCTGCTGCTCTACTATACAATTTGTGATAGAGAGCTTTCTGGATCAATTTATCACACATTAATCGAGTGGTCCCTCGAGTAAATTTTAAATAACTTTGCATATTACTCGAGTAAGCCCTTCAAGTGAATTCTTGATTTTGATTCAAAACATGGTAAATTATATATTATCGGAAAGCTTTCATCATCTACATTTTGATACAATAAGAATCAACTCCAAACTCGTCGTATATAGAAATTTACAATCCAAAGAGTATCTATTGTTCTTAGACAATCTTTGAAATCATGAAAAGCAACTTCCAGAAGAGATAGATCTTAGTATATAACTTGAAATGTGACAAATTATATATCCATGGAAATCTCTGAGTATACTTTCATATAGAACTAGTTTTGTCTTAATCCGATATGAAGTTTGAGAGTTATGTCCAAAATACCAAAACTATTCTGGTAAAAGACGCTGATTTATGTGTCAACTTCAATAGATCATATCTCCCTCATATGAACTTTTTTGATTATGATCTTGGTGTCCATAGTTCATGTTGGGAGTCTAGTGTCATATGCCACTGGTTTCAGATCAATCCAACATATGGTTAGAGAGATATGTCCAAAATATATGAACCTCTATCCTACCGTGTGAAAACAGAGTACAATAAAAATGCAGATTAATCAAGTGGTTACTTGAGTTATCATGTCCATTACTCAAGTAACCACTCGAGTAATGACCTTTAAAATATGGCAGAGAGTCAAAACTTAATAGAACACCTTAGGGAAGTTCCATAACTTCCATATAAGTTATCTTGGCTTCGAATTGACCCATTCCAACCTCCATATATCAAAGAAACCTCCGGTATAACTTCTAATAACTTGGATCTTGATATTCTCATGTGATCTTGCAAGTTCTTCCTTATTCAATCTCTTTCTTCTTATTTTTCCTCTTGATGATCATTCTTCATAACCGAACTAGATATCTTCTTGAATTGATGATCATTCTTCATAACACAATTAGATGTCTTCTTAAATATCTTCAATCTTCTTCTTTCTTTGCTTTGACCAATCTTTCTTCTTGATATTTTATTAGTTCTTGCAATGCCTTATTTCTTCAATCCCTTGCTTCTTGATTTTCTTGATGATCATTCTTCATTTATGAGGGAGTAATCGAGTAATCTGCAAAGTTATTTGAAGTATTACTCGAGAGATCACTCGAGTAATCATGTAAGCAAGCACAGGTACTCTCAGCCAAGAATTTGATGTTGTTACTTGAGGGAGTAATCGAGTAATCTACAAACTTATTATAAATTTACTCGAGGGATCACTTGAGTAACCTGTGAAGAAAATAGATGCTTACTTGAGGGATCACTCGAGTAACCTTGTTTGCCAGGTATTATTGAAAAGATTACTTGAAGGCTTAATCGAGTAATATGGTAAGAAAACATTGACTTACTCTCTGCCTGATTTTTAATGAGATTACTCGAGGGACTACTCGAGTAATGAGCATAATCACTTGAGTAGCCACTCGAGTAATGAAGTCCAAAAAACATGATTTTAATATAATGTTTATTGATTTGTTTTCTATATGATTAACCCTTCATTGTATTAGTATTCTAAGTATATTTGTAGAGAAACAATGAAGAGATCATGCTATAAGTGGAAAGTCAAATAAGAACATCCAAACGCTCACCTACCACAAACAGATAGTTTTCAAAATTGAATAACGGTCAATAGTATATGTGCGACTCCAACTGACATGTTTGAATTGCTTCCAACGGATACCACAAATTATCTATATATATGGAGTATTCAAAGAATAGAATACAACAAATGAGAACAAGCAATCACACATCGATCAATATAATCTTTGTGCTCTATTTTTTTATACTCATTCTTTGTACTTCAGTGTTTATACATTTGGTCTATAAGAGATATTTTCATTACAAAACTCAATATTCATTATTGAGACAACTTAAGGTTGTGGAACCTTGAGTCGGGGATTTGATTACAATGTGTAGGGCGGAGCGAGTGTCCAGGTGAAGGAACTTGTTGTGTATTTAGTTGCCAAGAACCCACTGAATCTTGGAAGATAGAGTGAAACTCTCAGAAACGTTCTGAGAACAGGACGTAGGTCAAAGTGGTTATAGCTGAACCAGTATAACTCTCGGTGTACACTTTGGTGATATTTCTCCTTACTCTCAACTGCTTTAAATATTTTGTCAATTTTCTTATACGCAACAAAAATTTCTGGTATCACCCAATTCACCCCCTCTTGGGTGAAACACTTGCACTAACACACACATCCATCTCAATATCCTTATCTTGGCTACCCCCATTTTATGCTCATGTAATCCCTTTAAAGCCCAACACTTACTACCATATAGCATTAATGGTCTTATAGCAGTGTGGTAGAACTTCCTTTTTACTCTATTAGGCACTTTCTGATCACAAATAACTCCAGTAGATTTTCTCCATTTATACCATCCAGCTTGAATTCTATGATTGACATCTCCATCAATTTCACCATCTTGTTGAAATTATACAGTTAACCATTTAAAAATATTAATTATACATAACGGATTAGCGCATCTTAGTCTTCATCTCCTCATAGCAACTTCTTCATTTGGCATATTGTTTTGCACTCCTCTTCTGTGCTTACATGCTTGTCTGGTTAGTTGAGGAACAGTGAGATTCGAGGGAATCTCAGTAGCAAACAATACCACTTGGCATGCAAGATAAATGCTTAATATATGATATGGTTACATGACATGCTTGACTTACATGAATTTATGCTAACACAATGGCATGTCTGAATGCTCAATGTTTCATACATCATATTTATGGCCATAGCATATATAGAAACAGAGCTTCAATTAGTCATATATGCATAACATAATCAAGTAAAACAATTACCCACATCAATACATAAGCATAAATATCAAGGATATGTAAATAGGGTAAGTTCACTACTGTTTGTCTTTGAGTCCCCTTTTTGGTATATTTTCTTCCAACCACTGAAGTTGCTTCCATTTTCTCTTCTTTGTCATCTCATAGCCCTAGATAAGTGGCCATATTATTAGAGCCATGACAAAGAAATGTCCAATGGGCTACTTTAGCCTTTAGGACATGTCCCTTATCTTTGGGCCTATACTTGCCCCAATTTTTATAGCTCAAGACACCTTGGTTGGTTAACTTTAAAGTTATCACATTAGGCCCAATGGGTATTTAATGGGATCCTATTAACTATAAGTGTTTAACTTAACCCTTGGAGGTCAACTTAATTACCAAATGCCATAACCTTTTTATTTTCGCACAATTTCTAAAGTTGGCAGAATTTTCAAGAAACTTTGAAAAATCATATCTTTTTCTACAAATATCAAAATTAGGAAGTTCAAAATTCTATGTGTCACTTATTACGTCTATTTTAAAGAAACAATATTTCCCCCAGCTAGTTCCATGCACAAAAATCCATAATCACCAATAAACTCACATTGTCACATATTTTTGCCAATTTTATAGATCCAACTTCAAAAATTCATATCTCATAATATATTAACCCAAATGGCACAAATGACCTATCAAATTAAATCATATGATATCCACTTCAAATCTGAAAAGTTTCATAGCCATTGAATATCATTTGCTTAGTAAAAAAAACATCACAAACAGACTGCCTTAGAACTCAAACCTGACAGCACTTAAAATAGTCTTATTTTATCATTAAACACCATATATCATATATTCATGATTTAACACATATGGCCTCAAAAACACCCTTTTCCCAAAACATTAGGGTGGTCCAAGAGTCAAGAAAAACTCAACGAAATTAGAAGGTTCAGTATTTCGGCGGTACTCCGGTTAATTAAATGACATAAAACACCTTAGATTAGAAAACTCGGACCATAAAAATAAAGCTCTCAGTGAGTAGAAGAAGTTTACTAAAAGCTTCGTTAGTTAGAAACAGTTATTCGAGGTCGAAATTGGCTCCGGAACTCTAGGAAAATCACTATTCACTCTTTCTCTTTCTGTCTCCTATTTTCCTATCTTTTTTCACACTTTCTCTTTCTTTTTTTAGATCTAACCGAAATGGCCCTTTAAAAAGGAATGGAAGGTGAAGATTTAATCTTGCATGTGATCTCGTGTTGTGCCAAGTGTTCCAATCTTAAGCCCAAGATTGCCCAGTGTTATCCAAGCAACTTGTCTTCCCTTTCTCTCTCTTAGGTGGCGTCTTTCACATGTCAGAGGAAAGGAGGATTGATGAATTCCTCTGACTCTCAGGTTTGGTGTTTGAGAAAGTCAAGTACTCAACCGGGCCAATGGATTCCCCCGACTTCAGTGCCACATGTCACTGCCTTAGAATGCCAACAACAAGACAAGAAGGACACCTCATGATGAGGGACAAGTGTCACCTTCCAATTGTGCCAACAAAAAAGTGTGAATAGTGTTTGTCATGATGATATGTACTTTGATGACAAGTGTCATATTCTTATTCATCCACCACAAAGTAGAGTAATCATTACACATCATAACCTGCTTTATTAAAGTTACTTTAATAAAGTTATTTTATCGATGCTTACTCGGGACTGTGGCACTCATATCGAGGCTCGCCAAATGACATCCTGATTAGAGTGTGTGTGTGTAGACCCTACATGGTACCACATTCCAATGTCTTTTACTAAAAACGCAGGTATTCATGTTTGCCCTGAAAATGCCATGTGCACACCTACACTAGGATATTTTATTTGACCAATAAGTTCCATACCTCATGACATAGCTGGGTGGCATCTTTCTACCAACCCAATGGCACTGTATATGTGTCCTGTGCACATATGAACCAACACTTTGATCCCAATGCCTATGCATATTGGGCCCTCTGCCTGGTAAAGCCGGATCATATAGTCCCCAAGAGTCTTTCTATCTCTCGTCATTCTTAGTACTTTTCCCAAACTGGGCTTAGTAGTCTGCCTGATATAGGCTTATCTCCTAGGCCCAAAATTTGAGATATTACAAGAACCACAAAGCAAGAACAATATAGAGAAAAGTAATAATGGTTGTTTGGGATGAAATAGCAACAAAAATGGCGTATAATGTAACCCCCTGCCGTAATTAATATCCAGATTATGCAATTATCGTGAAATAGAGACCAATAAGACAAAACATCATTTATAAACCCATCAACCAGACGGGGTTTTCACAATTACATTTCGAAATTATTAAAACACGGTCTCATATTTACACTCCGAATATAATTACTATGCGAAGATAAATTACATTTATACAAATATCAGAGTACGCAATATAAATTTCCGGTAATCCCGGACTCATATCTTCGCTCAATAATCATAGGGCACATTAGCCCATACAATTCAACCAATAGGGATTACACAATCTACTCGAATACATAGTCAAATGCTAATCCGAATGTACACATATATATTCTCAACTACACCTTGATAACCCACTACCAAGCTCTCACCCAGAAACGAGTCCTCTTTGCCCTTGGGTGCTTGCTCCTTCCTTGAGCCACTTGTCCTGTCTAAAATGTTGGTAGGGGAGGGTGAGATTCTTGGGGAATCTCAGTAGGAAACACATACCAATATGCATGCAAGATAAGTATTTAATGCATGACATGCTTGCATCACAATAACTCATGTTCACATCATGATATATCCGCATGCTCAATGTTTCAACAACATACTCATGGCCATAGCATAACTAGAAACAGAGCTACAATCATTCATACATGTCTCACATAATCACGCAAAGCAATAACATGCATCAATACACAAATACAATTATCAATACATGCAGGAGAGGTAAGTTCCCTACTCTCATTCTTTCCACGTATGCTCCAGCGTCGGCTACTCACGATCCAAGCGGATATCAAATCATAATCAGGGTGAATACCCAACCCTATAACCAAATCAAGAACATATGGTCATTCTCTTTTCCAAATTCTCACTTTCATAATACTTAGATTTGGCTATCATAATTGACCCTTAAGAGGCCCCAAATGCCTCTAATCAAAGCCCCAAAAGACTGGGAAACAATAGATTGAAGGTCACTTTTCAAAATCACAAAGTGCTGGAACATAGGCGTAGGCCCCGGCCCACCATTCCTTGGGCCGCGGCCCAAAGATGGTCAGAAGGCCTTGGGCTGCGGCCCACCACTCATGGGCCGCGGCCCAGATAAGGCCAGAAAGTCTTGGGCCGCGGCCCAGAAATTTCCTGACTCTGGGCGAACTTCCAAAATTCATAACTAAATCTAGAAAAATCGAAATGAAGTGATTCCAAAGCCAAATGAAAGGTATATAAGTCCTCTTTCAAGGAAAAATATAGCCATTCACTGGAAATCACTACACAAATCCAGAATCACCAAAAACTCAAGACTGTCCCAAAACAGAATCCATTTTCGACCTCAAACTTTGGACAGCTATAACTCACAGTAGACAAAACGAAATGGCACAAATTATGTGCCCATTTTGAAGCTTGGGATGTGAAATTTAAGACTGGAAAGTTTCAGAATTTTCCAATACCATTTGGTCATTCAAAACGCTCATACAAAATTACTGCGCAAAGCAGTGCTTAAACCAAACAGATTTCCAATTTTCTACCAAAGTGTTCACCAACTCCGAAATTAATAACCAAGCTTATTCCCACACAAAATCACTCAAGGAACACAATGGTAACCTCAAAATGACCAAATTCACAACCCATTTATATGCCCTGTTTTGACCAAAGCATAAAACCAACACAAAAAGTGCCAAACTTCACATTTAAGCTTCAATTCAATACCATTCATTCAAAACACTTAACAAGGCACGAATTCCATGACAACAACAATTCAAACACCACAAGACCCTAAATCACGAAATTAGGGCTAAAATTCCAGAAATTTAAGGCCTAACCAATGGCCACAAATCTTATATGAGAAGGAAGCTTTCACTCACCTCAACAACTTTCTCAAAGGGAGTTCTTGATTCACCACCTCCCAAAATTTCGTGTGGCCCCAAACCACAACCAATGAACAAACTACAACCATAGGATGAAAGCTCTTAGCTCAAGGATCAACTTTAATGAAGAGCATTTTGGCATTAGAAGTCAAGATCTTACCTTAAATGCAAGCTTTTCCTTCTTCTTCTTTGGCCAAAAATGGCGAAAATGGAGAGAGAAGAGAGAGAGAAATGTTTGATGAAGATGATGAAGGTGAGGAACAGAAATTTCTGCCCCCCCTTGGCCCCTTCATGCGCATGGGAGAGAGAGAAAAGAGAGGAATGAATTATTTTGTCCTCTAGTGCCTCATCCAAAGGCCTCCACAATGCCACATGTCACCATCTCATCCACTTCCACTATGAGCTCACATAGACACAATGTATAGGATTCCGACCCATCAATAATGAATCTCAACCCTTGATCTCTAATACCACACACATATACACCAATTAATCTCTCTAATCCATCCATTAGCCATTTGATCACACTTCTCATTTTTCTCTTAGTTAGTAATTAATTTCCATTAATTACCAACTTATGCCAATAATTCCATTCTTTCAATTTCCCAACTCTTATGGCATATTAATTATTATTGCCATAAGACACATAATTATTCTCAATAATTATCATTAGTCCTTAATCGAAAATCGGGGTGTTACATTTCTCCCCCCGTTCAATAAATTTCGTCCTCGAAATTTGTTCCACCACTAAGGACATAAACTCCGGACGCTTCTTCACGACAGCTTCCGTTTCACAATTCATTTCATATTGGGATGGTCTCCTCTAGACCACTCAACCAATCCATACACAATAGGTCTGACTCTAGCAAGAATCAAAACAGACCAATGCATCACAACTCAATGTATTTTGCTCGATCATCTTTAATGATCTCAATTCTCGGAGACACTCTTACATATACGTGATCTCCATTTCAAACTCAAGAGGTCTTTACCTCATTCGATAATATTTCAGATGAACTGCACTCGTGCATCCTGACTTTGAGCCACTCAAATCACTGACATCAAGTCACCTTCCCTTTTTGGGTACAATTCAAACTACCATAGATTCACTACGTATAATCGACAGCTTCTGCTGTATTCACATATGTCACAGCTTCCGCTGTTTTCAACAATACTTCAGCTTACGCTGTATCCACTTCCACAACATTGACTTCACCCGTACACCCACTAGTTACTCTACCCGCGGTAACCGGGATTGTTGGTATTCACAATCACATCAGGCCACTCCGGAATCTCAATCTCTTCTATCCGAAGCACCCTACCGTAACGGCCCACCTAGAATCTCAGTCTCTTCTATCCAGGCGACCGGTTGAGAGTCTCAATCTCCCAACACCACCTTCATCCTCTTTACCCACATAAAGCAACTACAACGGCAGTTCAACGGCCGAGCTAGAGATGACCAGCGTCAATCCCTAAACGGCTCACGCTGACCTGCACACGCTGCATTGCACCTTAACACAATTCACACAATATACTTCACCACAGCTGGGATTCATATAAAGCATTCCATACACAAGCCACACTGGCAAGATGTACAACACACAGCCCACAGCTGGATTCGCAACACGCCGCCCCACGGGTCGGATTCACAAAGATCCATGTTGATTACAACGGCAGTTCAACGGCAATGGTTAGTATGACACATGTCATCCCTTACGATTGCTCACGTTGAATTGCTCACGCTGTATTGCAACACAATAATCAACACAGTATAATTCACCACAGCTGGGATCCATATAAAGCATATCATAATCACAAGCCACATAGGCAAAATACACACACACAGCCCACGGCTGGTTTCACAAACGCTGCCCCATGGGTCGGATTCACAAAGATCCATGTCGATTACGACGGCAGTTCAACGGCCGACCTAGAGATGACCACTGTCACTCCCTATACGGCTCACACTGAAGTGCTCACGCCGTAATGGACCATGGCACACATTTCTGTCTTTATTGTCACACCCACCCCGCTACTCACATTTCGCGGCGGCTGGATGCCCACCCCGGTACTCACATTTCCCGGCGACCGGTACCCTCCGTATGGGCCTAGGCACTCCCGCCTTACCCTCCCAACTAGGCCTCAACCCCTTGGGCCGCGAGGGAGACTTACAATACACATTCACATCAACACATATTGCAGATTCAAATTTTTTACACACCGCCTTTCGGCCTCCATAAATAGTCAATCCCCCGTAAACTACCGCCCCAAAGGCACGGTCCTCCGCCATAGGAATCACCCCATGCGGCCGCAAGTGAAAGACTCACAATGCACAATTGCAACAAGCTGGAACCAGGCATTTTAATAACTTCACCTTCAACATTGCAAATTCTTTTCACGTATTGGGATCCTTCAAGACCCCTTCTCACAAATTAATCTGGACTTCGAAGTTTTACCTCCCGAAGCTATGATTAACACGTCTTTCTCACAGCAATCTCGAGCTTCTGCTCAACATAATTCTCGAACATATTACATTCCCACGCTTCCGCTGCACACTCTGATGTCAATCTTCTCATCTATGCTTTAACAATGTCAAGTTGATTTAACAGGAGTCCCATAGGAATCTCCTACATCACCTGACCACATTCATAATCTGTACCAAATCTTGGCTTGATTCAACTCGAATCATTGAAAGCCATAATCAACACACCGTTAAGAATATGGGCTCTCACAGCTCTACTCTACGATTCAACGTCACGGTAACTGCTCTCCACGGTTCATTATCAAGGTGGCTGCACTCTAGGGTTTATCGTCATAGTGGCTCCACTCTAGGGTTCATCGTCATGGTGGCTCCACACTACGCTACTGCACTCGGTGCTTCACTCAGTCCACTGACTGGTCAGCCCCTCCGGTCAGAACTATCCGTAGGTAGCCCTTTCCAATCGGATCTCACCGTAGGTAGCCCTTTCCGATCGGATCTTACCGTAGGTAGCCCTTTCCGATCAAAAGTCCCCGTAGATAGCGCTCTCCGATCCGAATCCTCCGTAGATAACTTTCTCCCTATGTTGGATCAACAACCAACACTCTCAGAATACCTGATACACCTTTCAGTTCACTTTTAGTACCATACCCTGGTACCACAGACCATTGAGGTCAAATCCAATTTCTAAGAATCAACCCAGCTATTGAGTCTAATCCTTAGATCACAATTTAGCTCTCAAAGCCACAACCTCCGTTGAACCGGGAAATCACTTCCCTCAATTCCAAGGAGCATCCTTAACTCCATCACAAGTTTAAATATCTCGGCCAGCCTAAGACACACCGATCCCCTAGGTCTTAAGGCCTTTTCACACACAAGCTCAGTATAACATTACTACATGTAACATCATACCACCCTGGGTTACATACCCAACATCTAGGTAGGAGCCATGATTAACCTAGAACCTCAATATCAAACACCTCGAAAACCATTTTCCTCGGTTTTCAAATCAGATGATAGGTCTGATTACCTCCACTTCTGGGTTTACACCTCAAATTCTCGGACGAATCACTATATCTTTCGATTACACAATGATTCGCCACTCTAGAATAACCCCAGTGTATACACATATTCCTCAAATCTCTTATGTCCACAATGACAAATCACACATGTGTATACATAATCACTATCACAAGACATCATCTACCACCAAGGTAGAGATCTAAGAGAGCCATCCTAGCAAATTCCCATGTTTGCCAGGAACTACAGCTCTGATACCAAAAATGTAACCCCCTGCCGTAATTAATATCCGGATTATGCAATTATCGTGAAATAGAGACCAATAAGACAAAACATCATTTATAAACCCATCAACCAGACGGGGTTTTCACAATTACATTTCGAAATTATTAAAACACGGTCTCATATTTACACTCCGAATATAATTACTATGCGAAGATAAATTACATTTATACAAATATCAGAGTACGCAATATAAATTTCCGGCAATCCCGGACTCATATCTTCGCTCAATAATCATAGGGCACATTAGCCCATACAATTCAACCAATAGGGATTACACAATCTACTCGAATACATAGTCAAATGCTAATCCGAATGTACACATATATATTCTCAACTACACCTTGATAACCCACTACCAAGCTCTCACCCAGAAACGAGTCCTCTTTGCCCTTGGGTGCTTGCTCCTTCCTTGAGCCACTTGTCCTGTCTAAAATGTTGGTAGGGGAGGGTGAGATTCTTGGGGAATCTCAGTAGGAAACACATACCAATATGCATGCAAGATAAGTATTTAATGCATGACATGCTTGCATCACAATAACTCATGTTCACATCATGATATATCCGCATGCTCAATGTTTCAACAACATACTCATGGCCATAGCATAACTAGAAACAGAGCTACAATCATTCATACATGTCTCACATAATCACGCAAAGCAATAACATGCATCAATACACAAATACAATTATCAATACATGCAGGAGAGGTAAGTTCCCTACTCTCATTCTTTCCACGTATGCTCCAGCGTCGGCTACTCACGATCCAAGCGGATATCAAATCATAATCAGGGTGAATACCCAACCCTATAACCAAATCAAGAACATATGGTCATTCTCTTTTCCAAATTCTCACTTTCATAATACTTAGATTTGGCTATCATAATTGACCCTTAAGAGGCCCCAAATGCCTCTAATCAAAGCCCCAAAAGACTGGGAAACAATAGATTGAAGGTCACTTTTCAAAATCACAAAGTGCTGGAACATAGGCGTAGGCCCCGGCCCACCATTCCTTGGGCCGCGGCCCAAAGATGGTCAGAAGGCCTTGGGCTGCGGCCCACCACTCATGGGCCGCGGCCCAGATAAGGCCAGAAAGTCTTGGGCCGCGGCCCAGAAATTTCCTGACTCTGGGCGAACTTCCAAAATTCATAACTAAATCTAGAAAAATCGAAATGAAGTGATTCCAAAGCCAAATGAAAGGTATATAAGTCCTCTTTCAAGGAAAAATATAGCCATTCACTGGAAATCACTACACAAATCCAGAATCACCAAAAACTCAAGACTGTCCCAAAACAGAATCCATTTTCGACCTCAAACTTTGGACAGCTATAACTCACAGTAGACAAAACGAAATGGCACAAATTATGTGCCCATTTTGAAGCTTGGGATGTGAAATTTAAGACTGGAAAGTTTCAGAATTTTCCAATACCATTTGGTCATTCAAAACGCTCATACAAAATTACTGCGCAAAGCAGTGCTTAAACCAAACAGATTTCCAATTTTCTACCAAAGTGTTCACCAACTCCGAAATTAATAACCAAGCTTATTCCCACACAAAATCACTCAAGGAACACAATGGTAACCTCAAAATGACCAAATTCACAACCCATTTATATGCCCTGTTTTGACCAAAGCATAAAACCAACACAAAAAGTGCCAAACTTCACATTTAAGCTTCAATTCAATACCATTCATTCAAAACACTTAACAAGGCACGAATTCCATGACAACAACAATTCAAACACCACAAGACCCTAAATCACGAAATTAGGGCTAAAATTCCAGAAATTTAAGGCCTAACCAATGGCCACAAATCTTATATGAGAAGGAAGCTTTCACTCACCTCAACAACTTTCTCAAAGGGAGTTCTTGATTCACCACCTCCCAAAATTTCGTGTGGCCCCAAACCACAACCAATGAACAAACTACAACCATAGGATGAAAGCTCTTAGCTCAAGGATCAACTTTAATGAAGAGCATTTTGGCATTAGAAGTCAAGATCTTACCTTAAATGCAAGCTTTTCCTTCTTCTTCTTTGGCCAAAAATGGCGAAAATGGAGAGAGAAGAGAGAGAGAAATGTTTGATGAAGATGATGAAGGTGAGGAACAGAAATTTCTGCCCCCCCTTGGCCCCTTCATGCGCATGGGAGAGAGAGAAAAGAGAGGAATGAATTATTTTGTCCTCTAGTGCCTCATCCAAAGGCCTCCACAATGCCACATGTCACCATCTCATCCACTTCCACTATGAGCTCACATAGACACAATGTATAGGATTCCGACCCATCAATAATGAATCTCAACCCTTGATCTCTAATACCACACACATATACACCAATTAATCTCTCTAATCCATCCATTAGCCATTTGATCACACTTCTCATTTTTCTCTTAGTTAGTAATTAATTTCCATTAATTACCAACTTATGCCAATAATTCCATTCTTTCAATTTCCCAACTCTTATGGCATATTAATTATTATTGCCATAAGACACATAATTATTCTCAATAATTATCATTAGTCCTTAATCGAAAATCGGGGTGTTACATATAAGGTTTGACATGAGTGCAAGAAAAAGTATGATAGCATTAGAGTATAGTGTTGTGAAATGAGAGATTCTATTTAAGTGGGAGGTCACTCATGGGTTCGATCCTACTTTTAACCTCAAGTCGTTAATGCCTGCTCCTTTAATTCATAAAAAAAGCTGTAGTGTTATGAAAATGAGGCTGAGTGTTGTGTGGGGGACTTAAGCTGTGGGAGAATGAAATTTGACATTTAAGCTTTAACATAGGAACTAGAGGTAATTATCTGACAGCTGCTTTAATGTTATAGCACTAGCTACTCAAGAGTAAATTAAACTTTGAAAAAAAGTTGTGTATGTGTTGAATGTGAATGAATATTGGAATGTATATGGTCAAGATCTAGATTTCATGCAATTTATTTTATAAAAAGGTTGATCCATATTCATAAAAGATTTGACAGGATCGTACATTGGCTGTTGGGTCTAACACAAACCTCCTCCTTTACTCGACTTGTCATATTTTGAGTTTAAATTTTTAGGCTTGTCATCGATTTGATATGATTGAGGGATAATGTGGTCTTGGAATCATTAAAGAAATTTATACTTTTGGAGGGAGTTGTGTAACACCATAACTTTAGAGCATTTAAAGCAGTTAAAAAATGTGTGATAAAGTCAAACCAGAGACCAGAAATAGTTTTGGATTCTGACCTTAGTATAGGGTTCAATCTAGTATTTAAGTGGGTTTTCAAAAAAAAATTCAAAACATTTTCATTGTGGTCTTATTTTCGTTTTTCAAATCCGTTTGACTCATTCTATTCTGTTTCCTTTGTTAATATCAGAGTGCTTATCGAAGTTCTCCGCGGATATTCAGGTTAAGTTCGTTAACTAAAGGGGTCCACATTGTATGGTTACTCTATTCTAGTTCATTTACTACGTTTATGTACTAGTATTCGAGTTTATAGCTAGTGGATGCACCACACTATAAGTACTAGTATTACTATTATAGTGTAGTTATACATATCATATACAAGTTCTCAAAAACTAGATAACCAATAGAAAATAAATTTTTAAACTTCAACTCTATTCGCCAATAACTACCTTCTTCTTATGTGAGCTACTTGCCCGCACTGCAGATTACTTATCAGAAAACGGTGAGATTCAAAAGAATCCCAATAGTAACAGATAACACTTATATAAAATGCATACAGAGAAACATCCCATATTAACCATCACATACCAGACAATTCAATATTCAGATATGTGCTCATGCAGCAAACAATTCTATTTAAGGATTCACCATCCCTTCCCACAACATTGGGTATTCTATTGGGTCAAAGTCCTTCTCATCTGAATGCTTAACGGGCAATTTTGCCCAATTCATATTCACAGTTTAAGTATTATGATACTAATAATTGCATGAAGCAGGATACATAGAATATGAGGGAAAAGTTACTACCTTAGCCTTTTCGGTCTTGTATTTGTCCTGGTTCTAGCACTCAGGACAAATATCAAATCCTATAATTAGAATTTACGGACGACAAGTTATTACTTAGTCCAGTTATTTCATAATTCAAACACCCAAGTTGGTTATCATTAGGGTTAATACACTAAGTCAAAGGAAGAGTCAATGTGGTCAAACTATCCCAAAATGATTAATTTTACCCTTTGAGTTCAAGGTAATTACATTGTGCTATTACATTTTTATTTCCGCACATTTAATAAAAGCTAGTAGAATTTTCAACCAACTTTGAAAATTCATTTATTTTTGTACAAATATCCAATTACAGTGATTCTAAATGCTATGTGACCCTTATTAAGTCTAATTTTGGGGAAAAAATATTTCTCTTAGCCAAATGGATGCATAGAATTCCAGAATTAACATTCATTGGACACTATCCCAGAAACATGCCAATTTTACATGGCCAAATTAAAAAATGCATAACTCATAATGTACAGATCCTATCAACATATATGACCTATCAAATTAAAGCTTGATTAATCTACTTTTATTATGAAAAGTATTATAGTTATTGGACAACATTCACTTACCCAAAAACCCATTATATTTGGACTACCATGCAAAAACCCTAAACTAGCAGCAAATCCAGTTTTAGGTATTTTGTTCTAATGATCTAGAATTCCTAACAAGAGGCTATTCCCACATAGTTTTTCTTGTAGAACACAATGGTGACATCAAATTTGTCAAATTCCAACCCTTCTATATGTCCTGTTTTGGCAGAATTTAGAGATACAATCCAACAATTACCAAACTTCCAATTTAAGCCTTAAACTAGTTTCATATGTTCATTAAACACCACAAGACACCATTTATACAATCAAAACACCACAAAACTTCAAAAGCCTTTCTTAACCAAAAATTGGGAAGAAATTCACATGCCAAAATCCTAAATCAAACAACACAATGCATAGCTTAAAATGAAACTCTTACTTACCTCTTTCACTTTTCCAGGCTCTTTCTTTGGTTCTTGAATTTTGTCTCTTGCTAGATGTCTCAAAACACCTCCCCTTGAAATTCTAAAACTATAGAAATGAAGCTCTCATCAAGAGGAACAATGCTTATAAAGGGTGTTTGAACCATAGAAGTGGTTTACAAGTTCAAAATTCAAGTAGAAGCTATCAACTTAAACTTGTCTTCTTCTTCTGTTTCCTTATGCTTGATGGCCGACTTTTTTGAGTGAGTGAGAGAGTGAGATAAGTTCTGAAATTTCTCTTCCTTGTCTTTTAATTACTTAGTTGAAATTGGCCAAAAAGAAGGAGGAAAGATGTGTGGTCCCTATTTATTCTCATTGGTAAAAAGCTTGTGGTAAATTAACTGATGTGTAGTTAGTTTAATTGAGTTGGCTTTTTTCTTTCTTCTTCTCTTCCTCTTTTTGACTAAATTTTTCTCTTAAAAATGGTTGACGAATTGTTGACCAATTACCTCACTTTGTCTTACCATTGGTCAATAATTTTTCAGGTTGGAAAAGTTGACAAAGTTTTGACCAATTGACCAAACTGTCTTCCTTCTTTATTTACCCTTATTGACCAAAATTTAACTCTTATGTAAGGAGGGTTAATTATCTTTTTGATCTTATAATTACTTCTTGCTTTTGAAGAGTAAATCCTCACCTTTCATTTTGTTTTTCAATTTTACCCTGAAGATCAAGTGACAAGTGACTCTTTTACCCTTGATCATGGCAAAATTAATTAATGTCCCGTTAGGTCTTATATTTCTCTTTATATTCATATAAATGGCACCAGTTTCTTTCTTTCTTATGTTCAATTTAGGTTTTTGGTCATTTCTAACTTTAGGCGAAAAACCAGTTAATTACCGATAGCTAATCGGGACTAAAGTCATTGCACAATTTTTAGGGACAATTTTGTAATTAATTTCACTATCTATTTTGTACTTTAGCCCTTGAATACATTTTGGGGTATTACAAGTTGACTGAGGTCTGGCTTTGGGACTATGAACACCATACTTAGGACTTATTATTGGGCTATTACTCTTCTTGAGTATTGGGTTTTACATTTAATGAATTTGAAATTAAGAATGATTAATATTTTCAAGTGTTTAGGAAAATTTTTGTAACTACCAATTTGGTTTTTGGGTAATAGTACCACCTCGAACTATTTTTGGAGGTGCATGGAGCACCCTTAAGTATTTAAGAATGCAATTTTACCCCCCCATGTTTTAAAAATGGAGCAATTATAACCTCTAAACAATAGAAATTTAACATCGGTTAAGTTCATCTTCTTCACCCAGGTACCCATTGTTCTCTACTCCTTTGCTGAAAACACCACCTTGTTCTTCAACCTCCCTTCTCTACGTTACTCTCACACCCAAGAATAAGAGAAAGACTAACAGTAGCATTTCAAATATAGATTCAAAGCATTTCATATCCCTAAAAATATTTCATAAACTTACACCTGAGCATGATAGACACAGATTCTATAGATAATTGACCTTGAGATTGGGGGAGGAGCTACACCTCCCTGTGAAAATCACTAAATCAATGAAAGCAAAATATTCATTCATGTTATGGCTGTGAATAAAATTAAATAGTGGATTGGATTTGATATCAGAAATCCAAAACAATGATAACAAATACCAATAGTTAAAAGAATGAAAAGGTGATAGTAGGCAGTGAAAAAGAAGATGACGAGAAATCTTCTTCTTGGGTGTAAGAGTGATGCAAGGAAGGAGAGGAAGACCAAGGTGGCCTTTTTAGTGAAGGAAGAGAAGTGGAGAATAGTGGCTAAATTTTGTAAAAAAGATGAACTTAACAGACATCAAACTTCTGTTACTTGGGGGTGATAATTGCTCTGTTTTTATTACATAAAGACAACATTGCACGCTTAAATATTTTAGGGTGCTACATGCACTACTAAAAATAATTTAGAGTGTTGGGCGCACATTTACCCTAGGTTTTTTTATTAATTTTTTATTTTGAGGTTTATAATATAGGGTTAAGGAGCAAATTTACCAATGAAGTTTTAAGAAATGAGTGCCTAGCACAATTATGTTTTAAAGGGGAAAAAAATACACATAAGGTTTTAAAAGTGGAGCATCAAGAACAAAACCATTAAATTTGACCTAACACCATTAGTGGATTTCTTCTCTAATAATTTAACGTCGTTAGGTCAAATTTAACAGTTTTGTGCTGGATGCTCCACTTTTAAAACCTTATGTGCATTTTTGCCCCCTTTAAAACATAATTGTGCTAGGCGCTCCTTCCTTAAAAATTTATTGGTAAATTTGCTCCTTAACCATATAAAATAAGGTGTTCTATGGCTATGATCATGTGATTCACATACGTAAAGGAGAAAACTTAAAACTTACCGTACTTAAAGATTATTTATAAAATAAAACAACAGAAAATTCAATTATATATATATATATTCTCTATTTTCTTAAATTTTTTTATAATCTATACTATATTTTAATTAAAAGGCCTTATCAGCCTGTAGAGTGTGGATTGAATCGTTGAACACCAAGAATGTAGCCAAAACTTTTGAGCTTACAAGTTTAGAGGTTTGATTATGGGTTAGTCAGGCCAAGAGTGTAATATCCCAAAAAGTGATTAAGGGCTAATGACTTCAAAAGTGGATGTAATTATTATTGAATAAACACTTTTAAAGAATATGATATGAAATTTGATCTGGATATATTGTGATTAGTGCCCAAATCCTGCATTGAAGCTTAATTGTGTGGTAAAGCTTAAAATGAACCCTAATAGTAGGGAAGGGCGCATGAATGGTGATATGAATTATATAAATGTGTTTAGTGTGATTCGAGTGGAATTACCATAATCAGGGGCAAAATGGGAAAATGTAAAGTTACCGACTAATTGGTCAATTACCGAAGAGGAAATTCATTGGTAATTGGAAATCAATAGTTAAGATTGATTGATCAAGGGGTGGAATCTTGTGCAATTGAGTTCATGTGTGCCATGGAAGGAGAAATAAGATCATGCCACTTGTCAACATGAGAGCTATGGATCAAGTCAAAAGTTCAAACCACTCATTCCTCTCTTCTCTCTCCATTCAAGTCGATTGTGAGCATGGGGAAGGGGAAAAAATCTGTACTTCCATCATCATCTCATCTTCTCTCTCTCCATTTTCCATTTTCGTGTGTTTAAGGAAGGAAAGAGAAAGTGAAAGGTGAGGTTTTGACTTGCTTAAGGTCTCCTTTATCCTTATTCATCTTCATTAATCTTGTTCATAGTGATGAGAGCTTCATTGCTATAATTTCAAAATTTTGAAAGCTGGTGTTTGAGTGTTTGAAGAAAGTTGGAAGTTGTGGAAACAAGAAACCAACCTTGACAAGAGGAAGAGGTAAGGAAGAGCTCTCTATTAACATGCTCATTTTGATTATTAGCTAAGTTTTGGAAATTTGTGATTTTGCCCTGATTTTGGTATAATTTTGGAATGCATGAATTGGCTAATGTATGGTAGTGAAATTAGTGGCATAGTATGTCTTTGTGTCATTGGAATGGGTTTGAAATTTTGGAAACCAAAGCGGTCATTTAGTGGTCTTGGGTTGCAATGTGTTTAGGAGTATGGAGTGTGTTGATAGAATGAGAATTTGGTTGTTTTGGTATGTCTAATGAGTTCCTTATGAAAACTTGTATAGGGAAAAGGTTATTTGTGGATTTTAGGAGTCATTGGACACTTTGGACAAAATCTGAGAAATTCTGTCAGTTGCTGCGTTTTTGCTTCTGATAAGCCTCACTCGAGTGCATCATTCTGTTTTCCCTTTTCCTTTCAGTGTTTGGTTGCACTTCCATGCCAGAATGCAAAAGTGCAATTCCTTACCTGTGATAGGTATAGGTTATCACTCGAGTGCGTCGGGTCTCACTTGAGTGAGTATGTATTTTGCACCTTCTGGTCGTGTCTCAGGGAAACACTCATGGTCAAATTGTCAAGAGTGTGCCTTAACACTCGCAAGTGTTATGACATCACTCGAGTGCCAGAGCTAGTGCTTTAGTGCACTTCTCATTCTAGGGTTTTGATTGCTCTTGGGTAGTCACTTTCTGTTCCTCACTCTGTTGGACTCGGGTGAGCATGAGGGCATCACTTGAGTATTGAGGTCAGGACTCGAGTACTGTGATCATTTTCTATCTCAGTGGTTGGTCTCGGCCAAGCACTCGCACAAGTGAGCCAACCTCACTTGAGTGCAAACCATCTCATCACTTGAGTACATCATCTATCACTCGAGTGCAAGAGCTGAAAATTAGTGTTATACGTTTGAAAAAAGGGTGTTTGTTAAATTCTTCCTAACCTTTAGGCTTGTGTCTAGGCTTTTAGTAGCCACCTAAAGAGTTCACATGATAACCAACTTTAAGTATTATGAAGATAAGAATTTAGAATAGAGAATAACCTATCGTCCTTGATTTGGTTTATAGGCTTCGATATTTGCCCTACTCAAGAACAGACAGTGCCGGAGAACTCCAGGAAAGAACAAGGTAGTGACGTTTTCCCTTATACTATATATGATACATTTTATGTTTGATTTATCATTGATTTGTGAAGACTTTGTATGCTGCAAAGCTTGTGGATGTGAGCCGAAAGGCTATTTGTGAAAACTGAAAGGCTATTTGTGGGCTGAAAGGCTATTTGTGAAAGCCGAAAGGCTATGTGAGCTGTAAGGCTATGTGTATGCACCGCCACGCCAAAAGTTCTTGAGTCACTAATAACGGTTTGGGTAAGGACTGCGTGCCTTCCGACCGATAAAAGGGGATGAGGGTGGGGTGTGATGTGTATTGCTACTGCTTCTTGATGATTTACTTGCATGATATGTGATTACATGTGGTATGAGTGATTTGTTATTACTGGGATTCTTTTGAATCTCATTCTTTCCTTTGACTAACCTCCAGATAGGGCAAGCGGCTCCAAGGGAAAGGAGACGACCAAGGGCGGATAAGACTCCTTAGAGAGATTTATATTTTGGTTGTTGTTATCAATTTTGGTATTGGGATTACTGAACTTATTTGGGATGTAAATATTGTAATGATTTTGTGTAATCTCCTAAAAGGAAATTTGTAAACCCTTAGTCTTTATGTAAAACCCAGGGGTTGTGAGGATTTTTGTTGTACACTTTGATATATTAATGTGATTTAACTGCACAGGGTAATTATATTCAAATTGTGAAATTTTGAGACCAGGGTAAAGCAGAAAATTTTGAAAGAATTTATAAAAAACCTTATCGTAAGGAATGGATACTAAATGAGTTTGACTATTATTGGTCTCTATTTCATTTTAATCATGTATTTTGAATCATAATTATGGTTTTCGAGGCAGGGGGTTACATTTTGGCATCAGAGCTATAGTTTCTGGTAAAGGTAGAGTTTGCTAGAATAGTTCCCTTAGTCTTGGCTATAGGGATAGAAGATGATTTGTGAACGGTTACCATATACACATGTTTGTTCTGTTGTTGTGGATATATATATATATATATGAGATTTGTAAATATATATGTATACATATTTGTGATATTGATGTGGTGAGTTATTTGTAGAATGAAAAAGACAAAAGGTCACCCCAGAGTTCAGCAAGTAGACCCTAAAGTGGAAGAAGTTAATAACAATCCACCAGATCCTATGCAAGAGCTTATAGGTCTGAATTATTGAGCTGAGAGAAGAGTTCAGAGTAGAGAGAGCAAGAAATAAAGAGGACCCGGTTCAGTCCACTTCGAAAGAGACCAAGGAAGGAACTTGCCACGAAGAAACTGTAGAAGGGTCGGCACGACCATTAGAATCACCTCCTCATGTTGGACCAAACGAAGAATCACATGGGGTATCGGTGAGAGAGGAAAGGGATCTTTAGTTTTGGGTCTCAAAATTCAGCAAGCACCTACTCCAGTGTTCAGAGGGAGATTCGATCCACAAGCAGCCGAAGATTGGTTGAACTGGCTGGAGAAAATCTTTGAAGTCTTTGAGTACCCGGATGAGGTGAAGGCACGATTGGCAATATACAAGCTATTCAATGAGAAGTATTTTCCAAGTCATTGGTGGCAGGATATTTCCCTAACGTTGAGAAACAGAAATGTGCCACTAACCTGGAACTGTTCCAGCAGCAATTCAATGAGAAGTATTTTCCAAGTCAGTGCAACTGGAAAAAGAGACTGAATTCCTCTCTATCAAACAGGGGGACACGGAAACTTTTGATGATTATTTGTCCCGTTTCATCCGGTTGTCTAGGTATTCTTCTTATTTGAGACGTATGGATGATGAGGAGTGGAGTTCTGATATGTTGATACGTGGATTGCGGCAAGAACTGAGAAAGAGGTTAACCACCCACCAATTTACTGAGTTCAATAAAGTGGTGGAATAATGCAGAATTACTGAGAACAATCTAAGAGACTTGTATCGAGCTAAGGCTATCAGTAGCCACAATGAACCCAGTAAGGGTAATACCTCTCAAAAGTGGAAGGGCCAAGGCTCCTCTTCGTCCCGGGGTATTGGTAAGAAGCCCTACCATCCTAGAGATCGTGAGCCTCAGAGATTTGTGACAGAGTGGGTATGTCCTCATTGTAATCAACCACATTATGGCAGAAATTGTCGAGGTGAAATGATTTGCTTTAATTGTAAACAACTGGGACATCTTTCTAGAGATTGTTAGCGGCCGCAGGCAGAGCAGAGACTTAGGACTCAGGGCAGGGTATTTGTAATGACTCATGAGGAAGCATGAAAGTCCCCCGATCTCATTCAAGGTAACGTCCTTCTTAATGGTAATGGATTGTAAGTGTTGTTCGACTCTGGTGCAAGTCACTCTTTTATTTCCTATGATTGTGTGAAGCGCCTGGGTATGCATGTACATAAGTTGCCATTCGATTTAGTTGTGAAGACTTCGTATGCTCCAAATCTTGTAGATATGGGCCGAAAGGCTATTTGTGAAAGTCGAAAGGCTATTTGTGGGCCGAAAGGCTATTTATGGGCTAAAAGTCTATTTGTGATGCTGAAAGGCTATGTGAGCTATAAGGCTATGTGTATGCACCGCCATACCAACAGTCTCTGAGTCGCTAACAATCGTTTGGGTAAGGACTGTGTGCCTTCCCGACAGTAAAAGGGGATGAGGGTGGGGTGTAATGTGTATTGCTGCTGCTACTTGATGATTTACTTGCATGCTATGTGATTACATATGGTATGAGTGATTTGTTACTATTGGGATTCTTTTGAATCTCATTCTTTCCTTTGGCTAACCTCCAGACAGGACAAGCGGCTCCAAGGGAAAGGAGATGACCAAGGGCGGATAAGACTCCTTAGGGAGATTTATATTTTAGTTGTTGATTATCAATTTTGGTATTGGGATTATTGTACTTATTTAGGATGTAAATATTGAAATGATTTTGTGTAATCCCCTAAATGGAAATTTGTAAACCCTTAGTCTTTATGTGAAACCCAGGGGTTGCCGAAATTTTTGTTATACACTTTGATATATTAATGTGATTTAACTGCACAGGGTAATATTCGAATTGTGAAATTTTGAGACCAGGATAAGGCAAAAAATTTTGAAAGAATTTATAAAAACCCTACCGTAAGGAAGGGATACTACATGAGTTTGATTTTTATTGGTCTCTATTTCATTTTAATCACGTATTTTCAATCATAATTATGGTTTTTGAGGCAGGGGTTACAAAGAGAGTAATCTAAATTTGGTTACTTACACCTACACTTGAATTCGATGGCATGATGACCCTTTAGATTAAATTAGTCAACAGGTAAATTTATTATGCCATTGTTTAGTAAACAATGTATATACTTGCAATAAAAAGAAATAATGGGGTGAATCATAGCATCTAAATTTAATTTACATTTTACATTAGATGAAGGAACATAAGTGAGGGTTTTTTTCCTAAATTGTAAATGAGGTGATAATGATTAGCCTCATTTAGTATAATGGAATAGTATTTTATAGAAGGGGAAGTGGAGGTGGAATTGGAAGTATGTTTTAAAACATGTTTGGTAGGATAGTGGAAGTGAGATATAATTTTTAATTACAATATGCAAATACCAAAATGCCCTCCAAAAAAATCTCTCCTATATCCAGCTGTGTTAATCGCCGTCCCACACCTTCATCTGACTACCACCCTTGTCAGAAACAAAATCTTCCCATAATCAAAATGCAATCACAAAACAAACAAAGGAGCAAACAAGAACCAGAATAGAGTAATGAAATCACAAAAAGATCAACAAGAAACTTGAACCAAAATGCTAGAGGGAAATCAACATTGCAAACCCAGATCTAGAGGGAAATCAAAATCACAATCCTAGATGTTGAATGAACAAAAAATTTTTTACACCTGGCTATGTTGTGTTCGCTGCTAGTAGGACATGATGGCCAAGTTACGTTCATTGCCAGGGGGAGAAAAGGAGGGAGATGCATTCGCTGCTGAAGGGTGGAGTTGTGTTTGCTAACATCATTGTGGAAAGGGAGCATTGTCACTATTATTGGATGGGGACCATTGCCACTATCACTGAGGAAGGCCATTGCTACCATCACTACAGAGGTCCATCGCCAGGGAAGAAGGGTCTTCATCATTGCTGGCATAGGATTGCTTCCGTCACCACGGATGCCCATCGCCGGGGAGGACGTTCTTCATCATTACTGGTGTAGGATTGCCTCCATCACTAGTGGTGGACCATCGTTGCTGCTAGTAGTGGAAGAAAGTAGATATAGTATAAGGGTAAGAAGGGAAATGGGCCCATGGAACTAGAGGTGGAACTTACTTCCATAGGGTAAGTGATGGAACTCACTTCCATCATTTTTAATGGAAGCAAGTTCCATTGAACCAAATGGTCAAAGAGGTGAGTTCCACTTCCCTCCTCCCACTTCCATGCTACTAAATGTGGCACAAGTTTTTAGCCATTTGAAGGGATTGGAACTTTTTTAAGACTTTTTTTAACAACTTAGCAACACCTCTCAAATTTATTCAAAGTAATTACTTTTTCGGCCATTCACTAGTGAACTCAATTAATTAGACTAAAAAGTTCATTATGCATTATTATGTTGCTACTTTATATTCTTACTTTTATCCCTTTTATAAGGAACAATCTCTCTCATATTGGTGTTCCTTAATATAAGGAACAAATCCTTTTTTATTTGCAATTTTTAACTGATCTTTTTATTTTTACCCCATTAAATATGTCACCCATTATCATTTTTCAATAAAATTTCACTCATTATCTCTCATGCACTCTCTTTATAAATAAGGGTATAATTTAAAAGACAAATATATGTATTTATTGCTTTTAACTTGGTAGTTGTTCCTTATAAAAAGGACATCAGGGACTAAAGAGTATGTATTATATTTTAAAAAAATCAACAAATATGCTAATTAGCTTGTTTATTGAGACCTACTCTCCTTAATTAATGTGTAGAAATTAAATTTATTAATGGTTTGTATATCATTTTATTTTTGTTTATAAGGAAGAGAGATAATAATTTTTTTATCAGAACTACAAGGCATATCATTTTTTATCACTAATTTTCCTTTTTACCCCTCATTACATGTTGGTTATGATATTTCATTTTTAAAAGTATGTACTTCTTTTGATCTACAATATAATAAGTCATTCCAATTAATTCACTGGAGTCAAAAAAAATATAGTTAACTCATTAAATCTGCCTTACATTGATAAAGCTTCAAACTTTATCTTCTATACCATATATTCTTGGTTCTATTATTTTTATTACATCCAGTCATCCATTATAATTTATAATACTTAATTATATTTATTATAACAATATACTATTTGTTAAAAAAATAATATATTGGGATCAATGATTCATATTCATATACTCGGCTTTCTAAAACTTCAATCTATCAAAATCTTTCAAGCGATCAAGTTTTCAAGTTTTCAATTATATCAAAGTAGCAGGAATATAAGGTATGAGTAACTAAACTTTCTATAGGAATCAAGGAGGTAATATTATCTTAATCCAAAGAGTTATGTTTATATAAGGGATTACTGGTTATATGCTCATACAAGATAATGAGTTAGTTAAAAGTTTTATGAAATATATGATAAGAAGATTAGATACATATACACAGAGGGATAAAGACAGATTAAAAGAAATTATACCGAATAATATAGAACAATTACTTGTAATTTATAATCAAGTAATGAGAGAAAAAAACCAAAGGAAACTTCTTAAAAAATATTCTTAAAACAAACTAGAATTATTATCAATAATATAGTTTTCAAATGAGATCTTTGAATTATATATTGGTTAAGTTTAATGATGAAAAATATAGATCATGAGAATATCATGCATTAGTAGATACAAGAGCAAACTTAACTGTAGCAAAGTTCTACCTCTAGAATTATGGAAAAGATAAAGTAAAATATCAAGAATGGAAAGTGTTGGAAGAGAAATACAGATGATAGAATTAGAAGCAAAAAATATACCTATACAAATAGGAGAATATGAATTATTGATACAAGAATTCAATCAATATAATGAACCTTCATGTAGTGTAATATTAGGATTAGATTTTATGGAACAATATTATCAAATACATATGATAAAGAGAACTTTAATATTAACAACACCCTATAAACATGAAGCTTAGGGAATAAGGATATCAAAACCATATAGAAGAAAAGATGAAAAATTTCAAAAGAAAACAAATAATAATGAAATCCAATTTTTACAAAATAATAATCCAGTAGAAATACAACATATGTTAGCAACTTTAACAATAATAGAATTAAAAACAATAGAACAAAGACTAATAGAAAATTATAATGATAATCCATTAATACATTGGGAAAAATCTAAACCAATAGCAATGGACAGAACAAGATACAAAAGAATTTGTTATGCATATAAATGAAATGAAACAATATAGTTTAAAAAGAGAAAGTAAGTCAAAATATTCTTCACCAGTAATGATAGTAATGAAATATAGTGAAGAAAAACAAGGCAAATCAAGAATGGTAATAAATTATAAAAAATTAAATAATTTTGTAATAAGAAATAGATACTAAATCTCAAAAATAGATTTATTATTTAATCTAATAAGAGGAAAAACAATATTTAGTAAATTTGATTGTAAATCAGGATTTATTTCAAACAAAATTAGAAGCAGAAAGTAGAAACTATACTGCATTTAGTACCTCAAAAGGATTATATGAATAGAATGTATTACCAATAGGATTTCACAATAGTCCAAGTATATTCGAAGAATATGTATCAAAGTTATTATTACCAATAAAAGATTTTGTTATTTTCTAAAAATAAACAAGAACATGAAAATCATTTTAATCAATATGTAACTTTAATAGAAGAAAAATGATTGAATATATCACCTAAAAAAGCCAATTTAAGAAATCAATTTAGATATATGTGATACATAATTTCTTGCTTGATTAGCTAACCCTAAAAAAGATTGTACATTTTTTTTATTCTTTATTTATAGAAATTTTAAGACTTTTTGACTTATATATTCTAGTAATTCTATTCCATCTGGAGATATATATTGTCCTAGAAAAGATATTATATATTTTCTTAATTTGGCTTTTCTAGGTGATATATTCAATCGTTTTTCTTCTATTAAAGTTACAAATTGATTTAAGTGATTTTCATGTTCGTCTTTATATTTAGAACATACTGATATATCATCAATATATGTTACTATAAAATCCTTTATTGGTAATAATAACTTTGATACATATTCTTGGAATATGCTTGGACTATTGTGAAATCCCATTAATAATACATTCCATTCATATAATCCATCTAAGGTACTAAATGTGTAATATCCTAAATATTGGGATTAAATGCTAGAGAATAAGCCTAAATTAATTAGACTGCTAAGCTCGGTTTAGCAAGTACCCCGAACTTATTCCCTAACATTTCTTATATCTTTCGGATATTAAAGGAAATAAAATGGTGAATATTCATGAACTTGGAATTTAAGAAGTTAATAAATTTCCATTTTCTTGAGAATTGGGTTAGAACAAGTTATGATTAATTCTTGGGTTTTCCAAAAAGCCCAATATTGAAGCCCAAAATGGAGGAATAGTAAAGCATATTATATGGTCCAATATTAAGATTAATTTTTGTTAGATATGATTAATTTTTCATGATGTCAAAACAGATGTGAAATGATAAGAGAAAAAAGTTTATATAATGTATTTATAATTTGACTAATTACTATGTTTAATGTTACATATCTTGTAGATTAGTCAGGAAAAGATTGAAGATAATCAAGAAAATAAAGAAGCTGTCTTGTTGGGTTATGAAGAATGATCATTGAGAAAAAAATCCAGAAGCAAGAGATTGAAGAAAGAAGAAATTGTAAGATCTAATGTGAATATCAGATTCAAGCTGTTAGAAGTGATACTGGAGGTTTCTATGATCAAATGATGGTTAAAATGGGTTAATATGAAGCTATGATGACTTATATATGAGTTATGATACTTCTAGAGAAGTTGCACTCAAGTGTGAGCTCATCACTCAAGTGCCAGAAGTGTTGCACTCGAGTGTAGGATGAACACACTCGTGTGTCAGGGCTACTCTGTTCAGCTCTGTTTTTTGTTTTGCCTGACAGATGTCCAGTATTTTAACCATATCTCTCAAACCACATGTCGGATTGACCTAAAACTGGTGGTATATGAAAGAAGACTCGCAACATGAAAAATGTAAAGCAAGATCACATTAAAAGAAGCACAGACGGAGGAGATATGATCCGTGGAAGTTGACACTGAAATCACCATCACTTTTTAAAACAATTTTGGTATTTTGGACATAACTCACAAACGACACATTGGATAGAGACGAAACTAGTGCCATCTAAAACTAGACTCAAAGAGCTTTCCATGGATAGGTAATTTTCCTAATATGAAGTTATATTCTAGGAGCTATGCCTTCTAGAAGTTGACATTTGTGTGGTTTAGTGCAATAGACACTCTTTCGATCATAACTTGCAGAATACAAGGAGTTTAGAGTTGATTCTTTTTGCATTGAAATGCATATGATAAGAGCTTTCTCATGATACACTACTTTTCATATTTAGAATCAAATGGATAAATCGAGTCTGACATGGCCCCACAACACTTACGAGCACAAAAGCACACTCTTGATATTTTGGTGCGAGTGTTGTCCAAAAGTGTTGTGAAGTGAAAGTATTTTAGCTACACTTGAGTCAATGACAATGCACTCGAGTGAAGTAAAGGTTTGCACCCGAGTTATGCAAGTGTTGACATGAAAGTGTTAACCCAAGAAGAAATATGACTAGAGAAATATGAAGAGCACTCGAGCATGACTGGTAACACTCAAGTGAGGAGAAGGATTACACTCGAGTCTTGTGAGTGAAGAGCAGCAAGTGTTTTCTTGAGAGGAAATCAAAATGTGAAAATATGAAATGCACCCAAGTGAGCCATAGGGCACTTGAGTGAGAATGTAACACTTCAGAAGTGCAAAATGCACTCTTGAATATTTAGCTGCAAGTGCTATCCAGAAACGAAGCCTGAAGCTGAGTAGCCTGTCATACAACCATGTCCGTCCCTTTTGTCTCACGATATATCGATCAAGGATAAGGCATGGATAATGTCATCATCTTGTTCCTGACCATTACTTTCTCGATTCCTGAGTAGCCTGATAACAGAGACAAAAACTCCTTTCATCATAGTATGGCCATACATTTCTCAGACTAACTTATCGAGGGGCCCAGTAATATCTCTCTACCAATATGAGGGACAAATTCCATCTTGATCATTCATATTCCTCTGCATGAAAAACCACCAAGCCCGATCATAGCCTTTATCATCACCCGGTCAAAAGTAACTTTTAACTAGTTCAAAGCTTAGCAACTCTCATGTAGGAATCCATGATGACCTCAGGTCTAAGGGCATTTTGATGTGGTTATACATGAGAAAAGCTTATGACTTAATCCATGTAGCTTTCTCATAGTGGGTCGGTCCAGCACGTTGTACTCTTACAAGTGCTTAAGACTTTGATTCGTATCTCCACATCTTATCAAAGTCATACTGATCTTGTTTCATCTCTACTCCCACATAGATGACCGACCAGGGACATTTTAGGACAATCTTTATGAATTATCCAAGGATACAATTATCACAGTTAACATGCAAATAATATGATAATAGAATGGAGAAATTTCATTAAAATAATAATGTTCAAAGTACAATGATTGGCTCTTAGGGCACAATTTCCAACACAAGGCTCAAAAGGCGAAAGCGTACTAAAAGCAATCGAAGGTTCCCAACATTTCAAGAGAGAAAGTTGGTTATCTAAAGACCTTTTATTATTTTTATGGTTTGTAATTTATAGTACAATACCCTGTTTGGGAATTCTATATACAATCAAGTATATTGTATCAATAATATCAGTATATTTTTGTTATTCCTATTGTGCCCACCAAACCACGTATTAATATTTCACTACAAGTCAATATAAGAGAGGGGTTTTACAAAATGTAGTATATTTTTTACTTTCTTCTTCTATTTTTATTTAAAAAAATCCTAATTTACAATCAAATTTACTAAATATTGTTTTTTCTTTTATTAGATCAAATAATAAATCTATTTTTGGGATTGGGTATCTATTTCTTATAGCCAAATTATTTAATATTTTATAATTTATTACCATTCTTGATTTTTCTCGTTTTTCTTCACTATGTTTCATTACTATCATTGTTGTGGAAGAATACTTAGACTTACTTTCTCTTATTAAATTATATTGTTTCATTGATTTATATGCATAACAAATTCTTTTTTATCCTGTTCTGTCCATGGGTATGGTTTACAGTTTATTTCTTTACTATAATCTTTAATTCTATTTTTGCTAGTGGTTTAGATTTTTCCCAATGTATTAATGGATAATCACTATAATTTTCTATTGGCCTTTGTACTATTGTTTTTACTTCTATTATTGTTAAAGTTGCTAACATATATGGTATTGCTACTGATCATTTTTGTAAAAATTGGATTTCTTTATTATTTGTTTTCTTTTAAAAATTTTCATCTTTTCTTCTTTATAGTTTTGTCATTCTTACTCCCCAAGCTTCATGTTTACAAGGTGTTGTTAACATTAAAGCACTTTTTATCATATTTATTGGATAATATTGTTTCATAAAATCCAATCCTAATATTACATCACGTGAAGGTTCATTATATGGATTTATTACTTGTATCAATAATTCATATTCTCCTATTTGTATAGGTATATTTTTTGCTTTTAATTCTATCATATATATTTCTCTTCCAGCACTTTCCATTCTTAATATTTTACTTTTTATTTTCCATAATTATGGTGGTTGAACATTGTATTATGCTATAGTTAAGTTTGCTCCTATATCTACTAATACATGATATTTTTGTGATCTATATTTTTCATAATTGAACTTAACCAATATATAATATAAAGATCTCATTTGAAAAACTATATTCTTGTAATAATTCTAGTTTGCTTTTAAAATGTTTTTAAAGAAATTTTCTATGATTTATGTTTCTTATTACTTGATCATAGGCTGCTGGTAGTTATTCTATATGATTCTGTATAATTTCTTTTCATCTATCTTTATCTCTTTGAGTATATTTGTCTAATCTTTTTAGGGAAAATCACTCCTAGGTTCCAAGGAACAGACATAATCACAGAAAAGTTCCAAGAAAAAGTTAAATATCTGAAAAGTCCTTAGGGACTTTTCTATGATTATTTCCCAAAGTCAAATGACACACATACCCCTCTTCTATTATTTCTCTCTCATTCGTTCTGTGTTTTTAGCTCTCAGATCTGACCTCTGTGTTCAGCTCCCTGTGTTATTTCTCTCTCTCTCTCTCTGTAGAAATGGTGGAGATGGTGAAGGCTGAAGCTTTGAGGTGGTGAAAGATTTGTGGGATAGGATGTAAGATGGAAGGAAGAAGAAGATGGAAGGAAGGTTGTGGGATTTTTTTGATGCTTAAGCTTCCGCCATTTTTAAAGAAGGAAGGGATAAAGGTAATGATGATGATGAATAGTCCAGCTCATCCCCCTTTTCCAACCTCAATGAAACCCCATCTCATAGTGGTAGGGTGCTGTGAAAATGCTGATATGGAAAAAAATAAATTATTGTTAATTCGTGCAGTTGTAGTTGTTAATATAACTGTAGTAATTGTTAATACAGAAAATGAGGTTGGGTGTCATAGTGCTTTGTTTTTGGAAAACATAACAGAGGAAGTGGTATGTTTGAAGTGGGAATGGTTGATTCTCATAGTAGTGGGGTGCTGTGAAAAGGCTAACATGGAAAAAAAATAAATTGTTGTTAATTCGTGCAGTAGTAGTTGTTAATATAATAGTTATAGTTGTTAATACAGAAAATGAGGTAGGGTGTCATAGTTCTCTGTTTTATGGCACTGAACTGAGTACTTGGTAAAAAAGCAAAAATAAACTTGTTTGAGATCATTTATTAATCTTCCTGACACTTGATTACTTGAGGCTAACCTCTATTTAGTTGCCATAAATTGCTGCAAAGTATGACTGTACTTGCTGGTTTTTGGATGAGAATTGTGAGTTGAGGTGAGCTTGGTTGAGGTTCTACTAGGCTGAGTACATAACTGTAGTGATATAATTGATTGGTTATGTTTGTGTTGAAACAAGTTCATTTTGTTGTACAAGAGACTTTGCATGTCGCAATGAAACAATCTTTGTTCAAAAAGTTAGTTACTGCAAAATGGGTTGTTTACAACTCGTGAAGCATGTATTAACAATAGGTTGCGTGCATTTGACAACTTCCTCTAAGTTTCTTCTTGAATCAATGTTTATCACGTTAAGTATGCCAAACGGTCTATTTGCAACTCGTAAAGCGTATATTAACAAAAGGTTGGGTGTGTTTAACAACGTACTCAAGGTTCCTCCTTGAAACAATGTTTTATCGTGTTAAGTATGACAAATGATCTGTTTACAACTCGCAAAGCATACATTCACAACACTTTGGGTGTGTTTTACAACTTCCTACACGTTCCTCCCTGAAACAATGTTTTATTAGTTAAGTACTGCAAACAGTCTGTTTATAACTCGTAAAGCGTGCATTAACAACACTTTGAGTGTGTTTTACAACTTCATCCATGTTTCTTCTTGAAACAATGTGTTCCCACGTTAAGTATGCCAAACAGTCTATTTACAACTACTAAAGCATACATTAACAACACTTTGCGTGTGCTTTACAACTTCCTCCATATTTATTCTTGACACAATGTTTTCCACGTTAAGTATTCCAAACTGTCTGTTTACAACTACTAAAGTGTGCATTAATAACACTTTCAGTGTGGTTTATAACTTCCAACACATTTCTTCTTGACACAATGTTTTCCCATGTTAAGTATGCCAAACGGTCTAATTACAACTACTAAAGCACGCATTAACAACACTTTGACTGTGGTTTACAACTTCCAACACGTTCTTCTTGAAATAATGTTTTCTCATGTTAAGTATGGCAAACGGTCTTTAACAACTTGTCAAGCATGTATTAACAGTTGATTGTTATTTACAACTTATTCCACGTTCCTCCCCGAAACAATGTTTTCTCTAGCTAACACTGTGAAATGGTATGTTTACAACACTATGAGTGAGTTTAACAACTTCCACATCAATATTAAGAACTGGATATGCACATATTAACAACACTTCTTTTACTATCATATCAGCTTTTTGTAATAACACAAAGCACAATCACATTTAATCACTCCCACTTTAAACACAGCCATACCTCTGTTAGGTTGTCAAACAACAGGGTGTTCTCTCTATTACATTACCTAAAAACATAGCACAAGTTTTGTATTAACAACTACAAATATTATATTAACAACAACTACTGCATGAATTAACAAAAAAATTTTGTTTCCATATCAGCATTTTCACACCACCCCACTACCATGACAATCAACCATTCCTACTTCAAATATACCACTTCCTCTGTTACCTTTCCCAAAAATAAAGCACTATGACACCCAACCTTATTTTCTGTATTAACAATACTACTGCACAAATTAACAACAATTTGTTTTTTTCCCATATAAGCCTTTCCACATCACCCCACCACTATGAGAATCAACCATTCCCACTTCAAACATACCACTTCCTCTATTTTCTTTCCCAAAAATAGAGCACTATGACACCCAACTTTATTTTTTGTATTAACAACTACAGCTGTTATATTAACAACTACTACTACACGAATTAACAACAATTTATTTTTTTTCATATCAACCTTTTCACATCACCCCACAACTATAAGAATCAACCATTCCCACTTCAAACATACCACTTCCTCTGTTTCCTTTCCCAAAAACAGAGCACTATGACACCCAACCTCATTTTTTGTATTAACAACTACAACTGTTATATTAACAACTACTACTACATGAATTAACAACAATTTTTTTTCCCATATCAACCTTTTCACATCACACCACTACTATGAGAATCAACCATTCCTACTTCAAACATACCACTTTCTCTGTTATGTTCCCCAAAAATAGAGCACTATGACACCTAACCCGATTTTTTGTATTAACAACTACAACTGTTATATTAACAACTACTACTGCACGGATTAACAACAATTTGTTTTTTTTCCATATCAACCTTTTCACAGCACCCCACTACTATAAGAATCAACCATTCCCACTTCAAACATACCACTTCCTCTGTTATGTTCCCCAAAAACAGAGCACTATGACACCCAACCTCATTTTCTGTATTAACAACTACTACAATTATATTAACAACTATAACTACGCAAATTAATAACAATTTAATTTTTTTCCATATTAGCATTTTCACAGCACCCCACTACTATGAGATGGGATTTCAATAAGGTTGGAAAAGGGGGATGGGTTGGACTATTCATCATCATCATTATCTTCATCCCTTCCTTCTTTAAAAATGGCGAAAGCTTGAGTATAAAAAAAATCCCACGACCTTCCTTCCATCTTCTTCTTCCTTCTATCTTACATCACATCCCATAAATCTTTCACCACCTCAAAGCTTGGCCTTTACCATCACCACCATTTCTGCAAAGAGATAGCATAGGGAGCTGAACACAGAGGCCAGATCTGAGAGCTGAAAACACAGAACGAATGGGAGAGAGAAATAATAGAAGAGGGGCATGTGTGTCATTTGACTTTGGGAAATAATTACAGAAAAGTCCCTAGGGACTTTTTGGGAAATAATTACAGAAACGTCCCTAGGGACTTTTCATATATTTTACTTTTTCCTGGCACTTTTCTGTGAATATGTCTCTTCCTTGGGACCTTGGAGTGATTTTTCCATCTTTTTATTATATATTCCATAAAACTTTTATCTACCTTAGGTATAATTATTCTTTGATTTCCTTTTTGATAATAATTACTGACTATCCTAATTTGTCTATTATTCATCTAACTTTTGGAATTACAATTGTTTTATAATTTATGTTAATTATTATCCTATCTTCTTGTATTCTGTCAACACCCGTTTCCATTTCGATATACACAGAGTAATAGAGACCAAGTTCCACAGGCATACAGAAGAGTACTTATATACTGATAAAAGCATTTGTTTACAGTCCAAAGTCAACCATATAGAATGCGACAATATACACCACCATTACAAAATATCCAAAAGTATTTTAGACATAGACTATCTATAACCACGAACTTTGTATTTGCCTCGAGGCACATGCCAGTCACTTCCCTTGGTCTAAATTCTTGCCTTTTGATCCACTAGTGCCTGCTAAGATGTTTGGTTTAGAAAAAGAGGTGAGATTCTGAAGAATCCCAGTAGAAACATGCTATCATTCATAGAAAATGCGAAAAGTAAATATGATATATGCCATGTATGCATCAATTAATGAACAATATAAACATATCATCTGCATGTATACATGAGTAAGGCCAAGCCCCACTATTCTACATTGTTGGTCTTCCGCCAACTCCAGTGTAAGTGCCTCTAGTACTACTGGCACCTCTCTGGGCAAAACATGTTAATTAATAAAGCGCATTTACAAACATTGGCATTCACACAACCATATAACTATGGCATAATGTATGAAGAATAATGTCCCTACCTCAAAGTTCTATCGACCCCTTTTTGTGTGCCTCGTGAAACGTGTTGACTTTCGGCTCCCGATTCTGTCCTAAAATATTAAATGTACAAGAAATAAGTCATAACCTATCCAAGTATCATTTTAGACTCTTTCATAGTGTTTCTTGTGGTTATATTAGCCTATGATGAAAATTTACCAAAATGCCCCGGGCTATCCTGACATATTTTTGTCCAAGGAATCCATTTCCGGACTCAAAATTATCAAATTCAATGTCAAATTATGAAATTGCCCTTGGCAGCCCTACTTTTAAGGTTTTAGGGGCGTTTCCGTAATTATGCTTTCTCATCCTTTTCTGAAAAAGTGCCCAACTGTAACCCCACCTATTTTTTGCCACTGAATCCAATGAACTAAAATTGGGTAGCATAACCCTTAGGCACACACTTTTCCAAAATTTAAAACCAATGGCAATCCGGCGAAATTTCACCAATTAAATTGCCCACAGCAACCAGAATAGTTAATATACGAAGGTTTGGAAGTTACCTCAAGCTCCCACAAGCTTTTCCCAAAAATAGCTGAAACCCTAACCTTTAGAACACCAAGTTTGAGCTTTCCAAACCTTGAATAACATAGTAGAGTAGCTTAGGAACGGAATTATACGTATTAGGAACCGATTTACCGAAGAAATAACTTACCTTTGCAAGTTTTTCTTCTTTTTCTCTCTCTAGAATCTCACCCTTTCTCTCACTAGTTCAGATCTGGTTGGGCACGAAAATGAGCTGAGGAAGATGATGGTAAAGTGTTTTTATTATATTATATGATTTTTTTAATGATTTATGGAATTTCCAAAAATTCCAAAATCAATTTTATGTACATAAACCCTATGTGCATATAACTAAGCTCATTACGCCTACCCAATATTTCCTTCCTCTTGCAATGTGTAGGAGACACCTAGGGGTCCCTCCCTATGATCTCAATTGGCTTCACAACTTGTTCCGGTTACGTATACACATAAAGTCTCAATTTTGGTCAAAATTGCACTTTTTGCTCAAATTTTTCATAAATTCATATTAAATTGACCAAAATATTCTAAATATATTTTTAATCTTTATTTTCCTTAATTAATTGAAATTAACTTCAATTAATTGGAAAATAATTTATTTTGTGCTATTTTGGCAAAATTACGATTTTGATATTACCTTTCTAATCCAATTTCTTTTCTTATTTTTCTTTGGCCAATTTCCATCTATTTTTGGACCAAATATTTTCTATAATATTCCTTCATTTTTGGACCTTAATATTGGGCTTTTTAAATTACCCAAATTAATTCCTAAATTATTTTTTCCCAATTTCCCTAAAATTGAACATTTATGAAATTCATAAATTCCAAATTCATGAATATTCACCATTTTATTGAATTTCTCAAATAATTACAATATATTTGGTGAATATAAAATTTGGGGTGTTATATATTCTATAAGGTTTTACTTGTCTCAAGAAATATTTTGCTAATATATTAGTTAGCATATACTCTCATTATTTTCTTCTACCCAAAAAAGGGACGTTAAAAGTGTTTTTTGTAATAGTGATGACTTTCTCAAATTCTAAAGGTTCTAAATCTTATTCATAAGTGTATTCTAATATATTCATTACTTTCTTATTTTTTGGTTCTTTACAATTTGGAGATATATGTCCTATTTTTCCATAGCTATAACATCTACATTTTCTTAGTTTTTCACTATAGTTTATTTTCTTTTTCCTTTTCTTAAAATATTTTCTAGGCTTATATTTTCTATAAAATGTTTCTTTTGGATATTTTTAAGATTTATATTTAATATTTGTTCTTTTCTTTCTTCTTTTTAATTTATAGGGCTTACAGCCCCATCTATGTGGTTTTTCTAATTCTCCACATTTTAATATCATTTTATTAGTCTTGTAATATATTTTATATTTCTCCAAGCTTGTTTACATTTATCAGATAAATAATCTCTCAAGAATTCTTCTGTTCTTCCCATAGTATCTATAAATGGTATTTATTCATTTTTTGTTCAAATGCTTTATTATAATCTTCTATTATCTTGTTTTGATATTAATCTAGGTAATTTTCTATAAAATAATTCCATATAAATTTTTTGTGCTTCATAATTTTGTAATCTAGCTTCATAATAATATTTTTTATATTCACAAATATACTGATTTAGATAGTTCGGATCTAATAAACATATTTCTATTTGGTGTAATTTTGTTATAGCTTTTTCCATCTTTGTAGTTTCATTGGCTCCTACACTTCTTCCTAAAAATTCATTTCTTAATAATTGTTCATATTGTCTTATTAATAGTGCATACAATTATTTTCTGTTATTATATGGTTCTGTTATAGTTCTTGCCTGTTCCCTAAATTCATGAGTTTTACTTTTCCACTAGTTATGTATATTTCCTACAAAACTTGCTTCTATTAACATACTTGCTATATTAGTTTCAATATTTCTTCCTATTAATGCTATTAGCTGTGCTTTTGTCCATTCTTCTAATCTTTTTTCATTATCTAAATTACAATCTAAGTCTAATCATATTCCTGAATTTGGTATACTTCTTGTCTCATATTGTTCTATAGGTGTTGGTACAAATCTTGAATTACTAAGTGTTTTATATGTTGTTTCAAATATTCTTTCATCTAGTTTTAGTGGTTTTTTATGATATAAATTACTTGTTTCTGCTTCTTGTTCTCAAATTTCTCTAGTTATTGTACTAGTTGAAGTATTATTCATATTATAATCTTGATATGACTATTTATATTTGGAGCATTAAAGATCTGTGGACCATTTACTTCTTGTCCTTGTTGCATATTAATTTGTGCTTCTTGATTACCTATATTTCTAACATGTGCAAATTCCTTTCTTATTTCTTCTAAATTTTCTTCTTCTTCTCGCCCCATAATTTCTTCTATTTCATCTTCATCTGATTCATTTAATATCTCTATTGCTTTCATCATATTTATAGTAGTTTGATTTTGATTTTGTTCTTTTTCTACTGAAGGTCTTAATATTCTAAATAAATAATGTGTTTCTAATCAGACATGCTATTTCTAATATTCTATTCTTTACATTTTAAGTTACTCCAACTTCTTTTTCTTTATACATTGTTTGTCCAGTTTTTTCTTGTTCTCTTTTTAAATCTATTTTTTGTATTTCTTCAAATATAGTCGATGTAACACCTCAAATTTTATTTACCAATATGTCTTGTAATTATTTGTGGCATTTAATGAAATTGAATGATGAATATTGACCCACCTTGAATAGCCTCCGGCTATAAATTATGGATCATAGACATTAAATACTGAAACTTGGAATATTAACAGTGCAGCCAGTGCAACTTCCAACGACGCAACGAGATTATCATATGATTTTGGATAACCAAATGATGTTCAAAAAATGTGAAATTTTCTAGAATGAAAGTAGACACTCTAAGCTTTAATTTGATATATCATATAGATATCTGAAGCTGTGTACGAGTTATGAATTTTTGAAGTTTACCCGGTGAAACAAGCTACTTTTTGGAACAACGTCCAAAGATTGAAATTTTGGGAATTTTCAGCTTCTAATTGGTTAAAGGCTATATTTTTCCTTAAAATTAAACTCAAAAAGGGTTAAGTGGCCTTTCGAAGCACCTCAATTGAATGTTTACCCGGTGAAACTAGCTACTTTTTGGAACAACGTCCAAAGATTGAGATTTTGGGAATTTTCAGCTTCTAGTTGGTTAAAGCTAGGCTATATTTTTCCTTGAAATTAAACTCAATAAGGGTTAAGTGGCTTTTTGAAGCACCTCAATTGAATGTCTATAAAAAAAAGATATGAATTTTTAAAATTGAGTGAAAAAGCTACAAGTTTTGGGTGAAAATCACAAAATGAATGGGTAAAATGGTAATTTGCCATATTATGCCAAAGAAAATTATTTTCTTCAGCACACACACTCATTTTCATCCAAATGGGCTGAAAATGAAGGGAAAAATAATTCTTTGATATTTATGATTGTATTTTGGATAAAGGCTGAAAAGTCAAAAGTAAAAAAAACAAATTAAATTAGTATAGAATATAATATCTTGCACAATTGGTTGTGTTAATGGGATGAAGCTCATGTGGTTATGAAGGGCCCTTGTATGACGTGTTTTGGGGCTAACTGACGAGGAGGAAAAACTAGTTCAAAGTCAAGGAGAATTTATGACACAATAAGGAAGAGATAAGGTAAAAAAAAAAAGTGTCATAAACATATTAATTAATATAATTTAAAAGATAGGTAGGAGATATTTTTAAAAGCGTCATCTCCATCTTTACAATTCATTTTCACGCAAGCATCATAAAATAGAGATAGAGAGGGGGGGGGGGAGAGAGAGAGAGAAGAGCTTGAGAACTTAGAGAGAAGGAGAGCTTAAGGAGCAAAAATCAAAGGTAAAAACTTGTGTTTTCAAGTAAATAAGCTTCCTATCTATTGTAACAACTTCTTAAGCTCTTGATCTCCATGAAAACCATGTGTAGCAAGCAAAATATCAAGGGGATAGAGAGAGAGGAGGACATCCTAGAGAGAGAAAGCTTGAGAAATCAAAGGTAACTCCAAGAACCTCAATTCTTTTGGCGTTATGGTGTTGTTGTTTTAGTTCTTTACTTGATTTGTGGATTGTTTGGTTGTTTTGTAAATTTGGGATGAGGAAACCCTAAGGGGTTATACTGCCCAAATTTCTTCAAATTATGTTAAATAAGTGTTTAAGAAGTTAAACAAGTGATTAGAAGTGGAAAGGAAGATGTTTAAAGGATTAAATCAAGAAAACCAATGTTTCCCTTTTTCCTCTAGAGTTTCGGCCAGACCTGAAACCAAGGGAAGCAGCTATAATTTCATTAATTTGATGGTTCCATTGTGTTTAGGAGGGAAAATTGTGCAAGGTTGGTGTTGATCATGAAGTGTGAAAAGCCTTGGAATGTGAAATGGCAAAATTACCCATAAAACCCTAAGTAAGGGGTTGCCAAGGGCATTTTCATCTTTTGGTAGTGAATTTGGCAATTCTGAGGTCAAAAATAGATTCCTTGGGCGAAATTATGTAGGAATAGCCTGGGTCTTAATTTTTAGAAAACTACAGTTGGACCGAGTACAAAGGGACTTAGACCGGGTCCCTAGGGGTACTTTGGTCATTTCGCAGTATTAAGCTAAGATAACCAACAAAATGAGTTTGAAAAAGTTTAGTGTAGTACATGAATGGGTATTAATTTAATTCTTGTAAACTTGAAATTTTAGAACGGGACAGTTGTGGATGAGTCGGATCAAGACAGTTAGACAATTAGGCATGAAAGGGCTATTTCAGGTAATAAGTCTATCTTTCATACATTATATCAATTTTTATATACTTTGTGTATGCCATTTACCATAACATGACTGAGCATAGTGCCTACGGGTACACTTAACATGACTTAGCATAGTGCTTACAGGTACACTGAACATGACTGAGCATAGTGCCTACTGGTACACTGATATACCTAGTTGTTGGCCCGAGCCCAGCTGAGGTATGAAATGAGTAGGGGTTGCAACAGTGGTTGGCTTTGAATGTTTTCGACTGAACTAAATTATACCGACAGAATTGAATTATACCAACTAAACTGAATTATTTTTTATTATAATATTGCTGCATGTGGTACCTGGCATATTTATTTTTGCATTTTCTATGGTCAATTGTCTGTTACTACTGAAATTTATTTGAATATCACCTTTTCCATAAATATATAAAGTTTGCAACAGCAGAAAGAGGCTCAAAGGGCAAAGTTGTAATTACTAGCAACTGAAGGTTACAGTCCAGTGCTAACATTAGTTATCTGTAGTTTTATCACTATTTTGGGAATTGTAAGTACTATGTACAAACTCTATTAGGATTCCTATAAAATAATCATGTGTACCTATTAAACCGTGTATTGCTACTCTGAATAATATCAATGATAAGTGGTATGTAAGACGAGGTCTTACAGTCCATAAATTCTTATTTATAACTTTCTGACCTTTATGGATTTCACATTTAATCATCATCATTAAATCTCTATTTTCATCACAGCATGTAATATATAATTATGCGATGACACTAGCAGGGAAAAATTACTAGAGCTAGCCAAAACCTAAGATTCTTAGGAAAAAAATTAGGGTTTTCTAATTCTGACTCTGCAGACTTGCTCCTTTCTCCTTCTAATCACTTTATTAACTACTTAATTATGTTATAAATATCATTTAGACTCAATTTTGGAAGCATAATGCCTAGAATTCTCTCAAGCTTTCTCTCTACTTAATAGAAATGTTAAAAAATCAACCTACCTTGTGAGTTTTCTTCTCCTTCTCTCTCTAGAATTCTCTCAAGCTTTCTCTCTCCTTTTGCTGCCTGCTTATGGAAAAATCGACCTACCTTGTGAGTTTTCTTCTCCTTCTCTCTCTATAATTCTCTGAAACTTTCTCTCTCCTTTTGCTGCCATGGTTGATAGTTTAAGAAGGGAAAGAGGTGATGGAATTGTTTTATAATATATCCCATTATTTTACTTAATTTAATTCCCCATTTTCGGATTTATACAAATTCTGACAGATTTTCTACCCAAACTTTGAAAAATCATAACTAAATTTGTAAACATCGTATTAGAGTGATTGCAAATGCTATAGAACCCTTATTGAGTATAATTTCAAGAAAAAAATATCTCCCTTTAAGAATTGGAAGCACAAAATTCTCAGAATTAAATTCTTTGGACGCTATTCCAGAAAATCAACAGTTTTTCTGGGCTAACATCAAAAATTCATAACTTTTTATATACAGCTCCAAAAATTATCTATTACCTATCAAATTAAATCTTAGGATGTCTCCTTACCTCCTTTGAAATTTCATAATTTTTAGTCATTATTTGATCATCCAAAATCACATACCAAACTCACTACCTCACAGGGAATTTTCACTAGCAACATAATCATATCCTCCAAAATACACCCTTCCATTTTATTAAATGCCACAAATACTTATAAGGTATATTGGAGAGTAAAATTTGAGGTGTTAAAAATATCATCAGGACTGGGCTTTTTTAGCAGGAGAAGCAAAATAAGGAAGGAAGGAAGATAGACACAAAGAGTGCCGCATAATGCTGAAATGCGTATACTTTACTGACTTTGATAATGCAGGCTTTTCTTTGTGATTAATCATTAATTAATTAAGATCTATTTGTTCATTTACAAGAAAAAAATGAAAGGGATGGTAATCTGAATGGAAAGAGAAATGTTAAGAGCATATGAAAATTGGGCAAAAACACTTCGTTAAGCATCCTTAATAATGCCCACTTCCCATCCTCTGACATCCTCAATATCTTCATTGAAAAGTGAGATTACACCTTTTCTAGCATGCATTTGAGATTTTGGATGATAAAATGTTAAATTTGGTGACCTTGTATGTATACATCTGTATTATTTAAAAGTTTCAAATTCTCTTTCATGTATGAGACCTTTCATGTATATCTGGTCTCAAATAGGATATTCATCTTTAGTGTTTCTTTTAAATTAGAAGTAAATGTTGCGTTTAAATACAAGAAGAAGTTGAAGAACTTGAAGGTGAACATCTTTTTCATAGCCAATGGGTATAAGAGCGCTCCCATTTCTTAAGTTGTGGCGGTGTCTTTTTCGTTATCAGTTCCTTTTTCTTCAATTTTAATTATTTCATACTCATGTGGCTTATTATTTCTTTGTTCTTAGTGTTGCAGTGTTGTTGCTGCTGGGGTGAGGACTGATTTTATCAAATGTTAAACTGTTACATTGACCTTTTTTCCATCCCATATCGAAAAGGGAATTTTGCAGTTGGGGGTGAGGGCTGATTTTATCAAATTTTCCTGTCTACTACTTAAGTAAACACATGACAACTTTCTCCTAATTTGGTGGGGCATTTTATAATTGTCTTATATATATATATATATATATATATATATATATATATATATATATATATATATATATTCCATTGATCAGGTATCTATGGTGTGTTGAGGGATATTGGAACCTGGTATTGTGAAATATCTGTTGATTGAGAACCATGGGTTTGTGTGATCAGCAATGTTAGTGGGTTGTAGAAATCTTGCACGTGCTATTGTATAGAAAGCATTTCTTAGTATCATTAATTATTGAAGTTTAATAATTAATATTATCATGTATCTTTCAAGATTTTCGATGATTTCTGGGTTATGTTGTATAAAATAGCATTAAAGTTCTACATTATTGGATGTTTGATGTATTTAAATCTGAGTGTGAATATTGAGTAAAATTGTTTTGATGATGGATTTAAAACCCTCTTTGGTGGAAATCTGAAAGTGCTTTGTGAAAGAACTATGATGACGAGAACATAAAGATTAATCCGAACATACTCAAAAATAAGGTTTCATTTTTACTTCAAGTAAAAAAAGTAAAACCTCTAACATTCTTTTAGCATTAATTTTGAAACTTATTTCTTTTCTAAACTTATTAATTCAATTTTTTTATAAAAATATTAGATGATACTTTTCTCCATTTTAAGCTATTCATAACTAATTTTTAATTTTTAAAAAATATATTTCTGTGATGAATATGGATGTAGACTTTTAGATAAAGTTATATCTTTAAATAAAATTATGCTGAAAAAAAATTGCCAAGCTTTATATAAAACTATGCTGAAAATATTGTCAATATTGATAACTAAAGCACTAGCATGTCAAACATCCTTAAATGACTCCATATTTATAAGCTTTATGCCCATTAGATAGAACCTAAATAGATCAAATTATGTTGTTTTATTGACTCTCCGTGCCAATTGAGTGAGTCATATTTCCCCCTTTTGATTCAATAAACTATTTTCTCTCACAATTATGTGGTTTGAATGGAATATCCTTAATTCATGTTAATGTATGTGATGAATTTCATTATATGAAAATTAAGTGTTTTCCCTAATAACATTCTCTCACGCATCGCACAGGAAGTAAATGTTTGTTCCAATAATAAGACATAGATTTTTGCACACATGCCCATATATCTAAAATGATTATTTTATGGATGTATTTCATTGGTATATTATTTTTTTGAATACATATTTATAACTTTATATTTCTTTTAAATTATTAATTTATGGTTTACTCTTTGAATATATAAATCCTAATTAAGCCACAGCAAATTCTAAGTGCTCACAACAATAAGGATGTTACACCTACTCCTCCACCTTCACACCCTAAGCTTCCTTAACTAGAGGTAATGTTGCGGCATGTACAGCAAATTAACCATGCCATGAGGAGGCTTTATGGATTCCTCTCTAGTATGAACAAAAAAGCCAATCTCATACATGATGAGTATGGGATTGGCTATGATCCTAACAATGATCCTAGCCAATCCTCTCATGACGAGTAGCCTGGTTATCTCATTAGTTCAGCAGGCTACTTGCCATTGTTCTTTTTCTTTCATTTTATCATTTTTCTTTTTAAATACTTTGTAAAAAAATTAATATATCTAGTGGTTTTTATTGAAAAACCATCATGAAATAAAATAAATTATAGTTCAAATACTATTCTTTCTTAACGACAGTCATGAACACAAAAATAAATAACAGTTTTATTGAAATAAATGTCATATAACTCATGTGGCAAAAATGACAAATTAATAATGGTTATTAAAAACCAACTTTCACCATTCATAAAATATAATGATCTATAAATCTAAAGGATGTAACGGCTCGATAATCCATGAAACCCTCTCTATATAAACGTCCCAAAAATGAACTCCACTTTTCAATTTACATTTCAACTTCTTATAGCCAACTATGAGATTTTGTTCTTCTTCAGCAAAATTATGGGTAAACACAAGAAAACTTCTACTTTATCATATGAGAACAAACCGAAAGATGAACTCCCTCCACCAACAAGTATTGAAGGGCTCGGTCACTTGACCTACGAGCTCCATCATATAGTTCAGGTTTACCATGAGAGTAAGGACGCATGGACCAATGCTTGAAAGAACTTACCACTCTCATTCGCTCTTTGAATAAGAAGATGGACAAGTTATTGGAGAATGAAGAATTTGATGATGCATCAGATTCTTAAAACATCTCTATAACTTATTCTTTTTAGTTTTCTTATATACTTTGTCTTTTTATTTTTCTTATTTTGTTTGTAAAATGGTGGTTACATAATCAATACTAAATTGTTTTAAAAAATGAAATACATAATAGTTATTCAGTAAAACTTGTTACTTATTAGAATACCATGTGGAAAAAAGTAGAATGCATAACAGCTATTAACAAAAAACTATGATAAATGTAAACAAATAAATAACAATTCTTTCGGACAAACTATGATGTAAAGTCTTAGGCATGATAACCCAAAAAACCCTATGATTCCTCTTCTATTTAAACATCTGAAATATAATACACTTGACACTTAGTATGTTCGAACGAAACCCACCAACATCTTAACTTTACAATTTCTGTTGTCTTTTCCAACTATCGGGAGTTGTTTTTAGTTAAATCCCTCCATAAAAAAGCCTTCATCCAACTTCTCAGTGACAATTGCGCTAGTAAATACACTTAGCCCTTATCTCAGTGACTGCCGCGTGGTTGTTTTCATTTGTGAGACCTAGCTAGGTATAGTTATGATTTCCCTTATCCATTTCACATGATCGTTCATGCATTCACGTCTAATGGTTCCTCTCCTATTTCTTGCAGTGTTCAACCAGGTCGATTAGGCTACCTTTGTGAAGTCATAATGTGATAAAGCATCCAAAATGACCTTAAATTGCTTTTGTGAATTTGTATTTCTTTAGAAAAACCATTATTGCTCGAATTAAAGGTTCCTTTCTTGTTAAAGGAAGTTGTCAACCCTATTGCTTTGACTGAAGGCTCCTACTCTATTGATCTTTTTTAGAGTAATTTCAAGAGATATGGATCCCTAGGCAAAGACCTCTCCTTTTTTTAAATTATCCATATCTCCGAAAGTTACTTAGAAAAGATAAATAGAGATGTGATAAATAAACTAGTTCAATTGTACCGAGAGTCATACATGAACAAGCAAATACTTGTAGCATTTGTGAAGTCATGATGTGATAAAGCATTTGAGGTGACATATTAAATTTCTTTTGTTAAGTTATGTATTTTTTGGAAAACCCATTATTGCTCTAATCGAAGGTTCCTCTCCTATTATAGGAAGTTGTCCAGCTGATGAACCCATGTCGTGTGAGTTCTCAAAATAAAACTAGGTTTGAAAATGTAGCGTAGTAGCTCAACCTAAGTCGTTCTTGTGAGGAGATTAATGTCAAAGTTCCTAAGTAGTAAAGTGATAAAAAAACTTAAAGTTGTGAGAAATCATTTTGAGAATTTGACTTTTAAACTAATGAAGTAATCTAATCTAAAGCAATATTTTTGTAATTTTGGGTTTATAAGACAAAGAAGCAAATGCAATTGAAATTAATAATAGAAACAAGATAAATTCAATTAACTAATATAATGATGAAATGTGATTCCCTTGAGTTGAGGTTTTAGTCTTCTTTGCTTGCTAATGATATGAATTCCATAATGAGTCAAGAGGATGGAACTAAGCTACCACTAGCTCCATACTTGCAATAATCATTTAATTCATTCTACCGAAGCAATTAAATGAATATCACCAAATAATTCAGACTCAAGGAGATGAATAATCAACTTCCAATTCTAGCTTGTAATTACCATTACAAAAGTTCAAAGCATTCAATTTAGTCATTTACAATCCACTTAACCAAGTTGGAATAAACAACTTAACCTACTCCTAATTTGAATCATACAAAGCTTAATTAATCAACCCCTAGCTCAACCACCAAGTTTATTCACTTGACATAGAACAATCTAGATCATAATCACATACTTTACCAAGCCATACAATTATGAAATAGAAAGAGAGCTTAAGGAATTCCATTGAAGTTTAAAAGCTCAAACCATTACCCAACTCAAGGAAATCACCAAGACTTAGCTATTCATGGAGGAAGAGGAGGAAACTTGATGAAAGAAGGGATAATTGGCTATGAAGTGCAGCAGCTTGCTCACGGCTCCTCTGATGCTATTCAGTGTTTTACCCATTTTCATTTCAGCCTCCCTTTTGTATTCGGTGATTCACACTTCCTCAACTCACAGCCGCCACACCTCTCCTTCTATCCTATTGTATTCGGTGCCCTCTTTTTTTCTTTTTGTGTAGCGTAGCGTCCCTTTTCACACACACACACACACAGCCGCCTCCTCCCTTCCTTTATTCCATCTTCTTTTTTCCGCTATGCTCCACGCCTCCTCTTTTTATTTAGATCATCCCCTTTTCCTATTCAATCAACAATTTCGGCTTGTTCTCTTTTCTCATTCAATTCGATCTGCTCCTTCATGCTATTCAGTCCAGCAAGATCCAATTGGGTCAACAAAATCGGCTGTCTTCAATCTCTCTATTTGGTCCAGCTTTACACTTCTCTCATTCTCCAATTCGGTCCAGCTTTTCTAACATGTTTTAGCTTGCACTTTGTTATTCTTCCACATGGTCCCCATCCTCTCAAATCTCTACTCTTTTCTTTCAATTCCCATTTTCTTCATAGCCGCCATTCACAATCCTCCTCTCCAATCAATTCGGTTTAGCTTGTTTAATTCGGTCCACACCTCCTTTAATTTCTCCAGCTTGCTTCTCACCCAATCGGTCAACAATTTTGGCTGGGTTTATTCTCTATTTCTTCCCCACTTGGTTCAGCTGCTATTTCTTCGATCTTCAACTCCTTCTCTTTAATTTAAGCCAGCCACCACTTGCTTTCTTTCTCTTTGTAATTCAAGTATTTTTAGGTTAAAAGTGAGTTGTGCCTTGTTTGGATAAGAGATAAAAATGTTTTTTAACATTAGGCATAAAATTGCAACCATCAAACAAGGCCCTTACTCATTTAACCTCCTCTTAGAAAAAATGTGAAAATAAATTATGCACTTGTAATGTTCCACTTTTGTCCTTCATTAAGCTCCAAAATAACATCTTTGACATTAACCACTCAAGTTGTGCCACATCATCACCTACAAAATTATATTCACAAAGGTAATATCTTTTGCTCACTATTAAAGAATAATGGGAATAACAAATATTAATTAAAAATATAACAATTAAACCACTTTAGTTCCCAAATTATTCTTTCACTAAAATCTCATTTTAATACTTGATTATGCCCAAAATATTTAATTAAGTCCCACAAAAGCCTAAGATTAATTAATAAAAATATATAAATATTGAGCTCTATCACCACCCCATTGCTTTGACTGAAGGCTCCTACTCTATTTATCTTTTTCAAAGTAACTTTATGAGATATGGATCCTTAAGCAAACCTCTCCTTTTTTGGAAGTATCCATATCTCCGAAAGTTACTTCAAAAATATCAATAAAGATGTGATAAATAAACTAGTTCAATTGTACCAAAATTCATACACGAACAAGGGAATACCTGTAGCATTTGTGAAGTCACGACATTCAATGTGACATATTAAATTGTTTTTGTGAAGTTATCTTTTTTTTTAAAAAATCCCATTATTGCTCTAATCGAAGGTTCCTCTCCTATTTTTGTATTAAGCAGGTGGCACCAAGTTAAAGGCTTTGAATTTCAACATTGTGACTAATCCAAAACTCTTCAATGTGAGAGTTTCTGAGCTACTTGGCCTCAACTCTATCTAACAAAATAGTACTTCCAACATCGAGTAGCCATGCGATTCAAGACGGATCAAGATTTTCTAGGCTTTATGGCTAGAATCAATCTCACTCCTAACCTATATATCTCATAATGTAAGTGTTCATTACCTATACTTTGTGTCTCTTCAGTAATTAAGCCAGGAAAGTAATGGCTGGGTGGAAAAAATATGAATATGCATATAGGAAAGGCCGTAACGGGTAAGAAAACCCTTGAACAGCTCAAGTGTTTGTATAGCCCTTTCTTTGCTCAAAGGTTTGCATACCCCGTGCATCCTTTCCTATACACATATTCGTACGATTTTTTCCCTCAGCCTTAGCTTTCCAGGGTTAATCCTTGGGTAGAGACACAACTTATAGGTCAACAGTTACATTATCATAGATATAGGTCAATAGTTTCCATTGATTCTCCTTACAAAGCCTGGAATGTCTTGGTCCATCCTAAATTGCATAACTACTCGATGTGGGAGTTACTATTTATATTATATGCAGACAAGTCCAACTAGCTCATAAATTATAACAACTATATCTTATTTTCACCTTTTTCAAAGTACTTGCACGCAGTTCAATGGGCACATAGAAATAGCATAAAAATATTGATAAAAAGTACTCGATTATAGAAATTCCCCATAAGGATTATACATAATAATTACAAATAATATAGTCACATAAGGCTACTAGGGTGTCTAAACTCGTTTAATGAAACTCATACATCCTTCTGCCTTTGGTCCACTACAGTATTTCTCTGTGTACAGTCCTTTTCTCTATTCTTAACACACCTCTTGTGATCACCTATCTAAATGGTTGGTTAGGGCTCGAATCTTAGTAGCAAATAATACCAATATGCATGCAAGAGCTCAATGTTTAATGCATAGCATGCAAGAGCTCAAACAATACCAATAAGTACTTAAGGCATGACATGCTTGCCTTACATAAACTCATGCTAACATAATGACATATCTGCGTGCTTAATGTTTCAAACAACATACTCATGGCCATAGCATAAATAAAAATAGAGTTTCAATCATTCATATATATTTCACATAATCAGGCAAAACAATCACTTGCATCAATACACAAGTATAAATATCAAATACATGCAGGAGAGGTAAGTTCACTACCTTTTGTCTTAAGTCCTCCTCTTGTACCTTTTCCCAACCATTAAGGTTGCTTCTTCTTTGTTACCTCATGGCCCTAGATGAATAATAACATTATTAGCGCCATGACCAATGAACCTCTAGTATGGCTACACTATCCCCAAGTACTCAACTTAGCCCTTGGAGTTCAAAGAAATTATATTTGGCCATTTCCTTCTTAAATTCGCATGGCAGCCAAAAGCTACCAGCATTTTGACCAAACTTTAAAAATGTATAATTAACTTCTTACTAGTAAGGGTTTCTTACCCTCTATGAAAAATTTAAATTGGAGTTTTAAATTGGATGTTGTAGTGCTTTTGGAGGCTAGAAAGGCACACAGAGTTATATGAAATATGGGATTTAGTTATTGGGAAGTTGAGGAAGCTAGGGGTTTTGCAGGAGGAATATGGGTTATGTGGAAAGATAAAGGATTGAATTTACGAATAGTTGAAAAGCATGAGCAGTATGTGCATTGTGCTTTTGATGTGGTGTTAGAGAAGGAATGGTTCTTTTTAGCAATCTATGCATGTCCGAGGGAGAATGGTCGAGAGGTATTATGGGATAGGATTAAACATATTGCAAATCATATGGTTGGTAGGTGTTTGTTTGCTAGAGATGGCAAGTGTTTGTTTGCTGGAGATTTTAATAAAATGGTTGCTCCATGTGAACAAAAAGGAGGAACAAGGGTTAATATGCATAAGTGTAATGTTTTTAGAGGTAGGATGGAGGAGTAGAGGGTAATAGATATAGAAGCAAATGGGCCATTCTTTACGTGAAGAGGGCCTAGGTGGGGAGGGCATAAAAGCTTATACAAATGGTTAGATAGATGTAGGTGTAATTTGAAGTGGCAAGACAGCTTTTCAGATGCTAGGATATGTGTTAGGACTCGGATCTCTTCCGATTATCATCCAATCATGATCGACAGCAACCAAGGCATGAGGTTAGCAGAAGAAGGTTGTTCTGTTTCAAAGCCGCATAGTTAACATATGAAAATTTTAAAGAATTTCTGATAAGTTGCTGAGTTGATTCCTCGGATGTCCCTAAGGAACTGTGAAGGTTACAAGGCAAGCTTCATAACTAGAACAGAATTGTTTTAAGAAGAATTGAAGTACAGGAAAAGGAAATAGATAGGCAGATAAATAAAGTTTAGTAACTGATGATGTGTGGAAGGGATGAGGAGCTAGAAGGAAAAGAGAGAACGTTACAGAAGGAAATGGTGGAAGTGTTGAAGCCAGAGAAGTTGGTATGGTACAATAAATCAAGAGGAAAGTGGTTGGATCATATGTAACCCCCGCCATCATCAAGGCTGAGATTAGTGTTTAAACTTGTTTTATAATTGGATAAGAGATCGAGAGTAATTAAAAAGCTTTTTCCAAAAACTTGTACGACAAGATCTCCATCCTTTCATTCATAAAAACAATTAGCATGTTCAGTTTGTCACATATACAATATTAGAGTACTAATAAAATCCCCCAGATATTCACCCGGGATAATATCATTAATCCAAGAGTTTTACAGGGCATCATTGCCTATCTCATTTTCCCAAACTGGGGATTACACAACAATTACAAATCTATGGTCAATCCAATATATACATATAGTTGTCCAAATGATAACCAAAAACCAAAAAGAAACTAAGACTACCACCGATAATCCTAGTTGTTCTTGCTCACTTGCTTGTCTCAAGATCCACTTGCCCTGGCTAAAAATATTATTTGGAAAGAGTGAGATACAAAAGAATCTCAGTAGCAACAGTTTACGTATATAATGCATAATTAAACATAGCAAGTAAGCATATATGACAATGCAGCATATCAATATTCAAGGCTGGGCTAGCCGCTGCGTCCCCTCAACAATATTTAAGGCCGGGCTAACCACCACATCCCCTATTCAAGGCCGGGCTCACGCCATGTCCCCTCAACTATATTCAAGGCCGGGCTCATGCCACGTCCCTTATTCAAGGCCGGACTCACCGCCACGTCCCCTCGCTCATTCAATGATAAATACAAATAAGCAATGCATTACACATGATATAGGATAAAGTGTCACTACCTTGTTCTTTCCATCCTTGTTCAAGCATAGGCCTTCTACGTTCTGGGCAAATATCAAACCCTATAGTCATAATTAAGAAAGACGCATTATCACTTATTCCAATACTCAAATGACTTCAAAACACTTAATTTTGGTTATCATTAAAGCCCCTTAAATAGCTATGAAAGTCTCTAACAATTGCCTAAAATGATTAGGAAGTATTAGGTTAGAAATCACTTTTCAAAATCATAAGGTGCTAAAAATAGGGGCTAGCTGTAACCAGAAATAGCCCAGAAGGTTTCTGGCTGCAGCCAAGGAAAATTATGTTTCTTTGCTGAACTTTGAAAAATCATAACTAATTCTAGAAAAATTGAAATGAGGTGGTCCCAAATCCTATTGAAATCTATTTAATTCCTATTTACTAGAAAAATGTGGACCATTCCAAAAATCACCACACAAATACAGAATTCAAGAAATGTCCACACTGCTCCAGAATTGATCCTAGATTTAACATCAAACTTTGGACAGTCATAACTCCTAGCTCACAAATTGAAATCACATGAATTATATGTTCATTTTGAATCTTGGCATGTGAACTTTAAGATTGGAAAGTTTCAGAATTTTTCAACATCATTTGCTATTTTAAAACGTCTATAAAAAACCACTGCCAGCACAAAGTTTTTCACTAACCAAAACTTGCCACTTTTAAAGCTAAGTTCCCAATAGTTCAAAATTCATATCCAACACTGTTAGAACCGGCTATCACCCAAGAGGGGGGGTGAATTGGGTGTATAATAAAAACTTAAGAACTTTAGAAATCTTTTCGTATCTTAACGAAAGTGGTAAGTATGGAGGTTTATAAATCAACAGTTAGATTAAATAATATATGCTGGAAATATAAGAGTTTAGGGAAGAGAATATGCAAACTGTGATTTATCCTGGTTCGGTCCAATCTGTGATGGCCTACGTCCAGTCCCCAGGCTCCTCCTGAGATTTTCAAATCCACTATCTTCTTGTTTAATCCGGGCACAAGAAAAGCCTTTACAATCCCACAAGTTTAGCCGGGTACTTGTGAAACCTTTTACAAATCTCTCACTGAAATACTCCCCCTTACGGCAAGTCTTACGAGCAGAGCAATCCCGAAGATCTTCCTCTCCTGCTTACTCATGCAAGTCTTACGAGCAGCAACGTTCTCTTCTGCTTACACCCCTGTAAGTCTTATGAGCAGCAACGTTCTCTACTGCTTGCGCCTTGTAAGTCTCACGAGCAGAATGTCTTACGGCAATTCTCTCTACTGCTTCTCCGTAAGAAAATCAACCCTCTCAAGATCCCTCTACCTTGAGATCAACTCAGAAATATAGTTGAAGGTGTTTACAGACTCTCTCACAGAGTAGATATAATACTCACTGAAGTACAATACAAATAATCACTCTCTCAATGAAAAGTAATATTGAAACCGCAGAACAGAGAGTGTATGGGTAGAAGCAGAGGATTCACATTTCTATGTAGTTGCACGCTATCTCAGTTTTTATCTGTTTCCTCTATCTTTCTCAGTTACTCATCAAAGTTGAATGCTATCTCATTTATAGTTGATGAAGATGATGACCGTTGTGAGCATTCGTCCGTTGGAGTCATTTTGACCGTTTGAGCATATTTGAAAAATGAGCTACTGACGTTGCAAAGTGGAGCGTTTTGTTGAACAGCAGGAAGATTCATTTTGAGCTGTAGTAACGTTGTGGAGCGGGATGAATACGTTTGAGTTTCCAGACAATCTCTCATGGTGGGTCAAACTTTTGTCGTGGTAGGTAGTTGATACTCGGTGTGTAATGATGTCGCCCGCCATTCTTGACTCTTTCATTTGAATCTGTAAGCTCACCGTTAAATTTCCTGTTTCACACTGTAAAATACTTAATCACTAATATGATGAAGTATTAGTCATGGGTATGTTGGATCATTGGTCAAAAACTGAATTTCTGGCTTCTGGGACTCATCACGTTGAGTGAAGAATTTTCATACGTGACCTCCATTCTTGAAGATGCAACCCAAATATGTAAACTCCTGTTTTACACTTGAAATATACGTTAGATAATGTTTAGAAACAATAACAAGTGAAAACATAATGATTGTATAACATTTAACCACGTTTGGATTGATGGTTGTGAGGCTCTGTTTTGTTTCTGCGTTGTGTCAGGACCTCACTTCGAGTGCAATATGGCTCACTCGAGTGAACTTCCTATTTTCCTCTTTGTGCTTCAGTTTTTCGGGTTGTGCTTGCAAGGATTTCAGAGAGACAGAATTCTCACTCGCGGGTGATATGGTCTCTCACTCGAGCACACACCTTCTGCTCGAGTGCGCCTCAAGTTTTCACGTGCATGCTTCTTCTCGGGTTGTCACTCGCACATCATTTTACAAGAGTGAGATTTTGTGCTCGCGAGTGATATGGTTCCTCACTCGAGCACACATACCTCTGCTCGAGTGAGACGCATATTCTCAAGGAATATGCTCTCAAAATCAACACTCGCATCAGGATTTCAGAGGGATGAATTTATCACTCGCAGGTGATGTGGTCCTTCACTCGAGCACACACCTTCTGCTCGAGTGAGAAATCATCCAATGCTCGAGCATGAATCCTAGTGCTCGAGTGTTGCAACTTTCTTCACGTTTCAGCTGCTTCTGGACATCACTCGCACGACATTTTCAGAGAGAAAGTTTTTACACTCGCGGGTGATGTGGGGCCACTTTAGAAAAATTTGATTCATTTGATTCAAATGATGTATCATAAGAATGCTCTTATCATATGCATTCCAATGCAACAAGAATCAGCTCCAAACTCCTTGTATTCTGCAAGTTATGATCGAAAGAGTGTATATTTCGCTAGTCTGCACAAGCATCAACTTCCAGAAGGCATAGCTCCTAGAATATACGTTCAAATTAGGCAAATTACCTATCCATGGAAAGCTCTTTGAGTCTACTTTCATTTGGCACTGGTCTCGTCTCAATCCGATGTGTGTTTTGTAAGTTACGTGCAAAATACCGAACCTGTGTCGAAAAGTGACGGTGATTTCAGTTTCATTTTCCACGAATCATACCTCCTTCATTTGATCTTATTTCAATGTGATTCTGATGCCATTTTTACGTGTTGTGAGTCCTCTTTCATATGCCACCAGTTTCGGGTCAATCCGACGTGTGGTTTGAGAGATATGATCAAAATACCAGACCTCGCTCAGGCTGAACGTAAAACAGAGTAGAACAGAGTATACACCCGTGCTCGAGTGAAGTGGTCTGTGCTCGAGCATGTTCTTCCTGTGCTCGAGCATAACACCTCTAGAAGTGCCAAAACTCATATATAAGTCATCTTAGCTTCGTATTAACCTATTCCAACCATCATTTGATCATAGAAACCTCCGGAATCATTATAGAAACCTCCAATATCACATCTAACAACTTGAATCTTGATCTTCTTGTAAGATCTAACAAGTTCTTCATTCTTCATAATCCAAGTAAGCATCTCCTTGACTATCTTCAATTTCTTTCTTCTTCTTCCTCTTGTTCATTTTCATTAATTCAATCTTCTTCATTCTTTGTTTGGCTAATCTACAAAATATGTAACATTAAATATAGTAGTTAGTCAAAGAAGTACATTATATAAACTTTTTGCTCTTATCACTTCACATCTATATTTGACATCATCAAAACTAATCATATCTAACAAACACTACTCCCACACAATTTTCCACAAGAAACACAATAGAACCATTGAAACAACCAAATTCTCATTCCATCTATATGTTCTGTTTTTGGCATATATTCAACAAAAATCCCAAAATTGTCAAACTTGGCATTTAAGCTTCAATCAACTTCTATCTATCCAAGATACATCTCAAAACATCATATCCATGATAACAACAACTCAAACACCACAAGACCCTAATTTTCAAAAATAGGGCTAAATGCCTAGAAATTCCAACTTAACCAAATGACCACAAAACTTATATCAAAATGCTCAACTCACTCACCTCTTCAACTTTCTTCAAACAAGTTCTTTGATTCTCCAAACTCTATATCTCTTTGAGAGTTCAAATCACCATCAATAGTAAATCTACAACCATAGAATCAAAGCTCTCAATCAAGAAACAAGATTGAAGAAGGGAGTTTTTCCATTAAAGGTCATTAAGAGGGTCAACATGGCAAGAACTTACCTTGGCACTTCCTCTTTCTTCTGCAAAAATGAAAACTGAAAATGGAGAGAGATGAGAGAGAAATGAGTGCTTGAACAGTGGAGAAGATAAAGTAAAATGATGGCCTCTTCCCTTGCCATACCTTGCAGCTGAATTTAAAGGAAGAAAGAGAGAAGAAAATGAATAAAATATGGTGGGTTTGACTTCTCTCAACAACTATCATCTAATAGTCTTGCCATTTGTCCCATTCTCATTGTCTTTCCTCAAATAAGTAACTACTTAGATACTCTAAGCACTCCATTAGCCTTTTAGATACACTTCTCATTTTTCTCTTAGTTAGTAATTATTTTCTCCATTAATCACTGAATAATCAACCAATAATTTCCATTCTTTCCATTTTTCCACTGATTATGGCATATTAACTTAAATTGCCACATAACACATAATTAAATTCTTTTCTTCTTCTTCATGCACCATTTACCCCTATTTTAGCCTAAATAATTATTTCATCACATAATTATGCTAAAATATAAGGTGTTGGTCATTTCCAATAACAATTCATGTCTCAATTAACTTTAATTCACAATTACATTCTCGATAATCATCATTAGCTCTTAAACAAAATTTGGGGCATTACATCATGGGGATCGGAATACCCGATATTATCACATAAAAATGATGATAAGGAGAAGGAGGAACAAGGTGTTAATGCTAAGAGATGAGGAAGGGAGGTGGGTTAATGAAGAAAGTAAGATTAAATTGCTAATACAAAAATTTTATCAGCATTTATTTGAAGAAGAGGTACAGCATAGAAAGCAACATTTAACTATGCAGAAGTGGGGGAGGGTGTCAAAGGAGGAGTTAAGAAGAGTAGGTGGACCACTTTGTAGGAAAGAGATTCGTAGAGCTCTTTTCACTATGGGATATTTCAAGGCACCAGTGAAGATGGCTTCCAGGCTATTTTTTATCAGCAAAATTGGGATGTGGTAGGGGAAAAAGTGTGACAGTATATTATGAAGGTGCGGGAGAATCCTGATAAGATCAAAGAGATTAATGACACAATGCTTGTGATAGTGCCAAAGGTTGATCATCCAGAACTTGTTGCGCATTTCAGGCCAATTGCATTGTGCAATATGTTGTACAAGAGCATTGCTAAAATAATTTTGCGGCGTATGAGATGGCTAATGGATAGGTTGGTCTCTCCATATCAAGTTAGTTTTGTTTCTGGACATAGCATACATGACACTATTGTTTTAGCAAAGGAGGTAGCGCACATGATGAATAGAATGCGAGGTGGTAAAGGGTATTTAGCTATGAAAATTGACTTAGAGAAATATTATGATCGTATGAGTTGGGCATTTATTATTGATATACTTGAAGAGATTGGTTTTTCTAGTCATATTATACATTTAATTAGGTGTTGTATGTGTACTGTAAGTTTAGCTGTGATATGGAATGGGGAAAAAGGAGATGCTTTCTATTCCTGAAGAGGAGTGAGGCAGAGGGACACGTTATCCCCTTACCACTTTGTATTAGGTATGGAAAAACTCTCTCATATGATTGCTGCTGCGATTAGTGGCAAGCAGTGGCAAGCCTTAAAGGTGGGAAGGAAAGGGGTTTCAATATCGCACTTAATGTTTGCTGATGATCTGATAATTTTTTGTGAAGAAGATGTTGGTCAATTGTGTAATTTATGGATTGCCTTGATCTATTTAGGGAGATATCAGGGCAGCAGGTGAATAAACAAAAAAACAAGCATATATGTCTCACGTATTGTTTCTAGAAAGAAGCAAGATGAGCTATGTAGGGTTTATGGTTTTTAGCAAAAGGAAGAGCTTGGGAGATATCTGGGTGCTTTTATTACAAACGGTAGGGTGACTAAAAATAAATTTCAGTACGTCATCAATAAGGTGTAATCAAAACTAGCTGGGTGGAAGAAATAGTGTTTATTGCTTGCGGGTAGGCTAACTTTGGTCCAATCTATAACCTCTCAAATGGCAAATTTTGCCATGCAATATGTTTAGTTGTTGATTGAAGTATGTAAGGAAGTGGAAAACCTACAAAGAGACTTCATATGAGGTTCTTCTAAGGATAAAAGGAAGTTGCCTGCTTTGAGTTGGGATACGTTATGCTTGTCTAAGGATCAGGGGGGTTTGGAATAAGGGAGATAGAAAGCATGAATAAGGCTCTTTTGGGCAGAATAGGATGGGGGATGATGCTTAAGCCTAACAGTCCATGTGCTATAGTTTTAATAGGAAAATATGGGCATGGAGTTGATTTAATGAAGGAGTGTGTTGTTAAGAGTTATGACTCCAATTTATGGAAGAGCCTTGTGAAGATTTGGAAGGAATTAACCAAGCAAGTTACATGGAATTGTAGGAATGGGAGAGGAGTTAGACTTTGGCAAGATATCTAGTTGGATGATGGGAACTGTTTGCTTGATAGAGCTGTATGGAAACTTGAGGGAAGGTAGTTAGATTGTAATGTGGGTGATCTGGTGAATGAGAGAGGGGAGTGGGGAATAATATTTTTGAAAGATTATCTGGCTGACCAAGATTGCTTAAGTTGTGTGCAACCCCTACTCCGTGTGCTGATAGGGGTAATGATGAGATTCAATGGAGGGGTTCACTAACCCCAAAATTCTGTGTAGCAGACATGTATAGGAAGATCAAGAGGGTGAGGGAGGTGGATATGAGTAGTGTGTGGAGGAGAATTTGGAGATGGAAGGGACCACATAGAATTCAAACCCAGCTATGGCTTGGCATGCATAATTGTCTACTTACTGCCTATAGGAGAGCGAGGTTATTTGGGACATCACCATTATGTAGTAGGTGTAAAGAAAAGGGTTGAGGATCTGATGCATGCGATTAGGGACTGTAGAGTGGCTAAAGAAGTCTAGAAAGTTGTGGGTGGTGAGTATTGTAACACCCTAAATTTTATATTCACCAAATATATTGTAATTATTGGAAATAGCCAATGAAATGAAATGATGAATTTTGGAAAATATAATTATGTTTTCGGTGAAGTCGTCTATGAGGAAGTGAGCTTGTTATGAGGTTTTGGAAGCCCAAATGATGAGAAAAAATTATAAAATTTTACAAGGTAAGGTTTAATTTGATAGGTCATATGACTCAATTAGAGCTATATACAAAAAGTTATGCATTTTTTAATTTAGCCCAGAACAACTAAAAAGTTCGAACAGTATTTAAAGAAATAAATTATGGGATTTTTGTACTTCCATTTGGCTAAATTCTATATTTTTCCTTGAAACTAGACTCAATAAGGGTTCTGTAGCCTTTGGAATCGCTCTGAAACGATGTCTACAAAATTAGTTATGATTTTTCAAACTTATGGCAGAAAATCTGCCAAAATTTCCATTAAATCCGAAAATGGAATAAAAATGTGAAGGAAATCTTTAAAATTATGAGATGAATGGAAACACCAATTGGGACCTAAAGGAAGGACCCTAGGACGCTCTTACATGTAACAATAAGAGGAAATATTAGTTACATGTTTATGGTATAATTGGATGAAGATAGAAATTATTATGAAAAGTCAAAGTTTAGTATTTTTGGAAAATAAATAAATAAATAAATAAAGGAAATTGTAATATATGATAAAAGCACTTTTTGGCTTCATCTTCTTCCATTTTCCGTTGTGCAAGTAGCCATAAGAGAGAGAAGCTTGTGTTTGCTTTAGAGAGAGAAGGAGAAGAAATTTGCAAGGTAAGTCGAAATTCTTCGGTAAATTAGTTCCTAACCTGCGTAAACCTTCCTCTAAGCTTGTTCTCTACATCACTTAGGGTGTTATTGAAGCAAATTTCAGTGTAAAGGGGTTAGGGTTTTCAGCCACAAGAGGGAAAAGCCAGAAGGAGTTTGAGGTAACTTCCAAACCTTCGTATATTAATTGTTCTGGCTGCTATGGACAATTTAATTGGTGAAATTTTGCCAGATTGTCTTTGTTTCTAAAATTGGAAAGTATGTGTTGGAAATGTTATGCTGCCAAAATTGGGTCTAAATGGTAGTCATAACTCAATTAAATAGTTAATAAAGTAATTAGGAGTAGAAAGGAATACGTCTGCGGAATCGAATTTCAAAACCCCAATTTTTTCTAAGGAATTTATACAATTCAGCCAGCTCTATTTAGATGTCTTAGATTTGGATTTTCAATGATTTGATGATTCCATTGAGCTTAGGAGGGAAAATTAGGTGGGGTTAAGTCCGAAAAAGCATAATTACGAAAACGCCCCTGAAACCCTTAAAGTGGGGCTGCCAAGGGCAATTTCATAATTTGACATTGAATTTGATAATTCTAAGTCCTGAAATGGATTCCTTGGCCAAGAATATGTCAGAATACCCATGTCAAAATTTCGGAAAAAGTATAGTCGGACGGGTACGGCCGGGCCGGGGTCACGGGGGCATTTTGGTAAATTTTCATCATAGGCTAATATTACCACTAGAAACACTATGGAAGTGTCTAAATGGTACATTTGGAATCGTAGGACCGAGTTGAGGGCCCGAGGGGTCAGCACGCATTACAACGCACTAAAATCGAGTAGAAAAAACTTGAGGTAGGGAACCTACCTCTCCTACATGTATTTGGTATTTGTGCTGGTGTATTGATGCATGTTATTGCTTTACTTGTTTATGAAAAACATATATGAACGACTGAAATTCTGTTTCTATTTATGATATGGCCATAAGTATTTTGTTTAAAACATTGAGCACGTAGATATGTCATTGTATGAGCATGAGTTATGTAATACAAGCATGTCATGCATTAAGCACTTATTTTGCATGCATATTGGTACTGTTTTTTACTGAGATTCTCCTAAATCTCACCCTCCCCTACCAACAAATTAGACATGTGAAAACAAGAGGTGTACTAAAAGCAAAAAAGAGAACTACACGAGATAGGTTGTAGTGGTGGAGAGAAGATGGGAAGAAGTCTCTGTTTTATTGGGATGGGTTTAGACACCCTAGTAGCCCTGTGTGGCTACCTTAATTATAAGTATCATGTACGAACCCTTATGGGGATTTTCTGTAATCATGCACATATTATCAGTATATTTATGCTATTCTTGTGTTGCCTACTGAACTGCATATCATTTTCTACGAATACTCTGGTAAAGGTGAAATTAAAATAGGGCATGACAATTATGTGGATGGGAAATTCTATGCTATTCAATATGAGGAATGGTTAATGGATAATCTAGGGAAAGGGGATTATTGGGCAAGGAGTTTTGCTGTGACAATCTAGTGGCTATGGCGGTGGAGAAATCAAATGTTATTTGAGGAAGGGTTTGTGTTTCCAACTCGAGCAGAGCTAATTATTAGGAAGTATGTTTGGGAGCTGGAGAATCTTGCGAGTAAGAATGGGCCGTTGAAGGTGGAAAGGAAGGTAGTAAATGTCAAGTGGAATGCACCTCCATTTGAGTGGGTGAAATTGAAATTTGATGGGTCCGTGAAAAGAAATTTAGGTTTGGCAGGATATGGAGGCTTGCTAAGGGATAGTTCTAGGAGTTGGCTAAAGGGTTTTATGCAGAGAATTGGATACTGTCATGTGTATACTGCTGAACTTTGGGGAGTAATTAGGGGTTTAAGGATGGCAAAGGAGATGGGCATCAAAAATTTGATTGTTGAAAGTGATTCGCAGGTGGTAATTACAGGTTTATTTACCTTCTATATGTAAAGAGTGCATAAGAATGTTGTTGAGCTGATATCAGAAATGAGCTCTCAGTAGTCAGTTGTTCAAAGAATCCATGGGGAAGTAAACTTCTGCTAACACACATTTGGACATATAGTATGTATTTATTAAAGCGACGTTAGAGATGTGTAGGACAATTAGTGGGACTAAATTTCCATTATAACTCAGCAATAACAAATTTGGATTTTCTTAGTCAATTAAAATGAAACTTTTTAAAAAGAAAATACAGTTTTTTTGCCATAAAAATAAAATACAGTTAAGGTGCATCTAGCATCATAAAATATTTTCTCAGATGCATCTATTACCTTAAAGTATTTTGTAATGTATCCAACACCCTAAAGCATTTTCTTAGGTGGGCTTAACACCATAAAGCATTTTTAGTGTCTTGGTATGGGATGCACTAGAAAATATCTTAGGGTATTGAACGTACTTTAATAAAACACTAAAAAGTACTTTAAGGTGCTAGATATATCAAAAAATACTTTAATATGCTGGACACACATGAAAAGACATATTTTAGGATGTTAGATGTGTGTCGGAAAAAATAATTCAAGGTGCTAGATGCACCTGAAAAAATATTTCAATGTGCTAAATGTATCTAGAAAAACACTTGATGACACCGGATACACCTTAGCTTAAATGCCTGTTTGTTTTAACATTTTAGAAGTGCTTTTATGATTTATGAAGTACGTATGTGAGAGGAGTTTTATTTCAACTTACAAAATATGGGCTTCTAAAACCATGCACTAAGAAAATAATCATATGAAAAAAAGAATAAGGGTCTGTTTGGATAAGTGATGGCAGAAGTGATTTTTTTCCAATTTGACTTTTACAAACTTAAGATAGAATAAAAATCATATTATAAATGTAATTTATGTTTGGATTGACTGTAGTAGAAACCCATCATCACTATAAAAAACAAATCTTAATAGCTTTTTTTTAAAAGTAATTTTTGACTTAAAAACCCATTTAAAAAATATTAATTCAAACACCTCATTTTACACATAATATTTTTCTCTTTCCTATCGTACTTTTTCAGGGGAGAATGACAGTGAAGTCCCAAAGAAGAGGAGAAATGAAGAAATGGTCCCTATAGATTGCAAAATGAAAAAATGGTCCCATGGAGTTGTCAATACAGGCTCCTGGAGTTGTCATTAACAACTCCGGGAACCTGTATTGACAACTCAATGGGACCATTTTTTCATTTTGCAATCTATAGGGATCATTTTTTCATTTTATTTCTTGCATGGGACCTAAGTGCAAATCTCCCCTTTTTCAGCCCTCAACCACCTTTCCAAAAGAGGCTCTAAAATGATGGAAAGAAGACAGTGGAACCATAGTGGGCAGAGGGACGAGGTGATGACTGACTAAGGAGAGGTTGCGTGTGGAAGGGTGGTGTTGGTGGGCAGTACTATTTAAAGAGTCTGTGGTACATGTCAGCAAGGGTGTGGGAGTGATTGACTGTCCCATTATACACTGCATAATCCCATAACAATGTTGGAGGAATATTTCGCTTGAGTAGGTTTCATTCATTTCATGAATTAATATAATATTTATGAATACCTTACTATAATAAAAGTTTAAATTCTTATGAAAAATAAAGTTAACTGTCATTTATATTTATAAAATGTGTTATAGCATGTTTGGTTTCAAGAAAACAAAAATATCATAATTATTATTTTGAAAATTAAAATAATTAAATTTTATCGTGATACTAAACATATATTAGTATTATTATTAATTAAAGAACTATTCATGTGGACAGCATTTAATAGATGGGAAGGGAGGAGGAGTGATGATTTTAGTGTAGATGGGGAAGGGACGGTTATGATGATGAGTATGTTCTTCTGTTTGATTTGCTTGTATAGAAAAGATTTTAATGATCTTTTGTATATGGTTTAGGAGAGGAGACAAAAGCTAATAATAAGTTGATTCTTATACTATTATCAATTTTCATTTTCTTCAAAAAAATTAATTATAATACAATTTATCAATACCTTATTTTAACACTGTAAAAAAATCACCCATAAATACTTAAATTTTTTTATTATACATTTTTTTAGGAACATTTTTCTATTTTCTTTGATATATTGTAAAATTTTTTATTAATATATTTTTTGAGGAAAATAAAAAATATTTGAAATTTTGTATTTAATAAATATTTTATACATTTTTTTATTTTTGAAATTTTTAATTTAATGTCTAATGGGGTTGTAACTTTGATATGGTTTATAAAAAATATAAATAAAAAGTTGTTCATTAATCTAACTGATTATATTTATAATTGTCAGTTAAAATTAAATTATCTATATCCTCAAGTAATTTTAATTTTAATGAATTTTTATAATATATATTAGCAGTTTTATTAAACATACTCAAGTAAATAAAAATGCATACAAAGAAGTGTAACAATACTTCCCTCTCATTTGTATGTATGTTTGTTCACTTGCATTGTTTTATAATTTGTAACTTGAATATGCTTCAATGAGTGAATTTGTGTTTATATTGATTAGCAGTTTAATTAGATCCCTCTCCCGAATTTTCCCTTTTAAAATGTGTTGAATTTATATTTTACAGCTTTAAAAAATACGTTTTTTGGTCAATTTAAAATGTGTACGTGAAGAGCTTGGCACGGACACATACACGTATGTGAAAGTATTTTTAATTCTTTTTATTTCATTTTTCTAATTTTTTACCTGTAATTTCTTTCCTTTTTTTTTTCCAACGGCCTGTGATTTCATTTTTCTATTTGATCTTTAGCACTTCACTGGGTTATAATTTAATTAAGCAATTCGCCTTCAGGATAAGGGATTCAATGCAAATGACTGGTCAAGAATTATGTGTGACTGTGACACAAAATACGTTGTATTTTCTAAATTACAATGTTAAAAAAGAGGAATATTTTTCTGACACGTCATTAAATTATGCTGCTTCTTTTGGCAAATAATGTTGACTGGACAACTCATTGGATGTGAAATCATTTGTTCACGCTGTATAAATAGTAAAATCACAGAAAAAAACTTTGAGATATAAATAAGTGTTTCCTATAAAATGAGTTTTGAATTATTTATCAAATTTTATTATTATCTTATCAATTGTATGGATTGAAATTATTATATTATCTTGTTTTTGTTGGTTAATGAGTATATATATATGTTGATTTATCTTTGAGCTTAATATTATCTTGTGCTTGATCACCATATGATTAGAGTAGTTCAATTTGAAGATGCTTGAAAGAGCTATTTTAATTGTAGAACTTGAGTAAAATCATGTTAGACTTAAAATTTAATGATTAAATGGGTGGTTTGTTGTTAGAATAGAAATATATCTAATAACCTAATATAGTCTATTAAAGAATTTTTTTTTGAAAGATGGTTTTCATTAATTACAAACAAGAGATTAAATGTTTTTAATGAAGATTAAAAATCAATCTTGACTTGAGAGAGTTTGGTTGATGATTTTAGAATCTTTAACTAATATATAAACTCATTTAATTATCATAAGTGATTTAATTGCATAGTTTCATGAAATACAATGGGGAAAGAGTAATCCTAAGCTAATACCTCATGAAGTTAGACCCAATTTTCAAATTTCCACTGTGTTTGCTTTATTGTTTTTATCAAAAGTCTTTATACAAATTGATCAAATTCAAATAAATCCATTCAATCTAATTAAAAACATGTTGACAACTAGCTTTTATCATAGTTCTTATGGAACGATACTTTTTTCCTCACTAAATTATTACTTGTGACCCATGCGCTTGTGGCAAGCTAAATGGTGAACAAGTTTTTTGGTGCCGTTGCCGAGAACTATTGACTAAAGTCTTGAGTTAATTAGTGTAATTGTGTGCTTGATTATGCTTGAATCATTTTCCTCTTCTTGTTTCACTTTCTTAATTTGATTTATTTTTAAGTATAGTTATAGTTATAGTTCTTTTTCCTGTTTCTCCTAGTTTAATCCTTTTGTTGATAAGGTTGATACTCGTTGTGGGACTTTTGACTTCTAGGTATTTGTGCTCTGTATGCAAAATGATTTGGAAGTTGTTCTTGACGGAGTTGTTGAAGAGTACTTTTCTGAAGATTTTGAAACTGAACTGGAGACTCCACCTCCTGTACAACCTATCCAAGGACTTGAACCTTTACCGGCACTAGAGCAACTGAGACCACCACCTTGTCTTCATCCATATTACAATATGGCCAATCCTAATGATGATTACTTGGAGTGCACTTTAAATGAATACATGGAGCAAGAAAGCTCCACCGATCAATTTAGCATCTAATTTCCTACTATTCAAGCTCAAAATTTTGAGTTGAAACCAATCATGCTTCAAATGCTCTAGATGATTGGCTTATTTTCGAGAACTTAGAATGAAGATCCTACTAACCATTTGACACGCTTTTGTACAAGTGTGTGAGAACATCAAGTTTCAAGGAGTAACTTCGATCGACTCTTCCCCCTATCACTCGACAAGAAAGCAAGAGCTTGGCTTACAACTCTACCTCCTAACTCAATCATTACTTCGGATGAAATGACATCTAAATTCAAGGCAAGGTTCATTCTAAGGGATAGATGGGTAGTTCAAAGAACTGAACTCTTGGGTTTCCAACAATAGCCAGGTGAATTTTTCATAAAGCATGGGAGAGATTCAAGGAGTTGTGGTGTAGTTGTCCCAACCATGAATAGAAGACCAATGTGTTGCTCGAAGCCTTTACAGCAGGATTGGATGTGCCCACTTCGAATATGCTCAACAATTCCTCTAATGGTGGAATAGGCAAGATGAGGGTTTGTGATAGATCACAGTTGTATGAGGACATCGCTTCTAGTTCTTTGCAATAATCAGAAAAATCACATTCTAGCTATAAAACATATAAAGAACCAAGTCCTTCAAGTATGTCAAACGTGTCTAAAGAAATTGTCGCTCAACTTGAAGCAATTGCTAAGAATTTGATCAACTCGAGTTAAGAATGGAGAAAAATTCCTCCAAGAATGTGAATGCTAGCCAAGCTCCAAGTCTTTCTTGTGAAAGCCCACTCCTATGAAAAATGTCATCATACTATGGAGTCGGTAAGTTATTTGAACAGTAATCAAAGGTATTCACGTGGGAACCCTTACTCTAATACCTACAACAAGGGTGTAAGGGACCATCCCAACTTCTCTTGAAGACTATACCTAGTGAAAATCCAATTAATTACTATACTTCTATTAGTAAGACAATGCATCCACTAGGCTTTGAGCAACCACAAAAGCCTCAAGAGGGTGATTCTGAGACAAATAAACTCTTGAGGCAGCTTCTCAAAGGTCAAGAAGGCTTAATTGGCATCGTTTCTCTTCATGAATGACTATCAAGAATTTTGAGATACAAATGGGACAAATTACTTCATACTTGAGTACTCAACTAAGAAATGGTCTTCCAAATGATACTATTCCTAATCCTAAGTGAAAAGGTAAAGAAGAATGTAAGGCTATTACTCTATGAAGTGGCAAAACTTTACCCGATGTTCTAAGTTCGGGTAAGGCTATTACAAAGCCAAAGGATCACGCTATTGAAGATCTTAATCTTGATGAAGAGGTTGATGAGGACATTGTGGTCGAAGAACAGGATAGCAAGAAGAGGAAACAAATTGAGGAGAATCTAGATAATATGGTGCAGAGCAGGCCCATTACTCTTGAAAATATGGAGAAGAAGAAGCGAAAACCAACACTTCTCTTCTACGATATGTTCCATCACCTCCTTTTCCACAAAGGCTTGAAAACATCAAGAAGATAGGCAATTCAAGAAGTTTATTGAGATATTCAAACAGTTGCATATCAGCATTCCCTTGCCGAAACCCTAGAGCAAGTGCCTAAATATGCCAAGTTCATGAAAGATGTCCTCACAAAGAAAAGAAGATTTAATGAGTTTGAGATAGTGCTATCACCACATGCTTCATTGATGTTATCAAGCAACTTTCACCTAAGTTGAAGGATCCTGGGAGCTTCTCTATACCTTGTCATATTGGAGGTAAATTCTTAGGGAAAGGTTTATGTGATCTTGGTTATAGTGTTAACCTTATGCCTTTGTCTATGTTCAACAAGTTGGGATTAGGTGATGCTAGACCTACCACAGTTACCTTGCAATTAGCCGATAGGAGCTTGTCTTACCCTAAAGGGATTATTGAGGATGTATTAGTTAAGGTTGATGAGTTCATATTTCCTGCTGATTTCATTGTCCTTGACTTTGATCTTGATAGAGAAATGCCTTTATTGTTAGGAAGACCATTTTTAGCTACTGCTAGAAGTTTAATAGAGTTGAAAAAAGGTGAGTTGACTTTGAGGGTGGCAGACGAGCAAGTTACCTTTAATATAAATCAGTTGATGAAGGCTCCTCATGTGTATAAAGATTGTTTCTTTCTTGATATGATTGGTTTTGTCACACAAGAAGAATTTAAGACCTCTATAATTGAAGATCCACTCGAAGCCGCTCTTCTTGATGTTGATTCTGATGGTTTGGATGTAGTGGAGTGCAAGGCTATTATGGATGCATCAACCCTATATCCGAAAAAGAGGATACCATTTGAGTCACTCCATTTGGGTTCGACTGACCGACCAAAGTTGAAATCTTCTTTAGAGTAACAACCTTCACTTGAGCTGAAGGCATTGCCATCTCATTTATAGTATAATTATCTGGGTTCCAACAACACTCTTCTGGTGATTATTGCTTCAGATCTCAGTATTCAATAAGAAGAGCAGTTGGTTGAAGTCTTGAAGGCTCATAAGAAAGCTATTAGGTGGATAATCCTTGATATCAAGGGCATTAGTCCTTCTATATTCATGCACCAGATCTTTTTGGAAGAGAATAATAAGCCTTCTGTTGAACATCAAAGAAGACTCAATCCCATTATGAAAGATGTAGTGAAGAAGGAGCTTCTTAAATGGCTTAATGCTGGCATTGTATACCCCATTTTTTATAGTTCTTGGGTGATCCCAGTCCAATGCGTCCCCAAAAAGGGCAGTATGACTGTAGTGGTTAACACCCATAATGAACTCATTCCTACTCACACTGTTACCGAGTGGAGGGTTTGCATGGACTACCGTAAGCTTGATATGGCTACTCGTAATGACCACTTTCCATTGCCTTTCATTGATCAAATGTTGGACAAACTAGTTGGAAGGGAGTTCTTTTGTTTTCTTGATGGTTATTCGGGGTATAACCAAATAGCAATTGCTTCAAAAGATTAAGAGGAGACTACATTTATGTGCCCATATGGTACCTTTGCTGTTAGATCTCAAGTTTTAATGATAACAAAGAATGGTATGAAAAAGATTTGATAAACAAATAAGTTTGAACAAAGTAATAACAGGAAAAATCATCACTTGAAGTAAGCATTGGAGTAATGAAGAAAGGCCAAGAGAAAAAGCTGAGAAACTTGATCAGTGGCAAGTTTTCTAAAGGGTTACTCGAGTAGGTACTCGAGTAAAGAGATAGAAACTTGAAGTAACCAGCTCAACCTTCAAGTAACTTGCCAATGATACTTGAGTACGTACTCAAGTAATAAGGTAAATGACTCCAAGTTGCTCTCGGCATGCCAATGTTACTCGAGTAGCTACTCGAGTAACCAGGTAAATCATTGGCAGTTGCTCTCGGCCTGCCAACGTTACTTGAGCAAGTACTCGAGTAACCATGTCAAAGTCTTCCAGTTACTCTTGGCATTTTCAACCCTGCCAATGATACTCGAGTATGTACTCGAGTTACTCTGTTTCAAGAAATGTGTTGCTCTCGGCATTTTCAACCCTGCCAATGTTACTCGAGGAGCTACTCGAGTAACTCACTATGGTAAGTCAAAACCTGAAGGTAATACTCGAATAACATGATATGCTTTTATCACACTTCACTCGAGGCACTACTCAAGTATGCAGGTATTCAATTACTTATTTTAACTGGATTACTCGAGTAAGTAATCGAGTAATATGCAGATTTATTGACACAGAACCTCAAGTTCATACCCGAGTAAGCTATGCAGAAAATTTATGTTTACTTGAGTAAGTACTCGAATAACAAGGTAATCAAACTTGAAGTGCTTTCGGCCTTGAAATCCTGCCAACATTACTGGAATGAAGTATCAAGTAACCTAAAGTTTATTTGAAGGTTTACTCGAGTAACTAATGAAGAAAAGTTTGCCATACCCGAGTAAGTACACGAGTAAACAAGTATTTCTAAAGGTTTGCAATTTTGTTTACTTCATGCACTACCCGAGTAATGTTATGTTTGCTTATTAACTTGTAGTTTATCAAAGTTTTCCCGATGATACTCGAGTAAACTTTAATGAATACTCGAGTAGCTACTCGAGTATGCAAGTTCAGATTTTGAGAATTCATTCCAACGTTTATTGATTTGTTTCCTATATGATTAACCTTTCATTGTATTAGTATTCTTAGCATATCTATAGATAAACAATGAAGAGATCTTACCAAATAAGGAAAGTCAAATACAACGTTCAAATGTCACCTACCGCCACCTACCACAAACGGATATTTTTCAAATACTGGAAAAGTCAACAGTGGCTGCGCACTCTCTAACGGACATGAAGAAAAACGTTCCAACAATCATTACCAACGCATCTATATATACAAGAACATCCAAACATAAAACATAGAACAAGAACACACACGAACGTATCATCAAGCTCATTACTCTGTTTTACATTATACTTGTAATTCTATGCTTCAGTGATTCTTATTCACTTTGTGAGAGAGATATTTCATTCAAACTCAATATTTGTTATTGAGGTAACTTAAGGTTGTGGAACCTTGAGTTGGGATTGGATTACAACTTGTAAGGGGGAGCGAGTGTCCAGGCGAAGGAACTTGCTTGTACTGAGGTGCCAAGAACCCACTGAATCTTGGAAGTTATAGTGAAACTCTCAGAGAAGCTCTGAGGACTAGGCGTAGGTCAAAGTGGTTGTGGCCGAACCAGTATAACTCTCGGTGTACACTTCGGTGATATTTCTCCTTATTCTTTATTGCTTGATATTCACCATCAAGTTTTTATATTTGCAACAAAATTTTAGTATCACCCAATTTACCCCCTCTTGGGTGAAACACTTGCTCTAACATTTGCCTTCAATCACATGCCTTTTAGCCTTTGCAATGCACTGGCTACATTTCAACAGTGTATGATGGCTTTTTTTTGTGGATATGATAGAGCATACCATGGAAGTGTTCATGGATGACTTCACTGTATTTGGTGACTGTGCTAAGCCAACTTAGCTTGAGTCTTGAAGCGGTGTGAAGCACTAATCTTGTGCTCAATTGGAGAAGTTTCATTTTATGGTGAAAGAATGCATTGTGTTAGGCTATCATGTCTCCAAAAACGGTTTAGAAGTTGACCGACCAAAGATAGAAGTGACTGAACAACTTCCTCCACCTACCAATGTTAAAGGTGTTCGAAGCTTTTTGGGTCATGCTAAATTCTATAGAAGGTTCATAAAGGATTTTTCCAAAATCATTAAGTCACTCTGTGCTTTACTTGAGAAGGATGCCGAGTTCAAGTTTAATGATACATGCTTGAAAGCATTTGAAGAGTTGAAAAGAAGACATGTAACCACTCCTATTATCATGGCTTCGGATTAGAGTTTACCCTTTATAGTGATGTGTGATGCTAGTGATTATGCCGTGGGAGTTGTACTTGGGCAAAAAAAGGATAAAGTCTTCCATCCTATGTACTATGCTAGCAAAACACTTGATGATGCTCAAGAAAACTACACTACCATTGAAAAAGAGCTTTTAGTTGTGGTGTATGCATTTGCCAAGTTCTGAACTTACTTGATTGGTGCCAAGGTGGTTGTCCATACCGATCATTCCGCACTAAGGTACCTCTTTAGTAAGAAGGACTCTAAAGCAAGGTTAATTTAATGGGTTTTACTCTTATAAGAATTTGATCTTGAGATTGATAGAAAGTGCTTTGAAAATCAAGTTGCCGACTACTTATCTAGGTTGAGTACTGAAGCTCAACATGATAGAGATATACCCATTCATGAAACTTTTCTAGATGAGCAACTCTTTTTAGTGAGTCATTCTGAAACTCCTTGGTATGCCGACATAGTAAATTACCTTGTGAGTGGAATCATTTCTGATGATTATGCTAACACCAACGGAAGAAGTTCTTACTGTTAGGATCAGTAAGCACAGCGGAAGAATTTAAAAATTTTCACCGATCCTAATCGAGGATCTATCAACGGCATTTAAACCAAGTTGGAAGGATTCATACCTTTTGATGATTTAGAGTTTTCACGATCTCTAGGAGCAAACACGTCAGGTCCGCTCCCTCTACCGGTATCCACACGAATGCTCTCCAACCGAGACTGCGTGCTAGCGCCTCTAATGTCTCCAAGGGTTTAACTTGCGACTCTTAATTCTGATGTACCCTGAGTCTATCAGCTCTATGAAGTTTATAACCCATGAGGGTTATTTTCAAATTTCAAAATTAATCATCATTAATTTCGAAATTAATTAACAATTAATTATCTTGATGAGCTAATTAAATAAATTCAATTTAAATTAAATCTGTCCAACAGTTTTAATTTAACCTATTTATTTAATCTAAATAAAGAGCCATTAGATTTAATTTATCTTCATAAATTAAATCTGAGATATTATATCTCTATCATGTTAGTTATTAAATTTAATATATCTTAATAAATTAAATTTAAAACCAACACAATATAATAATATCATATAATATATATACATATATATATATAATATTTCAAAAAAATATATATCTATATAATATTATTAAATATAATAATATAATATATATATATATATAAGATATATATTTCGAAAATATATATATATCTATATAACATTATTAATGAATTTTATATTATATATATATATAAATATAAAATTCATCCACCCTAAATCAAACATTATCTTGTGTTGGGCCATTCTTGTGTGCGACCCTGTAGGCCCATATGAAGTTGACAGTGGGCCAATAACTACACTAACCCAAAAGTCACAAGCGGCCTCTAGCAAGACATTACGACTACACAATTCATATGAGGATCGTTATCACGATGCAACCTGTCATACAACCATGTCACGTCCCTTTTGTCACACGATATATCGATCAAGGATAAGGCATGGAAAATGTCATCCTCTTGTTCCTGACCATTACTTTCTCGATTCCTGAGTAGCCTGATAACAGAGACAGAAACTCCTTTCATCATAGTATGGCCATACATTTCTCAGACTCACTCATCGAGGGGCCCAATAATATCTCTCTACTAATGTGAGGGACAAATTCCATCTTGATCATTCATATTCCTCTACATGAAAAACCACCAAGCCCGATCGTAGCCTTTATCATCACCAGGTCAAAAGTGACTTTTGACTAGTTCAAAGCTTAGCAACTCTCATCTAGGAATCCATGATGACCTCAGGTCTAAGGGCATTGTGACATGGTTAAACATGAGAAAAGCTTATGACTTGATCCATGTAGCTTTCTCATAGTGGGTCGGTCCAGCACCTTGTACTCTTACAAGTGCCTAAGACTTTGATTCGTATCTCCATATCTTATCAAAGTCATACTAGTCGTGTTTCATCTCTGCTCCCGCATAGATGACCGACCAGGGACATTTTAAGACAATCTTTATGAATTATCCAAAGATACAGTTATCACAGTTAACATGCAAATAATATGATAACAGAATGGAGAAATTTCATTAAAATAATAATGTTTAAAGTACAATGATTGGCCCTTAGGGCATAATTTCCAACACTTATATGATGTCAAGTTCTATCATTGGGAAGAACATTCTTATTTCACTATTATGCTGATCAGTTAATTAGAAGATGTGTTTCAGAAAGTAAGCAATAAGATGTATTGAAGTGTTATCATTTCTCTGATTATGGAGGCCATTTTGGTGGTAACAAGACTGCTGCAACAGAAGTCTTACAATCTGGATTTTTCTGGCTATCCTTGTTCAAGAAATCTTATGAATTTGCTTTATCTTGTGACCGATGTCAAAGGGTTGGTAATATCTCTAAGAGAAATGAAATGTCATTTAATACCATGTTGGAAGTTGAATTATTTGATGTGTGGGGGATTGACTTCATGGGACCTTTTCCCAAGTCCTTCAACAATCAATACATTCTTGTATTGGTGGATTATATGTCTAAATGGGTTGAGGCCATTGTTTTTCCAGCAAATGATGCTAAAGTAGTGGTCAAATTCATGAAAAAGCATATATTCACTCGCTTCGGTGCTCTAAGGGCTATTATTAGTTATGGTGGCACCCACTTTTGCAACCATCAATTTAAATCTCTTTGAAGAAATATAGAGTAAAACACAAGGTACCTTTAGCCTACCATCCCTAAATGAATGGTCAAGCTGAAATTTCTAATAGAGAAATTAAGAAAATCATTGAGAAAATTGTGGGTATCACTTAAAAGTATTGGTCCACGAAGTTAGATGATGCACTATGGGCCTATCGCACTGCCTATAAGACACATATCGGTATGTCTCCCTCCGGTTGATTTTTGGGAAAGCTTGTCATCTTTTTGTCGAGCTGGAGCACAATGCCTATTAGGCAATTAAAAAGTTGAATTTTGATGAAAAAGAAGTGGGTGATAAGAAGCTTTTGCAACTTAATGAGCTTGAAGAAATTTAGTTTTCATGCATATGAAAGTTCTAAGCTTTATAAGGAGAAAACCAAGCGGTGCAATGATAAGAAAATTGTCTCTAAGTCTTTTGAGTCAGCTCAACGAGTGCTCTTATACAACTCTTAGTTGAAGATTTTTTCGGGAAAGTTGAAGTCTAGATGGTCAGGACCTTTCACGGTGGTTCAAGCCTTTAATAAGGGTGTTGTGGAGCTGTAAGGATAAGATGGTAAGCGATTCAAGGTCAATGGATAGCAGTTACAGTATTATTTGGGTGGTATGGTAGAAAGGCAAACCATCACTCTACCTCTCACTGATTCCACTTGACAAGATGGAGAGTGTAATATCCCAAAAAGCGATTAAGGGCTAATGACTTCAAAAGTGACTGTAATTATTGTTGAATAAACACTTTTGGAGAATGAGTGATGGGAATTTGGATGTTTTAATGATTCCAATGGCTTCCTTGTGAAAATTCGTGTGGGGAGAGTGTTTATTGTGAAATTGGAACCATTGGGAACAATTGTGCAAAAGTTGGAAACTTGTCCATTGAAACTCTGTACATGGCAGTCGATTTGTATGGACATTTTAAATAGGCAAATGGTGTCTAAAAATTCTGAAATTTTCCAATCTTAAATTTCACATGCCAAGCTACAAAATGGACAAATAATTTGTGTCATTTCAATTTGTGAGCTAAGAGTTATGATTTTCCAAAGTTTGGGATGGAAACTGGAATTTGTTTTGGAGCAGTATGGACTTTTGTGCAATTCTGTATTTTTGAGGTTATTAAATGCAGTGATCCATATTTTTCCAATAAAGAGGACTTAAATAGCTTTCCATTGGCTTTGGGATCACCTCATTTTGATTTTTCTAGAATTAGTTATGATTTTTCAAAGTTTGGGCAGAAATCTGCCAGAATTTTGTAAAAATCCGAAATTGATGGAAATTTAGTAAATAATTAGAAAATAATATTATATTATATTAAATCATCATCTACCTCCTCCATCAGTCCAAAACCGTGATATTCAGCTACAACAAGAGAGAGAAGGTGTGAGAAATTCTAGAGAGAGAAGGAGAAGAGAACTTGTACGGTAAGTCGATTTCTTTGGTAAATCCTTACCTAACGCGTATAACTCCGCTCCTAAGCTATTCTTCTATATTCTTCAAGGTTTGTGGAGCACAAATTTGGGTGTTCTAAGGCTAGGGTTTTCAGCCACCTTGAGGAAAAGCTAGTGGGAGCTTGAGGTAACTTCCAAACTTTCGTATATTGCTTATTCTGGTTACTGTGGGCAATTTAATCGGTGAAATTTCGCCGGATTGCCATTGGTTTTAAAGTTTGGAAATGATATGGCCTAGGGGTTTTGCTACCCAAATTGGGTCCTAATGTTAGTTGTAACCTAATGTAATGATTAATAAAGTGGTTAGGAGTATAAAGGAATACGTTTACAGAGCCGAAACCAAAAAACACCGATTCTTCCCAAAGTATGCCAAGATTTTGGCCAGGGCTAGATCTGAGGGTTAGAGTTGGATTTTCAATGATTTGATGGTTCCATTGAGTTCAGGAACGAAAATTAGGTGCGGTTACAGTTGGTCACTTTTTCGGAAAAGGCCAAAAAAGCATAATTACGAAAACGCCCCTTAAACCCTTAAAGTGAGGCTGCCAAGGGTAATGTTGTAATTTGACATTGAATTTGATAATTTCGAGTTCAGAAATGGATTCCTTGGGTGAAAATATGTCAGAATAGCCCATATCAAAATTTCAGGAAAAGTACGGCCGGGCCGGGTCCCCGGGGCATTTTTGTAAATTTTCATAATATGCTCATATAACCCCCAAAAACACTATAGAAGTGTCTAAATTGTATTTTGGAATTCTAGGACTAGGTTGTGAGCCCAATGGTTAACACATTTTTTGATGCACACTAAACGGTGGTCTTTGAGATAGTACTCCCCAACCCTTTAGGCATGTGTCTAGGCTTCTAGTACCCACCTAAAGAGTCCAAGTGATAACTAACTTTAAGTATTCTGAAGGTGAGAATTTGGAATAGAGAATAACCTGTCGTCCTTGACTTTGGTTTATAGGGTTCGACATTTGTCCTAATCGCAAGCAACCTGTGCCGGCGTATGTCAGGAAAGAACAAGGTAGTGACTCTTTTCCCTTATACTATATGTGATACATGGTATGTTTGTTTGATCATTGTTTGTGAGTCTATCACCTGTGGCCCATCGGTGTTGACGGTGGGAGGATCGTACCTTCAGGGCGGTGGAATCCGGGGGATGAGACTATGTGAAAGCTGTAAGGCTATATGTGAAAGCCAAAAGGCTATTTGTGAAACCTTCACCCGCGGCCCATCGGTGTTGACGGTGGGAGGACCGTGCCTTCGGGGCGATGGGATACGGGGGATGAGATTATGTGATTATATGCATATGTGAGAGCCTGCGTGCTATGTTTTATGTTGTGATGCTGCTTGATGATTTTCTTGCATGCTTTGTGATTACATGTGGTATGAGTGATTTGTTACTACTGGGATTCTTTTGAATCTCATTCTTTCCATTGACAAACCTTCAGATAGAGCAAGTGGCTCCAAGGGAAAGGAGACGACCAAGGGCGGATAAGGCTCCTTAGGGAGATTTATATTTTGGTGTTGGATATCATGTTTTGTTGGGAGATCACCATATATCTTATAAATGTTGTTTTGGAGACAGTGGTGTAATCCCCTAATGGGAATTTATAAACCTTTAGTTTATGTATGAAACCCGAGGGTTGCCGGGATTTTGTTGTATACTCTGATATGTAAATGTGATGTAATTGTGCAGGGTAATTATATTCGAGTTGTGGAATTTGAGACCAGGGTAAGGCAGAATCTTTGAAAATATTTGTGAAAACCCTTCCGTAAGGAAGGGATTGTAAATGAGTTTGATTATTATTGGTCTCTATTTCATTTTAAAATACGTATTTCGAATCATAATTACAAAGGGGGTTACATTTTTGGTATCAAAGCTGTAGTTCCTGGCAAGGGTAGAGTTGCTAGGATAGATCCCTTAGTTGGCTTTAGGGATAGAAGATCATTTGTGAATAATTGTTGTGTATGCACATGTACATTCTATTGATATGGATATATACAAGACTTGTGAATATATGTGCATACTATTTCTGCTATATTAATGGGGTAAGTTATTTATAGAATGAAGAAAACTAGAGGACACCCCAATACTCAGCAAGTAGACCCTGAGGTAGAGGTGGTCAATAATAATAAACTAAGACATAATTACGAAGGGGGTTACAAAGAGTCGGGCTAAAGACTATAAACTAAGCGCTTCTTGGGAGGCAACCCAAGTTCTTAACTCAATCTTTGTCATTTTTATGTTTTTGGTTTGATTTGGTAGATTTATATTTGGTCTTTGTATTTTGTAAGTGACAAAGGTTTCCCGTATGAACTTTAAAGGTTAATTTGGGGAGATGAAGATGGAAGAGTAACATGGATGCAAAGAAGGGAACTACAAAGGGGAGTATGCATTTAATATCCATGGAATATGTTTTTGATATTGGAATGTAGTATTGAGTGGCATTGAGGCCATTCTTGGACTAAGTGTTTCTGTGGATGAATGAATCCTAAGTATTTTGTGGTATGAATTAGTGTTTAATGTCTTTGGAATGGTTGAAATTAGATTATGGGTGAGTTTGGATGACTTTGCTGTTGTTTTGTTGTGTGTTAGGTTCTGTCAGGATTCATAGCAAATTGGGTCATTTTGACATACTTTCTAACCTATTTATTGCTGCCAGGATTCGTTGTGTGAAGGCCACAGTGAATTAGGTCATTTTGGCATGCTTACTGACCTGTTATTTGCTGTCAGGACTCACTATAGCAAAGGCCACAACGAATTAGGTTATTTTGAGTATCTTATTGACCTGTTATTTACTGTCAGGATTTGCTATAGCCAAGGCCACAACGAATTGGGCCTTTTTGAGTGTCTTATTGACCTATAAAATTTTTTTAAAAAAAAAATTATAAATAAAAAATAAAATGAAAATTAAAAAAAAGACAATACACACACACATTTTTCAATTAAAAAAAGAAGGGAATATGTAGAAAATCATAAATATATATATATATATAATAAAGGGAAAATCCCTCAAAAAGAACTTTTAAATTAACAAAAGACGCAGAGGTGTTTTGAAATTTAATATCCCAGATCAGTGCGAGTGTCTGAACTGGAATATTAGAATTCGAGACAAAATGACGTGTATGACCTTGGAAGTTTTTAAATTGAAAAGCGGTGAGGGAGGCGTGATAATGGCGCTAAAACGCATTCAGAAAAATATCATCTTCTCTGTCGTCATCGATGTTGTTGGTCGACCCTGGATTTATGGCCTTGGATTGCAATAGTCTACAACATTTAATATTTTGTGTTTCTCTGAATTAAATCCTGTTCTCAAAAAATGAGAAGTACCAAAAGCTAAACAATATCAATAACTCCGATACCATGAGTTGAGATAAACTAGAAAGAAAACAGAGTGAAATCTTGAGCACTCATCATTTTCTTCTCGGTTGCCAACAACTCCGATGTCATCACCCCCAACAACTCGCCATCTTCTTATTTTATAGGATCCTGTGTATATGCACTAAAAAACAGGGATAAACAGAGAAAAGATTATTAAGAACACTCAAGTGATCATAAGAAGTAATGAATAAATTTGGAAAATCACTCGAATTGTCTGAGTCTTGACCCAATCACTTCTTGGGAAAATTTAGTAATGATCGCAACTACCGACCATCACCGCCAACGACTCGTCATCTTCTTCACAGTTATCATCGACATCTGCTTCATCATTGACAGGATTCCCAACTCGACATTAGGCTTTACCAACACAGCATCACATTTTCACAACATCCTATTGACTTTCATAACTCGAGTTTGCCATTCACAACTCGAGTTCATATCATCACTAGAGGGTAAACGGCGAGTGATTAGCTTATAGGATGCAGAACTCGAGTTATGAATTGATAACTCGAGTTTCCCAACACAATCTTACATTTTCACGACATCCCGTTAGATTTTCACAACTCGAGTTTGCCATTCACAACTCGAGTTCATATCATCACTGGAGGGTAACCGGCGAGTGATTAGCTTATAGGATGCAAAACTCGAGTTATGAATTGATAACTCGAGTTTCCCAACACAATCTTACATTTTCACGACATCCCGTTAGACTTTTACAACTCGAGTTTGCCATTCACAACTCGAGTTCATATCATCACTGGAGGGTAACCGGCGAGTGATTAGCTTATAGGATGCAGAACTCGAGTTATGAATTGATAACTTGAGTTTCCCAACACAATCTTACATTTTCACGACATCTTGTTACACTTTCACAACCCGAGTTTGCCATTCACTGGAGGGTAACCGGCGAGTGATTAGCTTATATGATGCAGAACTCGAGTTATGAATTGATAACTCGAGTTTCCCAACACAGCGTTATATTTTCACGACATCCCATTAGACTTTCACAACTCGAGTTTGCCATTCACAACTCGAGTCCATATTGTCACTGGAGGGTAACCGGTGAGTGATTAGGCTTATAGGATGCAGAACTCGAGTTGTCCATTGATAACTCGAGTTTACCAACACATTCTTACATTTTCACAACATCCTATTAGACTTTCACAACTCGAGTTTGCCATTTTCACAACATTGCAAGGTAATCATCCCACTTCTGGAAATAAGACCATATTCAATAATTCAATTTTCTTCGTTAAACAATTACTGAACAGAAAATTTACCAACCTTCCCATGTGAATATGTATGCATAATTTTAACTACCACAATCAGCAAAATCTGAATTATAATGTTTACCATTTTGGCAACCAAAGACTATTCAGGGTGAAGGAGCAACAACATCAGATGTCATAGGATCCAAATTTGTAGACGAAAAAAAATTCTAGTGTAAAGAATTTGAGTGGCTTTTCCTGCTAGAACCACTGAATCTGTAAGCATAAAAACACCAATAGTATTAAGGGTTATGCAATAAAAATATCAAGATAACATCACAAGTGAATAATAATTCAAAGTTTGTCGACTCAGACATCTTGAAAATTCATTGCAGTACAAGTGTTTTTCATATTGCATGAAAAATTTAGTTACTTTACCTAAATGACTGCCATCTCCTCTTAGAGCAAGCTACAGGAATATCACCAAGATCAGGAGCATGCTGCTCACATTCATAGCAAAAGTTTGTAAAGAGCAAATATAAAGAATACCTGCAATTTATGCAAGGAATTCCTATTAAGCATATGTCATTGGTCCATATTGATTGGAACAGAAAGTTGAGACAAATATTAACATTAAACCACAAAGAAATTGTGCTTATACTTTTCTGTTAATGCTTTCCCTCCCATTGTCTGTGACTTGAATGCAAGAATCTACAACAGCACTTCTAAGAGGATCCTGACAAACAGTTAAAGAAAAGTTTCACTTCCTCAACCTTGATCAAATAGAACAAAAACTTAATTATAACACCTCATATAAAAGGTCGATATCCAAATTAGTAATTTACTCCTTCATTTTCAAACGTGGATAATCAAGTATTTTTACTAAAGTCAACATTTTCAGTTTATACATGAAAAGTAGCTAACTGGTTTCATAAGGAGAATATCATGTAACTATTCTCTGAAAAAAAAACTCTTATACAAACACAATAAGCAAAACTCAACTTCTGCAAGATGTTTGCTTTTACTCTGCCATTGTTAGACATCATCTTAGAGGATATATTGATATGCAGGCTCCCAAAGTAGGTTCAAAACTTTAGGAGGTTGACATGCGATTATCTTAATCTTATCATCTAGAGTTATTGCAGACAGATGCATGTACAGGCATGAGTGTACAGCATTGGCGCCTAAGGTTTTATGAACCGATTGCATCATTTTCCTCTAAATCGATTAACAGACTAACTAAGAGTGAAAATCTTAAAAACCAGTTCAATATATCTTGCATGCACTTCTAAAGAAACTAAAACAAAATGATCCAATCACTCAGCCGTGTGAGTGTGGTCGCGCATTCTCTTCTAGCCAACCAGTCAACTCATAACAATTAATGTCCAACAAGAAACAACAACTACCAGTCGAACAATCTAATCCTGATGGAAAAAAATGATAACCTTTGCTAACAAAGAATAGCAAAGAAAGTTGGTTCAGCTTCACATGGGAAGGTTGGTAAATTTTCTGTTCAGTAATTGTTTTACGAAGAAAATTGAATTATTGAATATGGTCTTATCTCCAGAAGTGGGATGATAACCCTGTAATGTTGTGAAAATGGCAAACTCAAGTTATGAAAGTCTAATAGGATGTTGTGAAAATGTAAGAATGTATTGGTAAACTCGAGTTATCAATAGACAACTCGAGTTCTGCATCCTATAAGCCTAATCACTTGTTGGTTACCCTCCAGTGACAATATGAACTCGAGTTGTGAATGGCAAACTCGAGTTGTGAAAGTCTAACAGGATGTCGTGAAAATGTAACGCTGTATTGGGAAACTCGAGTTATCAATTCATAACTCGAGTTCTGCATTCTATAAGCTAATCACTCGCCGGTTACCCTACAGTGATGGTATGAACTCGAGTTGTGAATGGCAAACACGAGTTGTGAAAGTGTAACAGGATGTCGTGAAAATGTAAGATTGTGTTGGGAAACTCGAGTTATCAATTCATAACTCGAGTTCTGCATCCTATAAGCTAATCACTCGCTGGTTACCCTCCAGTGATGATATGAACTCAAGTTGTGAATGGCAAACTCGAGTTGTGAAAGTCTAACGGGATGTCGTGAAAATGTAAGATTGTGTTGGGAAACTCGAGTTATCAATTCATAACTCGAGTTCTGCATCCTATAAGCTAATCACTCGCCGGTTACCCTCCAGTGATGATATGAACTCGAGTTGTGAATGGCAAACTCGAGTTGTGAAAGTCTAACGGGATGTCGTGAAAATGTAAGATTGTGTTGGGAAACTCGAGTTATCAATTCATAACTCGAGTTCTGCATCCTATAAGCTAATCACTCGCCAGTTACCCTCCAGTGATGATATGAACTCGAGTTGTGAATGGCAAACTCGAGTTGTGAAAGTCAATAGGATGTTGTGAAAATGTAATACTGTGTTGGTAAAGCCTAATGTCGAGTTGGGAATCATGTCAATGATGAATCAGATGTCGATGATAACTGTGAAGAAGATGACGAGTCGTTGGCGGTGATGGTCGGTAGTTGCGATCATTACTAAATTTTCCTAGGAAGTGATTGGGTCAAGACTCAGACAATTTGAGTGATTTTCCAAACTTATTCATTACTTCTTATGATCACTTGAGTGTTCTTAATAATCTCTTCTTTGTTTATCCCTGTTTTTTAGCGCATATACACAGGATCCTATAAAATAAGAAGATGGCGAGTTGTTGGGGGTGATGACATCGGAGTTGTTGGCAACCGAGAAGAAGATGACGAGTGCTCAAGATTTCACTCTTTTTTTTTCTAGTTTATCTCAACTCATGGCATCGGAGTTATTGATATTGTTTAGCTTTTGGTACTTCTCATTTTTTGAGAGCAGGATTTAATTCAAAGAAACACAAAATATTAAATGTTGTGGACTATAGCAATCCAAGGCCACGGATCCAGGGTCGACCAACAACACCAATGACGACAGAGAAGATGATATTTTTCTGAACGCGTTTTAGCGCCATTATCACACCTCCCTCAACGCTTTTCAATTTAAAAACTTCCAATGTCATGCACGTCATTTTGTCTCGAATTCTAATATTCCAGTTCAGACACTCGCACTGATCTGGGATATTAAATTTCGAAACACCTCTGCGTCTTTTGTTAATTTAAAAGTTCTTTTTGAGGGATTTTCCCTATATTAAATATGATTTTAGGTTTTTTTATTAAAAAGAATAAAAAAAATTCAGAAAATAAACAAATAAAAATATTAATCTTCTCTTTTTACCTTTCATTCTTTCATTTTATTTCCTAATTACCCATTTGAATCTAGATCATATATAGATCAAATTTATCCCTAATATCAAAATCTTTAATCCCCAATTATAAATTCCTTGTTCCCTCAAACCCTAATCCCTCTCCTTCTTCTTCTCTTCGGCATTGTTTGGTTGGAAGTTTTTGTAAGTTAGGTTAGGTTGGGGGAGGGTTGAGGTTTAAAAATGGGTGTTTGGTTGGAAGGAGGGGAGGTGAGGAGAGGGATGCATTTTTGTCTTGTAGTGGTCACCTCACTTAGATGTTGAACCCTCCAAAATTGGGGTTTTTTGTAGGGGAGAGAATATTTGTGTCAAACTATGACTAAATTACCCATGGCAATTATTCAAAATGCCACTACTGCCCTTGCGTCTAAAAACACCTTTGCCCGCGCCATTCCGTTTTTTGGCATCGTCTCTCCCGCTCGAAATCGCATATTCCCTCTCCTGCTTCGCGCGCTCTGCAGTTGAGCGTGGTCTCCGGCCTCGTCTCCAGCCGCCGCCGACTGCCTCTACAGCTACCGTCATTGGTCATCGAAGGTCGCTGCCGGTCCGTTTGCCGTGTAGATCGATCGGACTCCTTCACTAATCTGCTCCTTCAACGTCGTCTCAGATCCGTCCTCCTCACGCCGCCGCCGCCGCCGCCGCTCTGTTGGTTGCACCTTCGATCAGGTAAATAATACTTTCTCGTGATGATCTTTCTGTATAAAAAAAATGATATTGAGTTGTTTCTGGACTTTTTTGCCGTTCACCGCCGACTTAACTTCGCAGGTGAAAGGTTTTTGTTTTGCATTGTATAGATTCCCACTGCTCTGTATGTTGTAACTGCGATAGGTTGAGTTTTTACATAAAATTGTTCATCTTAAAATCCCTGCTTCAGTTTTGAACAGAACATGTTATAGTTTGATGGCATTAGCTGACATCGAGTTGTTTCTAAACTGCTTCGTCTATTTAAATTAATTTTGTAGCATTAGTTGTAGGTTCCTGATTTGTTCACTCTGGAAGCTGAACGTATATTTGGTGAGTTTGGAGCGTTTTCTTTGTGCCTACAACTTGTTTAATTATCAGAACATCAAGGCTGACTTGAAAGAACGTATATTCTATCCTTCCCTTGAGAGAGGGTGACATTGAGCCAATTCTGTTCCCAAGTTAATTTAATGATCTTTCTAGTTTCCATATGCACCATTTCCCTTACTAGCTAATCTTGAAAGATTTATGGAAGATCATTATAGAGGTTAGTATTCCTGAATTCCAATTCTGTTATTTCCAATTCTGTAATATGCTCTGTTGTGTCCAGTTATGCAATTCTCCAATATTTAAATATAATGCATATGGAGGGATATCTGATACGCTTTTTCCCTCGAACACGTGAGGGCTTTTCTCTCAAACAGTGAGAGTAGGGGCTGAGGACCCCTTCTCGACGGTGGTGCGAGTGTGTTGAGTCGACGGCGACCTGTGGGTTCACCGGTGGTGGAGTTCGGTGGAGTCGGTGGTATTGATGAGAATCTCTCTCTCCCCACTGGATAGAGATAAATTTGAGGGAGAAATCGGGATCTGGAAGGTTCGTTGACGGTGATTGCGGAGGGATCTGGTTTCAGATTTGGGCGTTCTGTTCACTATGGAGCTGGATGGTTTGGAGTGGGTTGATCTTGAGGCCAAGACGCATGTGCTGATTGTATCGGTTGTGTCGAAGAAACTGATTCACAAGCCAACCTTCAAATCTCTTGCTGCGAAGGTGTGGAATGTGTCTGGCAAGGTTAAAATTGATGATGTCGATGGCAATATCTTCCTATGCAAGTTCGACAATAAAGAAGATTCTGAGAGGATTGTCCGTGATGGTCCGTGGAGCATTATGGGCCATCATATAGTGGTGCGAACGTGGCCGTCGGAGCTCGCTTTCTCGGAAGTCAATCTTCAGGTATGTGACTTCTGGATCCAATTTCATGGAGTGCCTCCGGGAGGAATGGTCTTAAGCAATGTTTTTAAATTTGGGAATAGAATTGGTAGAGTCATTGCCGTGGAAAATCCAAGGATAAATGGAAATATTACTCGTAATTTTGTTAGGGCAAGAGTAGAAGTTGATATAACTGAGCCTTTAATTGTTGGATTTCAAATTGTCAGGCCCGATGGGTCTAGTTTATGGGTGGATGTTAAATATGAGAGGCTGCATAATTACTGTTATTCGTGTGGGCGGATTGGTCATGAATCTAAAATGTGTACTCAAGCTGCTGGTATGCCTTATGGAGGTGGTTGGGGGGTGCCAATGGCTAGGGCTATAGCTGAGATTGTTAAGTTGGAGGAATTCCTTAGGGCTACAAGGGAACAGAGGCAGGATGGGCACTCACGGAATGATGTAGGAAGGGAGGAGTCTTCTAATAGTTCGATGGGTGGTGCTGGGGAAAGTAGCAATGTGGGAGGAAATGTTGTAGAAAACCAGGCAGGTAATGAAGACAAGAGGGCCTTGGAATTGACATGTGCTGGGTTTACTGATCCAATTGTTAATAATATGGTGATGAAGCCAATGTTCTCTAAAGAAATGAAGGGGACAGTTAGAAGCTTTTTATCGCTCAGAAACAAGATTCTAGATGGCAAGAGTATTTCCCCTGTACGAAAGATGAAGGCAGGGAACAGCTCTGAAGTAAATAAGGAATACTTTGTGGAGCTGCCCAATGATGAAGAAAATAGTCAGAGTTCTAAACCAGGGAATATGTTGGTGCCTTGGAAGCCTAATGTGGAAGAGGAGGAGCTGGCTGGGAAGTTAAAAGGGGTCAGTTTGAAGAGAAGGGCTGAAGATGAGTGGTCTCCCCCAAGAGTAAAAAGGAGCAAATTCAGAACAGATGAGAAGTTGATAGCTGGGGAAGGTAATCTGAAGCTAATGGTTGATAGTCTTAAGGTGAGTAAGTCCCCAGGTAGGAGGAATAAGGAAAAAAGGAAAAAATGTACAGTGGTTAAAAAACTAGAGTTGGAAGGTCTTGTGGAGGTGCCTGTAGGGATGATTAAGGGGGATGGGAGCTGGCTGAATCATATGAGGTGGGAAGAAATGTCTGCTGAAGCTGAGAAGGTAAGGTTGGGTGGCTGGCCAGAAGCAGCCACCATGGAGTTATGAGTGCTTTGGCTTGGAACTGTCAAGGTTTGGGGGCTACCTTGACAGTTCGACATTTAAAGCACCTAATAAAAAAATATTTTCCTTGTGTTATTTTTATTTCTGAAACTAGAATGAAAACAGAAAAAATAGAAAAAATTAGGAGGAAGTTTAGGATGGACTGTGGGTTGTATGTAGAGCCGGTGGGTTTATCAGGGGGTTTGGCACTTTGGTCTACTTCTGCTGTTAATATGAGTTTTGTGAGTAGTTCAAGCAATTTTATACATGTAAAGGTAGATGGATCAGATATAGGCTGGACTGGTTTTGTTACTTTTGTGTATGGGCCACCTGAGAGGAAGAATAGGAGGGCATGGTGGGGAAAATTGAGATCCCTGAATCCTGGCTTTAATATTCCTTGGGTAATCATGGGAGACTTTAATGATTTGTTATATAGTTCGGATAAAAATGGGGGAAGAGTTTATGGATCAAAAGATTTGGAGAATTTTAATGAATTTATGGATGATTTGTGTATGATGGAGGTTGAATTGAAGGGAGGGCAGTTCACTTGGATAAATGGTAGACAAGGAGAAGCTCTAATAAAAGAAAAACTAGATAGAATTATCTGCAACTTATGCTGGAATGGTGTGTTTTCTAAAGCACAGGGAGTTCTCCTTGAAGCAATTGGGTCTGACCATTGCCCCATTTTGCTAAGTTTTGAATACATTGAAGCCAAGACACCATGGAGATTCAGATTTGAGAGTTTTTGGGGGGATGATCCTGACTTTTTGCAATTGGTTCGGGATAACTGGGGTGGCTGGGGTGAATGTGAAGACTTGGTGGCTGATTTCCAAAGAAGTTTGGAAAGAATTAGGAAGGTACTGATCAGCTGGAGTAAAGTGAAATTTTCAGATAACAAAAGATTAATGAATGAGCTGATAGTACAATTTAAAAGCTGCTATTCTCAGGGTTGGGGACTGGAGGAGGCAAAGAAGGCCAAGGAAATCTCCTTAAAGCTTGAAGATCTATGGGAAAAAGAGGAAAAATACTGGGCACATCGCTCAAGAGTGCAATGGCTTAAATGGGGGGATCAAAACACTCGATTCTTTCATCAATCAACACTTCAGAGAAGAAGGCGAAATAAAATTCTCAGAATTAAAGGGACAAATGGTGAATGGTTAGAGGAACAAGAAGAAATTGGGGGTGCTTTTGCTGCATATTTCAGAGACCTTTTTGCTGCTACTGGACAGCGGGATTTCAGCCTATTACTGCAATTTGTTGAACCGGTGGTGACAGGGGAAATGAATGCTATGCTGCTTAGAAAGGTTGAAAATAAGGAAATCAAAGAGGCTGCATTTCAGCTAGGGGCTTTAAAAGCTCCAGGTCCGGATGGGTATTCAGGTATTTTCTATCAAAAATCTTGGCCAGTTGTGGAGAAAAAACTATGTTTCCTTGTTCAGCAATTTTTTGAACATGGTTTTTCTCTTGAAAGGCTCAATGAGACAGATCTTGTTTTAGTCCCCAAGGTAGAAAATGCTGATTCATTAACTCAGTTCCATCCTATTGGTTTGTGTAACTTCTCCTACAAGATATTCTCTAAAGTAATTACTAATAGGATGAGAAGTATGATGAATGTCATTATCTCCCCAAATCAAAGAGCATTTGTGCCGGGACGCCTTATTTTTGATAACATTTTGATTACCCATGAGGCATTTCATTACTTGGCTATTAAGAGCGGTAAAAAGGCTGAGTTGGCATTAAAGTTGGATATGAATAACGCATATGATAGGGTGGAATGGGATTTCCTTAGAGCCGTGTTGTTAGGAATGGGCTTTCATGATGTCTGGGTAGAAAGGATATATGCTTGCATAAGTTCAGTGAAATTTAATATCTTGTTATCGGGTAAAATTGTTGCTGCTATTCAGCCTGAACGTGGGTTGAGGCAAGGAGATCCTCTATCACCTTATTTGTTCATTATCATTTCAGACGTTTTGTCCAGGCTGCTTAATTTCTGTGCTGAAAATAAAGTGATACAAGGGATAAAATTAAGTAAAAGCTCCCCTATGATTACTCATTGTTTCTTTGCGGATGATTCGGTGTTATTCTTGAAAGCTACAAAGGAAAATATAGAGATAGTTAAGATTTTATTGGAGTGCTATTGTGAAGCATCTGGGCAAAGGATAAATTTTCAGAAATCTTGTGTTTTTTTCTCTAATGGTACTGCTGAAGAAGTAAGAAGACAAATAGCTCAGATTCTGGATGTAACTGTAGCGGTGGAACCGGGGAAATACCTTGGGTTACCGGTATTATGGAAAAGGTCTAAGACTGAAGCTCTTTGTTTTGTTAAAGATAGAGTTAGGAAAAAAATACAAGGATGGAAGCAAAGCCTTTTGTCAATGGCAGGGAAGGAGGTTATGATTAAAGCGGTAGCAAGTGCTATTCCCGTATTTCCAATGTCATGCTTTTTGTTCCCTGTTACCACATGTAAGGAGCTAGATGGTATTCTTGCTAATTTCTGGTGGGGACAAAAAGTTGGGGAAAATAGAATTCATTGGGTGAATTGGAATGCCATGACAGATCCAAAAAAGGATGGTGGGCTGGGCTTTAGGGATTTTCATTGGTTTAATATGGCCCTATTGGCAAAACAGGGGTGGAGGATGCTACAAGAGCCTAATGAATTATGGGTGAAGATAATAAAAGGCATATATTACCCAGAATCTTCTTTTCTTGAAGCAAAGAAAGGTGGTAGAGCCTCTTGGGCTTGGAATAGCCTGCTGGCTGAGAGAACTCTGTTACAAGATCATATTTGTTTCAGCATAGGCAATGGGATTAATACACGTATATGGAGTGACCCTTGGATTCCATCTCTACCGCTGTTCAAGCTAAGGTCAGTGGCTCCTAACCAAGAGGATGGAAAATGGAAGGTGGCTGAAATTATTTCCCAGGAGGGTTGGAATCTGGATTTGATTAGGGAATTTATCACAGCAGAGGAGGAAAGGGCTATTTGTAGCATTATTTTACCTAGTAATGTCAGGAATGATAATGTTTGCTGGGTAGCTAGGAAAAATGGTGAATATTCTGTTAAGGCAGGATATAATTGGGCAAAGAAACATCATCCTATTCCTCAGAAAAGGCCAAGTAGATCAGATTCAGTTGATGACAGATTATGGTGTGGTATTTGGAAGCTGAAAATCCCGATTAAAGTAAAGCTATTTCTGTGGAAAGTTGCAAAAGGTGTTGTTGCTACAAGGGAAGCTCTATGGCGCAAAAGGTGTGTATCCTCTCCTAATTGTCTCTTATGTGACTCTGAACCTGAAACTCTTGAGCATTTATTATTACTTTGTGATAGATCACAAGTTGTTTGGTTTGGGTGCTCGCTGGGGTTGAAATTTGATGTTAGGAGAATAACAAGAATTGATTCTTGGCTGGTTGATATTTTGTATGATGTGGATTGCCATGAGAAAGCTAAGGCCCTTATTGCTTGTTTGCTATGGAATATATGGAAGACAAGATGTGCTTTTGTCTTTGAGAAAAAATTGTATGAGCCCATGATTGTTGTTCAATTTGCTGTAGAGCTAGTTGAGTCTTTTTGGAATGCAAATGGATGGAATAATGTATGTGATAAGGCTCAGGATAATTGTGAAAAGGAATGGGTTGGATTGAATAAGAATAACAATCATGGATTCGATTATATAATGTGCTGTGATGGGGCTTTTAAGAACAGCTGTGAGACTGCGGGAATGGGCTGGATTGGTAGGAATAAGGAGAATAAATATGTATGCTTGAAGGGGGCAGTGGTGGAAGCCAAATCCCCATTCATGGCAGAAGCTTTGTCCATGCTTACTTGTGTTAAGTGGTGCCTCGAGAATGGGTTTCAAGCTGTGAAATTTACTTCTGATTGTCTTTTACTGATTCAAGCGGTGAATAAAGCTATACCTTGTCCAGAATGGGAATGCTTGAGTATTGTGGAGGAAATTTCAAATCTGGGTAAAACTCTAAGAGAGTCTCTCTTTGAGTGGATTCCGAGAAGAAGCAACCGGGCAGCCAATTGGTGTGCACGGACAGCTATGCAGGAGGAGTGCTCGAAAGAGTGGGTGTCGCAACCCCCTTCTCCTTTGGCAATAATCCTAGCCGAAGAATATGAGATGGCTGGAAAAGTTTGACTTCAGTTTCTGTTCTTTATTTGATTTTAGTTGTAATTTTGATAGTGTAGTTTCGTTTACTGGTGTAGTTTATATAGGTTGCTGATATTGGATGTTTTGATTCTGAATGAGTTTGTAAGCCGTCAGTTTGTTGCAATGAAAGGAATGTTTGATGCCAAAAAAAAAAATATAATGCATATGAAATTCTGAGGAATAATTTCTGAATTCCAATTCTGTTATATGCCCTGTTGTGTCCAGTTCTGATTATTCATGTGTAATAATGCTTAGGAATTCAATGGTTATTTCCAGTCTTCGTTGATGGACCTAGTTCTGAAATTAAAAATGCATTACTTGAAGAGTTAAAAATATGAGGTGAAAATGTTGTCGAAAAAAGAGGGTTTGAAAAACCCTCTTGACATTGATTGTGAGAAAAGGACCAACCTTCTGAAATTGCTTACTCTTTTTGTTAGTTTCAACATGAGATTCATCAAAACACTATCTCCTGATCTTGTACCTTTTCTTTGCACTTGTTCCTTATTGGAATATGTCTTGTAACTACTTTATTATTATCATTTTGATCTTTTCATATCAAAAAGAAACGGGACCAACCTGCAATAGCATTCTGTTTTTGAGTTATGTGACAACCTTCTGTGATTAATGCACTTATTTGCAATTCCATTTGTCCAGTTCTGTTTTTGACTTCTGTGACAACCTTCTGCAATTCCAATAGCATTCTGATTAATGCCTTCTGTGATTAAACTTATAATAACATTCTGTGACATTCTGATTAATGCCTTCTGTGACTAAACTCCTGGATTCTATTGTGGATTCTTTACTATGCATGATTTCTTTTTTGCTATGATGAAAGTGCTAAAGCTTATTTAACAATTGATGGGATTTTCTATGTTATTGACCATGGATTTACTAAGCAAAATGTATACAACCCAAAATGTGCTTGTAAAGGTTTATTATGAATTTTCTTCCATGCGGGCAGGTTATTGGTGTAGAGCCTTTAGAAAGCAACATACTTTCAGGTGGAAAACCAGGTTAGCTGATAAGAAATTTCTATACACTCAAAAGTCCAGTATATTTCTTTTCAATATTTTCTTAAATTGCTTATATCTTATTTCTTTTCCCAACTAAACTGCAGGACCTCACAAGATTCAGGGAATTGGGGCTGGATTTGTGCCGAGGAATTTGAATCAAGATGTTCTTGATGAAGTTATAGAGGTTTATTTTAATGCTCCCCTTTCGACGTATCTCTATTTGTGTTACTGACTAAATTATCAAGAGACAATTATTTGAGTTTGATGACTTGAGTAGAGTGGATTTTAAAGCATTATGCTTGCTTTTGTTCTGCAGACTTTTTGTGTAACACAACTTGAGTATAGTGGAGTTTAAAACATTATGCTTGCTTCTGTCTTGCAAAATTTTTGAGCAGCATCTGTGTTATTACAGATACAATACTTGCTGACTTGTTTCTTCATTGACAAATTGGGTTAGAGATGATGATCGTCCTGGCATTGATTTACGTATGGCAATGGTAACTGCATCTTTGGCATTGAATAAGAATGAAAATGTCATTATGGCATCTCACTACCACCATTTAGTGTGACAAGCAGTAGGTTAATTTTGTTTATGCCTAACTGCATTCTTTTAGTTGAGTTGTATCGTGTGATCTAATGGTACTAGCCTTGTCAATGGTCCGTTGGTACTTACTCTGTAATCTTTTCTCGACTATACACTAGAGGCCTTAGATTTTACTGGGTTTGCACAGAACTGAGTTCTCAATGGGTTGCATAAAAAGTGTATATTTCTAAGTGCAGAAAATTTTTATCCAAATACAAAACCTTCACAATGCATAAATAGTGGTTTAATGTACTGATGTTTTCAAGCATCTTTCATGATTCCTTTTGGTTATGTGTTAGCTTCAGGCATTCCTGTTGCTTCTGTTGAGTTCAGATTTTTTGACTTGCTCCAACTCTCACGCATTAATGAAAATTTATTCTTGGTTTTGATCAGTCTGATGTATCAACCTTTATTTTGGGAAAAAAACCAGTGAGTATTTTCACTGCATTAAATAATTATTTTCTCACTTTTTTTTTCTATAAATAAGGATAGTTTTTAAAAGTAAGTTATATTTTTTTTATATATTTATGGTATGTAATTAATTTAAATCTATTTTTTTTTATTATAACTCATCTTTTTATGTATCATAAAAAGAGAATAATGTGAAAGAAGTGTATATTATTGTTAGAATAATTATTTTATAAATAATTATTTTATAAATAATTATTATTAATAAATACATTGTGAAAAAAGTGTATACAATTGTTAGAATAATTATTTTATAAATAATAATTTTACAAATAACTATTATTAATAAATACATTATAAAAAAAGAAGGAAAAAATCTAGAAGGGTATTTTTGTCCACTTATAATTAACTCACCTAACCTAACCTCCTGAACCAAACAAGATATCAAACCTCACCTACCCTCTTCTTGAACCAAACAACATTATAATCTCCCCTAACCTAACTTAAATAAACCTCTTAGGTTGAACCAAACATAGCCTTCGCTCCTAACACAACCTGCCCTCGTCTTCAGCTCGCCCTAACCTCATTTGCCCTCAGCTCATCACTCTCTTATCTGCAGCTCTCTCTCACTCACTCCAGGTCCGTCGCCCCTCCCCTCCGTCCACACACCCTCCTTCCACCGTGTTCTCTTCCTCTCCGTCCACACACACCTCCAGATCCACCGTTGCTTCATTGAACCTTCTCTCATGCTGCCGTTCTCCCACTCTCCCTCTCGGCCTTCACACACTTCACCGTCATAACCCACCACCACCACCAGACCCAGCCCACTCCTCCGTTGCTCGCTCGTACCCACTCTCCTTCTCTGACAAACACACACTTCACCGTCACACACCCACTCCGTCTTCACTCCCTCCATACACCAACACCACTCCTAGCCGGAATCTCTCCCTAGTTGTTGCACCATCACCTCCAGGCTTGCCGCTGCTCTCTCTCAGTCCGCCTTTCCTCTCCACAGCTATCTCACACAACTGCCGTCGTCAACAACAAAGCTGGCGACCATGCGTTCGATGCTTGTGCCTCTCTGTTCTATTTACGACTCATTCCATCCCTCTCTGGCATTTTTTAGTTCATTTCCCTTTTTAATCTAAGGTAATTTCTTGTGCTTCTTTGATAATTCTTCTGGGTTTTTGATTATGTTAGAGTAGGGATGTTAAATCAAACTTATATGGCCAGGGTATTTAATGTTGCTAAATGACATACATTAGGTATGAACAGCTGAAATTCTAGGATTAGATACCTCTGGTTCAAAATATGCTATCTGACCTGTTTATCATTGTGCAATTCTGATTACATGAGGTTGATTAGGACATTCTTCATTTTGGCAACTACCCTGAGCTTTTGCAAGTATTTTTGGTCTTAGGATTGAACAGCTTGGTTTGGTTTGAGGATTTAGATATTTGTTTCTTAGCTTTGATAAGTCCCTGAACTTACAGGATTTGAGGTCTTAGTTGCCTAGTTCCTCGTTTTATGCTTGGTTTCCATGAGAACTGGACTGCATTACTGAATTCTGACAAGTTCAAGTTGTTCAAAAGACTGCTTCTAAGGTTATTGCAAGAATGAAATGCACTTTCACAACTCTATGTTTCATCATTCTGAGATTTGAAAAAGCTTTTTAACTCTGGAACTTGTTATTGCTATGAAAAAGGCTTTCTAGGTGCAAAGTCCGCTCATGAAAGTTCATTTAACTCTTGCTATAAATTTAGGATTACGTCTTTGCACATTCTCATCTTGATCCCATGCTTTCAGAACTCAATGTTGTTCTCACAGAATTTGTACAAGAAAATTGGGAATTTGATGACTTGTACATCTGTTGAAATGTTCTCTTGATAGCAGGCATAAGCTGAATTTGTTTTGGCATCTGTTTGGATATATGGTTAAGATTGTGGGAATTTAGGCTAGTCTACATCTTTCCTGCAATGTTTGCTGAAACTTTTGAAATAAGTCTTTCATTTTTCTAAAGCATCATTGATTGATTAAGCAGGGTCATTTATTTCCCAATGATGATGATGTTCTAAAGTTTTTGGGTTGCCCATTTTTAATCTGCCAATTTCAAGCTACAATTTGAACATTGCAGCTACTCTTTACATGCTGTCATGTGAATGGCAGTAAATCTTGTTTTTGACACCAAGTATTGACCAATTCAACAAGCTTTCAGAACATACTTTTCATGCTTTTCAAACTTCTTGGGTCAATTTGGAACTTTGTTTGAACTTGTGCTTAATTAATTAATTATGTTTTTGGGGTGTAATTCTACCTTTTCCTTGTGGTAAACCAAGGCACTATATCATGAGATTATTCTGATTGTAGTCACTAATGATTGCACCTGGAAATTCAATTTATGGTCTAGACTATTTGATTTTCATGGAAGAACACTTCACTATAACCATTCCTAAACTGAATTGTTTCTTTGGTTTACCAAATTGAAAGGGATTTATTCAGCTGCATATTAACAGGTTTCAATTTTTCATTCTGAGGTTATTAAGAGATCTTCAAGGTAGTAAGGATAGGCTTAAGTTTGGAATTCTATTTTGAGAAGTTTTGGAACTAGCTAGACTTTAAGTTTGGGGGAAACTTTTCTATAGGTTAGGCTCTTTTATCTTCTTTTGTAGGATTGTCTTGTGGTTATTCAGTGTGTGTTTTTGTGCTTTGCTTGTATCCAGGATAAATGGGAAAAGCTAGATCATCTAAACGAGCTTCTGCTTCTGCTAAGAAGGCCCTTGCTCCAGAGAAGCTTAAGGCTCTCCCTCCACCTCCCATTAAACAACCAGAGCCAAGTTACTATGATGTAGCTAAAGCAAGAATTGCCAAGCTCAAGTTTCAACAAGAGCAAGCCTTTCTCCCCCACAAGAGCTATAAATTTTACAAGTTGGCTCAATATTTGGGACTTTAGAAGTTGTTGGACCCATAGAAAACTATTAATGCCGCTTTTGTGCGCCATTTCTACTTCAAGACCACCACAGTGAACTTCCGCAATCCAATACCGTAAAGCAAACCATCCACCACTGTTGAGTGAATTAGAAAGTTTATGACCTTTCGTAGCTCCTTGAGTGTAAGTATCAACTACTAAAGGCTGCTATCGAGGATAACTTTCCTTTTCAAGAAATAGCTGGCATATTGCTCATACCGAGAACTACTATATGGAAATCCAAAGGTGAAGGGAAACAAGCTTATCTTAAGCAAGCTTCCTTAAATCAAGAAGCTCGAATCTGGCTATAATTCGTTGGTTTTAATGTGATACCAAGTGGCCATGTACTTTGAATAAAAAGGTTTCTCTTTTGGTCTACCTCTTGCTGACTAGACAGTCAGCGCAACTTGAGAATGTCATTTATGATGTCATGCTCCACTCCGCGTACCATATGAGCAAGAAAATTATCTTTCCTTATCTGATCTCTGACTTGTACAAGGAGGATGAAATGAAAAAGTATGAGAAAGATTAAATCTTCCAACCAGCCCCTCCTTTCAAGTATGATCAGGTCAAGAAAGAGACAAAAACCCAGGTGTATCAGGATGAAGGAGATTGGGTTATCACCCTTGAGAGCATTCATGAGCAATTGAGGGTTGCTGAGTTGAACTGTGCTGCGAATTCCAGCCGACTTATGCGCATTGAAGCAATGTTAAAAGGGAAGGCTAAGAAGAAGGGGTTGTGGTGTCATCAGATGAGGACAGTGATAATGACACCAGCGCAGCTAAAGTAGAAGACAGTGGGGACTCAGAGGCTGAAGATTCCCTAATTGACATTGATGGCTCTTATGCTTCAGAATATAATGAAGATAACTCAGATTGATCTGAAATTATTGGCTGTTGTTTGTGTTTTGTTTATTCTGTTACCTTATCTGTACTACTATTTTGCTGACTGTGGTTGTCTTTAAAGTTATAACTGTGTCTAGCATTTATTAGATTCTCTAGTTTCCTTGACTGTTTAGTTGTTTGCACACTCTTTAGCTTGAGGATACTGATGGTCTATAGCTTTTGGACTTTCTGTTTTGTATGTGAGCTACTGACGGCTCAATGCACAATGACTATTCTGCTTTTGACATAGGCCCTGATGGCCATATTTTGCTTTTGATTGTATTTCATCATTGTGGCTAATGTGCTTATTCATATATGCTGTTTCCTTTGGTCTTATGTTTGCTGTGAATGTTATGGAACTAGCCATTGAGGGCTAGAGTTTACATCAATGAACGAAAAACTGGATCGGACCGGCCGGTTCAGGCTGGAAACCGGCCAACCAGCCATTTTTCCGGTATGGTTTGCCATCTAAACCGGGATATTGTAGAACCGCCCTGAACCGGTGTGACTCAGGGTTAACTCGGGAAACCGGCGGCGTTAGCGAGTGATCCGGGTCACTATTTTAAAATGAAAAATTGCAAACGGTACAGTAAAAAACTCCATGAAAGAATAATGTTTACCAGAAAAATAGAAGAAGAAAGGAGAGGATGAAAGGAAGAAGAAAAGAGGAGATGATCAGAAAAAATGGAGAAGGATGCTTAGGGATTTCAACTGTGGAGGCTGGACTTTCCATCGGAGTTTTCTGGCAGTGAATGAGAAGGAGGCTTTTACCAGGTGTTATTGAATCAACAGAGAACGCCAGATGGAATGGGGAGATCATGCACTGCGGGATTATGTTCAGCGACCACAAGAAGAGTTTGTTCCGAGAAGAGTAGAGGCCTTGAGGAATGAGAAATTGAGTATAAAACTATAAATGATATATCACATTGATGGTTTTTCGAGAAGTCAAAAAAGTCTGTTGAGCATTAATGATGGCAGCCTCAGCCTAGCTATGACATAGAGGGTGTTTTACTGCCCTATTTTGTTTTTTTCTTGTGTTTTCCACAGTTGTCATGAGAGTTCTTTTCCTTATCCCCACGCAAGGCATTACTATAGAGAGATTATATATATGTTCATATTGCTAAAAGAAAAGGAGGGAAGTACGCAGTGAAAAAATGACGTGGGAAGTGAAAATTTCAATAAACCTATTTAAAAGATATAATAATTATATAGGAAAAGAGATATTATTGTATAAGTATGGGCATCATAACTAATACTACTAGATTTTAAGCATTTTTTTGTAAAGATCTTCCTTTTTATCTATAGAAGTTTAAACATATATTAATATATATATTGTCACTAATAAATTATAATATTTTAATATAACCGGTTTGATTACCGGTTCGATCACTGGTTAGATCCTGGTTGACCCATTAACCCTTGAACTTGTGCCGTGACCGGTTCATTGTTCGGTCCGATTTTTTGTTCCTTGGTTTACATTGATTCCAAGCTTTATTTGGGCCATTGAAGGCTTTGTTACCGGTGAATTCTAGATCTTTGTGAATAGTATGGATATAAGCTACATATTGTACAGGTACTGTTCAATTGTAATCCCTTCCTGCTTGGGTTAACAATGAAGACATTGTTAATCTTAAGTTTGGGGGTGTGATTATGCCACAATTTGAAAATTTTGAAAGAAAAAACAAATTTTGAGAGAGAATGAGTTCACAGAAGAAAATTTTTTTGAACAGTTTTTGTTAGGAAATTGTTGGAATATGTGAGATTTCGCATACTTAAATTTTTGCTTGCTAAAAATTGTTGAAAATGAGCTATTAGTTTCAGTTATTTGTCAAATATTGTTTGGATGATCCTGTGATATAAATTATTGTTCTATATGTTATATTAGATAGGGAATTTTTACTAATGTGCTTGGATAAGTGTATTGTAGTGATAAAACATGTTTAAAAGTTTTTATGTAATTTATGCACTATTGGAGTTAAATTTATTGTGGCAAATTAGGTTATATACCTTTGTTTCAATTTTTGATTTTAGAATCCCCTTTGGAACTCTTCAAAACTGTTGATTTATTTCATAAGATTTGAAAAAAATGATTAAGGTAGTTCATAAAATGTGGTTGAGCCTTTCAAACTTACTTACCTAATTTATGTGATTTCCTTTTGAGCCCTTATTTTGAGCCTATTTGAAAAACCAATTAAAGATTCGTATTGAAAAGTCTAAAACCTACCTACCCCAGCCTGTGTAAAACCATGATTCTCTTGTTCTGAGATAGATGACAAGTGATTGGGTGTTGGATTGTGGTGATGTTATGAAAAGTTACAAAAGATTTGGGAAAGAAGTGTAGAAAGTAAAAGAAAGTAAAAGAGTTCACATTGTATAAAAATCAAGCCAAAACAGTAGTAAAAAAAATGCTTACATAGAAGGATTGGTATAAAAAATTTAATTTGGTTCAAGTTTGTGGGAGTATGTTTCATGAGAAAAAGAAGAAAATTCTTGAATAATTATCATCTATTTTAAGGTATTTGATTGATTATCCTTTATCTTTTCTTTTGAAAATCTTAACCATTGGCCCTATTACAAGCTAAGAAAAGTCTCTTTGATTTTTAAGTCAAGTGGAGTGAATTTGAAGACAAGAGGAAGGAATTAGGGGATGCTAAAATTATTTGTTTAAATATGGGTATATGATTTGAAGTGTTACTTTTAATTTCAGCTTGTGCAAAAGGAATATATGTTGACTTTGTTCACACACTCACATTTAAAAACTCTTGAAAAGCATGTTTTAAATCTATGAGGCATTCATATTTGTATATTGTTTTCATTTCTTATTTAATATAATATATTGAACAATTGATGAAGATCAATTCGTTCATACATAAATGATGAGTAATTGATTCATTTATTGAGGATAAACTTTTTTGCTTGAGGACAAGCAAAAGCTTAAATGTGGAGGTGTGTTAACTCAAAGAAATCCAGAGTATTCTAGTACATTTTCTTCCCTTTTCACTTATTTGTGGTTTCAAATTGTGCATATAAAGAGATTATAGAAAAAAAATGTAAAATTTCATAAGCTAAATGAAAATTTTGTTGAATCATGAGTTAAATTCACATAGTTTTGATTATTTGTGAAAGTTAAAGAGCTCATGAATCCCTCCTCCTTGTAGGTGGATGATGAAAAGTTGTAAAAGCTCTTAAAGATCATGGGAAGATGTGAAAGGAAGGGAAGAATGCAAGAAGAAGATGAAAAAGGACACTATAAAGGAGAAGTTTGCATTTGTTGTTGAAGTGTTGTAGTCAAGCCATTGCAAAATTGCCTCAGAAGATGACCTTTCTGTCTATCATTTGCCGCGAAATCCGTTGTTGCCAAAGTCATAGCAAAACTACTTGAAAAAAGCACTGCTTCTGTCTGTATGATGCCATTGCGAACCCACAACGAACACGTAAAACTGATACTATGTGTTTTGAAAACAGAAGCAGAAAAACCAGTACAAAAGCATGGGATAGGTCGAAAATTAGATATTCTGCACTCCTTGGATAGATTGGCTGCTACGGCTTCACATTTTCAAGAGCTTGGAGGTTGGGATTGGATTGAGAAAGGAGTTGGAACCTCAATTCTTGGGTTTTTCTTGTTTTCCCTCTTTCTTTTATTTTGTTGATATGGATTATGATTTGTGCTGAGATTTTGGCATGTACAAACCATGAATGGCTAACAACTATTAAATAGGATTATTTGTGTCAATTGTATGGATTGAAACTACTAGATTATCTTGCTTTTGTTGGTTAATGAGTATATGTATGTTGATTTTTCTTTGAGCTAATGATATCTTGTGCTTGATCATCACATGATTAGAGTAGTTCAATTTGAAGATGCTTGAAAGGGCTATTTTAATTATAAAACTTGAGAAAAATCATGTTAGACTTGAAATTTAATGATTAAATGGATGGTTTGTTGTTAGAATAGAGATATATCTAACAACTTAACATAATCTATTGAAGAATTGTTTTGGAAAGATTGTTTTCATTAATTATAAATAAGAGATTGAATGTTTTTAATGAAGATTAAAAATCAATCTTGATTTGAGAGAGTTTGGTTGATGATTTTAGAATCTTTGGCTAGTATATAAACTCATTTAACTATCATAAGTGATTTAACTGCATAGTTTCATGAAATACAATGGAGAAGGAGTAATCCTAAGTTAATATCTTTTAAAGTTAGACCTAATTTCCAAATTTCCACTATGTTTGCTTTATTGTTTTTATCACAAGTATTTATACAAATTGATCAAATTCAAGTGAATCCATTCAACCTAATTAAGAACATGTTTACATTAGTTAACTAGCTTTTATTATAGTCCTTATGGAATGATATTATTTTTCTCACTAAATTATTATTTGTGACCAGTGCGCTTGTAGTAAGCTAAACGGTGAACACATACATGCATGCATATATACACATACCTTAGTATCAATTAAGCCGGGATTGTGGGTGACTATATCCTTCAAGTACTTCATGACACAGTACCTACAATAAGAGCTTTGATCTAGTTACTATAGACATTATAAACAAACAAATGAAAAATATTAGTCTAACATAAAAACCAACTTTGACGACTCTAATACAAAATGTTAAGTATTAGTGAATTACCACTACTCTTTCTTCCATGTGTAAGCAGATGCAATGCCTTTGCCTTTTAATGAGAAGCAGGCAAGGCTTTCATCTATGGCGTAATAGCAAACAACTCCAATAAGATATATCACAATAATAAATTAAAGCACCAAATTCATAATAAACTCTGAATAAAAGTACCAAATTTAAATTCACAACTTATTGAAAAAATTGTTCTTCATCTTTGGTGCTATTTTAATGACCAAATTTGCCAATTCCCTCGTTTTTCTCTCCACAAAATTTGGCTTATTTCCTTCATCCAATGTTCCTGAATAGAGGTGGGGATTGAGGAACAAGAACGTGTCCTGTAGGCTATGGTAGGCTACATGCTCCTTGTGAAGGTACTTTATATACAAAAATAAGAAAATCAGTATAGTGCTATGAGTAGCTAAGTATTCATTCGTAGTAGAAGACATACTAGATATAAAAGTTATAAGCACTTGAGCTAGAGATATCACCCGTGACAATCTCTTTGATTAACACCTTATTGATATCTTCAAATATGCCTTGTTCCCCGTAAATATCTTGCTCAAAGGGGACTTGTTTTATGTAGTAGTCTTGCTCAGGGTCTGTTTCTGCGACTACACTATCATGTGCCTCAAGAACCATTTGGAATTTGTTGGAAATTGACGCAACTGGCAAAACTAGTGGCTGAGGCAAAGGCACAGGCTCATCCATCTTCTTTGGTGTATAAGACACTGAACCATGGCTGGACTGAGCTCCTAAATTGCTCTTCCTTCTCTTCATCTAAACAAGTTGAGAAGTTAGAAAAAATAGTTACTATAACTTAATTAGCAACCTTAAAAGATGACATTATACCATTTTTGTCTTCCCAGATATGACAATAAGGTGGTTTGACCATGCAATAAAGCTAAGTGCAGCTGGTCCCATTATATCTGCATCTGGGATGGGAATCGGAAGGGCATACTTAGGATCGATAGTCGTCTTCAGTTATACCTTAACTTGGTTTTGAGGGAGAGGCGAGTTATGTATCATGTTCTCCCTTAGTAAGTGGTACATGCGTCCCATAGCAACTGTGTGCCGTTTGGAGCTATCGGCCACACACTCAATCTCCTCGCCTTGAACAAAGGGAAAATACAATTACTATAAAACAAAAATAAATAAAGCATAGGCTTTCGGTATGAGTTATACTATCTCAGCTAGAGTCTGAGAGGGGAATATGTAGTTATCTTTGGCACTTGGGATGGGAGCCATTCCCTGCTTCCCCTTAGTCTCTTGGTTTATTAACTAATCAATAACAACTTGTTGTGCTTCAACCGTCTGCTTCAGCATCTCGGTCATCTCTTTATACTGTTGAAGCTTCTAATCAGACTCCCTTGTCAGCCTCTTCCACTTCTTAAAGTATTCTTTTTTGTCGACTCCCCTTAAAACACCATTGTGGTTAGGACATAGAGCCTTTTCCAAGGCATCCTCATCCACAAGAAGCTCACCTCGCTCTAATTCTTGACTCAAGGTCTTCTTTAGCAAAATGAAAGGATGAAACTTTTTAAATAGCACAAACATAATTGAATCAAAATGATCAGTACTTATCATTCTCGAGACAACCTCCTGTGTTGGACTTTGGGTCCAAGTCCGCCCTTGATGGGCCGGACTATTTGATTAGGAAATAAGTACCCTAATCAAATAAGAATAAAATCAGCATAAAATGCATATTTGGGAATATTTCAGCAATAATTATGGATTTGTTAAAAGAGGAACAAATCACCATAATTAGGGAATTAATTGAGAGACAATTAATTGCTATCTTGGAGGGCAAGAAGGAGTGCACACGTTTCCTAATTAGTGGCCTCTATAAACCACTATAAATAGGGTGTGCCTCCTCAATTGCAACTTACCCCGCCATTGAGTTTTCTGGCAATTCCCTTCTCTCCTACCATCTTTCTGCTTCTGGTGATCTGCTGTGCAAATCACAATTGGGCTCTAGTAGTCTAATAATTGTGTGGGCACAAGTATGGAGTATTGGAGTTTTGACCCGAATCCGAACATGGATTCGTCCAGGTACGCCTAATCTCCTTTTAGTTAATATTTTTCCTACATTGGCATCAGAGCCATTTGATCCTTGAGGCTGTGATTTATTCTATGTGAATAATAGTATGATATAATTTGTTTATATCTCAATTAATATTTCCGCTGTGCTACTGTGTATATATATATATAAAAGTATATATTGTATATATTGTTCATACATATATAATCTGTATATAGATTGTTCATGCATATTCTCTTTATTTTGTTGCGCTAAGCTACAATATCTGAACATACTTGAATATTTTTTTTTATGCCTCATTTTTTATAATATGCCTATCTATATGTGCGTCTGTGTGCATTCGGATTCTTCCTCTTAGATTTGATATTCGACCATGAACTCTAGCATGCACACATAAAATACTGGGTTCATACGTTTGCTCCTTTTTGGTTAGTTTATATATATATAATAACTATATATATATATATATATACTACGTCATGCGATTTCCATCGTTTCTTCTCCTCCCTTCTTGGATCTCTTTCAAGTTAGTGTTTTTGGAACCTATGTGGAACAAAAACCAAGAGCCTTTGACTCTCAAAGGTTAGGAAAGCTTCTGAGATACACAGAGACACACATCCGATCCGTTTTACGTCGCGCCGACAATGTCGAGAAAAATTGGGTGTTTGAAACTCGGTGTTTTTGCCTAAAGTAAGGACATGGATGTGTAGATCTCGAAGAGACGATTCCAACGATGGTTAGAACGCGTTAAACGGAGTCTGGAAGAGGGAGAAACAAAGGAAAGAAGTTCGCGGGTCGTTAGTCGCCGCCGCAACTTCACTCGTGATTTGATCAATGAAACAGAGGTTTTAAGATCAAATAAATGCCATGGATTTATAGTTCGCTGAACTACGATTCCAACGACACTAAGAACGTGAAAAACGGAGCTAAAACGAGGGAGATATGGCCTCCCGAAGTTGGGGGGTCGCGATGACCCGTCAGAGCTCCAACCGGGTCGGGTTGACTCGGCTGGAGGTTGAAGACGATGACGTGGCAGTCAACGCCATGTCATCGGTCAACCAATGACACGTGGCGCCAATGAGCGGTCGCCACGTTAGCGACAACCGCCACGTCAGCATTGGGCAATGAGGCCACGCCATTCGTTGACCGAGACACGTCAGTGGTGACGGGTCACGGTTGACCAGTCAACGTTGACTGGTCAACGGTCAACAGTCATTCGTTGACTGTTGACCCAAAAAAAAAAGAGGGACACATGGCGCGTGGGGCCCACTGGGGTCTCCGTTTGACAAGTGGCAAGCACTGTCGGAGAGAGGACGACGCGTGGAGTCGTTTAGGCCGGCGTGTGTCACCGGCCGGTGGCCGCAAGGCGGAGCGTGTACGTCACGCGCCACCGCCGAGAGTGGCCAATTCTGGAGTTTTCCAATTTTTCAGGATTTTTCCATCCAGACACCTTCTAGGGGAGCGTGAGAGCATGTGGAACCTCCGATTGAGATGTGGTTGGTTCCTAAAAATCCCTAAATTTGAGAGCTTCAATTTGATATATAATTTGCATATATTTGAAGCACGTTTGGATATGATTTAAGTTAAAAAGGTGCTTATGTGCACTTAGAGATTCCCAAAAATGTTGGAATTGAATCAATGTTGGTTCTATTATTTTTTGGGACATGTTGGCTTGTTTTTTAAGAGTAATTTCAGCTGTAACATAAGGTTAATGCTGAAAGATTCTTTAAAAGTAAGGGATTATTCAAATGAGTTTTTGAATATAAAATCCTATCCAACCTTGACTCAAACTCTTAGGAATAAAACCTGAAAAAAATTGCAGCAACTTAAAATTATTCAATAATTATTGAATAATAATAAGTCTTCCCAAATATTGAAGCAATGACTTCTAAAAGGCAACCTTTTATCACATATGTTGTGACAAAGGACAAGATAGATAGAGATGTGAGAATCATCTCATCAAGTGGGAGGTATGCTGCAAATACATCCAAATGAGTGGATGTAAACATGGCAAAGAGGAGCTTGACATTGTAGCTAGATGCTACATGAGTTAATATGGTCAGAAGGGCCTATGAGAAGGAGAACCTAGTTAAGAGATAATGATATGAGGCTTAAATTTTTTGAATGTTCTTGTTTTTCCCATTGAATTTAAGATTAAATTCTCTGTTAGTTTATAGAATTGAATTCAGTATATTCTCTTCTTGTTTTCTTGAACATTCATGCCAGTTAGATGATAATGTGTTATTATCTTGTTAATATAACTGCTTTTTGATTGAGTGGGAGTTTTCTGGAATGCATCTAGAAATCCAAAGGGGAAAGTGTTCAAACAAAGACTGTGGTTAAATGGGTGATGAGCTAACTAGTATGATTGGGATGGGAGTCAACATAGTTGTCTCCTGAACATGAAACTAGTGAACTTATTATCTAATTATCCTTCGTCTTATTTGAACAAATAAGATTTGTATACCATAATCGTCTGAGTGACCAATTATGACCAAGTCTATTTGACTGAGCTTATGAAGACAAGCTCAAATAGAGATATCTAAGGAGTTAGAAACTCTCAAATCTCTTTCATTTAAGAAGAATGAGATGTCAGGGACATCCTACCAACTAGTCTTCAACATTTAGAGGTTGAAGCAACTGAAGGATACAAAAGGTTTATGCTATCAAGCATAGAAAGAACAACATTGCTCAAACTTATGATGGTATGAGCAATGTAACCTTATCCAAGCCGTATGGATAGTGTTGGAAGATAGTGAAATAGGTGATCTTCTTCCATAAAGTTAAAACTAAGTCAAGTTTTAACATAGTGTACTAAGTCCTAATATGTTATTTAGGCAACACTTGAGGCAGATGTCAAACTAAATGCCAAGTTCTTTCTAACAAACAACAAGTGTATGTTGTGATAAGACATCTCCCAGTGAATGGGAGAAAGCTATGTCTCTCAATGAGTGGGAGTGAGCCATGTCTTCCAGTGAGTGGGCATATACGAAAGTAAGGATTGCCTCTGATATGCATATTGTAACCTTCAGCAATGTGATTCGCCACATTGAACTTGAGTGTGAAAGACTGAAGGATTCAAGATCCATTAGTCAGATGAACTTAGCTAAAGAGTGGGAGGATTCATCCTCCATGCCTAAGGGCAAGGAACCTATGAGGTAAACTTGATCTAGAGGAGGTCAAATGGTTTCTGCAAAAGATGAAATGCTACATTGATAAACCTTTAAGGGTTGTAAAAGTAGCAATCCACATGAGTTATGGATATTTTAGAGAAGCATATGGCTTCATATCAAATGCAAAGCAACAAAGAGATAGAATCAAGGGATTGGAACTTGCACGTTAACTCTGCATAGATAAACCACCCTGATTCACTCTATGCAATTGCAATTGAAAGAATCACATCTTTGCTATCTCTTTAGTTAGGGATCGATGGGACTATGATTCTCAAATCCTTTGTTGGATTTTGATGTTTCTTTTCTAGGGATAAAAGATTCCATTTCTTGCCACATGTACACCTTGATCAAAGGGAATGATCAAACTAGCAAAAGAGTATTTGCTAAACAACGTGTGCTAAAGGGTTAATACCCTTATGAATAAGTTGAACACTTATTCTACCTGGCAAGAAAGACAAAGAAACATTTTTTGAGAATATCCACTGCAATTGACAAATTATGGCGTTAGTGAACCAATGAACATGAGGGCAAAAACGCAAACAGCTTGGTGTTTCATTGACGTTGTGCACGTTTACTCGAAATACAGTAATATTTACTTGATTTTTGACAAGTGTGAAGCTGTTAGATAATGGCTGATCTAGTCGAGAATTAGTGAAACTGAAAGGATAAGACCTTTTTGAACTAACAAGGGTTAAAGACACCCATGCGCTTAGTTCAAGCTGTTTTGTGTACAAGAAAGGCATTGTTAGGCAACTATCAATACCTAGAACCCTTCAACATAATAGAGTTGTTGAAATGGAGAGATCGACCTCTCCTTGATTTGGTTATGAACATAATGGCATCAATGAGGCTATCAGCCATATATTGGTAGGTGGACTCATAGCTATTATATTCACACTTAACTAAATGCCCTCTATGTCAGTCACAACCTTACCCTATGAATCGTGGATGGGCCTTAGACCAAGGCCAAGCTCGTTAAAACCATAAGGGTCATCAACTTTATATTCATAATTCTTCTTATGAGTAAGGAAGATTGGGGTCAAGGTATACAAGGTATCTCTTTGTGAGATGACATGAGAATTTGACATGACACGTCTTCATTAGTGAAAATGATGACGGTTCAGTGACTGATAGAAAACCGTGGGACACAACGTTCATAAAACTAAGATTTCCTAGCAGGAAATGAGCATTAATCACAATAAATCTCTTCAAGAGGTTCACAAGTGACAAGGAAATCCAAGTGTTCCTAAGTTCACTGATCCGAGTGGGAGAATTGAGACAATTTTCACAATGACAGAGGTAAGAGGTAAGTTACGAGAGAATTACCTCACTCATATATAGGAAAAGAATCCTATGAAATCCACCTCGGAGCAAATTGTCATCTAGAGAATGACTATAAGGGATAGATTCCCTAATGGATTGAATGCTCTCTTCATCATTTAGAAGGTGATAATAAGTACCTATAAGTGTCTGAAAAACACTAGAAGGACCTGCTAAGATGAATTGCAAAGTGTCATGCAGGAGGTTTTGGATTCTTTTTAAGCCGAATAAGTGTTTGGGTAATTTGTCACCTACCCAAGAGGCGATTGGGAACAAGTAGGTTCTCAAATCTATTGGGGGCATGTAGAACCTAAAACACTTATGTTAGAGCAAGCGTTTAACCCAAGAGGGGGGCTGAATTGGGTGACCTTAAAAATTTCGTTGCAAATATAAAATTTGATGTTGAAATTAAAACAGGAAAGAGTAAGGAGAAATATCACCGAAGTGTACACCAGGATTTATACTGGTTCGGCCACAACCACTTTGACCTACGTCCAGTCCTCAGAGCTTCTCTGAGAGTTTCACTATAACTTCCAAGATTCAGTGGGTTCTTGGCACCTCAGTACAAGCAAGTTCCTACACCTGGACACTCGCTCCCCCTTACAAGTTGTAATTCAATCCCAACTCAAGGTTCCACAACCTTAAGTTACCTCAATAACAAATATTGATTTTGAATGAAATATCTCTCTCACAGAGTAAATAAGAATCACTGAAGCATAGAATCACAAGTACAATGAAAAACAGAGTAATGAACTTGATGATACGTTCGTGAGTGTGTTCTTGTATTTATCTCTGTTCAGATGTTCCCATATATATAGATACGTTGGTAATGATTGGTGGAACATATTTCTTCATGTAAGTTGGAGCGTGCGCAGCCACTATTGACTTTTTCAGTTTTTGAAAAATATACGTTGCGGTAGGTGACGGTCGGTGACATTTGAGCGTTGCTTTTGACTTTCCTTATTTGGTAAGATCTCTTCATTGTTTATCTGTTGAAATGCTAAGAATACTAATATAATGAAAAGTTAATCAAATAGGAAACAAAACAATGACCGTTGGAATGATTTCAAACTTTCTGGGTTTGCTTACTCGAGTAGCTACTCGAGTATCACATGAAGTTTACTCGAGTACTTACTCGAGTATCATCGGGAAATCTTTGATCAACTGCAAGTCAATGAATAAATACAAGATTACTCGGGTAGTGCATGGAATAACCAATTTTCAAACCCTTGGAAATATCTGTTTACTCGGGTACCTACCCGAGTAATGCACTCATAACTTTATGAGTTACTCGGGTACCAACTCCAGTAAACCTTCAAATAAACTTGTGGTTACTCGATGCTCTACTCCAGTAATGTTGGCAGGATTTCAAGGCCGAGAGCACTTACCTCATTACTCGGGTACTGACTCAAGTAATGCACTCATTTTTGCATAGGTTACTCGGGTACCACCTCGAGTAAATGTACTTTTTGTGCATGACTTACTTGGATAATGACTTTAGGTTTACCTTGAAAATATTTCTGCATACTTGGGTACTTACTCGAGGAATCCACTTAAAATAGATCATTAAATACTTGCATACTAGAGTAAGGACTCGAGGTAAATGAGATAAATTAATATCAAGTTAATCGGGTACCACCTTCAAGTTTTTACTTACTTCAGTGCGTTACTCGAGTAGCTCCTAGAGTAACATTGGAAGTAGTACAAAGTGCCGAGAGCTCCACATTTTCAGAAACAAAGTTACTCGAGTAACTACTCGAGTACATTGGCAACCTGAAAGCAACTGGAAGTTTTTCACATGGTTACTCGAGTGGCGCCTCGAGTAACATTGGCAGGCCGAGAGCAACTTGAAAATACTTACACTATTACTCGAGTAACATTGGCAGGTTACTGGAAGGTGCCTTTGGTTACTTCAAGTTTTGTCTCATTACTCGAGTAGGTACTCGAGTAATGCCTTAGAAAACTTGCTTCTGATCAAGTTCCTCAGCATTTACTCTTGGCATTTCTTCATTACTCCAATGCTAACTTCAAGTGATGCTTATCCCTATTATTCCTTTGTTCAAACTTGTCTATTAATCATTTCCTTTTCAAACCATTCTTTTGTTATCATCAAAACATGAGATCTAACAACTTAGTGGCTAGGGGGTAATACAATGGAAGGTTATCCATTGTGTGTTTTAACTCTGAACTTTGGCTATGACAACAAGCTTAGTCTTGAAAATTGCATCAAGATGATGTAAAGACCACCTTCCAATTTGGAATTTTGGAAATTGGATGATGAACTCTACACTGAAGCAGCTTAAAGGCTTTGTAGAAACAATCACCTAAATAGTAGTATATGAGGTTTTCACAAGGTGAAAGCCTCACTAACTTCGAAATAATCGAAGAACACTATATAAGTTCCAAATGGTCTAGTGATGATTCTTTGTGAAGTCATTCTTTGTCAAGTGACAAATGAAACAAGTGTTAAGGGAGTCAAAGGAATAAAGGATCAGAGAATCCTTAATTTCTGAGTTAAGAAAGTCATGGGTTGAACAAATATCTTAAATGACAAGATAAACGGGGATTGTATAAGAAAGATACAGTCTTTTCCACCTAAGACATGTACAAGTGTACTCCTTAGACATCTTAGGATGTCAGACTGCAAACCCATAGACACCCATGAAGTCAAGGGCATAAACCTAAAGAGGTTACATGTCCTATGAGGAATCCAACATAAGAAAGGTGGATAGAGTCCCATGTGCGACTACAGTTGGTAATATGAATGTGCACATTGGTGTACATAAGACCAAATGTTTTTGGGTCAGACTTGGAAGTTGCTTTTTGGTCCTGCTGTGAAATAGGTTATGAGAATAACCATGGATTAAGTTGTCAAGACAACAACTTTCCTTTTTGAAAGGATACTCCAATACAAGACCTAGGCAAATGGTGATGGAGTAAGGAAATATACATAGTATTTTTTTCCTGTTATCCTTGGAAATAGAACGCAGGGCGTGTTATGCCATCATTCAAAGTGCCATATGGCTAAAGTAATTCCTATGAGAGATTGGGAATGAATGGTGGATAGAAGGATCCAAACGATAACATCTTATGATGAGGATCTTAAGTATCACAGTAAGGCGAAACATACTTTTTGATATATCTCTATGAGAGATATGCTTTCAAAGAGGGAAAGCGACAGTTCAATGACCTTCTACTGACAGAATGTTGGTAGATCCCCTTAATGAGCCTATAGCTTGTTTTTCATTGAGTTAGTGAAAATCTAGGGGCACAAATAAAATATAAGGTCGTGAACTTCTTTTATATAAAGATAAAAGAAATGGTATGTATGTTATGAGTAAATACATAAAGGTATATAGTTTTGTATGTCGTACAGGTCAAAAGAGGTTGGTTCACTCACACGAACAATCGTCTTCCCATGTTTTGCAGGGGCATGGGAAGGTAAGACGAGCAAATGATCACCATGAGATGGTTGAGAAGAATCTTTGCGTTTGAGTCGCCTCAGTTAGACTGAGATGAGATCTACATGTGTGCAAATACACAGAAAATGGATCGAAGCATGTAGACCTGTAGCCAGGCAAAGAACCCTTTTTCACAAATGAGATTGTAAAAGAGATATTGTGAAAAAGGAAGTTCTGGTTCGAATGTTGAGTACATTTTGGAACTAATGTCTGTACGGTGAAAGATAAAGAAATCGATGTACACCTCAAACCATTCACCGTAGCATGCAATTCATACTGCATGTGCTTGAGAGTTAAACTGCAACATGGGATGTGGGTGAAAGATCCCTAGTTCACCACAGTGTGAGTCCCAGGAAGGAAGAATACTTCCACGATGCCCTTAAGACTTAGGCGGCATCATGAAAGCTTGGTTTGGTGACAGCTATTTTAGTTGAAGCTCCATGATCACACTCGATTCGGTTAGATGAGTGAAAACTAGGAAAGCGACCAAGTCAAGATGGACTGATGTTTAGTCAAAAAGGAAAATTTACTCCTAGATACATAAGATGTACTAGTATCTGTAGTCGACCCCTTACTAGCTCTATGTGTAGCTAGTAAGTGCGGATACTATGTGCGTGGAAGGCAATCTGAGTTAATCAACATATTAACTCGAGAGGGATTAGATATGCCATGAGTAATATGTATGGGAGAATCTGGGGCATATGAGGCAATGAACATATAGCTTACGGTTATATATAAAGGGAGTCATTGGATGCTGGTCCGATATAAAGGATTTCTAGTATCACAAGCACCAAATTTGAAAGACGTTTTTGCCCACGCAGTCACGGCAGATGCCAAGTATGAAACAAGAAAGAGTAACGCACGCACGATGGGAGGCCCATCAAGTGTGAGTGGGAGATGTTGGACTTTGGGTCCAAGTCCGCCCTTGATGGGCCGGACTATTTGATTAGGAAATAAGTAGCCTAATCAAATAAGAATAAAATTAGCATAAAATGCAGATTTAGGAATATTTCAGCAATAATTATGGATTTGTTAAAAGAGGAACAAATCACCATAATTAGGAAATTAATTGAGAGACAATTAATTACTGTCTTGGAGGGCAAGAAGGAGTGCACACGTTTCCTAATTAGTGGCCTCCATAAACCACTATAAATAGGGTGTGCCTCCTCAATTGCAACTTACCCCGCCATTGAGTTTTCTGGCAATTCCCTTCTCTCCTACCATCTTTCTGCTTCTGGTGATCTGCTGTGCAAATCACAATTGGGCTCTAGTAGTCTAATAATTGTGTGGGCACAAGTATGGAGTATTGGAGCTTTGACCCGGATCCGAACATGGATTCGTCCAGGTACGCCTAATCTCCTTTTAGTTAATATTTTTCCTACATCCTGGATGTGAGGATTGTCAGTGTTGTTGATAAGTATATATATATTTTACAATTAAATAGATATAAATTTTGGATATATTCACTGGATTTATCAATATTATATGCCTATTTAATTATCTTTTATATACTTTTCTATCTTTACATTAATGATGGAATAATAAGAAATTTTAATAAAAAATCTACTCATGTCTGATCCTACTTTGCAAGAGATTCAAAAGAGATAACAAACGAAAAAAGGTGTGCACACAAGTTAGCAAATATGTTGAAAAAAAGAAGAAGAGGTAAATAAAGAGCAAAAGAAAAGTCCGGGTCCGAAGATGAAAATCAAATAAAGGAAAGGAGTAGTGCAGCGTACTAACATAGGCAATATTTGTTTGCATATATATTACTCCCTCCGGTCCTAAATATAGGACAAAGTTTGTAGTGTAAAGTGTAAATTACACTACAAACTTTGTCCTATATTTAGGATCGGAGGTAGTATTATATTGGAAAGGGATAAAGCTTGGCATAAGAAAAGGCAAAAAACGTGGGTCCCACGTGAGGAAAAGATGAAACCAATATGAGATGCGGATTTGGCCAAAATACATGATATGTCATATCTTTAAATCTGGATAAAAAATGCATGAAGCCCGCAAGCAAAAGGCATCCCTAAAAATACATCTATTAAAAGGAAGCAAAGAAACAAAAAAGGACGTAGATGGACGAGACGAATGACAGTTGAATCGGAGGAACGACAGCGACTCACTACAACCTTTGCTTCTATTATGTATTTATTTGTCTCTAGTAGCGATGTGAGAACGAGCGTGGCTAGAGGGAGAACGAACACAAACGTAAGGACTAGAGCAGGCAATCTTTGCTTCTATTATGTATTTATTTGTCTCTAGTATCTCCTTTTTCTTTGAGCTGAACTATCTAGGATGTTTTATTGCTACTTTTGTGATTTGATTATGATGAACATGAGTAGCTAATTTTCTCATGCTAGGATTTTCTTGAACCTAGTTATGGATTGAACTAGTTATTTACTCTCTTTTTGCATCAAATGAAGTTTTTGTGTTGATTTTATCTTACCCTTAATATCTCTAAATGCTTGATCACCATTTAATTGTCTTGTTCATTTAAATTACTCTTGAGAAAGATAATTTAAGTGTAGAACTTAGGTAAAATCATGTTAGACTTGAAGTTTATGTATTAAATGAATGGTTTGTTAGTATCATAGAGATATAGTTACTAACTTAGCATTGTCATATTAAGATTGGTGTTTAAAATTAGTCCTTATAAATTAATGCAAGAGATTGATTAGTTTATTAGGATAAATATTTGGTTTTAACTTGAGAGAGCATTATTAAATGTCTTTGAATATTAGATAAATACATATCTTCATTTTATTACTTATTGAGGGTAAGTTAACTAGTTCATGAAATAGAAAAGGGATAGATAATCCTAGTTCTTTAATACTCGTGAAGTTAAATCCATTTTGTTTTCTTTTATTTCCTTTGATCTCTTAAAACTAAAACAAAAATTGCTCAACCTAATTAAGAATATAATTGCTATAACTAGCTCATTTGTTTTTCCTTATTCCTCATAGGAATGTTCTTTTTTTATTACTTGTGATCCGTGCGCTTGCGGTTAAGTTAGACAGCTAACAGTTGCCCTCTTTGTTTTGCTTCATAGCAGCCTACAACACTCTATGGTTGATAGTTACATCCAATCCTGACCCCTTCTTCTCTATCAATAGCTGCTTAATGTTCGCATACCCCATGTGGTCTTCATGGTACGGGTATTCATTATTCTTCACCCTCTTACTATTTGCTACACTTAATGCTTATGGACAGATATCTCGTTCAACAATGCAACTCTCTAGATGATTCCAATTTTTCACAAACCTTTTCATTATCTTCATGAAACATTCAACCGGGTACATCCACCTTAAATATGTTAGGTCACAAAGTTATACCTCTCTATTTAAGTGAGTTGTTAGGAGGACCATGATGTCAAAAAATGCTGGAGGAAAATATATCCCAAGCTCACACAATATGGATATGATTCGGTTTTGCAACCTCAAAAATTTTTGAGGATCTATCAATTTACTGTAAAGTGGCTTAAAGAAGAAATAAAACTTGGTGCTTCAGCTCGCATTTCATAAGGTAAGATATCTTGTATAGCTATTGGAATCAAGTTTTGCCTCAAGACATGACAGTCATGAGATTTTAATCCATCAGTTTCAAATCCTTCACTAACATGTGTCTTTTGATGTTTGAAGAGTAACCCTTTAGTATCTTGATTGAAGCAAGAAACTGACAAAAACTAGTTTTTTCTTACTTTGATAGTGTGTGAGCCATGCGACAAAGAAATGTATTGGCTCCACTCTCCTTTGGTGCTAATTCTTTCCTTATTCCCAATTCAACCATGTCTAGCCTAACATTTATGCCATCTTTGGTCTTCCCTAGCCTATGGAGTAATGTGTCAATAATACTTTTGTAAACATTTTTCTCAATGTGCATAACATCAAGAAAATGTCTCACATCTAGGGTCATCCAATAAGGCAAGTCAAAGAAAATTGACAATTTCTTCCACCCGCTTGTCCCAACATCCCCTACAAAAGGTTTGCCAAATAAACATTTTATATCTTTCACCTTTTAATATACCTATTCATCGGTCAAAGGTTGAGTTGCCCTGTCCTCTTCTGATTTCCCATTGAAATGTTTGTTTTAAACCCCGGTAAGGATGATCTCGAAGCAACCATCTTCGATGTCCAATATAGAAATTCTTCATGCCATTCTTCAATCTAATTGAATGCGTACCCTCTTAAGAAATTGGACATCTAAGTTGGCCGTTAATATTGTATCCAGACAAATTACCATATGCAAGGAAGTAATTGATAATGCCAAAGAGTGTGGCTCTCAAGTTGAACGTTTCTTCCTTGTGAGCATCATATACCACAACCCCATCATCCCACAAACACTACAAGTCTTCAGTTACTGGAGCTAGATAGACATCTATATTATTCCCAGATTGCTTGGGCCTCGAGATTAACATGGACAACATGGAGTACTTACTCTTCATGCATAGCTATGGAGGAAAGTTGTATATAAACAATATTATCGGGCATGTAATGTGGGTACTGCTTTGCATGCCAAACGAGTTCATCCAATCAGTAGCCAATGCAAGGCGTAGGTTCCTATTATCTTTAGAAAATTTAGGGTGGTTTAAATCAAAATTCTTCAAATATGGAGAATCAGCAGGATGTCGCAGCATGCCGTCATCTGTTATTTCATCTACATACTACCTCAAATTTTTTAAATCTTCATCTATCTTATGATTACTATCTAAATAAGTTTCAGTTTGTCATCAAATTACTTTTTGCAGAAGTTAATACAAACATAAATCACATTACACCATTTGACTTCAACATGCCTACTTGAATTAGCGTTGGGAAAGCATATACACGCAAGTTGAAATAAAACTCCTCTCATGTACTTACCTCATACACCGTAAATCATGTTAGAAAAACAATTTCTACTTGAGTTTACAAAAGCCAGATTGGAAAAAAAAAGTTGCTTCTGTCATAGCTAGGCCAAACAAACCCTTGTAAGACGAATGCAAGTTGGTGTCAAGCATGCTAAAAGCTTTGAGCTCAATTATATTCAAGTTTGTATGGCCATGCAAGCCCACTTTTAAGTAGGCGCCTCTCACCTCATAAATATACATGCCGGGGGGGGGGGGTCCAAAGTGTGTCATGAGTCAATTGTTGAATGTATCTTTGCCAACAAATTAGTATATATTTTCAATTTTTGTTATATCATTAAATTGATTGAAATGATCATATTATAATTTAATTAATTTTATAATTCTTAAATTTTACAATAATTTTAAATGTAATTTCTTACTTTCATTTATTTAAACTTATTCATAATGTAATCTCTTAAAAACGTAACCAGAAGCCAGATATAAAATGAAAGAAATATGCTCCCGGGCTCAATCTTGTAATTCAAGTGTTTGAGGGATTCCATATATGGTAAAGCTACAATGTGCTCTCCCTTCCATTGGGCGGGCCGTGTCTATGATTCTAAGTTTGTAACAAACTAACCATACTGAAACTAATTTGACCAAAAAAAACCATACTGAAACTAATCACATGGCCAGGCAAAACTGTTCAAACATCCCAAAAGAGAGTGGTTGTTATCTTGCAAATATATTTTTTAAATTTCAATTTAATTATAAGATTATAGAATAATATTGTGATAAAAAAGAATAATATAATTTAAAAATGTTATATTAACATTTCAATTTCATAATTTAAAATTTTTAAATATATTTCACTCAACACACATTTATTAAAAAAATCGCTCAAATTTCCGACCTAGTTTTTAATATTTTTTAAATAAAAATATACTTAAATCTTTTAACGTCAAATTTTAAAATTTTTTTTGTAAAGATTAAATTTATATTTTATTAATAAATATAATTTTAATAGATAATTTATTAATTAAAAATGAAAAAAAAGAAGAAGAAGAGAGACTGGCCTTCGGAGGGGGATTCGAGAAGTGAAGAAACAAATTGAATGCCAAAGACCATACACTAGTCTCTTCCCTGAAGACAGTTGCTCACACTGCTGACTCCCGCCTTCTTCGCTACCGGTAGCTTGCTACTTCTTCTTCCACGTCCACTTCAATGCCACTTTCTTCACCAATTGCTCTTTTAATCACTCTTCATTTCTCTCTCTGGTTTTGAACTTCGCTGCGAACTCTGAGCTTGCTTCATGGATAAGGTCTGTACAATGTACTTGACTTTGAGTTCAATTTTGTGTTTCTTTTCGAATATCTTCCGATTCTGTCTCCATTTTTTCCGATTATCTAGTACGAGATAGTTGGGGAAATTGGTCAAGACGCCTATGGTGAGGTTTACAAGGCTTGTCATCGCAAAACAAATGAGATCATGGCATTGAAGAAAATTCAATTAGAGCAGGAAGATGAGGGAGTGCTTTTCAAAGTGAATCAAGAGATTGCTGTCTTGAAAATTTTGATTCATGAGAATATTGTTAGGTATAGTTTCGTTTCTGAGTCTGTTAATTTCGTTAATTTGCGTTGATCAATGAGATTGTACTCAAGTATGTATGCTTTCAACTTACTTGAGTCTTTTATTGGATGATATGAATTCTTTTATTTCATAATTTTGCGTATGTACGGGTTGTCAATTGTGACATGATTCGTTAAGAAAGAACACTTGGTCTGAGGACAGAAAAAAACTGCTAAGTTCAAAGTGAGCCTGACCAAGAGGTGTCTATGGTGAATTAATGCTGCAGTAGTTAAGAACTGATCTAGTTCATCCATTATAATCGTACATATGTATGATATTGTATAAGCTGATACTTAATGCGGCATCCAGATATCACTATCACAATCGTTTGATTAGTATTTATAACTTGGTGTTCATCTTTTGACAAGCTGTTTTTGATTTGGTATACTGGTGAAGCTGTTTCAAGATATCATTTGAGTCCTACTGTTGTAAATTGCGCATGCAGGTGGAAGTAGATTGCAAAAATGATGCTTATTCTAAGTTCATTATTTTGTTGTCCAAACGATTATAAAGTACCGATACTTGAAAGCTGAGCCTTATTGTGTACAATGCATATCTGACACTCAGATGACTTGGCACTTCATATCATGTTGCATTTAAACGCTACATATCTTTCAGTGTTGCAGTGTTTATTTTGTGTATTGAATGGTTGGATCTATACTAGTATTGGTGTTTCGCCAAATGGTTTCCCATACCCCACTATGTTGATGCCATTTAAGCAACATAAATTGTATTCAGGTTGTTTTGAAGGCTATCTAGAAGACACACTTGTAGGGTGTTATGCTGAGCTGTAAAAAATAAGATAGGGTGGTCCAATTGGATTCTTACTATTTTCACCATATTAGATTTCCTCTTAAGTTTGTTGCTTCACTAAATTGCTTCCTTATTGTTCTTCTACCTTTTCAGCCAATCCATATTGGCCTATGCTTGATGGCTATGTGAATGACAGGTTATGGGATGCAAAACGCATTGAGAAGAGTTTCTATCTGTATTATGAGTACCTGGACTTAGATCTGAAGAAGCACATGGATTCATCTCCTGACTTTGAAAAAGATCATCGACAAATAAAAGTGTGTAACTACTTTCTTATATTGGTGGTGTTTGAGCTTTGTATGACTAAATTTATGATTACCTCAATTGTAGGTTTGGAACTCACTTGAAAAAATGAAAATAATATGTAATGATTTATCAAGGAAATTAAATCAAGAAGAAATTTTATGTCTTTCTGTTCCTTTTCTTGTGTTTCCATATATCAAATGAAGGGAAAAAATAAGTGAACATTCAAAATACTCATGTTGTTGCAGCAAGCATATCTCTGCCTTTCAAAGTGAAGGTCCTTACTCATTGATTCATGCTTCCCATGTTTTGTGACGAATGACTTGGTTAAATAGATATTACCTGATTGGTATTATGTTGTGCAAAAGTATCCTTTTTCTAAAGACAAGTATTAGGGTTATTAAGTATGGCCAACTGACCATAGTTGAACTCCTAAAGGACTAGAGGTTTGTTAATAAGCAGAGGATTGGGAGTGTATTATATGGAGTCATACGCAGTTTATTATTTCTTAGTCATCCTTTATCATAATCTGGAATAATTTATCTTGTAGTTATTCTCTATTTTCATATTATTATGAACAAAAGTAGAGAGGACCCAAGATGACGTGTGTAAGTTTTATGTGAGCAAGCCATATTTTTTCTGCTCTTTTCTTGAAATATAAATGATAGCAAACTTGGTTTGAGAGAAGACTATGCCTTTAATATCTTTCATCAGAACTCAAACTAATTCCTTGACCAAATTCTAGTGCTGCTTTTGACCTAAAGCTTGTTACTCAGGGAGCATAAGTGTTAGTTGCTCTGGTCATTGAAGGTTGTTTGTTGGTTAATCTCGTCATTGCTTGATTGAGCTTCGTGGTTGTTGTTTTGACTACAAGTTGCTGACTGAAGTAGGTGGCACAAGTTTGTTATTGTTGTTTGACATTATAAAACAACAAAGTGAGTTGTAAACTTCTTTACTGGATTTGTATGGTAGTGGGTACCTGAATGAGGAACTGATACATAGTTGTAATAAAAGAAGTGGAGTTAATAGGGTGTGTTGCAGTTAATAGAATGTTATATAAATAAGGCAGAGGGATTACTCTGTGCCATGTGTGTATTGTGATGATCATAATCAGTTGAGCCCCATTCTCTAGTTCTCTCTTCCTCTCGTCCTCTTCTCCCCTTCTCTCCCTTTGTTTCCTTTCTTTGTTCTTTATCCCTCTTTCTCTCTCACTTATTCCCTATTACAATTTTATATCATTGGTATCAGAGTTCCTCCATCCTCTATATACTTGACCCTTGAAGGCAAGGGTCTTTTGGGGAGGGTTGTTGATTGTAATAAAAGAGGTGTGTTTGGGTTGGTTGTACACTAGTCTGTTGTGGGGTGTTAGGTAGTTAATAGAATGTATATAAATGAGGCAGAAGAATTACTGTGCCATGTGTGCATTGTGATGATCATAATGGATTGAGTCCCATTCTCTGGTTCTCTCTTCCACTTCTCTCCTTTTTCTCCCTCTCTTCTCTCTAGTTCCTCTGTTTCGCTTCTTTCTCCATCTTTTTCTCTCATTCCCTATTAATATTCTATATCAGAAACCCAAGAAATGGAACTAGCTGAGTACTCCTTTGGTGAAGTAGATCAAAGTCTTCTGGAAGCTGTGTTGTTGTGATTAGATTACGTGGCTGAGAAGAGCAACTAGGCAAGTGTTGATTAGGTAACTCAGAAAGTCGGTTGAAGAATTATGGATCTGTGTCTTGTCTACTGAGGACATTGTCAGAGGTAGTACTAGTTACTGATAAGATTTTATGTTGTTGCATAGTGTCTAGTTGTTCTCATCTAGATGCATTTTCTTTTTTAAATTAGTTGCCTTATGCAACTGTCCCAGTATTGATGCATTTCATGTTCAAATTTGGGTGCATATTCAGTTTCCTAATCTAGAATCTAGGTATGTTTTCATATTTAAAGTTAGTGTTAATCGTAACAAGCTGCATTTTGTGTTAAACTTAGTGGGAATATTCAGATGTCTATCTAAGTGAAACTCCTAAAGGATTCTCTCTTATGATTATCTAGAGGTTCAGGATTAACATCATCCAGAGTCTTAATTCATTGTTAGCTAGGAGTTTATCTTGTAGGTAGTCTCTCACTTCATTCATATTATTACTATTACTATTATATAAACAGAGAGAGGGACTACATTTTGTGTGTGAGACATAGTTCTGGCTGTGCGAGCTTCTTCATTCACATGTTTAATTATTTATTCTGGGTCATGGAAACTGATATTGAATTGAAATGCAATAACACAAATATTGACCTAACGAACCTACTAAATTTAAATTTGAGTGGGTTAATTATTTATTCTGCAGATGTTTCTGTATCAAATTCTGTGCGGCATTGATTACTGTCATTTTCATAAAATTCTTCATCGAGACTTGAAGCCACAGAAATTGTTGGTAGATCGACGCACTAATTCAGTAAAGCTTGCAGATTTTGGATTGGCCAGTGCACTTGGAATTCCTGTCAGGACCATAACAAATGAGGTTTGACTATGTTCTCCCATATCTAAGCTTTTGTTCATCTATGGAGACGTTAATATAGATAGGCACTCTGATAAAGAAATGAGTGAAATGTATGCTGCATTTTAAAGTTGAATTATGTATTGTTCAGACTCAATGCCTTCCTCAAGAATGCCAATCAGAGAAATAATTCATATAAGAGACAAGAAAAGAGAGTTCCTATATCAAACATACAAAGAAATTGGGGTAAAATGTTAAAAAAGAACATTAGTTCGATAGTGCTTTCTAACTCATTGGCAAATTCATAAGGGAAAACTGCCTGATAAACCAGGAGTTGAAATCCTATGACGCCAAATAAATTACTGTCTCCCAAAGATAGTGTGGAGAACAAGTCTCTTGTTGAAAACCTGCATGAATTTAGTTCTCATCATAAAAAACCTACAAGCCAAGGGAAACAACATGCTGCGAGAGGATTGTGTTCCTTTATCTTTCCAAAGCCTTTTTAAATTCACTGCTGAAAAGTGACCTAAAGAGGCTGAACAGTTCGCTTCTCATTAAAACATGCTGCTGGAGGGTTGTGGTCCTTTATCTTGCTAGAGATAAAATGACCTGCAAGCCAATGGAAGCAACATACTGCTAGAGGATTTTGTTCCTTTATCTTGCCAAAACTTTTTTAAATTCACTGATGACATGTGACATAAAGAAGCTGAACTGTTCACTTCTCTTAAAAAATCCCAACAAGACATTGTTCATGCTGTCACCCTGCGATGGGGGGAAAAGGTTATTATTTGTCTTGCCACTCCGGAATACATAGTGGAAACATTGAGAGAAATAACTTTGTAAGAGTCTCTGTCAAAATTCCAAGTTTAAGTAAAGCTAACCTATAAACTCCAGAGTTTATGTCTCACTAATTGTAAAGAAAATATTTGTGCTCATAAAAAATCATTCAAAATTTATCATTTATGGGAAAAACTAATCAAGAAAGTAACAGGCAATAACATATACAGTTCTTCATAAATTTGGGGCGAGGCTAGCAACTAATAAAGGTCTCAAAATAGAGAAACAGTTCAAAGCGATACAATAGAAGGGCTTGATGTTGGGACTTTAAGAAAGGGAGCTGTGGGAGACAAGAGGAACAAAGGGACTTGCTTGCTCTTGTGATTGAAGACCTTGCTACAGAGTACTCCTTGTTGAGACAGATATGGTAGCTTGTTCCAAAAGAGGGGACAGGAAGCTTGCTGGAACGTGGAATTTGAAGCAGATTGTAGAGGGCTTGACTGGCTTGTTGCAGATATATTGCAAGGGGGCTATGTGATCTAACTTAAAACAGAGGTGACTGTCTTTTGAAGTTTGGTTGTTGGGATTCCTCACTTTTGAGCCAGGTTGGCTAAGAATCAAAGAAAGTAAGGGGCCGGTGAAACTAAAATTTAAAACATTGGAGGTTGACTTAATTTCCTAGTTTAACTCTTAAACTGGTCTATCCTGCCTTTCATAATTGTTTGAAGAGATAAGTGAATGATATGGCATTATGTATTTCACTAATAGGGTGCAAACTGAAAGGATCAGACCTTTTTCACTTTTTACTACTGTTTACATTGTGAATAGCATTGTGATATTTGCAATTTATATTTTCTTTTTTTTTTTTCCTTTCACGGTGGGAAGTCATTACATGATTTTTCAATCTGTGGAAAGCTAATCTCTCATTCCTTGAAATAAGAAGATAGGCTACATTTAAATCCAGTTTTTCCAAGATACCGCCACATTGTTAAATTAGATGTAGATCTTGCTTATTACACGGACTTTGAAGAATTAGATCTACTATGTATGGCTAATAAATAGTGCGGCTTGCTATATATTTTATATTTCATTTTGATAATTATTTCTCCAAGTGTGGCGAACTATACAAGTTTACTAATTTTTATATTGTGGAAAATTTTATTTGAACATACTCAAAAAATACATGAATGGAAAAATCAAAAAATGAATTGAAAAAAATAATGTTTTAAGTAAATTTAGCCAATTACAAGATAGTTATAAAAGTATTTAATATTAAAATTAAAAAATAACATTTATTGAATTTATCTTTAATTAATGTAAATAATATTATGGATGCAAAAAATGAATAAATCTTATTTAATGTTTTAAAATTGTTAAATGTTAATGAAATAAATGATTTTATTTTATCAAAAAAAGTAAATGATTTTACAAATATATATTATTTCAATGTATTTTTTGTTTTTGTCCGCTGTATTATTTCAATGTCACATCTTCAGTGGAAGAAACCAATATTTTCTTCAAGGGTATTCTAGTCAAACGGATGGTTTCAGAATTTTAGAGATCTGTGTGTATTTTTATAAAAGATCAGCGGGCTATATTTAATGAGGAAAAAGGAGAGTAATTTACCTCCTAAATTCATTTAATTGATAGATTGACGAAAGCTGATCATTTAAGCAATATCAGAATGTTTAAAAAAACCCATGAGAATCCTCTGTCAAGAATTCATTACAGTAACTTTGTGGTTATTTTTCATTTATTCATGTTTCTTCATCTATAATATTGGTGGCTGTTTGCAGGCGGGGACGCTATGGTACAGAGCTCCAGAAATATTGCTTGGATCTCAAAGGATTTCTACCCAAGTGGATGTTTGGTCTGTGGGCTGTATATTTGCAGAGATGATAAACCAGCGACCATTATTTACAGGGGTTTCTGTGATTGACGTAATGCGGAAAATATTCAGGTATAAGGGTTTTTATAGTGAATTCTTAGTTTACGGAAATTATATGAAAACCTGTTTGCTAAGACCTTGGCATGTGATGCCTTCTAACTTTGATTGTGCCATCTACGTAAATCCCTTAACCTTGAACTGCTCATTCACAAGAAACTCCCTTCTGTTAGTGCTCTTAATGATAGGATGATGCCATTCTTTCAATCTCAAAGAATCTCCTTTATGGCCAAGCTAAAGTAAACATTGATTCCCTGTAATTTGAAACTCTGTTAAAGGAACAAAGCGTATTGTGCAAATGGGTTAAAATCCCAGCATGTGATGCAAAACTGACCCTCACACACTTCCATTAATACAAACAGAGGGATATGGGTGAGAGAAAAAGAAACAGATAGGGGGAGGAAAGAGATAAAGAACAGAATAGTGCGGGAAGACAGAACTTAAAACTTCAAGGGGGAAAGAGCAAACTGAATTCTCATAGGCTGCAAATTATCATTCATCAAACTCTATACAAATGCTAACTAGTAGCTATTTATAAAGTTAGATTTCATTCTCATGAAGGAAAGTCAAAAGATATAATATCCTAAAGTTTTCTTCTTATGAAGGAAACATTCAAAATAAAATAACACTAAAAGGATAAGGCATATACATTCTGCCACTTGCTAAAATATATAAAAAGGAAAATATAAAAGTAAAATAGGTTTCCTTCCGTAGTAGGTTTTCTCAAGGTATACTAATTCTCATATCCTATCAATGTGAAAGTACATGGGGTATTACCCATGGCTCATGGTTGAAAGTTGGTGGAGGCTTTTACCATGTTAATATGGAATTATCATCATGAGTCTTGTTGCTTGTTATTCTTGGAGGATTATCCTTCTTTTTTGTAAAACAAAAATCTTAATCAATTCTTTAATCAATAAAAGCATCTGCACGAGGGATGAAGAATGTTACAATAATTGCCGATGCTTTAGAGTATGCATTGTCATTCCATCTTTTTCTTTTTACCCTACAGACTCCTTCATATTTATGATTACTTTTCGTTACATTATTATGAAAGGTCAAACCAATGAAATATTTCGTGGGGGTGAAAGTATGGAGACCTTTATATTGTATGGGCTGGCAATCTACTGTTTAGATTGTCTCTTGTGAAGTTTCATTTGGTCTTATTCATGTTCTGTAGTATGACCCTTGTTCTTTTCTTGACGATTATCAAATCTTTGCAATTTACTTATTGCAACTTGTGACTTGCATAATAGGTCCTTACTTACTAGTCATCAGTTATTGCTAGAGCCTTGAGAATTTTAGTTGAGGCAAGGTGTTCATAAAAATTTGCCTCGAGAATTTTACCTCCGATATTTGACAACATAGAGTGTTTTTTTGGGGTTGTTATCCTGGCTGAGGTCGCTCTCAGGTATGCTTGGCTTGGGTCTTGCAAGTGATGGGGTCTTCTGGGCGAAAACATACAACACCTATTTCAGGCCAAAAGAAAAAAAGAATAGGGGGGACAAAAGAAAAAATAAGTTAGGGCAAGGTTTGTGTCATGTGATGTGTGCTTCTGAGATGTTTGTTACGGTACCAAGGAAATTAAGTTATGTTGCCCTTTTTTTACTGTACATTAATAAATTTTCTTCCCAGAAGCCTGGGTCATGGCTATATAATTTGATAATATTATTCATATTTCATTTGCATGCCAATATGATGTATAGAGTCAGTAGAATTTCGTAATGGTTTCTTCGCTCAAGGTTTAATTTATATTATTTTCTTCCATACCTCCTATCTTATTGATTAATGTAACTTGTGTAGTATATAACATGGTGACAGTCGGGGTTTTTTAGTCACCATCCATATTATCTTGAATGCTGTTCATTTTTAGTCTCTCTTAATTGCCTGACTAAAGAGGGAAATGGTGGTTCGGATTTGTGAGTTTAGTTATATTTACTGACAGATAAAAGCTAGCCAAATATATTTGAAGTATTGAACAAATGGGAAAGAATTCAGAGAAATTTTGCACTATATTTGCATAATTACATCATAAAATTATTTATGCTTCTAAACAAACGTGCTATTGCTTATATGAAGTACCGTGGGCAAAAAAAGTGAGTTTTGGCCTGGAAAGTGGTCATTCCCTGCTCCTCAATCAACCATTCCCAAGTGGGAACCAAAGGTAATTAATTCTATGTGATTCTGTTGTTTTAAGTTACATGAACATGAATTCTTGATTGCAAAAAAAAAACAAAAAAAAAGTATTCTTTTAATCTGCATTGTTAACTTGCCCTAAGGATTATTATTACTTTTTATTTTTTTTAAAACAAAAATTGTGCAGGACCTGGCAAGTGTTGTTCCAAATCTTGAGCCCGCTGGCATTGATCTTCTTTCTGTAAGTGCATCATCATTCAGATAATTATGGGGATAAAAATGAACCCAAATATTTTGTATATAGTGCCATCAGTGATTAGTTAAATTGCTTTCTGTTGTGACATAGTAGAAACAAGCAAAAACTAGATAAGGACATAAAGAAGCAAGAATATAGAGACTGCATAAAAGATACTCCCTCCAGTCCATAATATAGAACTTAATTGGGGAGTTGATTTTGGTCCTTAATATAAGATCTATTTCTCATAATTTACTCCTATTGATGCTTCTTCAATAATAATCAAGTAAGAGAGAGTTGGAGTGAATTAAGGAAGATGATTAGGGTATTTTAGAAAAAAGTATATTATATTAGCTAACTTAACTTGCTTTCTTAATATAATGAAATTAAGTAAATATGTCTTATATTAAGGACTAAAGGGAGCAAGATTGTCACATTAGTTTATGGTAGTAAAACCAATGTGACCCTGATGAAAGCTTGGAGAGCATGATGTTTTGGATAGGTTAACCAATGCAGAAATGGTGATGTGAAACTTTGATAGAGTCACACTCCAATAGCTAGCCTATAAGGTTGGTAAACTCAGATCTATTTAAACCCCACATTAGAACTTGATAGAATCTCTGGCAAAAAAAAAAAAGGAAAAAAGAAATTGATAGAATCTCCCAGAATTATTTGAACATAGATAATAATGAGATGAGTCCTACTACATTCAATGCAAATGAGTTGAATTATAACACAGCAATTCTCACAAGCAGTGAAGCAGTAGAATAAAGAAAGTACGGTAGCAGAAATATACGTGCAGCAAATAGCAATCACATGTAGAAAACTCCTTAGTTTTTGAGAACTTGGATTTTTCCCAATCCATTACACTCAGTTATCACATTCTTACCCTTCAGACCTTCTAACAGTATCTCCCTATAGAATCTTCTGGAATAAATCTAGACCCTATTTCTCAGTTAACTCTCCACCGGTCTCTCTCCCTCTTTTTTCTTTCTCCTAAAAATTTCAGACTTAACCGTACCTGAACCCCGTTATACTTGTGTGGGACTCAAGTTTCATAATTTGCAATAAGCGATAATATTTCACCATGTTTCACGTGTCCTATACCACATGTTAAAGGGAGAGAGGAAGAAAGTGGAGGATGGTGAAAGGCTCTAATACCACTGATATGAATCTTCAGGAGAGCCATACTTCCATTAACGAACCAAAACAAAGAGTAGCTCTGGGTCGTGGCTCTACTAAAGGTTAATATCAGCTGAGCGTAGGTCCAAAAATTCCATGTGTTGCTACTTGTTAGTTAGTTCATTTGGTATATTCCTTCCAGTTATCCCTGATATAGTTCAACTGAACTAAATTTTGAACGGAGGGGAAAAGTTCCTTTTTTTTGGTTGGCTCTTCTCATTAATTTGAATCCGTGCATGTCGCTTATTTATTTATTTCTGATGTTCTTTTAACTATTAGTTCCCTGGTGGTGATTTAACTTCTTTATAGCAGATTTACTTCTGCTGTATGGTGAGATTGTCGGATATTATCTAACAAAATTTTTTTTAATCATTCATCGGGGTTACTCGTTCCTTATTTACATATACTAGTTCAATTCTTCTTTTGCGTATAAGTTTCATCCAAATCAGATATAAACATATACTTTTCATATGTTAATTCTCTAAATCATATCCTTTGAGCTTTGTCTACCAATTGTTTTTTAAGTGGGTAAGATTTTATTCCAGGGTATGCTTTGCATAGATCCCACCAAAAGAATTACAGCCGAGGACGCTCTTAAGCATGAGTACTTCAAAGACATTAACCCTTCCCTTGGAGGGGAAGAAAAGTTGGGAGGAAGGAAAAGAAGAGGAGATAATAAGAGGAGAAGATAAAGATGGAGAAAAAAATGTCATCACTAATCTGCACTGTGACCCCTTCTTCACAAGGATGTCTATAAAAACATAGCATAAGTGGATTGTTTGGGCTTTGATGTTGCCCTGGTTTTTCTTCTATAGTGATTGAAGTTGGTAATAATTCCCATACTGGTTCTTAGAGTGTTATCATACCACTGGCTACTTCTTCAAGTCTAGGAGGAATATATGACCCCATGGGACATTTAAATTCTGATGTAGTGCTTTTGCCCTCCATTGCACATCATAAATGATATTTTTTTAGCAATACCGTTCGTTCATTTCAGTTTAAATATTTTGGTTTCTCTAGTTACTTAAAATTTCAAAGGGGAGATGGCTCTTAGATCCCAAAAGTTCAATTTAATACTCTATCGGTCCCTAATATAAGACACATTTATTTAATTTGATTAGATTAAAAAATTAGTTAAGTTAGTTGATGTGACATGTATTTTTTTTAAAACCATAATCATCTTCCTTAATTCCCTCAATATTCTCTTTCCTTCTTGATTATTGTTGAAGGAGTATCGATAGGAGTAAATTAAAACAAAAAATTGACAAAACTGGAGGGAGTAACAATAAGGTCTTTTGAAAATTTTGTTAAAGAACGAGTTGCAAAATATTGATGTTGATAGTTGTAAATATAAAATTCTCAGTTGCAAATCATTAGGAACGATATATGCGATTCAAATGTCTACTTTGTAATAAAGATTCTCAAATTTATTTATAAATGTCTGAATTGATATTTTTAATTTATTTTTCACTAAGTTTGTTTAGAACTAACGGCTATGTAATTTATCTTTTAAGAACTAAATGTTATTCCCCCAAACCTTAATTATCCCTCTGGACTATAGTCAAAAGACATGCAATATTTACCGACTGTAAGAAATAGTATTAGTAGTATTAAGTTTTGAAAATAATCTCTCTCTTATAGTCAAAAGAAATGCAATATTTTCAAAAGACACTTGAATGTTCAAACTTATAGGTAATCTCTTTTATAAAGAATCCTTATAAGACATTTTACTTTTTTCAAAAATAATCAAAAATAATCTGGCAAATAAATCGATTGCACAGAAAGTTAAAATGGTTAGTAACACCATTCCTAATTAATCAGCAATTTCCTAAGAATATCATTTAGACTCAGCATATTTAAATACCACATTTTACCCTCCAAAAGTTCTCTCTCAAAATCCACATTTGAGGCCGAAAACCTCTGTTGCCAAAATGAATAATACTTACCCATACATCGTAAATCACAATTAAAATCAAATTCTAACAAAGTTGCTTAAAGATTTGATCAAATGAACAATAATACTTCAAACCTCAATACTTTCAATAAGAAAATACTTATCCTTAGCGAAAAGTTATAATAAAAATGGACTTGTCTGGTAGCTTTCACTGGGAGCATGAGCAAGTTGGCATTTTACTTTAAAGCCCACACATGCATATTCATTTAATTCAGTTAAGTCTTTGAGAGCAATTGTTTTTTATTTTAATATTTCTTGCGCAGTGAAATTACCATTTTTCTAAGAAAATAATTTTATTTATATGTAATATTTTTAATTAAATATATACAATTTTATTATTTATATAGTTTTTATTTTTAACATATCAAATTGTATCCATAAAATATCATATATCATCAGCCGCTAGCCTTTTTTTTTTAGTAATTACATATTTAAAAAATTAATTTATATAATCCAAATAATTGAATTCATAAAAATTGCACCTGAATTCTTTTTTTAAAAAAAAAAGTCAAAATGAAATTAATAAACAATGATTATGTCCCACAAAGTTTATAGAACATATATAATTATCAAAATGCTCGGAGAAATACTTATAAAGACTTATAAGAAATGACTTGAATAAGAGACACCATGAAATCATACAAGAGAGCCAATATTTCCTGCCATGTGATAGAAGATTGAAGTTGAGGACCTATGGAAAGATTCATGGAACATCTTTCAATACATACGATTGACAAAGCTGGATAAGATTTAGGGTGTGTTTGGTTTGAGGGGAGGGGAGGGTATGTTACTGTATTTGGCTTGTTAGAGTAAAGGAGATGAGATCCTTTGTTTTGTTTAAAGGGAGAGGAGGGAATTAAAGAAACCCCCCACCCCCCCCCCCCCCCCCCCCAAAAAAAAAAAAACCAAACACACCTTACGCTTGAGAAGGTTAGAATTGGAGATCCATAATAATGATGCTCTCAAGTAGCTAGATAGAAATGGAGGACCTCGGATAGTATTATTTTTCCAAAGAAACTCAATAAGTGGGGCTCCATGAAAGCAAATGTATTATTGGCAAAACGATGCTTCATCCATCTTGAACTATAGGACTTGAGATCATTAAGGGATTTGGGTGAGAAATTCTATCTGGCGAATGCCAACTCTAAATAAGCAATCAAGCCATTAATTACCCCTTGATGGAAAGCTGAGTTTCTTTTTCTTCCAAATCACATTGAATAGACAAATAATTTCGTATAATAAGCCTTTATGATTTTGTCGATAAAGTTTCGACAGAGTTTCTTTTAACCAACGTAACCTTTTAGGTCTTGAAAATCCTAGGCAGAGAATCTAAAGTGTGTGTATCATGTTACAATAATTAACTTCTAGCTAAAGTTCCATTGGGAAAATACATTTGGCAAAGATTTTAAACTTATCATGTCATCTATATATAAAAAGAAGAGGCAGAGAGGTCCAAATCAATAGACTTGCCTAGTGACATGATGGTTTCCTGTAAGTGGGAGGTCGCAAATTCAATCCTACTTGTAACCTCATGCTATTAGTGTTTGCCCATCTAATTTAAAGATAAAAAAATAGAGGTCCAAAATTATAACCCTGACCCACATAAAAATTTAAGCAATGATTTCCTAAAAGATGTGATGACTTGGCAAATAATTTCTTCCCATTATATCGATGCCTTGGATAAAAAAACTAAATTATCAGGTGATGGATCCAGAACATGAGTTAAAGGCTTATAATATATTTCCATTGAAAAAGACATTACATGAAAGCAAAAGCTCACACAAAATTAGTCAAATTAAAGATGCATCTTTAAAAGTTGTGGAACCAGTATGAAAATAAAAGGTAGGTTTTGGGGAAAATGGCAATGATTCAGTACTTGGTTTCTCTAACATCTCTATCAACTTTAGTCATTGATGGCCTCTCTATTGGATTTTCTTGAATGCACCGTAAACCAACCAAAGACATCTTCCTAACCACTTCATCTTCCTCTCCAATTGTAACATTGGATTGCTCATCATCGTCACCACCGTAAATCCAATAAAGCAAGTTTATTATTTCGCTAGTGAATTTCTTCCTTCCTCTTACTAATTTAAGGACTAACATGCCATAACTGTACACATCAGATTTCTATGAAACTCCACCATATGCTGATGGATAAAGGAGTTCTGGTGCATTGTATCCTATATTGTCTTTTGTGACCATTATTGATATGTTACTTTCCTTTTTGAGTACTATGGCGAGCCCAAAATCAGATATTTTTGGTTGAAAATCTTCGTCTAGAAGAATATTTTGTGGTTTGATGTCAAGATGTAAAATTCTTAAGTGACGTCCCCCATGATGCAAGTATTCTAATCCTCGAACAATCCCAGTTGTGATTAGTTGCTTTATACACAATTCCATAATTACCGTCGCCTATTTTTGTTGTGAATGAATTTGTCATTCTTAACACTTCTGAATAAGTGTAATTTCTTGGCACATGCATATCATGGCACATTACTCTTGACTCCCAAAGAGTCACAATCAAGAGTGCCAATATACCACCAACAAGCTCTACACTTCTTTTCAAACAATTTGCTGCTCTAAAAAAAAAACTTTTGTAAGTTGTTTGGTATTACCATGCTTGTTACCAGAATTTTGCATGACCATAATCAATTGCAATATGGTTTATTTAGTTATTTATATTTAGTCTTATTTTCATATAAAACTTCTCTGAACTTAGAAATTTAGAATCATGGTATAAATAATCTCCTTATAATCTTTATGTTAGATTACAGATTCGCACGTGATAGGTAGGATATTTAATGAAGCTTGCTTTTACCCTAAATATAAATAATATAAATGAAATTAGAATTTAATTTATTATCCAATCACTACTACAGAAAAGACCTATTGCTACCCTAAAGGACGTCCCTTTTTTAAAAGGGACACCTAAAACATAGGCGGTGGTCTAAAACTTCAAATTTTGCTCGAAAACAATTGTTTTGGGTGCGGGAACAGACCTTTAGGCGTCCCCATTTTGACTAAAGACGCCTAAAGCAAGTTTAGGCGTCCCCAGTCCAATTGGGGACACGTAAAACAAACATAAGGCGTCCCCCCAAAACCAGTGGGGACGCTTAAACAATTTTTTTTTATTAAAATTTTGGTTTAGGCAAGTTGGGGACGCCTAAACATGCACATGCCACTGGTTTGACAAGACTAGTGCATGTGAACCTGTCAGGCGCAGCTGGGTTTAGGCATCCCCAGTTTAAATGGGGACGCCTAAATTACACTTTAGGCGTCCCCATTTTGACTAGGGACGCCTAAAGTCACTTTAGGCGTCCCCAATCAGGCTGGGGACACCTATACTCTAGCTTTTTCACTCCTCTGCACCGCTTATGCCTCCTCTTCCAATGAAACTCATTCAACCAGCAATTGCAGCTTCCTCTAGCTCTTCTATTCTCTGCTTTCCTACTAGGTATAAGCTCTCGTTCACTTGTGTTTTGCTTTTCTCACTCTCGTCTTAGCTATTGTGTGTGTGAGTGCTAATAACTACATTGGCAAGGGTCCGCTCATCCTCCCTCTCTGCCGTACTTCTACCACTCTCCACCCCTGCCTCCGGTGGTGCATACTCCTCCTAAGGCACCCTACCACTATGCTTCTCCTCCTCCACCTCCAGTTCATCATTACGCTCCCCATAACTTCATTTCCTTTCTCTGTCTTTGCCTCACTTTGCTTCATTTTCTTATTGCTCCAAAAGACTGTCAGTTTGCTCTCATTGTGGCCACCGTCGTCCTCCCTCTCACCACCATGGGTTGTCTCCCTCTAAAGTGTCCTCTACAGGTTTGCTTCTTATGATTCTGTATCTCTCAACTTGTGTTTGCATATGTACTCATATGGTAGATATTGATTTTTAATTTGTTTGTGACACATGATATTACTGCAATTGGTTGGATTGAAGTTTTCAACTTTAATGTTTCTTGCTAGAATATAACATGCAATAAATGCCATTAATTGTGAATTGTGTTGTTAAATTTGTGAATACTCGTATATATTATAGAGTACTACTAGCTGATTATATACGGGAAGTAATAGGTAGTTCTGATTGATCAAAAAAATAGGTAGTTCCGCAAAACTATCATGATTTATTTATCAAACCTGTATTGTTATTATTATTGCTGTGATTGGTAATTGGATTTGCTTTATCTTGCAAGACGTTGAAAGTTATGTGTATAAAGGCTTAAACTACTTTGTAGAAACGTGAAAAGAGAAGTAAGGTGTTACAAACCCAAGTCCAATTATTCTAAACTTGAGTTTAGTTTAGTTTCATTTAAATTAAGCTGAAATAGTTTGTTATTTTGATTTTGGGATGTCTTACTTTAAAGGGGCTGCCAAAATTTTGAAAAACAAAATAGTAAAAGGCAATTCCTATAACACCCAAAAATTTATATTCACCAAAATTATTGTAAATATTTGAGAAATTTAATAAAATGGTGAATATTCATTAATTTGGAATTTATGAATTTATAAATGTTCAATTTCATGAGAAATTGGGCAAAAATAATTAAGGAATTAACTTGGGTAATTTAAAAAGCCCAATATTAAGGTCCAAAAATGAAGGAATATTAGAGAAAATATTTGGTCCAAAAATAGATGGAAATTGGCCAAAGAAAAATAAGAAAAAAAATTGGATTAGAAAGGTAATGGCAAAATCGTAATTTTTCCAAAATAGCACAAAATAAATTATTTTCCATTTAATTGAAGTTAATTTAAATTAATTAAGGAAAATAAATATTAAAAATATATTTATAATATTTTGATCAATTTAATATGAATTTATGGAAAATTTAAGCAAAAGTGTAATTTAGACCAAAATTGAAACTTTACGTGTATACGTAACCTGGACAAGTTGTGAAGCCAATTGAGACCATAGGGAGGGACCCCTAGGTGTCTCCTACATGTGGCATAAATAAGGAAATATTGATTGGGCTTAATGAGCATGGTTATATGTACATAAGGATTTATGTACATAAGTTCATTTTTGAAATTTTGGAAAATAAAACAAATAAATAAATATTGCAAAATATATGATAAATAAATATATCATCATCCTCTTCAGCCCATTTTCGTGCTGCAACATACCTAAAATAAGAGAGAGAAAGTTGAGAGAGTTTAGAGAGAGAAAGAGAAGAAAAATCACAAGGTAAGCCAATTTCTTCGACGATTTAACTCCTAACGTGTATAACTCCGACTCTAAGCTACTCCTCTTTGTTCTTTAGGGTTTGGAGGCTCAAAAATATGTTCTCTAAAGGTTAGGGTTTCAGCCATTTTTGGGAAAAGCTTGTAGGGGCTTGAGCTAACTTCCAAACCTTCGTATATTAACTATTCTGGTTGCCGTGGGCAATTTAATCGGTGAAATTTCGCTGGATTGCCATTGGTTTTAAATTTTGGAAAAGTGTGTGCCTAAGGGTTATGCTGCCCAATTTTAGTTCAAATGGTTGTTATAACTCAATTAGATGGTTAATAAAGTGGTTAGGAGTATAAAGGAATGCGTTTACGGAGCCGAAATCGTAAAACCCTGATTTTTCCTAGAAAACACCATAATTTCGGCCAGGGATGTTTGATGGCCTTAGAGTTGGATTTTCAATGATTTGATGATTCTATTGGATTCAGTGGGCAAAAATAGGTGAGGTTACAGTTGGGTACTTTTTCAGAAAAGGCCGAGAAAGCATAATTACTGAAACGGCTCTAAAACCCTAAAAGTAGGGCTGCCAAGGGCAATTTCATAATTTGACATTGAGTTTGATAATTTTGAGTCTGGAAATGGATTCCTTGGACGAAAATATGTTAGTATAGCCCTAGTCAAAAATTTTGGGAAAACGTGCCATCAAGCCGGGTAAGGCGGGGCCGGGCCGGGGTCCCGGGAGCATTTTGGTAAATTTTCACCATAGGCTATTATAACCACAAGAAACACTATGGAAGTGTCTAAAATGATACTTGGATAGGTTATAACCTATTTCTTGTACATTTGACGTTTTAGGATCGAGTTGGACGCCTATAGTTGACACGTTTTATGAGGCGGACCCTTTGAGACAGGAAAGAGGTTAAGGTAGGGACTACTATCTCTCATATACTATGTGACTATTTGTATGATGCGTGTTACTGTATTTTGTGATCTGAACACGTGCTGGAGGCACATTACCTAGCTATGGTTTAGGACCTAGCCGAGGTACACTAGTCTTACCTAGCTATAATCAAGGACTCAACTGAGGTACATGTAGGGGTTTCAATGGGTTAGTTGGCCTTGAATTTTGTGTACTCTCACGGATGATATGAGTTTTCATTTTACTTGATATGGTGCATTGCATATTTAATTTTCGCATTTTATGTGTTAATCGTATGTTTCTACTAAGATTCCTTAGAATCTCACCCCTTTTTCTAATCCAAATGTCTTAGTGGGTGCCAATGGCTCGAAAGCCAAGGATGCAGAGAAGGGAAACTGATGGTCACGTTTCCTAAGATGGATACAGTGGTTGTATATAGTCTGTATGTGAAATAGTTTTGGAACATTCTGTACATATTTGTCATTATTATCGATTTCTGCTCTGTTAATGACTGTCTGTAAACAAATACTTATTATCAATATAGCTGTACTTTTCTGTTTGCCTATAGAACTTGTTCATTATTGCCCTGCGCAAATAAAAATAGAAACGGGTGTTGACAATTCCCAATGTTGACAATTATTCTAACCTTGAGTGTTAATGGGAATGACGTAGGTGGTAATAAAATGAATCATAGTTGGATGAACGCTTTGAGAAAAAGTGAAGAATTTGAGAATGGGGTTGAAGAGTTTATTGCATTTGCTAGAAGGAACGCTCCAGCAAAAAATGGGATGTATTTTTGTCTTTGTGTCAATTGTTTAAATGAGAGAAGATATGATGTTAAAGTTATAAGGGATCACTTACTTTGTGATGGAATAAATCTTCGATACACAAGGTGGATATGGCATGGTGAGGAAGTAACTAATTGTCCGTCGCACAAGAAGGAAGCTGTGGATGTCATAGATGAAGATAGAATGGAGAGAATGATTCACGATGTTGAGGTAGAATCCTTTGCGTAGTCTCATGAATATGACAGCCTGTGGAGTGATGCAGAGACACCATTGTACCCTGGGAGTAAGTACACACAACTGACAGGAACATTACATTTGGTTAACTTAAAAGCAACTTGTGGGTGGACCGATAGTAGTTTCACATTGCTGCTTGAACTGTTGTGTGATATGTTTCCAGACGATAATGTACTTCCAAATCGTATGTATGAGGCCAAAAAAATCCTACCTACTATAGGTATGGAGTATAAAAAGATACACGCTTGCCTTAATGATTGCGTCCTATACAGAAAGGAGTATGAAGGTTTGAGTGAGTGCCCTAAGTGTCAAACTACACGATACAAAGTGAAGAAAGTGGCGGTTGTGGCGATAGGGCAACTATCTTTGGCACCCGGCTATATCTTCCAATAATACCGCATTTTAAATGTTTATTTGAGACTGAAAAAAGCGAAGAAGTTGAGATGGCATTCATATGAGAGAATATCCGACGAAAAATATCTTTGGCACCCGGCTGACTCTCCACAGTGGAAGAAAATATATGAAATGTTCCCTGAATTTAGCAATGAGTCGAGAAACCTTTGGCTTGGGCTTTGTATAGATGGCATCAATCCGTATGGAACACTTAATAGCACACACAGTGCGTGGCCGGTACTCCTTGTAATATACAACTTGCCTCCTTGGCTTTGTATGAAACGCAAGTATGTGATACTTCCTATAATGATTTCTGGACTAAAACAGCCAGGGAACGATATCGATGTCTACTTGGCGCTTTGATTGAGGACTTGAAGAAGTTATGGGAGGAAGGCATAGATGTGTTTGATACATATACGAAGGAGTCCTTCAAGCTACGTGTAATGATTTTCACCACGATAAACGACTTCCCTGCGTACGAAAACTTTTCAGGGTACAATGTGAAGGGGCATAAAGCATGTCCGATATGTGAAGCATACACTTACTTCCACCAACTTAAGCGTGGAAGAAAAACGGTCTACCTTGGTCACAGGAGGTTCCTTGATAGGTTCCACCTGTATCATAGGTTAAGAAAGTGTTTTAATGGCTTGCCGGAGCATGGAATGGCTCTGAAGGCATTAACCAGAAAGGGGATATACAGTCGGGTTGAACGTATCAATGTCTTATTCGGTAAGAATCAGAAGACTGCAGGTGAAAAGAACATATGGAAGAAGAGATCAATTTTCTTTGATCTTCCATATTGGCGTACTCTTGATGTGAGACACAATATTAATGTGATGCACATAAAGAAAAACATTTGTGATAACCTTGTTAGTATGCTTTTGTACATACCAGGGAAGACTAAGGATATGATTAGTACAAGACTAGACCTTGTTGATATGGGTATAAGAGAACGATTGCATCCACAACTAAGAGACGATGGTAGGAGGGCATACATGGAGCCAACAATGCATACACTATCAAAAGCGGAGAAAAGAAGTTTGTGTGGGTGTTTGCACGAAATTAAGGTGCCACAAGGGTATTCTTCGAATGTGAGAAGGTGTATGGCAATGGACAATTTGAAGTTAGTGGGAATGAAGTCCCATGATTATCATGTGTTGATGCAACAACTATTACCAGTAGCTATTAGAGGCATTATGAAAGATGAAGTTCAAACCACTGTAACAAGATTGTGTATTTTCTTTAATGCTATATGTTACAAAGTCATTGACACTGAAAAGCTGGATGAACTGGAAGCTGAGGGTTATATTATATTGTCCCAATTAGAGATGTATTTTCCTCCTTCATTTTTTTTTGATATAATGGTGCATTTGATAGTTCATTTGGTAAGGGAGGTAAGGCTCTGCGGTCCAGTTTATCTGAGGTGGATGTACCCTTTCGAGCGATATATGAAGATCTTAAAAGAGTATTCTAAAAATCCCTATCGACCATAAGCCTCAATAGTTGAAAGATATGTAGTTGAAGAGGCTATGGACTTCTACAGCGATTATCTATCAGGGAAAAAGGAACAATCTTGGCATTAAGAGGGGAGAAGCAAGGGAACATGAGGACTGAAAGTGAAGACTATGCCTCGTGAAGAGGTGTTGCAAGCACACCTTTATATCCTGAATAATATGGCAGAAGTTCAACCATACATAGATGAACACAGAAAGAGATTGAAAAACATGAATCCAAGGAAGAATGACATGCATATTGCTATTGAGAAAAACAAGACATTCATAGAGTGGTTTCAGGAAAAGGTTTTGCATGAGACCGGTGTTTCTGAGATAATAGAGTGGCTAGCCTGGAGGCCTTCATTTCAGATCATTACATGGAGCAGTTATGATATAAACGGGTATTCTTTCTACATGAAAGACCAAGATGGTAGAAGTACCAAGCAAAATAGTGGGGTAATGGTAGAAGCTGAAGCCATGCACTTTCCCAGTTTGAAAGACAAAAATCCTATATTAGCATCCATGGCCTATTATGGAGTGATAGAAGAAATATGGGAGATTACTTACAACAAGTTCAAAGTTGCTTTATTCAAATGTAAGTGGGTTAGCAATAATGCTGTGGTAATATATCAATAATTTGGATTTGTCTCAGTTGATCTTAAAAAAGTAGGTTATAGGGATGACCCCTTCATTCTAGCAAGCCAGGCGAAACAAGTGTTTTATGTCACAGATCCTGCAAATAAAAAAATTTTCATTGTACTTCAAAGTAAAAAACAGAAGCATGGTGATCCGACCTTCAACCTTGATGACACACCACCTTTCACAATTAATCTGCCAACAAAAAGTGAAGAAGAATTGGTAGATGATGAATAATATGCTATCAGAAATGATCACGGTGAAGGAATATGGGAAACAATATAGAGTAAGAGCTTAACTTAGAAAATAGTAATGTGTGCAGTTTGTTTTATAACTAGTTATTTTATTCATTTACTTACAACTTATTCACTTATCTGACAATGATTTTTGTGCTTACAAGAATATGGACAATTCTAGTGACTCACAAAGTGATAGGGACAATGAAATGAATAGGCCTGAACCCGTTGCGAGAAGAAGGATTAGAGGCAGTACAAAATTGCCTGCTTTGGTAGCATGTAATCACCATCAATAGGAGAGGTTGCATATTGACTTTGATGACAATTCGAAACCAATTGGTCCAGAGGAAGACCATTTCATTAGCTACTTAGGTTATTTAGGTCAGAGCAAAGTTCACATTATCTATGATAATTGGAAGTTGGTTCGACCAAAAACCAAAGACTTGATTTGGCAACAACTTTTGGTATATAAGGTTCAATACATCTGAATATATATCTTTATTCATATTGCTTCAAATATAATTAACTTATGTTTTTACCTTGCAGCAAACCTATAATGTCCCTGACATTACGGTGATGTACAAGGAGTGGATGAGCGAGGCTCATCTACGATGGAAAGATTTCAAGAATAGGCTTACACGAGATTACATTTGAGGGGACCTGAGGGGTAATGATACATGTTAGGAGTATATGTATTTGTCTCTAGAGGCTAGGGGTTGTTTATGGCATCACGAGAAGATCCTAACTTTTTGGTAAGATTTCTGTCATCATAGTGTTTTATTTGAAATATAGTTGACATTATTGATTCGGTGTACATTGTTTTCCTTTCACAGGCATTAAGTGCATCCAATGTAGAGAGGCAAGCAGCTAATAAGTATCAACATCGCATGTCTCGTGGTGGTTATCGGAAGCTTGAGTGAAAGATGATGGTAGAAGAGTTGGAGAAATTAAAGGAAGCAGCCACATCAGATCCTACCATTGTGGTCCAGGCCCCGCCACCTCCTCCATTACATAAAAAATGGAAAGCAGGGAGGATTAAGGGTTAGAAGTATGTAAATCTGACTGTTGCTAAGGTTGCTGTGGGGATTGTAATTAGTTAGAGTATAAGTATAAAGTTTTTTTTTCATATTGGGAGTGCTTAATTTTTATTTACGATAACTTTTATGCTGCAGGATGAACTGGAAGATCATAATAGCCAAGGTTTGTTCACTCTAAGGGGACGGATGGACATCTTGTTAATGGTGATTGGGAAGGCTAATCACTCTGGTCATGTTCGAGGGGAGGCAGGGGGAGTTTTGTCGTGAAGTATTTTGGCCGAGCCTTACATTCTTATTCGTCACAAGTTGAACCCAATAGGGAGCTTGTAGCAAAGATTTTCCAAGAAGTCTCACAAGAGCTCAAGGCCAACCTTCACGACAAGCTCCGACAAGAGCTATTGCTAGAGCTACGTCTTGAGTTGATGCCTGAGCTACGAGCTGAAATAAAGATGTTTGAATCGCAGATGGCAACTACCGAGCGTAGAATCCATTCATCCCTGGCCTTCCACAACACCAAAAGAAGTTACAACCCCGTGGAGGAACCACTTGACGACCCTTCTCCCACTCCAGACCTGGAGAACCTACCATCCTCTCTTTGGATGCCCCAGTGCTACGTGTAACAGATGCTCTCGTTCACACACAAGCTACCACCTACCATCATCTACAAATTCCATAGCATTTACGTAGGGTGATTGAGACGTGTGTTCAAGAGGGGGAAGAAGGTACAACCATCCCTATTCCTGATGACGAGGTTGCCACGATAGCTTAGGTGAGAGGATCTTTCATCCTTTGGCATGTATATCTTATTGGCTCACTAGCGGCAATACCTCTAATGGTATAGAACAACCTCACTTTTACTTGAGATCTGTTTCCATTCTACTAACAATATGTTTTTTATGTTCTAAAAGAACAAGCACGAAGCAGGAAAATAACGTTTCTTAGCATGAGTGCAGCATATCTATAAAGGCATTCGCTAGAACGATTTGCATATGCCTCTAGGGATTATGGGCCAGAAATTAGAGTATCCCTTCACAATTTATAAAGATGACCTTAAACAGTTCATTAAGTTGGAGGAGATAGATGTAGGATAGGTTAAATTTGCAATCCTGTGAGTTTTTAATTTCCCATTTTTTCCTTCATTTAGTAAAATGGATTTTTGGTTTCATATATTCACTGGCTAATACATTCGTCATTTTAATTATATTATAGCTCCTTCCGTCGTATATGCATTGACAAGCAAAGAGTTGATTTATATGGATTCTTGTGTCCTGCAAATACGACAAGGGATAGGAATATAGTGCAAAAAAGGACTCACTATACGGGCTTCACAATAGGAGAGAATGACTATCATTGTTATCTAGCACTGATTATTCAAGGGTACGCATTTTAATTTTGTCTATTTGAGATATTTAATAAATAATTGCCATGCGATCTAACTTCATTTTAGTCTATATATGTTTTTATAGTTACCACTGGAGTTTGTGTGTTCTCTCTCCTTAATTCCATGTAGTTTACTAGTTTGATTCCTTGAGTAAAATGCTAGACAAAGAAACAACAAATGTCTTCAACACGTATGTTATTTTTTTATATTTCATTGCTTCTTGATTCTTGACTTAAATGACTTATTCTAATTTCTATTGATTTTCATTTTAATGATAGGGCATGCCAGACATATCGAGTGCTTGGTGGGCCACACGATCGTAAAGGTGGCAAAGACCCGAAATGATTGTTTTCAAAGGTACGTAGTTTCAAATCAAGTTCTTTTGATTGACGGTCATTTTAGATATGCCTTTATTGATTTTAACCATTTGCTTTTAATTTATAGTGCCCTCAACAACCTGGCGGCTGGGAATGTAGATACTATGTCATACTTTATATGTTTAACATCATTAAGAGTGGCATTACGATAGATTTTGAACAAGTAATCGCTTCTTCGTTCTCAGAGGATAATATTTTTGGTGTTGTAATTCAACGAAAATTCATTCACTTGATTCATTATTTCATCTAAGCTTATTTTCTAATTTGCAGATTTTTGACAATGAAGATGCCTACTTATATGAAGACATAAATATGATCAGAGACTTTTTGGCTGGACATCTTCTTCAACGTATACTAGAGTAAAGTTTTTAGTAGTTTATGTAGGACATACATTTGTGTTGGTTCTATATGTTGTACATATAATTAGCGTTGTTGTTGCTGTTGTTGGATATTGATTGTTTGTAGTTTGTGTGGTTTGTTAGTTAATTAGTTTGCTACTCCTTAAAGTTATATTGCATAAAGAGCCTTGGGGTTGATCACTGTGTTTCAAGGTATTACTCCTCCAGTTTGAGCTTGTGTGCTATTCTTGCTATTTGTGCTTTTTAACTTCACCTCTTCTAAATCCTTAATCATTGTTTCCATAAGCATAACAGAGGCAAAAGAGTTTGTCATGATGGCAGCTATGTCTTCTCTATATTGTACATATATATTGTTTTTATTAAATAACAGCCGCATATAGATTGTTGTTTCCATTTTACTGAACTGTTGTTGTTTTATTATATTGTTTCTGTCCTATTTCTGCAGTTTAAATTTTCCACACAGTGAAATTTATATATTAAAAATATGCCATTTAAAAAAAAATTTTAACGTCCCTGCAGTAAATTGAGGACGTCTAAAACACCTTTAGACGTCCCCATAATGCAATGGAGACTTCTAAAGTGTCACTTTAGACTGACTTTAGACGTTCCCAGTATTAAGTGGGGACGTCTAAAGTCCTGCCTATACACGTCCCCTATTTTACGGACGTTAGTAACGTTTTTTTCTACATCCTTCAAATAGACGTCCCCTTGTTTTCAAAAGTTGAAAGGCCCAAAAAAGGGACGTTAAAAACATTTTTTTTAGTAGTGAATATTGCATGTACATGATACGACTTAATGTGTTTAAATCTAAATCATATATTATCTCATCTTTGTGACTAATGATTTCAAGGAAGTTTGTATAAGATTTTAAAAATAAAATGAAGAGATATATATATATATATACACATATATTTGTAATATGTAATATTGATAAGATAGAGTCTGATGAGGAATAACTAATGTACGCACCCCAATGAGAAAAAGGATTATGAAAGTATCATCTTCCCCACCTAATCTATAAATGGAAGAGGATACTCTCGGAATCATTTTTTTCATTTTCTTTTCAAAATCTCATCTCTACCTTTATATTTAAATATAGATGGTTCATATTGATATTTTATAAAAATGTTATTATAATATTTTATAAATTAATTTTTTTAATTTTTTTGTACTGCATGTATGAATTGTTTATATAAGATTTTAACTGTTTAAATTTATTTATGTATAACATTATAATTTTATAGTATATTGAATCTCAACCATCCATATTTTAATGTGATGGGGATATGAGATTTTCACAAGAAAATGAGAAAGAGAAATATGGGAGAACTCAAAATGATATTTTATAAAGATTATATATATATATACATGCATAAATAAATAAATAAATAAATAAATTAGAAACTTAAGATATTTCACAATATCCATTGATTAATTATGGTAGATGATAGATTTACCAGGCCATAATCACTTCCAATGTCAGAATTAATGAAATAATACATGATTTGAATTTAACTACGCTAAATCTTAATATATATTTATGAGATAAGAAAATAAATTAAATAATTAATTAATTATATAATTGAATTTAGCCAAAAAAATCATTAAATATTCCTGCCCATAACTGGAGAATCCATAATCTAACCCTTTATTTTTAATCTAAATCATTTAAATTAAGTATAAAGTCATAAACACTTTATAAATTATAAAGTTATAAATAGTATGCAAAAAGAAAGCCTAAATTCATATTAATAACCTTAAAAATGATCTAACCATAACATAGGTGAGTGGGGGCCACTATAGTGATCAAGAACGTGCCGCCCTCATCATGCATCCCCTTTATCAATGGTGGTTATTTGAAAAACCATCTCACAGGATTAACCCTTTTTATCGGCAATAAACTAACCATGAGTAGATCTTATAGAAGCAGAAGCACCCACAAATATCATTAAGAAATATGAAAACAGGGAAGAAAAGTATAAATTTTAACAAAAGCTTTGTACTTAATAGCTAAAAAAAGGTGCAAGTAGATTTTATTGAGTATTTATTCAATAGAAAGGTTTTTTTCACCTCCATCCAAAACTCATGTGCTTATCATATTCATAGATAGTGGAAGTTGCAATCTCATACTAAGAAATAAGAATGTGTTGGGTATCATTACATCATAAAGCCTGGAATCCATAAAGAACTTTAATATTAAAGGGTTTGACAAACTTACTTTGAAAGGGAGAATCCTTGCTCTTGACTTATATGGGCCAAAGATTTTGTGTGCAATTTGACTACTAAGGGATCCCATGAAAGTAATGATAAATGTATGTATCCTATAGATGATTATATCTCATATCAAAATGTCTCTTCGTCTCATTTATGTTTTCTATGTTGCTTGGATTCTGTTTCTGAGCCAAAAAGCTATGAAGAGGCAATATCTAATGATGAGTGGGTAAAGGCAATGCATATTGAGATAAATGCATTAGAGAGTAATAGAACTTGGGATATAGTTTCATTACCTAAAGGTAAAAAGCCTGTTGGTTGTAAATGGGTGTATAAAATAAAGTACAAATCTAATGGTGAAATAGATAAATATAAAGTACGGTTAGTTGCTAAGGGCTATAGCCAAAGAGAAGGGATTGATTACCATAAGACTTTTCCCCGATTGTGAAGATGGTAACAGTGCGTGCAACTTTGAAATTAGTTGTAATAAATATTTGAAATATACATCAAATAGATGTGCATAATGCTGTCTTATAGGGACTTGGATGAAGAAGTTTACATGACTATCCCTTAAGGTTTCGGTAAAAAGAGGGAGAATATGGTTTGTAGGCTTCATAAATCCTTGTATGGACTCAAATAAGCATCTCGCAAATGGAATTGTAAGTTGTCTATGGCTCTTATACAAGGAGGCTCACTCAAAGTAAGTATGACTACTCATTCTTTTCTAAGAGGTATAATAATGACATTGTGCTAGTCTTTGTTTGATGATTTACTTATTACTAGTAGCTCTGAGGATAGAATAAATGAGGTGAAGTAATGTTTTCATAAGAGTTTCAAAATAAAGGGTTTAATGGTCATGAAGTATTTTTTTGGGATTGAAATGGATAGGTCAAGTAAGGGGATTGTAGTCTCCTAAAGGAATTATGTTTTAGATCTCTTAGCAGATTTAGGCATAAGTGATTGTATGGCACTGAATGCCTATGGCACAGAACTTGAAGTTGCATGCTTATGATAAAAAGAGATACAAAAATTTTGAGTTGTTGAGTAATCTGGGGAGATACAGACGGTTGATAGGTAGGTTAATCTATTTGATGGTTATTCGCCCTGGTATATGTTTTGTTGTGCAGGCACTGAGTCATTTATGCAGCAACCCATGAAGGTTCACATGGCAACAACTTTTAATGTTGTGAGATAATTGAAGCAAAGTCCTGGTCTAGGAGTGTTGATAAGTTTCGAAGGTGATATGACTTTGCAATGCTATTGTGATGCGGATTGGGGAGCTTGCGAAATGACCAGGAGGCCTATCACAGGCTATCTTCTTAAGCTTGGAGGCTCGCTTTTTCAGTAGAAAACAAAGAAGCAAAGTTTCTCATTCTTTGGTGGAGGCTGAGTATCATTCTCTTGCTTCTGCAACCTCTGAAGTTGTATGGAAAGAAGGCATAGTGAAAGAATTTGGGCATTCCCAAGCCAAGCCTATTGATGTATATTGTGATAGTCGGGTAGCGATTCATATAGCTACGAATCTGGTGTTCCATGAAAGGACCAAGCATATTGACATTGATTGTCACTTTGTTAATGAGAAGGTACAATCAAAGTTGATCAACTTAAAGCATGTCAAGTCAAAAGAGAAACATGTTGATAATTTAACCAAGGTAACAACTATGGAAACACAATAGAATTCTAGGCAAGTTAGGGTTAGTAAACATTTATAAACCCTAACTTGAGGGGGAGTGTTAGAGTTTATGGGCTTGATTGTATTGGGCCAAAGGCAATTGGGCTGTGTGTATTGTTTAGTGTAGATTTCTTGTTTTTAGGATATGTATATAAGTAGGGTATCATGCTATGACCCAAGTTGTTGGATTCATCTTTGATATTAATTGAATAAAGTAAAGGAGGTGGTCTCTAACTAGCCATTTTTCACACAAGAGTTTCACTATCCAACATGCCCTCCTTCCTTTTTTCTTTCTTCTTCTTGTTTTTTTTGCAACCTAAGAATAGTTTTCTATGTGAATGATTTCTTCCTTGTCCATGAATATCCGTTTGTAACTCCACTCTACACTAAAAAACTCCCTATCAGCCCTATAACAACATGTTCCAATTATGCATATTATTGAATAACACTCCCACAAAATAAGATGTTGATTCACAAGGGTCAAGGCTGGTCGGGTCAGGGAGATTCACCGCTAGGAAAGCATTGGTCAAGGAAAGTGGGAATTGAGGTTGAGAAGCAGGGTGGTGGGAATTGGAGGAGAAGGGTTTGTTGTTGTTGCAGAGGATAGAGATGGTGGTTTTGTTGATGACTTGAGGAGTCTTGTTGGGAACAACCTTTTTTTGGGGTTCTAACACAATACTCAAGCCTACCATAGTTTCTGCCTTTTTATTTTACTGAGGGGGGGGGGGGGGTCTCGCTATAGTTACAGCTATGCAGAAGTAAGAAAGAAAGATTTGACTAAGATGTGCCGAATCGATGCAGGAGAGGAATGTCTCTATTGACTTCCTTCTCCACCATTAAATTAAGTTTTAATTGTTGAGATTTATTCTGTAAAAGGATTATTATAATATTAAATAATAAAAAATAAATAAATTTATACTTTAAAACTTAATGTGAATAGTTTACTATGGTATATTTTTATTATATTTTATGTTGTAGTAATTCCATTTCGGAGATGAGGATTTGTCTAGAACTCAAACTTGGCAGCAAAAACATAAAAACCAAAGGAGGGCAAACCAACATTTATTAACTGTTAGATTGGGGTGGAATTGCTCCATTTTTAATTTTGCTGGGTGCAAAATTGCCTTTAAAAATATTTTGGGGTGTTGGTTGCACCTTAACCCATTTATTAAAATAAAGCTACAATTCAAGTTTGATTGACACCAAATAATTTGAGTAACGAACTGATTAGTCTAGGGGTTTTAACTTTTAAAACTAGAACTTATTTTTGGTCCATTTTAAATTATAAATTAAATAGATATTCAGGGATTTTATGGAAAGTATATACTTGCATGCATGGGACAAAACCATATTATTATTATTTTTCTTTAATTTCAAAAAGTTTAGGTGAGTTGGATATTGGAGACTCATCAATGTTTGGACATGTCTCAAAGCTCAAAGAGCACTATAGATACTTACACGAATAGTAAAGATATTACAATAGGTTTTTTTTTTTTGGTTTCTAAAAAGAAGATAATTGGTGGGTGGGAACAATTGCCATTAAGTAGTTCCACTAATATCATTTATGGTGTTGAGATGGCCAAGTTGGTGTAAGGCCTTAAATTAAGGTTCTGGTCCGAAAGGGCATGGGTTCAAATTCCACTCTCAACAAATTGACATTATTTTTTATATTTATTTTATTTAAAAATTGTATATTTAACTTTTTTTTTTTGCATAGATAAAAGAGAATATAAATCAATTTCAAAAATAGGGGAATGTTTTTACGACGCAATTCATAGTTTTCAGAAGACATTTTTTTGTTGGTGCATTTCATACCAGAAGAGGAAAATTCTAGATCTCTGTAACCAAATAAAATAAAATAAATGTGATTGTGTTTTATATTTAGAATTTATATGATAGTCATAATAAAGTACAATAGATTTTACTTATTTGATTTGAGATAAAGAGAATAGAAATCAATTTTTAAAATAGGGGAATGATTTTACAACGTAATTCATAGTTTCAGGGGATTTTTTTTTCTGGTATATTTTCATGCTAGAAGAGAGAAATTTCATATCTCTGTAACCAAAATAAAATAAATGTCACTGTATTTTATATTTAAAATTTATAATATTAATAATAAAGTCTAATGGATTTTACGATTCTGGTTAACCTGACGACTTTGTTCTTAGCTAGTAAGGGCATATGATATAAACATATATATGTGGCATTCTGCATGATATCCAAGGTGACATCCAACCCGGCACCTAAGTCCAAGGTATCATGCTATGTCACCAAGTCACCCAAAACCAAATCCCGCAAGCGGAAGAAAGCTTAACTGAAAATATTTTCTTTCTTTCTTTCTTTGTTTTTTTTTTTTTTGATATCATGCCATGTCATCAAGTCGCCCATAACCAAGTCATCCAAGTGGAAGAAAGCTTAACTGAAAAGATTTGCTCTTTTTTTTTGGTACAAAAGATGCATAGCAATAAAAGAGACTAATCTAAGTGGGAATTTAATCCCACACACTCATTGTCGAATAGCACGCAGATGTGCTGGATAGTAATCTAAGCTTGAATTTCCATAATTCAGCAGATTCTATAATGATCCTTTTCATTTTCTCTATAATGATCTTTTTCAAACCTAAGTCCCAAACAAGCTTTCGGCCCTTGAAAATAGCCCATTGTTTAGCCTCAAAAGCACTGCACACTCCAAGGGAGTATGAACACCCAGCTACCGAAGAGGCATTGTGATCACGTGTTACACTACCGAGGGAATCCCGAATCAGTACTGGAAAACCTTTCCACTACTGAAAAATCACCAGAACCTCTATAAATTGAAATATTTAATCTATTATAAATTTGCTAACAAATATTAGGTATACACCGTGATTCTAAAAATATGAAATACTTAAAAAAACTGAATAACTTCACATGTATTATATAATTTCCATAGTAGGAGCATGGAGGAAAGCCAACTCTTATTTTTTTTTTAACAATTTGAATAAACAAATTTTATATAGATAATTATATAATCTCTAAATTTTCTCTCATTTTTTTGTGATGATTTCTAATTTTATTTCTATGATTATTATAACTTCCCATATATTTTTTAAATTTCAAATAAAAAACATTAGAGCAGTCATCAAACCATGACGAAAATGATTTTTTAGGCCTTTTTTATTTGAAATTTGAAAAATACATGGGATAGTATAATAACCATAAAGAGAAAAATTGGAGATTATCACTAAAGAAGAGAAAAAGTAGAGATTAATATTAAATAATTATCTATGTAAGATTTGATTATTAGGATTGTTACAAGATTACGCAAGTTAAAAGAAGTTATCATGTTACGAGAAAATTTATTAAGTTATGTATATGAGGATTTAATATTTAAATTTTTAAAATAGATTAAATATTTTGATTTATCCGTCCACGGTCATATTTTTAATTAGTTTTAGATTTTAAAAATGGATAAGAAAGTTATGATGATGTAATTGCATGAAGCGGTCATATCTCAATAAGTTGTGTAACACCCCAAAATTTATATTCACCAAAGTATTGTAAATATTTGAGAAATTCAATAAAATGGTGAATATTCATGAATTTGGAATTTATGAATTTATAAATGTTCAATTTCATGAGAAATTGGGCAAAAAAAAAATGGAATTAATTTGGGTGATTTAAAAAGCCCAATATTAAGGTCCAAAAATGAAGGAATATTAGAGAAAATATTTGGTCCAAAAATAGATGGAAATTGGCCAAAGAAAAATAAGAAAATAAATTGGATTAGAAAGGTAATGGCAAAATCGTAATTTTGCCAAAATAGCACAAAATAAATTATTTTCCAATTAATTGAAGTTAATTTCAATTAATTAAGGAAAATAAAGGTTAAAAATATATTTAGAATATTTTGGTCAATTTAATATGAATTTATGAAAAATTTGAGCAAAAAGTGCAATTTTGACCAAAATTGAGACTATACGTGTATACGTAACCGGAATAAGTTGTGAAGCCAATTGAGACCATAGAGAGGGACTCCTAGGTGTCTCCTACATGTGGCATAAATAAGAAAATATTGATTGGGCTTAATGGGCATGGTTATATGTACATAAGTTCATTTTTGAAATTTTGGAAAATAAAGCAAATAAATAAAATATTGCAAAATATGTGATAAATAAATATATCATCATCCTCTTCAGCCCATTTTCGTGCTGCAATAGGTCTGAACTAGTGAGAGAAATTTGAGAGAGTTTAGAGAGAGAAATAGAAGAAAAATCACAAGGTAAGCCGATTTCTCCGATGATTTCGCTCCTAACGTGTATAACTCCGCTCCTAAACTATTCTTCTATGTTCTTCAAGGTTTGTGGAGCTCAAATTTGGGTGTTCAAGGACCTAGGGTTTCATCCATAGATGGGAAAAACTTGTGGGAGCTTGAGGTAACTTCCAAACCTTCGTATATTAACTATTCTGACTGCTGTGGGCAATTTAATCGGTGAAATTTCGCTGGATTGCCATTGGTTTTAAATTTTGGAAAAGTGTATATCTAAGGGTTATGCTGCCCAATTTTAGTTCAAATGGTTGTTATAACTCAATTATATTGTTAATAAAGTGGTCAGGAGTAGAAAGGAATGTGTTTACGGAGCCGAAATCGTAAAACCCCGATTTTTCCTGGAGAACACCATTATTTCGGCCAGGGATGTTTGAGGGCCTTAGAGTTGACTTTTCAATGATTTTATGGTTCCATTGGATTCAATGGGCGAAAATAGGTGGGGTTACAGTTGGGCACTTTTTCAGAAAAGGCTGAGAAAGCATAATTACGGAAACGCCCCTAAAACCCTAAAAGTAGGGCTGCCAAGGGCAATTTCGTAATTTGACATTGAATTTGATAATTTTGAGTCCGGAAATGGATTCCTTGGATGAAAATACGTCAGGATAGCCCTAGTCAAAATTTTGGGAAAACGTGCCATCGGGCCGGGTACGGCGAGGCCGGGCTGGGGTCCCGGGGGCATTTTTTTAAATTTTCACCATAGGCTAATAGAACCACAAGAAACACTATGGAAGTGTCTAAAATGATACTTGGATAGGTTATGACCTATATCTTGTATATTTGATGTTTTAGGACCGAGTTGGACGCCTTTAGTTGACACGTTTTACGAGGTGGGCCCTTTGAGACAAGAAAGAGGTTAAGGTAGGGACTACTATCTCTCATATACTATGTGACTATTTGTATGATGCGTGTTACTGTATTTTGTGATTTGAACACGTGCTGAAGGCACATTACCTAGCTGTGGTCTAGGACCTAGCTGAGGTACACTAGTCTTGCCTAGCTGTACTCAAGGACTTAGCTGAGGTACATGTAGGGGTTTCAACTGGTTAGTTGGCCCTGAATTTTGTGTACACACACGGATGATATGAGTTTTCATTTTACTTGATACGGTGCATTGCATATTTAATTTTCGCATTTTATATGTTGATTGTATGTTTCACTGAGATTCCTTGGAATCTCACCCCTTTTTCTAATCCAAATGTCTCAGCGGGTGCCAGTGGCTCGAAAGCCAAGGATGCAGAGAAGGGAAACTGACGGGCACATTTCGCAAGACGAATACAGTGGTTGTGTAGTTTGTATGTGAAATAGTTTTGGAACATACTGTACATATTTGTCATTATTATCGACTTCTGCTCTGTTAATGACTGTCTGTAAACAAATACTTATTATTAGTATAACTGTACTTTTTTGTTTGCCTATGGAACTTGTTCATTATTGCCCTGCGCATATCAAAATGGAAACGGGTGTTGACAAGTTGTCAGATATATTTGAAGGTATAACAACAACAACAATAATAAGTAGTTTAATTTATCTAGCACAGTGCCATATGGTATACAAGTGGGATTCAATTTGTCAAACAACCAGCCTACTATTCCTATTCGTGTGCCTCCTTTTTTTCCCTAAAATATAAGTAATACATGTTATACTATTTAATTTAAAGATATGAGTTTCAACTATCTATTTATTCCTTGTTCAAATTTTTTTAAACTATAGGTTTCTAAACTCATTCGTCCTAAAAGATGATGCAAGGTTTGGCTTCCCCCAAAAGTATAAACTTGCTTTGGCCCATATATATATATATATCATGTTTAAATAATTCTAATGCTTAAGAGGGTCATCTATATATCTATATATCTTATAATACTCTTCCACCAAAGCCACAGCTCAAATGGCTTATCCTTGGCTTTAGACTCATTTTACTGTTCATAAGGATATAAGGCTTTAAAATGATTTTATTGGGCTTTGTGTCTTATGGCTCAAACAAATGGTTGTGTGCCATACACTAGGAGACATGATATTTTGCATTTGAATTCAAATCCCCTGCCTTACTTTTCCCTTCGCCTCCATATTTATATTACTTCTCTTCGCCTCCTCCCTCAAATCTCCTCCATATTCGTATCACTTCGCTTTGCCTCAGTCCCTCAATTTCTCCCCACACACTCTCTCTTTTCCATCGATTTCTTCTTCCTCTTCACTATCTCCTTATATTTGACGATGAATCAGTCCTCTTCAACTTCACAATCTCCTTTATCTTTTTCTACTTCTAATTAGTGAATCCATTATACTTTTGTAGGTCACAGAGATGGGAATGGAGCAAAGGGAGGAAGAACTACCGCTGACAAAGAGTAGAAGGATAGCTTTTGGTCTGTTTTCCTTCTGCCAATAAAGAATGAAGACAAAAATATCTCCTTTATCTTCTTCTACTTCTGATTAATGAATCTAATTCCAAGCTTTTGCCCTTTCTCTTGTGTGATGTGTGATGTTTGGCTGTAGGTGGCACTTTATATGTGGGTATTCTGTAGTGTTATCCTTTTTGTTACTCAATTTGCAATTTAACATTCTTTTGAATACCATTTTACCAAGCAATTTTGGTGCTTTGTTTATGCCCCCTTGTAACATTAGCTGTCGTAATTGCTCAGACTGCATCCAAGAGAGATGGAAGGGGAAGATGTAGCTTTAATTGATAGAAAAAGTGAAAATGATGATAACAAACTATGAAAATCTGCTCCGAAAAAATTGGAGAAAGCTAGCGATGACTTAAAACTTAGCCAGGCAAGAGTTAAAAAGGACACTTTGGTTTTTCTTTTTCTTTAGTGATATTGATGGTAGATATTTAGTGAATTTCATATAAGATCAAATGGGTTATTCGTCTACAAAAACATGGCCATAATTATTGTTGCTTATTTTTCATTCACAAGGTTTATGGTTTGAATTAGTGGATATGTAATATACAGTTTGCAGTCCCTTCTGCTTGAACTTCATGAGTATTTTTTTTATCTCAACTTGGTGGCCTACCTGTGGTATTATTGCTTGACATTGGCGTTGAGCCTTTCATCTTGTATTTCCCATGTTTTCTCTCTTCTTGTCATGACTTATTCTATTGCCTTAGAATTGTTACAAATTGTAAGCCCCATTGTTCAAAAAAAGAGAGAAAGAGACTTGATTATTTAAAGTAGTTTAACAATGAAAAAATTCAAAGGGCTGTAAAACGTAACTTGGTAATTTTGTTATTGTGCATGCAAATCCTTACTACTATTTTCTTTGGTTTAAGCATCAAACACCTAGATTTGAGCTCCATAATATTTACAGGGTTTGAATGTAATGACCTAACATGTGTATAAGGGCTTATGAGTCCAAAAGTGAATGTAATTAATGTTAGACAAACACTTTTAGAGAATACAATGTGAATTTTGACCTGAATGACCTGAATTAGCAGTAGGCAAAGCCTAAACCCTGTATTTAAGCTTGATTATGATGTTAAAGCCTAAATTGAGTTAAAATTAAGGGGGAGGGCGCATTGCATGAGATAATGGGGCTATATAATGTGTTAAGTGGTAATTCAGTAGAAATTGCCAATGTCAGGGGCAAACGGGAATAAAGAAATTTATCGGCCAATTAATCGGTAACTGAAAATGGAATTCACTAATAACTAAAGGGTAAGAGGTGTGATGAAATGACTAATGGAATTAGTTAGATTAACTAATTGGTTATATGCATTTTAGAAGAAGCCTTAGGATGTTGACACATGGCAACATGGATACCATTAATTGAAGTCAAAGTTTCAACTCTTTTCTCTTCCCTCTTGCCTTTCAATTCAGTTAAGGGCATGGAGGGAGTAGGAAAAGATGATCATTCATAATCTTATACTCTCTCTCATCAGCTCTCATTTTCGTTCAAGAAGGAGGAGGAAAAAGAAAGAAGAAATCAAGGTAAAGTGAGCTCTATTTCTTGCATTTTGACCATGTAGATGACCTCTAGTGCTAAAATCCTCTTCTTTAATCTTGATCATCTTGATGAGAGCTTTATTGCTATGGTTTTAGATTTTCAAGAGGAGTTGTTTTGTGAACTCAAGAAACCTAGTGGTTGAAGAATCAAAGAACCAATTAGAGAAAGTGAAAGAGGTGAGCAAAGGCAATCTTTAGGCATGTATATTATGATAATTGATTGAGTACTTTGGTTTATGAAAATTACCCTAATTTTCATGTATATTAGGGTTCTAAAGGGTCATGGTGTTTTGATCGTTGAAATGGTGTCTTAAGTGGTGTTTTGGATAATAGAATTGATTTGGAGACTTGAATGTGAAATTGGAAAAGTGTGAGTTTTGTGTTAAATTCTGCCTAAAATAGAAATGGAAAAGGAATGTGAATTTGGTTGTTTTGATGTTTCTATTAGATTTTATGAGAAAAACTGTGTGGGAAGTATTAAATAGGTTTTGAAAGTTTTTGAAAACCTGCTTTATCAATGGACCAAACCGTGTCTTGAAGTTAGGATTTTTAATGAGTTTTGAGTCATCCATTGGCCTCCCGTTTAATTCATAACATGTTTTCGAACCATATTAACAGCTTTTAAGGTAGGGGTTACATTGAAGGCATTTGATAACTCCTTGGAGAATTTAACATCATGAGAATGGAATGCTTTAGAGCTCATGGACTCGGTCTTTTCATCCTTTGCAAAGAGAGTTTTATCTGGGCAGTGCACTTGTAATTCACTTACATGCTCCTAATCAAATTTTATGAATAGCACAAAGGCCATATGAGATGGGATGGAAGATATCTTGCGACCTTTAAGGTCTCAATATTTCCCCTTGTAATAGTAACCAGGCCAATTATAGTTCATTAGGAAGCAATTAATCATTCCCTGCTAATACTTTCAATGTCTTCACCTAATTAATGATGTAATCAGATTTCGTTATGCTACTTGATTATCATTTGAACTTCCTCTATTATTGCAAGAATTCATGTATGGGTATAGGATTTCTTAGCATTCATCGTATTAACAAGATTCTTCTCCATAATTTCAAATATACAACTAAATAATTATTTGTTTTCAAGGCTTTCTATGGTTTTCTAAGATTTTTTATTGAAAGTGGTGCCAAGGGATATGAGGTTTGCTCTGGAGTTACCCATCTTTGAACTGTGCCTTTAAGTAATGTTGCTTTAGAGCCATGATACATTGTGATACTGCTTAACATGATCATATATGCTATGTTTTTATACACTGTATGAGTGATTTGTTACTACAGAGATTCTTTTAAATCTCATTTTTTCTATTGACTAACATTTCAGACAGGGCAAGTGGCTCCAAGGAGAAACGAACCACCAAGAGCGGCTAGGATCTTGTAGAGATGTGTTGTTAGGTTGTTGGTTATCTATTTTGGACTTGGGATTACTGTTTATTTTTTTGAAATGTAGATATTATGTTGATGTTGGTCATGTAATCCCCTAGTTGGAACTTACAACCCTTAGTTCATACATGTATGAAACCTGGGAGTTGCCGGGAATTTGGCTATGCACCCTGATATGTATTAATGTGATCGAACAGTACAGAGTAATTAGATTCGGACGATGAATATGAGACCATGTTGAACGAATTCTAGAAAAGAGATTTGAGAAAAACGTAATCGTCGGTCTCTTATTCCTTTTAATTACACATTTTCGAATCTTAATTACGGTTATCAAGGTAGGGGATTACATTTTTGGTATTAGAGCTGTAGTTCCTGGCAAGGGTAGAGTTTGCTAGGATAGATCTCTTAGTTGGCTTTAGGGATGAAGATCATCTGAGGATAATTGTTCTGTATGCACATGTATGTTCTATTGATATGGATATATATATGTGACTTGTGAATATATGTGCATACTATCTCTGTAATATGAATTGGGTAAGTTGTTTGTAGAATGAAGAAAACTAGAGGACGCCCCAATGTTCCGCGTGTAGACCCAGAGGTGGAAGTAGTCAATGACAATCCACCAGATCCAATGCAAGAGTTGATGGGTCTAATCCGGGATCAAAGAGATATGATTGCTGAGCTAAGAGAAGAGCTCAGAGTAGAGAAAGCAAAGAATAAAGAGGACCTGATTCAGTCCACTCCAGTGGAAACTCAAGAAGAAACTCGTCATGAGGACACTGCTGAAGGGTCAGCATGACCCCTAGAGTCACCACCTCACACTGTTCCAAATCAAGAGTCGCATGGGGTACCGGTAAGAGAGGAAAGGGACCTTCAGTTTTGGGTCACCAGATTTTGTAAACATATGCCTCCGGTGTTCAAAGGGAGGTTTGATCCGCAAGCTGCTGAAGATTGGTTGAATCGCCTTGAGAAAATCTTCGAGGTCCTAGGATGCCCGTCTGAGGTGAAGGCACGCCTGGCTGTCTACAAGTTAAAAGGTGATGCAGATCGCTGGTGGAGGAATATCTCCCTTACTCTACACAGCAGAAATGTGCCGTTGACTTGAGAATCATTCCAGCAAGAATTTAATGAGAAATACTTTCCCAAATCGGTGCGGCTCGAGAAGGAAACAGAATTCCTAAATATCAAACGAGGGGACACGGAGAGCTTTGATGACTACCTATCCCGTTTCATCCGGTTGTCCCGGTATTCCTCCTACCTTCGGTACAAGGATGATGAAGAGTGGAGTTCTGGCATGCTTATTCGGGGGTTGAGACGTGATTTAAAGAAGCGGTTGGTCACTCATATGTTCTCTAAATTCAACAAGGCTGTTGAAGAGTGTAGGATCACAGAAAATAATTTAAGAGAACTATATCCTACTAAAGCTACTGGCCACCGCAGTGAACCCAGTAAGAGTAGTACTTCACAGAAGTGAAAGGGACAGGGATCTTTATCTGGGAGTGGTAAAAAGCCTTACAAGTCTGGGAGCCGTGATCAGCAGAGAACTCCTTTTACACCTTAGATCTGTCCTTATTGTAACCAGTCACATCATGGTAAGACTTGTGAGGGTCGAATAATATGCTTTAATTGTAAACGTGTGGGACATACTACTGTCGAATGTAAAGATCCATGACCAGACCAGAGGCCGAAAACTCAGGGCTGAGTATTCGCTATGACCCACGAGGAGGCCCATAAATCTCCTAAGTTGATATATGGTAAAATTCTTCTTAATGGCTATTTATTGCAAGTTTTGTTTGACTCGGGTGCAAGTCACTCCTTCATTGCCTATGATTGTGTGAAGCGCTTGGGATTGCATGTGCATAAATTACTATTTGATCTGATAGTGTCAACTCCGATGGGTGTTAATGTAACACCCTGCCTTTAATCATGTAATTATAATTCGATATTAAATAATTAAAGTAGATTAGAGACCTTCGGATAACTTAAACTCGTTTCAATCTCCTACTTTGTGGTAGGGTTTTCACAAAAACATTCAAAATCTCTTTCCTGTTCCTGGTCTCCATTTCAAAATTCGAATATAATCACCTGTGCAGTTTATCTACATTCACGTATGACAGAGTGTAAAACCAATTCCCCGGCAACTCCCGGATTCTATACATATATAACCTGAGGTTTAAGTATCCACTAGGGGATTACATCCAAAATCGAATATACTATTCATATTTCAGATTATACAGTAATCCCGAATTGAAAAGAAATAACCAACATTTCCAAAATCAACATACCCCTAAGGGTCCTAAGTGCTCCGGGTCGGCCTCTTCTCCTTTGAGCCACATGCCCTGTCTGAAAGGTTAGTCATAGGAAGGAATGAGATTCGAGAGAATCTCAGTAGTAATAAACCACTCATACAATGTATAAATACCAAGCATGTATATAAATCACAAACAGCAACAGCAGCAGCAATCTCAAAGATACATGGTTTTCACCACAAACGACAGTACTCACGGCTGTATACACAATACGACAGCTCTCGCTGTAATCATAATCACGACAGCTTACGCTGTAATCACAATAACGATAGCTGATGCTGTAAATGACAGCTTGCGCTGTAAATGACAGCTTACGCTGTAAACGACAGATATCACCAGCTGTAACCATAGCAACATCAAAGATTCATCACAGAATAGTGATAACACACACATACAGAGCATTACACACAGTATAAGAGAGAGAGTCACTACCTGATCCTTTCCTGACGTCCTTCAGCGCAGTTGGCTCACGAGGGCGGCAAATATCGAATCCTACAATTCCAAATGCACTATTTAGACACTTCCATAGTGTTACTTAGGGTTATATGAGTCTATAATGAAAATTTACAAAAATACCCCCGGGGACCCGGCCTGGGCCCGCCATACCCGGACCGGTTGCACTTTTCTCGAAATTCTAATCTGGGCTATCCTAACATATTTCCGCCCAAGGAATCCATTTCCGTACTCAGAATTATCAAATTCAATGTCAAATTACGAAATTGCCCTTGGCAGCCCTACTTTTAGGGTTTTAGGGGTGTTTCCGTAATTATGCTTTCTCGGCCTTTTTTGAAAAAGTGCCCAACTGTAACCCCACCTATTTTCGCCCACTGAATCCAATGGAATCATCAAATCATTGAAAATCCAACTCTAAGACCCATTTACAGCCTTGGCCGAAATATACATGTTCTCCGGGAAAAATTGGGGTTTTACTATTTCGGCTCCGCAAACGCGTTCCTTTATACTCCTAACCACTTTATTAACCATTACATTAGGTTACAACTAACATTAAGACCCAATTTGGGCAGCATAACCCCTAGGCCACATCATTTCCAAACTTTAAAACCAATGGCAATCCGGCGAAATTTCACCGATTAAATTGCCCACAGCAGCCAGAATAAGCAATATACGAAAGTTTGGAAGTTACCTCAAGCTCCTTCTAGCTTTTCTCAAGAGTGGCTGAAAACCCTAGCCCCTTGAACACCAAATTTTCTTCTCAAACACCTTAAATAACATAGAAGAGAAGCTTAGGAACAAGGTTATACGCGTTAGGAGCTAGATCGTCGGAGAAATCGGCTTACCTTGAGAGATTTCTCCTCTTTCTCTCACTATATTCAGCTGGAAATGGCGTGAAATGGCTGAAGAAGATGAGCAATTTGATTAATAATCCATGTTGACATCATCGTTTAATGAGATGATGTCATAATTCCCATTTTCGGATTTTCTGGCAGATTTTCTGCCCAAACTTTGAAAAATCATAACTAATTCTAGAAAAATAGAAATGAGGTGATTCAAAATCCAAATGAAAGATATCTAAGTCCTATTCATAGGAAAAATATTGGCCATTACTGAAAATCACCAAAAAATTCCCAGAATTTCAATCTTTGCATACTGTTCCAGAAAATAATTAATTTCGCTGGGCAAACTTCAAAAATCCAAAACTCTTAGGTCACAAATCAAAATGATACAAATTATATATTCATTTTGAAGCTTGACATGTGAACTTTAATACTGGAAAATTTCAGAATTTTTAGACACCATTTACCTATTTAAAACGTCCATACAAATTGGCTGCCCTGTACAGAGTTTCAATGGACAGAGTTTTCAACTTTTGTACGATTGTTCCCAATGGTTCCAATTTCACAATAAACACTCTCCCCACATGAATTTTCACAAGGAAGCCATTGGAATCATTAAAATATCCAAATTCCCATCACATATTCTTCAAAAGTGTTTATTCAACAATAATTACATCCACTTTTGAAGTCATTAGCCCTTAATCACTTTTTGGGATATTACATTTCTCCCCCCGAAAATTAAATTTCGTCCTCGAAATTGCTACACAACTTGAGCCATAAACTCCGGATATCATCTTCGCATATCTTCCTCCGCTTCCCAAGTTGCCTCTCTTTGCGTCATTCCCTTCCAGATCACCTTCACATATGGAATGCTCCTGTATCTGAGCCGTCGCTCTTCTCGGTCAATGACTTGCTCTGGCTCCACTGCATATGTGAAATTGTCTTGAAGCTCAACTTCTTCGTATTCAACAATATGAGATGGATTCGGTTGATACTTCTTTAGTTGGGAAACATGAAACACATCGTGGAGTCTGCTCAAGTTTGGGGGTAGGGCTACTCGTTAAGCAACAGGCCCAATCCTCTCAAGGATTTCAAAAGGACCTATGTACCTTGGGCTCAGCTTCTTTTGCTTGATAGCTCTCCCGATGCCAGTGACTGGTGATACTCTCAGAAATATGTGATCACCAACCTCAAATTCTAGAGGCCTTCTCCTCTTGTCAGCGTAACTTTTCTGTCGACTTTGCGCTGCAAGGAGCCTCTTACGAATGATCCGAATCTCTGCTGAGGTTTGATCAACCAAATCTGGCCCATAAAGCTTCCTTTCGGATAATTCATTCCAGCATAAAGGTGATTGACACCGTCTTCCATACAACGCTTCATACGGAGCCATTTGAATACTCGCATGATAGCTATTGTTATAGGCGAACTCAGCTAGTGGAAGGAAACGATCCCAACTTCCTTTAAAGTCGAGAACACAAGCTCGCAACATATCTTCCAGTGTCTGAATTGTTCTCTCAGATTGTCCATCCGTTTGAGGATGAGAAGCCGTACTGAATCTTAGTTGAGTACCTAAGGCTTCATGCAATGCTTTCCAGAATCTCGAAGTGAATCGGGGATCTCGATCGGAAATGATATTCTTCGTTACACCATGGAGTTTCACAATTTCTCGGATATAAATCTCTGCTAGCTTATCCGGAGAGTAACCAGCATCGATTGGTATGAAGTGGGCTGACTTTGTTAATCGGTCCACAATTACCCATATCGCATCATAGTTTCTGATCCTGGGTAATCCCACAACCAAATCCATGGTCACGCTTTCCCATTTCCATTCCGGAATCTCAGGACTCTGAAGTAAACCAGGCGGTCTCTGGTGCTCGATTTTCACTTTCTGACAAGTGAGACACCTTGCAACATATTTGGTCACGTCACTCTTCAAAACCGGCCACCAATACACCGATTTCAGATTCTGATACATCTTGGTCATACCAGGATGAAGAGTATATCGGCTCTTGTGTGCCTCATCCAGAATCTTCTGCCTCAACTCTGCCTTAAGTGGAACGCAGACTCTTTTCTGGTAACGAACCAATCCATGAGGCGATATGTCGTAGCCTGAAACTTCTCCCTGTTTGATTCGAGTCAGATTGCGCTGTATCCAGTCATCTTGACTCTGAGCTTCTTCAATTTCCACCCTTAGATCACTCTCCTCTTGAGAAACAGTGTAATTGGCACAGATGATCTGATTTGTCAAATTTAAATCACGGAAATCTTCAATCAATTTCCTTTCTTGTATCATCATAGCTGCAACGAGCACAGTCTTTCGGCTAAAAGCATCAGCGACTACATTTGCCTTACCCGGGTGATATTTTATCTCCAGGTCGTAGTCCTTAAGCAATTCCATCCAGCGACGCTGTCTCATATTCAGCTCTTTTTGATCATATAGATATTTAAGACTCTTGTGGTCGCAGTACAGTTCCACAGTCACACCATACAGGTAATGACGCCAAATCTTTAAAGCAAATACAATGGCCGCAAGCTCCAGATCATGAGTGGGATAATTCAATTCATGAGGTCTCAGCTATCGAGAGGCGTAGGCCACCACACGTCCCTGCTGCATAAGGGCACACCCTAATCCCTGCCCACTGGCATCAGAATACACAACGTATGTCAAACTGGGATCGGGTAAAATCAACATAGGTGCCGTCGTCAACCTCTCCTTCAGCTCCACAAAACAGTTTTCACATTTCTCATCCCACACAAACGGCTGATCCTTTCTTGTGAGCTTGGTCATCGGCAACGCAATACGGGAGAAATTTTGGATAAATCTCCGATAATAACCAGCAAGACCCAGAAAACTGCGTATTTCCGCCACAGATTCTGGCCTCTTCCAGTTCAGTACTGCTTCCACTTTGCTGGGATCCACAGAGACCCCTTCTTGCGAGATAACATGGCCTAAGAATTTCACTTCTGATAGCCAAAACTCGCACTTGCTCAATTTAGCATATAATTGCTTCTCGCACAAGATATTCAATACGATTCTCAAATGATGCTCATGCTCATCCTTATTCTTGGAATATATCAAAATGTCATCGATAAACACAACAACAAACTGATCCAGATATAGCCGAAAGATACGGTTCATGTAATCCATGAAAACCGCTGGCGCATTGGTTAGCCCAAATGGCATCACCAAGAACTCATAATGACCATATCGGGTCCTGAAAGCAGTCTTTGGAATATCTTCTGCTTTCACTCGCAGCTGATGATACCCTGACCTTAGATCAATCTTTGAAAACACACATGAACCAGAGAGTTGATCTAAAAGGTCATCAATTCGGGGAAGAGGGTACTTGTTTTTTATAGTAACTTTATTCAGCTCTCTGTAGTCGATACACAAGCGAAGACTCCCATCTTTCTTCTTTACAAACAACACTGGAGCTCCCCAAGGCGACACACTGGGTCTAATAAACCCTTTCTCAAGCAAATCTTCTATTTGTTTCTTTAACTCCGCCATTTCATTTGGGGCCATGCGATATGGGGCCTTGGATATAGAACCAGCTCCAGGTACAATGTCAATTGGGAATTGAACTTCCCTTTCTGGAGGTAATCCGCTCAGATTGTCCGGAAACACCTCAGGGAATTCATTTACCATGGGTATATTATTCAAGGTTTTACCATTTTCCCCTTGCACAGAGAAAAACACTACATACCCCTGGCAACCCTTTCAAAGATACTTTTCAGCTTTGGCTGCCGAAAGAAAATTCATACTAGCATCCACATCTTCAGCCCTCTGAGATACAGGATATACTATCCTCTTTTTTCCACAATCAAGCAATATATTATTTGCCATTAACCAATCAAAACCCAAAATGACTTCTAATTGACTAAGAGGCAAACATATCAAATCTACAATAGATTGATGCCCTTCCACAGTTATGACACAACTCAAACAAGCTTCTGTGGTCAAGGCCTTAATACCCATTGGAGTTGACACTACTAATTCAAATGGCAGTTTGTGCACATGCAATCCCAGGCGCTTCACGCAATCATAGGCAATGAAGGAGTGACTTGCACCCGAGTCAAATAAAACTTGCAACAGATGGCCATGAAGTAGAATTTTACCTTGTATTAGCTTAGGAGATTTGCGGGCCTCCTCATGGGTTATAGTGAATACTCGGCCCTGTGTCCTCGGTCTCTGGTCTGGTTGTGGCTCTTTGCATTCAGCAGAAGTATGCCCCACACGCTTACAATTGAAGCATATTATTTTGCCATCACAAGTTTTGCCTTGATGTGGTTGGTTACACCGACGACAAATCCATGGTCCAGAATATGTTCTTTGCTGGTCACGGCTCCCAGACTGGTAGGGCTTCTTACCACTTCCAGACGAAGATCCTTGCCCCTTTCGCTTTTGTGAGGTAGCACCCTTATTAGGTTCATTGCGGTGGCTAGTAGCTCTGGCAGGATACAAATCTCTCAAGTTGTTCTCTGTAATCCTGCACTGTTCAACCGCCTTGTTGAACTTGGTAAATTGATGAGTAGCTAAGCGCTTCCTCAACTCTCGCCTTTTCACAAAAACATTCAAAATCTCTTTCCTGTTCCTGGTCTCCATTTCAAAATTCGAATATAATCACCTGTGCAGTTTATCTACATTCACGTATGACAGAGTGTAAAACCAATTCCCCGGCAACTCCCGGATTCTATACATATATAACCTGAGGTTTAAGTATCCACTAGGGGATTACATCCAAAATCGAATATACTATTCATATTTCAGATTATATAGTAATCCCAAATTGAAAAGAAATAACCAACATTTCCAAAATCAACATACCCCTAAGGGTCCTAAGTGCTCCGGGTCGGCCTCTTCTCCTTTGAGCCACATGCCCTGTCTGAAAGGTTAGTCATAGGAAGGAATGAGATTCGAGAGAATCTCAGTAGTAATAAACCACTCATACAATGTATAAATACCAAGCATGTATATAAATCACAAACAGCAACAGCAATCTCAGAGATACATGGTTTTCACCACAAACGACAGCACTCACGGCTGTATACACAATACGACAGCTCTCGCTGTAATCATAATCACGACAGCTTACGCTGTAATCACAATAACGACAGCTGATGCTGTAAACGACAGCTTACGCTGTAAACGACAGATATCACCAGCTGTAACCATAGCAACATCAAAGATTCATCACAGAATAGTGATAACACACACATACAGAGCATTACACACAGTATAAGAGAGAGAGTCACTACCTGATCCTTTCCTGACGTCCTTCAGCGCAGTTGGCTCACGAGGGCGGCAAATATCGAATCCTACAATTCCAAATGCACTATTTAGACACTTCCATAGTGTTACTTAGGGTTATATGAGTCTATAATGAAAATTTACAAAAATACCCCCGGGGACCCGGCCTGGGCCCGCCATACCCGGACCGGTTGCACTTTTCTCGAAATTCTAATCTGGGCTATCCTAACATATTTCCGCCCAAGGAATCCATTTCCGTACTCAGAATTATCAAATTCAATGTCAAATTACGAAATTGCCCTTGGCAGCCCTACTTTTAGGGTTTTAGGGGTGTTTCCGTAATTATGCTTTCTCGGCCTTTTTTGAAAAAGTGCCCAACTGTAACCCCACCTATTTTCGCCCACTGAATCCAATGGAATCATCAAATCATTGAAAATCCAACTCTAAGACCCATTTACAGCCTTGGCCGAAATATACATGTTCTCCGGGAAAAATTGGGGTTTTACTATTTCGGCTCCGCAAACGCGTTCCTTTATACTCCTAACCACTTTATTAACCATTACATTAGGTTACAACTAACATTAAGACCCAATTTGGGCAGCATAACCCCTAGGCCACATCATTTCCAAACTTTAAAACCAATGGCAATCCGGCGAAATTTCACCGATTAAATTGCCCACAGCAACCAGAATAAGCAATATACGAAAGTTTGGAAGTTACCTCAAGCTCCTTCTAGCTTTTCTCAAGAGTGGCTGAAAACCCTAGCCCCTTGAACACCAAATTTTCTTCTCAAACACCTTAAATAACATAGAAGAGAAGCTTAGGAACAAGGTTAAACGCGTTAGGAGCTAGATCGTCGGAGAAATCAGCTTACCTTGTGAGATTTCTCCTCTTTCTCTCTCTAAGAGCTCTCAACTTTCTCTCACTATCTTCAGCTGGAAATGGCGTGAAATGGCTGAAGAAGATGAGCAATTTAATTAATAATCCATGCTGACATCATCTTTTAATGAGATGATGTCATAATTCCCATTTTCGGATTTTCTGGCAGATTTTGAAAAATCATAACTAATTCTAGAAAAATTGAAATGAGGTGATTCCAAAGCCAAATGAAAGATATTTAAGTCCTCTTCATAAGAAAAATATTGGCCATTACTGAAAATCACCACAAAATTCCCAGAATTTCAATCTTTACATACTGTTCCAGAAAATAATTAATTTCGCTGGGCAAACTTCAAAAATCCAAAACTCTTAGGTCAAAAATCAAAATGATACAAATTATATATTTAATTTGAAGCTTGACATGTGAAATTTAATACTGGAAAATTTCAGAATTTTTAGACACCATTTGCCTATTTAAAACGTCCATACAAATTGGCTGCCCTGTACAGAGTTTCAATGGACAGAGTTTTCAACTTTTGCACGATTATTCCCAATGGTTCCAATTTCACAATAAACACTCTCCCCACATGAATTTTCACAAGGAAGCCATTGGAATCATTAAAATATCCAAATTCCCATCACACATTCTTCAAAAGTGTTTATTCAACAATAATTACATCCACTTTTGAAGTCATTAGCCCTTAATCACTTTTTGGGATATTACAGTTAAGGCCTTGACTACAGAAGCTTGTCTGAATTGTGTCATAACTGTAGAAGGGCACCAATCTACTGTGGATTTGATTTGTTTGCCACTTTACCAATTGGAAGTCATTTCGGGTTTTGATTGGTTAACGGTGAATAATGTGATGCTTGATTGTGGGAACAGGAGGATAGTATATCCTGCTTCTCAGAGGGTCAAAGTTGTAAATGGAAGTATGAATTTCCTTTCTACAGCTAAAGCTGAAAAATATCTTGAAAAGGGTTGCCAGGGGTATATGGTATTCTTCTCTGTGCAAGGGGAGATTAGTGAAATTGTGAGTAGTATACCCTTGGAAAATGAATTCCCTGAGGTATTTCTGGATGATCTTCGTGGATTACCTCCAGAAAGGGAAGTTCAGTTTCCCATTGACATTGTGCATGGAGCTGGTTCTATATCTAAGGCCCCATACTGTATGGCCCCAAACGAAATGGCGGAGTTAAAGAAACAAATAGAAGACTTGCTGGAGAAAGGGTTTATTAGACCCAGTGTGTCACCTTGGGGAGCTCCAGTGTTGTTTGTGAAAAAGAAAGATGAGAGTCTTCGTCTATGTGTCGATTATAGAGAACTGAATAAGATTACTATCAAGAACAAGTACCCTCTTCCCAGAATCGATGACCTTTTAGATCAACTATCCGGTTTGTGTGTATTCTCAAAAATTGATCTAAGGTCAGGGTATCATCAGCTACGAGTAAAAGCAGAAGATGTTCCAAAGACTGCTTTTTGGACTAGGTATGGTCATTATGAGTTCTTGGTAATGCCATTTGGGTTAACCAATGCACCTGCGGTTTTCATGTATTACATGAACCATATCTTTCGACAATATTTGGATCAATTCGTTGTGGTATTCATTGATGATATTCTGATATACTCTAAGAGTAGAGAAGAGCATGAGCATCATTTGAGAATTGTATTGAATACATTGCATGAGAAGCAGCTCTATGCCAAATTGAGTAAATGCAAGTTTTGGCTATCGGAAGTAAAATTCCTAGGCCATGTTATCTCGCAATAAGGGGTCTCTGTAGATCCTAGTAAAGTGGAAGCAGTATTGGACTAGAAAAGGCCAGAATCTGTGGTAGAGGTACACAGTTTTTTGGGTCTTGCTGGTTACTACCGGAGATTCACGTATTGCTTTGCCAATGACCAAGCTCACAAGGAAGGATCAGCCTTTTGTGTGGGATGAACATTGTGAAAAATGCTTTGTGGAGTTGAAAGAGAGGTTGACTACGGCACCTGTGTTGATTATACCTGATCCCAGCTTGACCTACATTGTGTATAGTGATGCGAGTAAGTAGGGATTAGGGTGTGTCCTTATGCAGCAAGGACGTGTGGTGGCCTACGCCTCTCGACAGCTCAAACCTCATGAGATGAATTATCCTACACATGATCTGGAGCTTGCGGCCATTGTATTTGCCTTAAAAATTTGGAGGCATTATATGTATGGTGTGACGATAGAACTGTACTGCGACCACAAGAGTCTCAAATATTTGTATGATCAGAAAGAATTGAATATGTGACAGCAACGGTGGATGGAGTTGCTTAAGGACTACAACTTAGAAATCAAATATCATCCGGGTAAAGCAAATGTAGTCGCAGATGCTCTTAGTCGAAAGACAATGTTGATGGCAGCAATGATGATTCAATAGGGGACGTTAATAGCAGATTTTCGTGGTTTGAATCTGTCAAATCAGATCCTTTGTGCCAATTATACTATTTCCCAAGAGGAAAGTGACTTGAGAATTGAGATTGAAGAAGCTCATAGGCAAGATGGCTGGATACAGCGTAATCTAGCTCGGATAAAACGGGGAGAAGCTCAGGGCTATGATCTATCGCCTAGTGGATTGGTTCGCTATCAAAAGAGAATCTGTGTTCCACTTAAGGCGGAGTTGAGACAGAAAATTTTGGATGAGGCGCACAAGAGCCGTTATACTCTTCATCCTGGTATGACCAAAATGTACCTTAATCTGAAGTCTATGTATTAGTGGCGGGTTTGAAGAGTGATGTAACGAAATACGTGGCACGGTGTCTTACTTGCCAGAAGGTAAAGATCGAGCACCAGAGACCGCCTGGGTTGCTTCATAGTCCTGAGATTCCGGAATGGAAATGGGAAAGTATAACCATGGATCTGGTTGTGGGATTACCCAGGAACAGGAATTTTGATGCGATCTGGGTAATTGTGGACTGATTTACGAAGTCAGCACACTTCATACCAATCAATGCTGGTTACTCTCCGGATAAACTAGCAGAGATTTATATCCGAGAAATTGTGATACTCCATGGTGTACCAAAGAACATCATTTCTAACCAAGATCCCCGATTCACTTCAAGATTCTGGAGGGCGTTGCATGAGGCCCTGGGTACTCAATTGAGATTTAGCACGGCTTATCATCCTCAAACAGATGGATAGTCAGAAAGGACAATCTAGACGTTGGAAGACATGTTACGGGCCTGTGTTCTAGACTTCAAAGGGAATTGGGATCGCTTTCTTCCACTTGCTGAGTTCGCCTATAACAATAGCTATCATGCGAGCATTCAGATGGCTGCGTATGAAGCGTTGTACGGAAGGAGGTGCCAATCGCCTTTGTGTTGGAATGAGTTATCAGAAAGGAAGCTGTATGGACCGGATCTTGTTGATCAAACCTCAGCAGAGATTCGGATTATTCGTAAGAGGCTTCTTGCAGCGCAAAGTCGACAAAAAAGCTACGCTGACAAGAGGAGACGACCTCTAGAGTTTGAGGTAGGTGATTATATATTTCTGAGAGTATCACCAGTCACTGGCATCGGGAGAGCTATCAAGCGAAAGAAGCTGAGCCTAAGGTACATAGGTCCTTTTGAAATCCTTGAGAGGATTGGGCCTGTTGTTTATTGGGTAGCCCTACCCCTGAACTTGAGCAGGCTCCATGATGTGTTTCATGTTTCCCAATTAAAGAAGTACCAACTGGATCCCTCTCACATCATTAAGTATGAAGAAGTTAAGTTACAAGACAACTTCACATATGCGATAGAGCCAGAATAGATCATTGATAGAGAGTAACAACGGCTCAGACACCAGAACATTCCATTTGTGAAGGTGATCTGGAAGGGAATGACTCAGAGGGAAGAAACTTGGGAAGCGGAAGAGGATATGCGAAGACCTTATCCAGAGTTTATGGCTCAAGTTGTGTGACAAATTTCGAGGATGAAATTTATTTTACGGGGGGAGAAAGGTAATATCCCAAAAAGTGATTAAGGGCTAATGACTTCAAAAGTGGATGTAATTATTGTTGAATAAACACTTTTAGAGAATGTGTGATGGGAATTTGGATATTTTAATGATTCCAATGTCTTCCTTGTGAAAATTCATGTGGGGAAAGTGTTTATTGTGAAATTGGAACCATTGGGAACAATTGTGCAAAAGTTGAAACTCGGTACAGGGTAGCTGATTTCTATGGACATTTTAAATAGGCAAATGGTGTCTAAAAATTATGAAATTTTCCAATCTTAAATTTCACATGTCAAGCTTCAAAATGGACATATAATTTATATCATTTTGATTTTTGAGCTAAGGGTTATGGATTTTTGAAATTTGCCCAGTGAAATTAATTATTTTCTGGGACAGCATACAAAGATTGAAATTATGGGAATTTTTTAATTCCATGAAGAACAATTCTATATTTTTCCTTAAAACTAGACTCAATAAGGGTTCCATAGGCTTTGGAATCACTCCAATTCAATTTTTCTAGAATTAGTTATGACTTTTCAAAGTTTGGGCAGAAATCTGCCAGAATTTCTGAAAAATCCGAAATTGTTGGAAATTAATCAATAATTAAATATCATATAATATATGATATTAAATACCATCAGCCTTCCTTCTCCATCCATTTTCGTGCTATTCCAGACCTGAAACAAGAGAGAGAAGGTGAGAGAGTTTAAAGAGAGAAAGGGGAGAAATCTCACAAGGTAAGCCGATTTCTTTGACGATTTAGCTCCTAACGCGTATAACTCCGACTCTAAGCTACTCCTCTTTATTCTTTAAGGTTTTGAAGAAAATAATTTCATGGTTCAAAGAGGCTAGGGTTCAGCCAAATTTGGAAAAAGCTAGTGGGAGATTGAGGTAACTTCCAAACCTTCGTATATTAACTATTCCGTCTGCTGTGGGCAATTTAATTGGTGAAATTTCGCCGGATTGCCATTGGTTTTAAATTTTGGAAATTGAGTTTCCTAAGGGTTTTGCTTCCCAAATTGGGTCTTAATGTTAGTTGTAACCTAATGTAATGGTTAATAAAGTGGTTAGGAGTAGAAAGGTACGCGTTTACGGAGCCGAAATCGTAAAACCCTGATTTTCCCAGGAGAACTCAGAAATTTCGGCCAGCTCTAGAAATGGGTCTTAGAGTTGGATTTTCAATGATTTGATGGTTCCATTGCATTCAGGAGAAAAAATTAGGTGGGGTTATAGTTGGCCACTTTTTCAGAAAACGCCGAAAAAACATAATTACGAAAACGCGCCTGAAACCCTTGAAGTAGGGCTGTCAAGGGTAAATTTGTAATTTTACATTGAATTTGATAATTCTGAGTCCGGAAATGGATTCGTTGGGTGGAAATATGTTAGGATAGCCAAAATTAGAATTTCGGGAAAAGTGCAACCGGACCGGGTACTGCTAGCCCGGGCCGGGTCCTCGGAAGCATTTTTGTAAATTTTCATTATAGACTCATATAACACCAAGAAAAACTATGGAAGTGTCTAAATGGTGCATTTAGAATTGTAGGATTCGATATTTGCCCTGTTCGTGATCCACCCGCGTTAGAGCACAATCGAAAAGAACAAGGTAGTAACTCTTTCTCTTATACTGTGTGTGAAACATTGTATGTATGTTTGCCATGCATTGAGAATACTTTGTGAATACATTGTGATGCTTTGAGTTCACAGCGCAAGTTGACGCATAGTGATACTTTGTGATACATAGAGATCGCAGTGAAAGCTGACGCATAGAGATTACAGCCATGAGTGCTGTTGTTTGTGGCGAAAGCCATGATACATTGTGATGCTGCTTAACATGATCATATATGCTATGTTTTTATACACTGTATGAGTGATTTGTTACTACAGAGATTCTTTTGAATCTCATTCTTTCCATTGACTAACATTTCAGACAGGGCAAATGGCTCCAAGGAGAAACGAACCACCAGGAGCGGCTAGGATCTTGTAGAGATGTGTTGTTAGGTTGTTGGTTATCTATTTTGGACTTGGGATTACTGTTTATTTTTTTGAAATGTAGATATTACGTTGATGTTGGTCATGTAATCCCCTAGTTGGAACTTATAACCCTTAGTTCATACATGTATGAACCCGGGAGTTGCCAGGAATTTGGCTATGTACTCTGGTATGTATGAATGTGATCGAACTGCACAGAGTAATTAGATTCGGAAGATGAATATGAGACCATGTTGAACAAATTCTAGAAAAGAGATTTGAGAAAAACGTAATTGTCGGTGTCTTATTCATTTTAATTACGCATTTTTGAATCTTAATTACGGTTGTTAAGGTAGGGGATTACAATTATGATATTAAAAGAGGTTTTATGATAATCTATGATAATTTTAGAAGTTTGTGTTTATATCTGTTTGAATTCGTTTCTTGGAGGTAAAGAAATTGCAAAGTGTTTTTTATCAGTCAAACTTGGTTCAAATGTTATGAAATCTTATAGAATTAAATCAGAGATCCTGGGATTTAATTTGATAAGTAGTATAAGCAATTTGGACTAGTGGATTGAAAGTTATGATATTTCAAAGTTTGACCTTGATTCTGGAACGAAATTTGTAACAGTTTGAGTGTGACGAATTTCTGGGAAATGTGTGGCTATAATTGATGATCTGTGATATTTTTCACTAAAAGAGGACTTAAAGAGCTTTTTATAGAACTTAGAACGAAGCAATTTAGAGTTTTATAGAATTAATTATGAATTTTCAAAGTTTGAATAACAAAACTGGCAATTTGGGTTAACCTACGAATTGATGGCAATTGTGTTAAATTGTTATAAGTATTGGACCAAATATAAGAGACATGTCATAAAGGCCTGTGTAGTCCCATTGGATACTCAATTATCATGCTCTAATGATATTTTAAATACCTAGGGCCATGAGGTGACAAAGAAGAAGCATCCTCAATGGTTGGAGTTGTTAGTGCAAGCGTTTCACCCAAGAGGGTGAATTAGAGAATTAGGTGATACCATAAATTTCATTGCGTATAAGAAAATTAACTGAATATTTAAAGCAGTTGAGAGCAAAGAGAAATATCACCGAAGTATACACTGAGAGTTATACTGGTTCAGCCACAACCACTTTGACCAACGTCTAGTCCTCAGAGTGTCTCTGAGAGTTTCACTATATTCTCCAAGATTCAGTGGGTTCTTTGCAACCTCAGTACACAGCAAGTTCCTTCACCTGGACACTTGCTTCCCCTTACATGTTGTAATCAAATCCCCAACTCAAGGTTCCACAACTTTAAGTTGTCTCAATAACAAATATTGAGTTCGTAATGAAAGACTCTCACAAAACAAATATATAATCACTGAAGTACAATAAATGAGTATAAGAAAACAAAGCACTAAGAGTGTGTTGATCAGTGTATGTTCGTGTGTTTTCAGTTCTAGTTTTCTGCTCTTTAAATGCTCCATATATATAGATGATTTGTAGTGTCTGTTGGAAGCAATTCAAACATGTCCATTAGAGTCATGTAGCAACGGTTGACCATTCTTCGAATTTGAAAACTATCCGTTTGCGGTAGGTAGGTAGCGGTAGGTGAGATCTCGGACACTTTATTTGACTTTTCTTTTCTTGCATGATCTCTTCATTGTTTCTCTGCAAATGTTCTTAGGATACTAATGCAATGAAGAGTTAATCATATAGAAAATAATTTAATAAATATTCGATCAAAAACATGATTTCTCGACTTCATTACTGAAGTGGCTACTCGAGTGATCATGTTTGTTACTCGAGTAGTCCCTCGAGTAAACCTATAAATAATATGGCGGTGAGTAATTCAAGATTTTACATAAGATATTACTCGGGTAAGACTTGGAGTGCAATACATCAAAAACGTTAGAAATACCTGATTACTCAAGTGGCTACTCGAGTGATCATGTCTTTTCCTTATAAGTTACTTTGGTGCTTCCTCTAGTAAGCCTATTACTTGAGTGGCTACTCGAGTGGCCATGTTGTTTCCTCAAACCTTACTCGAGTGACCCCTCGAGTAAATTCCAAATAACTTTACAGATTGCTCATTACTCACTCGAGTAACTGCATCAAATTCTTGGCCGAGAGTACTTATTCTTTGTTTCCTTGATTACTCTAGTGATCCCTCGAGTAATGGATCAAATAACTCCGCAGATTACTGGAGTACTCCCTCGAGTCATGCCTTTTTCTCACATGGTTACTCGAGTGGCTACTCGAGTAAATTGTTGCATTTCTTGGCTGAGAGCTACTGGAAGATTTTTGCCTTGGTTACTCGAGTGGCTACTTGAGTAAAGCCTTTTCTCATGTGTTACTCGAGTGGCTACTCGAGTAATGACTCATATAAGTTTGCAGTTACTCGAGTGGCTACTCGAGTAACTTCCTCCAAATTTTGGCAGTGCTTTCAAAAACATTTTCTTTCATCATTACTCGGGTGCCCACTCGAGTAACAGTGTTCCTTACTCGAGTGGTCACTCGAGTAAACATAGACAAAAACTGCCAGTGATGTTTTTCCTTTGATCTTTCTCTCAGTTCTTCTTCATTTCTCTAGTGCCTACTTCAAGTAATGCTTTGCCATTTATTTTCTTTGTTCAAATTCATTTGTCATCATATCCTCTTTTATCATTAGTCCAATATTTGTTATCATCAAAACATATGGGATCTAACATTCTCCCCCTTTTTGATGATGAGAAAACTTGGTGATTTTGAACAACGTTTTTGAAATTGAGTTTTCAAACATATACTTCTCAAATACTTTTCATATGAAATCTTTTGTTCAATTTAAACTTGTAAACTCTTTTGAAATAGCTTATTAAAGATCTTTTCAAAGTTTTTGTTCTTATTTACTTGTTCACCTTGCATACACAATCAAAAACTCATTAGTCCCTTGATGTAATATAATTTCAATAGAATTTAACTTTAATGGCATAAAGAAATAAATTGCATAAAGAAGAATTCAATACATAATCAAACTTAGAATTCAAAATTAAAAACTCAAAAGCGCCCTAAAGCCCTATACACCCAAATCCCAATACATTAACTCAGGATTCATCACAAAATCACTCAAGCTCTTCTCCCCCTTTTTGTCTTCATCATAAAGGTGGAATCAATCATGAGGAGGAGTAGGTGGCTTGGTTGCTGAGATAGGAGTGACAGGAAATGCCAATGATTCATATGAACCATCTGAACTTGAAGGATCTGAAGATGATAGTTCAGGGTCAGGAAGGTTCACTGGTGGCGTCTGAAGATCCTCTGGAGGATTCACCAGAGATCATGGGTAAGGAACCAGAGAAGTAATTTCTACTTCGTCTATAGTAATCGGTGAAGAATCAAGAACCTCCTCAGTGCGTGTAGGTGAGGCAATGGGAGTAGATATGGGCTCTGGATGAACAGGCTGAGGTGGATCATCAGTGGTGATGTGGATTGGCTCGGATGTGTCAGGGTCAGGCATAGAGAACAAGACATTACTGGGTCCAATCTCAGAGGGCCTATGCTCAGTAGGTATAGAGGGTCCAGATTCAGAGATAGGTATGGGCTCAGGAGTAATAGAAGGACTAGGAATAGAGGAGCTATATGCCATAGCATCAAGTCTGACAATAATGGATCTCATAAGCTCACCCTGGGCACGTTGTTCAGCTAGCAACTCTTCATGCCCTTTATCCATCCTCTCCACAAGTTGTCCCATCTTTACATTCATATGGGTTACCAACTCCAGATTGGTATTCACAATATCAATATGAAAACTCTTCAGAATATTCTCTATGAATGTTTGCATTGCGGCACCAAAGAAAGATAGAGCAGATGTGTTGGCTAGAGTAGAAGACTGTGTGTCATCTATTCGACTAGTTGCTGTGTCAGTTTTCTTCTTCTTCTTGGGACTTGCTTATAGAGAAGTCTTCAGAGGAATCTCAATGTTCAATTTTCCAATTTGATTCCTCCCAACTGGTGCTATCCTCTCAATTGGCCTTATATACTCCAAGTACCAAATCTTATTCTGCTTGAGGAACAAGGAAATAAATAAATTCAGGATAAGGCATTTGGAGTAGTAGGTTTTCCTTCATACCTATATCTCTTGATCTCATTGAAGATATATTCTCCCAAGTCCTTTTGTTCTTTAAGGATTAATGAGGCAAATTTTTTGAAGTCACTCTCAATGAAATGAGTAAAGTTATTGGATTTGTTCACCATGGCTCTAGAATAGATATACCATAGGACTCGATGAAAATCACTCATATCACTCGGATTGAAATTGAGGGGTCCCACAATCTCACCAGGTCTTAGGATAGAAAATAACTAGTTTGAATCATAATTGGGATAATCATCATCAGGACGGTTCTCTATTCCTAACCAGGTATTAATTCTAGAAGGTGAGATTAGAATTCTTTGTCCTCTGACCTTAGAAGTCATTTCTTCTTCCACAGACTTCCTAACGGGATCATTTATAGGTTCAAGGTTACAATAAAAATGCCTCATGACTTTGGTGCAAAAATGGGAGTTTAACAGAGAGCCAGGGCATGTAGGAATCAAGATAGGGACTCAGATCGAATTTCAATCCTCTTGAAGAACCTTGTAGCCAATGTAATGCATCTTGCACACATTTCTTCTTGCAAAATGACTTAGGTACTTCTAAGATTCCTCAAGCTTGCTCACATTGAATCCCTTTGGAGGAAATGTGATTTCTTCATCCCTCTCTTCTGGTTGCTTTGAAGATTTCCCTTTCTTTGCTTTCTTAGATTGAAAAGCTTCTTCAAGCATGCCTACCATAACTTTGGTAAGCTTCTCATTAACCTTAGGCTTTTTCAGAGGTTTAGGAGAAAAGGTGGGTGCGTCGGATGAATCAGAAGAAGGAGGAGATGGATCTTTTGTTGTTTTGTCTCTTCCTGAAGGTGAACTCTTCTTGGTTTGAGCTCTTGTGGCAATGGGCTCCTTAATCATAACCCCTTTAACCTTAGGCTTAGGTTATGGTTTGGCTTTAGTTTTAGATTTAGGAGAGATTTTTCTTTTCTTGGTAGGAGGAGAGGAAAGACAATAAGAGGGTTAATATAGTTCAGAGGACTCGAAGGAGTGCTAAGATTAGGAGATTTTATCCTCACCATTGTGATTTGAGAAAATCAATGATTTCTGGAAAAACAGAGACCGAGCGTCGTGAGATTAGGGCAGAAGATTCAGTGCAATCTGAGAGATTTTTGTAAGCATAGATCACTGGGTTTTGACAGTTATAGGAAGAGAAAAAGATTTTGAAAAATTTTTGTGAGAGTACTAGGAGAATCACTCGAGGCGATTTTGTGAGAAATGACCGAGTGTCGACTGAAATAGCCCTAAAGCCTGACATCACTCGAGGTCTTACTCGAGTGATCATCAGCTTCACTAGAGTAGCTACTCGAGTGATCATAGCAGAAATTTTAAAATGCAGTGAATTCAAGAGCGTACCTAACATGAATAATATTGTAATTACCTATGTATATTCCCTCGATCATTTGATGGCTCTTTAGGACAAATTTGAGTTGAAACTCAGTAAATTTGAGATCTGCACCCAGGTTCACTCGAGGCCTTACTCGAGTAAAGTTGAAGTTCACTCGAGGCCTCCCTTGGGTAATCTGTCTCTTCACCTTTTGACTGTTCATTTCCAACCGTTATGTCGTTTCATTTGAAATTAATGTTTCACTGGCACACTTCCAAGTTCATTACTCGAGTGGCTACTTGAGTAATGCCTCCATTACTTCAAGGTGTCACTCCAGTAATGTTATCCTCTGTTAACCTCTGCTTTTCATACTCCAAAATAGAATATCATGATCATGTAAAACAAATTGCTAGAAACTCTGATGCTTAAGTTAGTAATCATCAAAACATCAATAAATAATATTATCTAACATTTTGTAAACACTAAATAACTTACAATTCATTGGGATTTACCATTCCCAATTCTGGTCTAATATACAAAAATTGATCTTTTGTAAGAGGTTTTGTGAAGATATCAGCTAGTTGAAGATGAGTTAGAATGAATATCACTTTGACATCTTTCTTTTGGACATGATCTCTGATGAAGTGATATCTAACATCAATATGCTTGGTTCTGGAATATTGAACAGGATTCTTTGCCAAGCTTATCGTGCTAGTATTGTCACAGTATATTGGTGTTTCTTTCAAATAAATACCAAGATCCTGGAGTTATTGCTTTAGACATATTACTTGTGCACAACAACTTGATACTGCAATATACTCAACTTCCATTGATGAAAGAGACACTGTAGTTTATTTCTTGCTAAACCATGACACAAGTGAGCCTCCAAGAAATTGGCCTTGTCTACTCGTACTCTTTCTGTCCGTCTTGTATCCTCCATGATCAGAGTCTGAGTATGCAACTAGATATTTACTTCTTCCTTTGGGATACCTGAGACCCAATTCTGCCGTGTCAGCAAGATATTGGAAGATACGTTTGACAGTTTCAGCATGTGACTCTTTTGGTGCTGATTGATATCTTGCACACATGCCCACACTAAATTGAATATCAGGCCTACTTGCAGTGAGATAGAGTAATGATCCAATTATTCTTCTATATTTTGTGATGTTGTAATCTTTTTCCTTGACATCCGCATCAAGCAATGTAGTTAAGCTCATGGGTGTGTCCGTTTCATTTGCTTCATCCAATCCATACTTCTTCAATAGCTCTTTCAAATATTTCATTTGAGATATGAAAATTCCATTCTTTCTTTGTTTGATTTATAAACTGAGAAAGAAATTCAATTCTCCCATTATTGATATCTCAAACTCCCCCTGTATTATCTCAGAAAATTCTTTACACATAGTTTTATTAGTAGTACCGAAAACTATATCATCAATATATATTTGCACAATTAATATATCATTATGTTTTTGTTTTGTAAAAAGTGTTGTATCAACTTTTCCTCGTACAAAACCTTGATCAATAAGAAATTTACTGAGCCTTTCGTACTATGCTCTAAGAGCTTGTTTTAAACTATACAAAGCCTTTTTGAGTTTGAAAACATAGTTAGGTTTGGTTACATCTTCGAAACCTGGAGGTTGGTCTACATATATTTCTTCCATGATATAGCCATTTATAAATGCACTCTTTACATCTATTTGATAGAGTTTGAATCCTTTGATGCATGCAAAGGCTAAGATACTCGTATAGCTTCCAATCAAGCTACTGGAGCATTCGTTTCCTCATAATCAATTCCTTCTTCTTGATTATAGCCTTTAGCCACTAATCTTGCCTTGTTTCTGACAATAATTGTGGATTCATCAAATTTGTTCTTGAATACCCATTTACTACCAATGATCGGATGATCCTTAGGTCGGGGTACCAAATCCCAAACTTGATTTCCTTCAAATTGGTTTAGTTCTTCTTGCATTGCTATAACCCAATCATTGTCTGATAGGGCTTTGTCAATGTTAGAAGGTTCAATCTTAGAAATGAATACAGAAAAACTCACTTCATTGAAAATTCTATTTCTAGTTTTGACTGCTTCATTCACATCTCCTATGACTTGATCTAGGGGATGACTCCTATTGTATTTCCAGGCTTTAGGTTGTCCTAGTGACTGATCTTCTTCCTTGGTTTGATCAACTTCTGGAATAAGAGATTTAGAAATAGATTGACCATTTTCTTAATTTAAAATAACTTCCTGCTCATCATCAATAGTTTTATCAGAGGATTCAAATTCATCAAATACAACGTGAATTGATTCTTCAACAACATATGTTCGTTTATTGAAAATTCTGTATGCATTACTTCGGTTAGAATATCCTAGGAAAATTCCTCCATCTGTTCTAGAATCAAACTTTCCTAAGTTATCTTTACCATTATTCTGAATGAAACACTTACAACCGAAGATATGTATATGAGCAAGATTTGGCTTCCTTCCTTTGTATAGCTTGTATGGTGTCTTTCCAAGTTTTGTTCTAATATAGGCTTTATTTGAAATATAGCATGCTGTGCTCATTGCATCGACCTAGAAAACTTGAGATATGTTCTTTTCATTTAGCATTGCTCTAGCCATTTCAGTGAGCACTCTATTCTTATGTTCCATGACTTTGTTTTGTTGTGGTGTCCTTAGAGCAGAGAAATTGTGATAAATGTCATTAGTGTCACAATATTAATCAAAGACTTGATTTTCAATTTCTCCACCGTGATCTGTCCTGAAACCTACAATGGATATACCTTTCTCATTTTGCACTTTCTTGGCAAAAACAATGAATTCTGTAAAGGTTCATCCTTTGATGACAAAAAAATAGTCCATGTAAATCTAGAGAAATCATCAATACTGACCAATGAATATAAGTTGCCACCTAGGCTTTTAACTCTTGCTGGACCAACTAAATCCATATGTATCAATTGAAGTGGTCGATTTGTTGTAATCTCATTTTTCAATTTGAAAGATGATTTAGTTTGTTTACCTTTTTGAAATGCGTCACAAATCAAATCATTTTTAAAACTTACTTTGGGTAATCCAAGAACTAAATCCTTTTTGAGTAGTTTACCTAGTTGGTGCATGTTGACATGAGCTAGTCTCTTATGCCATAACCAACTTTTATCGGCATTACTCAGAAAACAATTTTCAGAGTTATTTTTATTTATATCAAGTGTATAGCAGCTACCTTCCCTTTTTTATTTGAGCTTTGCTTTGATATTTTTCTTTTCGAGTTGTAAGTCTTTCTTGTTGACAATTAGACCTTCCTCTGAATCAAATATTATCCAGTTGTCTTTATCTGCACTTTGACTTACACTCAGCAAATTATGACATAAGCTTTCAACGTAATATACATCTTTGACTTGTATTCCTTTGTCATTTTTGATTTCACCAATTCCTGCTATTTTTTCGGATTGATTTCCTCCAAATTTTACCTTTCCACCTTCCTTAGGTTGCAATGTGGTAAAACTTTTGAAATCCCGGTCATATGTCTAGAGCATCCACTGTCTATGTACCACTTGTTGTTTTTGGATGCTTTAAGACATATCTGCAATTAAATATGATTAAGTCTTAGGTACCCACATCTTTTTGGGTCCTTTTGGGTTAGTACAAAATTTTTTCAGAATATATGAACCTTTAGGTACCTATTTGAAGGTTCCTATATTTCCTTTCTTCCTATGAATACATGATAAAGTATAATGGCCTTTTCTATTACAATAATTACAATGTGCAAAAGGATTTGATGTATGCACAAAATGCTAAAAATAATTCAAGTATGATTTACCTCCAGCTTTCTTTCTTCCTTTCCTTCTGTCTGATTTTGGATCATATCCAACTCCAGATCGATCATTCACAAATCGTTGAGCTTTTAAAATTATGTTTAGTATTTCACTTCCTTTAGTGAATTTTCAAGAGATTTAGTAAGATAAGTGCTTTTCTTTTTCAAAGAAGTACAGTTTTCACAATTCTTTTCAAAGTTTTCTTTAAGTTCTACTTCAAGAGCTTTATTTTTCTTTTTGAAAACAACTAGTTCTTTAACTACTTTGATGAATTTAGAATGTAAAGCATTATATTCGAAAAGTAATTCATCATAGGAAGGATCAAAATCAGTTACATCTTCTTCTGTTTCCTCTTGAGCAACTAGACATATATTGGCTACTTCCTCTTCATTGCTTTCTTTGTCAGAAGAACTATCTCCCCATATGGCAGATACAAAGGCTTTCTTCTTGTTGTCGAATTTGCCTTTTCTCTTTTCTTTATTCTTCTGAATCAGTTCTTGATATTTTGATTTGAAATGTCCTGGCTTTCCATAGTCATAGCAGATGATTTGTTCTTTATTGCTTGTTCCTCCTTTCTGAAAGTTTTTGAATCCTTGGACTTTCTTTTATTCCTGAAGTTCCTTCATGAGCTATTTCCAAGGCTTCCCATATTTATTTAGCTGTTGGGAGTGTGCAGATTTTGAAGTACTCATTTTGACTCAAGGCACTTTGAATCATTAGAATTGCTTTGTTGTTGAGTGTAATAAGTTTCTTGTCATTCTCATCATATTCTGTTGGTTTCTTGGGAACTCTGTGAATCTACAATCTTTTTGGGTTTGTAGTTTCCACTCTCGATCACATCCTATAGCCCATATTCAGTAGCCCTTATAAAGACTCTGAACTTTGCTTTCCATAATGAGAAGTGTTCGCCATTGAAACCTGGAGGTCTTGTGATAGAAACTCTGTCAGGAAGAATACCTTCACCTATACTTGCTATTAGATCCTTCTTAGGCTGTTAAATCTTAACAAGAAGACCTATGCCCTGATACCAAATGTTTGTACTAGCGTTTCACCCAAGAGGGGGGTGAATTGGGTGATACCATAAATTTTGTTGAGTAAGAAAATTAACTGAATATTTAAAGCAGTTGAGAGCAAAGAGAAATATCACAAAAGTGTACACTGGGAGTTATACTGGTTTGGCCACAACCACTTTGACCTACGTCTAGTCCTCAGAGCATCTCTGAGAGTTTCACTATATTCTCCAAGATTCAGTGGGATCTTAGCATCTTAGTACACAGCAAGTTCCTTTACCTGGACACTCACTCCCCCTTACACGTTGTAATCAAATCCCCAACTCAAGGTTCCACAACCTCAAGTTGTCTCAATAACAAATATTGAGTTTGTAATGAAAAACTCTCTCATAGAACAAATATATAATCACTAAAGTATAATGAATGAGTATAAGAAAACAAAGCACTAAGAGTGTGTTGATCAATGTATGTTCGTGTGTTTTCAGTTCTTGTTTTCTGCTCTTTGAATGCTTCATATATATAGATGATTTGTAGTGTCTGTTGGAAGCAATTCAAACATGTCCATTAGAGTCGCGTAGGAATGGTTGACCATTCTTTAGATTTGAAAACTATCTGTTTGCGGTAGGTAGGTAGCGGTAGGTGAGATCTCGGACACTTTATTTGACTTTGCTTTTCTTGCATGATCTCTTCATTGTTTCTCTGCAAATGTTCTTAGGATACTAATGCAATGAAGAGTTAATCATATAGAAAATAATTTAATAAATATTCGATCAAAAACATGATTTCTGGACTTTATTACTCAAGTGGCTACTCGAGTGATCATGTTTATTACTCGAGTAGTCCCTCGAGTCAACCTATCAAAATATGGTGGTGAGTAATTCAAGATTTTACGTAAGATATTACTCGGGTAAGACATGGAGTGTAATACATCACAAACCTTGGAAATACCTGATTACTCGAGTGGCCATGCCTTTTCCTCACAAGTTAATCTGGTGCTTCCTCCAGTAAGCCTATTATTAGAGTGGCTACTTGAGTGGCCATGTTATTTCCTCAAACCTTACTTGAGTGACCCTTCGAGTTAATTCCAAATAACTTTACAGATTACTCAATTACTCACTCGAGTAATTGCATAAAATTCTTTGCCGAGAGTACTTGTTCTTTGTTTCCCTGATTACTTGAGTGATCCCTCAAGTATTAGATCAAATAACTCCGCAGATTACTGGAGTACTCCCTCGAGTCATGCCTTTTTCTCACATGGTTACTCGAGTGGCTACTCGAGTAAATTGTTGCATTTCTTGGCTGAGAGCTACTGGAAGATTTTTGCCTTGGTTACTCGAGTGGCTACTTGAGTAAAGCCTTTTCTCATGTGTTACTCGAGTGGCTACTCGAGTAATGACTCATATAAGTTTGCAGATTACTCGAGTAACTTCCTCCAAATTTTGGCAGTTCTTTCGAAAACATTTTCTTTCATCATTACTCGGGTGCCCACTCGAGTAACAGTGTTCCTTACTCGAGTGGTCACTCGAGTAAACACAAACAAAAACTGCCAGCGATATTTTTCCTTTGATCTTTCTCTCAGTTCTTCTTCATTACTTTAGTGCTTACTTCAAGTAATGCTTTTCTATTTATTTACTTTGTTCAAATTCATTTGTCATCATATCCTCTTTTATCATTAGTCCAATATTTGTTATCATCAAAACATATGGGATCTAACAGGATTAAAGGTACAAGAGGAGGACTCAGGGCAAGAGCTGGTGAACTTACTTAACTTGCATGTATCTGATGTGTTTGTTGTGTATTGATTTGTAGTATTGGTTTGCTTAATTATGTGAAGCATTTATGAATGAATGAAGCTTTGTTTCTATTATACTATGGCCATGGATATGTTGCATGAAATATTAAGTATGCATAAATGTCATTATGAGAACATGAGCCTAGTAAGGCAAGCATATCATGCACTAGCATTTATCTTGCATGCATTGTTAGTAATTGTTTGCTAATGAGATTCCCCCGAATCTCACCCTGCCCAACCAACCATTTGGATAGGTGAAAGGAGAGAAGCGAATTGCATGAGAGGAATGCAGTGTTGGAATGAAGACGGGGAGATGTCTGAATTTTATTAAACGGGTTTAGACACCCTAATAGCCTTGTATTGCTACATTATTTGTAATTATTATGTACAATCCCTTAGGAAATTCCTATAATGTAATCAACCACATATTATCAGTATATTTATGCTATTCCTATGTGCCCACCGAACTGCGCATTCCTGGAGGTGGAGAAATTTATGCTATTCCTGTGTGCCCACTGAACTGCGTATTCTTGGAGGTAGAGAAATTGCAATGTGTTTTTGATCAATCAAACTCTATTCAAATGCTATGAAATTTTATAGGATTAAATTATACATCCTGGGCTTTAATTTGATAGGTAATATAAGCCATTTGGACTAGTGGATTGAAAGTTATGATTTTTCAAATTTTGACGTTGATTCTGGAATGAAATCTGTAACAGTCCGAGTTTGATGAATTTCTGGGAAATGTGTGGCTGTAATTGATTCTCCATGATATTTTTCACTAGAAGAGGACTTAAGGAGATTTTTATAGAACCTAGAAATAAGCCATTTGAATTTTTATAGAATTAATTATGAATTCCAAAGTTTGGTTAACAAAACTGGTAGATTGGGTTAACCTACGAATTTATGGCAGTTGTGTTATATTGTCATAAGTATTGGGACAAATATAATAGACATGTCATAAAGGCCCATGTAGACCTATTTTTTACTCAATTATCATAGCTCTAATGATATGATTAAATATCTAGAGTAATGGGGTGACAAAGAATAAGCATCTTCAATGGTTGGAGTAAAGGTACAAGAGGAGGACTCAGGACAAGAGCTGGTGAACTTACTTAACTTGCATGTACTTGATGTGTTTGCTGTGTATTGATTTGCAGTATTACTTTACTTGATTATGTGAAGCATGTATGAATGAATGAAGCTCTGTTTTTGTTTATACAGTGACCATAGATATGTTGCATGAAACATTGAGTAAGCAGAAATGTCATTATGTGAATATGAGCCTATGGAAGGCAAGCATATCATGCACTAGCATTCATCTTGCATACATTGTAAGTAATTCTTTGCTAGTTAGATTCCCCCGAATCTCACCCTTCCCAATCAACCATTTAGATAAGTGAAAGTAGAGAAACGAACTGCAAGAAAGGAATGCATTGTTGGACTAAAGGCGAGAAGATGTTTGAGTTTTATTAAATGGGTTTAGACACCCTAGTAGCCATGTACAACTACATTATTTCTAATTGTTATGTATAATCCCTATAGGGAATTCCTATAATGTAATTAAGCACATATTATTAGTACATTCATGCTATTCCTGTATGCCCACTGAATTGTGCATTGCTCGTCTAGTTAATATCAAAATAAGTAAGGGTGGTGACACATAATATAGCTTTTAGATATAATAATATCTAACAGGGCTTTTGTAAAACAAAATAAAGCGTACATTTTAAAAATAACGCCCACTTTTGAGATCGGGTATGAAATTTCCTAGCCTAAAGAGTTGGCATTTTTTATTATAAATTGAAACTTTTTAACACCTTTCATCTAACTAACCAATATGAAAATGTAACTTTTAGGGTATGAAATTACCTGGTCTAAATAATGCAGTAATCGTGAGTAAGCACTGATAAAGGTACTTTATTAATGTAGCCTTAATAAAGTAAGCAATCATGACACAACTTTTGTGTTGGCTCCACAAAAGTGTGAAAGTGTCCTGTCATCATGACAAAGTACAAGATAACTTTTATGTTGGCATGCTAAGAAGATGACAAGTTTCCTTAATGATGACACTTGTTTTTTGCCTTTTGAGGTGGCACTCCCTAAAGGTGCAACCTAGCCTCTGATCTGGGGAATCCTCTAGTCTTTAACCCGATCAAGTACTTGACCTCTCTGAATCATATGATTGATTTGTGTACATACTTGTATTCTGCATATAATATGAGTGATCTATGTACTTCTGGGATTCTCTTAAATCTCACCCTTTCCAACCAATGATCTAGAAAGGCATCCAGCTCTAAGGGCAAATAGGTAATATGGGCGGGTACAGAGAAGACTGATTACTTAGAGAGCCTTTGGTAATTTTTATTTTAGATGACTATAATATTTGTGAATATAGCTACAGCAGTACCAATAATAGTAGCACTAACAGCACCAGTTGTAATTAGTATGTTAACATATCAACAAACGTGTTAGTATCCTAAAGTGTATGTGAATTAGAATTGAGCAACCAAGTGCTAAAACCCCATAGGTTAACCACCATTATGTAGGTTATTGCCAAAGAACGCTCTACATTTTTAATAAAAGGTTTTGAAACTGATGAGTAGTATTGAACTTGCAAACCAGTTTGAGACCATACTTAATGTATTTTCAAAAGCTTTTTTAAAACCCACTCCAATATAGGTTTGAACCCTGTATTGAAGTCGAGACTCTAATAAACCACATCATAATAAAGTTTCACGTTTAAAAAACATTACATGATCAGAACTCATCCAAATATTTTATAAATTATGGTGTTACATTTATTGGTATCAGAGCGGTTGATCTTAGCAAAAGCTAATATACTCTATGTTAGATCTTATATGTTTTGATGATAACAAAGATTGGAATGATTTTAGAAATGATTTGATAATAAACAAAAGAGTTTTGAACAAAGGAATAAAGCTTTTTGTGGCATATAAAGTCATTACTCGAGCAATAAAAAAGGAAGAATAGCATCTGTGAAAGATCTATGTCTTTGGCACATTTCATAAGGGATTACTTAAGTGATAACTCGAGTGACCAGTTGAGTGATTTGTGCTAAAATGTCCAAAAACACACTTCCAAATTCTAGAAGATATCACTCGAGTGATCACTCTAGTGATGAGCAAGGATCACTCGAGTGACTACTTGAGTGATAAGGTAAGAAATAAAGTCTGTGACTCTGCAAACATTGGAAGGGATCACTCGAGTGACGTCCCTGAACAACTCGAGTGACGACGCGGGTAATAGAGTTAGAATCATTGCTTCTATTATCTGCCAAGTTCTGGAAGAGATCAATTGAGTGATCACTCGAGTGGTGACCATGGATCCCTCCAGTGATCACTCGAGTAATGAAATCTAGATTGCATGATAATCATCTATTATTTATTGATTTGTTAGCTATATAATTAACTCTTTATTGTATTAGTATAATAAGTATATTTTCTGGGAAATAATGAAGAGATCATGCTAAAGAAAGAGAAGCCGAATGTAATGACCGTAATGCTAACATATTACAACGGTTATTTTTTAAATGTAAAGAACAATCAAAAGAAGTTATGTAACTATAATGGACATGTTGAAATGCTACCAATGACTATCTTAACTCAGCTATAATATGGGAACATTCAACGAAGAACAAAGACACTTACAACACATGAACATACATTGATCAATACATTTTGTGTTCTGTTTCTCATATTCATTCTTTGTACTTCAGTGATTTTATATCCACTCTTTAAGAGAGATTTTGATTACAAACTAAATATCTGTTATTGAGAAAACTTAAGCTTGTGGAACCTTGAGTTTGGGATTGGTTCACATCGTGTAAGGGGGAGCAAGTGTCCAGTGATGGAACTTGTTGTGTACTGAGGTGCCAAAAACCCACTAAATTTTGGAAGATATAGTGAAACTCTTAGAGGAACTCTTAGGACTGGACATAAGCCAAAGTGATTGTGGCTAAACTAGTATAACTTCTAGTATACACTTCGGTGATATCTCTTTAGCTCTCAACTACGTTTTAAATTTTATCAAGTTTTTTATTTACGGTTTGATTATTGTGTGATCACCTAATTCACCGCCCCCTCTTAGGTGAAACGCTTGTACTAATATTTGGTATCAGAGCGTAGGTCTTCTTATTCAGGTATAACAACCTAAAAAGGATCCAATGACAAGCATGGGTGAAGGAATACTTTGTGACGGAGCTTCTATTACCAGACCGCTAGGTTTCAATGGCGAACACTTCTCTTTCTGGAAAGTGAAGTTCAAAGTATTCGTAATGGCTATTGAATACAGACTGTGGGAGGTGATTAAAAATGGGAACTATGAACCTGTAAATATTGTAGAATCATAAAAAGTTCTCTAAACAAAAGCAGAATAAGATGAGAACGACAAGAAACTCATCACTCTCAACAGTAAGGCAATCCTGATGATTCAAAGTGCTTTAATTCAAAAAAAGTGCTTTAGGATTTGTACACTGCTAACAGCTAAGGAAATGTGGCAAGCCTTAGAAATAACTCATGAAGGAACTTCAGGAATAAAAGAAAATTGGATCAACACAGGTTATTGAATTTGATATACTTTGAATGAAATCAGGTGAGTCAATAGCTGAATTTGAATTTAGATATACTCAACTTATTAATCAACTTCCAGTACTTAGGAAATTCTACCATTAGAATACCTAAGTAAGGAAAATACTGAATATTCTCTCTGAAGAATGGGTGGCCAAAATCACAGCGATAAAAATCAATGCAATCAATTGCTTCTCTATTCGAAAGTCTCTCTGAATATGAAAGTAAGATAAAGTTCAAATGAGAACTTGAAGAGATCGATGACAAGAAAAAGAAAGGCCTAGCACTAAATGTAAAGGAAGAAACTCAAGAAGATTATGAAAATTTCAATGATGAAGAAATGGGCCTAATAATAAAATGCTTCAAGAAGTTTTACAAAAAGGAGGAACAAGCAACATAAGAGAAAATAAGGAGCACATCATTTGCTATGAATGTAGAAGGCCAGGACACATCAAGTTAGAATATCCAGAGCTGATTCTAAAGAACAAAGAAATGAGAAAAGGCAAGAGCTTTAACAAAAAGAAAGCGTTTGTATCTGCTATATGGGGAGACAACTCCTTTGTTGAAGATAGCGATGAACAAGAAGTTGCCAATATTTGTCTGGTTGCTTAAGAGGAAATGGAAGAGGATGAGGTAACTGATTCTGATCCTACCTATGATGAATTACTTTTCGAATATAATGCTTTACAATATGAATTTATCAAAGTAGCTAAAGAATTAGTTTCTTTCAAAAAGAAGAACAAAAATCTTGAAGAAAAGCTCAAAGAAGTTTAAGAAAAAGATTATGAAAATTGTCCTTCTTTGAAAAAGAAAAACACTAATCTCACTAGAACTATTGAAAAATTCACTAAAAGTAGTGAGATGTTAAATGTAATTCTAAAATCTCAATGTTTTGTAAATGATCAATCTGGTATTAGATACGATCCAAAATCAGATAAAGGAAAGGAAGAAAGAAAATAGGTGGCAAATCATACTTGAATTATTTCTAGCATTATGTATATATATTGAATTCTTTTGCACATTGTAGTTACTGCAATAGAAAAGGTTACTACACTTCATCATGCATTCATAAAAAGAAAGGAAAAATAGGAACCTATAAGTGGGTTCCTAAAGGATCATAAGTTCAGAAGATGTTTTATATTAAACCAAAAGGACCTATAAGATATGGGAACCTAAGACTTAATTGTCTCTAATTGCATATATGTCTCAAACCATCTAGAGGCACCAAATGGTATAAAGATAGTGGATGCTCTGAACATATGACCGGTGATTCTGAAAGTTTTACCATGTTACAACCTAAGGAAGGTAAAAGGTAAAATTTGGAGGAAATCAATTTAGAAAGATAGCAAGATTTAGTGAAATAAAAAATAATAAAGGTATACAAGTTTAAGATGTATATTACGTTAAAGGCTTATGCCACAATCTGTTGAGTATGAGTCAAAGTATAGATAAAGACAATTGGGTGATATTTGACTCAGACGAATGTCTAATTGTCAGCAAGAAAGATTACAATTGGAAAAGAAAAATCTTAAAGTAAAGCTTAGAGAAAAAAGGGAAGGTAACTACTATACTCTTGATATAAGTAAAAATGTTTTTGAGAATTGCTTTCTAAGTAACGCCGATGAAAGTTAGTTATGGTATAAGAGATTAGCTCATGTCAATATGCACCAACTAGGTAAGTTACTCAAAAAGGATTTAGTAATTAGTTTACCCAAAGTGAATTTCAAAAATGATTTGATTTGTGATACGTGTCAGAAGTGTAAACAAACAAAATCATCTTTTAAACTGAAAAAATGAAATCTAGACAAATAGACCACTTCGACTGATTCATATAGATTAGTTAGACCAGCAAGAGTTAAAAGTCTTGGGGCAATTCATATTCATTGGTCATTGTGATGATTTTTCCATATTTACATGGACTATTTTCTTATCATTGAAGGATGAAACTTTTAGTGAATTTATTGTTTTTGCTTAAAAAGTGCAAAATGAGAAAGTTTTGTCTATTGCAGGTATCAAGACAAATCATGATGGAGAATTCGAAAATCATGCCTTTGGAGAATACTGTGATACCAACAATATTGATAACAATTTCTTTGCACCAAGGACACCTTAACAAAATGGAGTCGTAGAGAGGGAAAATAGAGTACTTATAGAAATGGCCAGGGCCATGTTGAATAAAAAGAACGTGTTACAAGTTTTCTGGGCCGATACAATGAGCACAACATGCTATATTTCAAATAGAGCCTACATCAGAACAAAACTTGGAGAGACACCATACAAACTATATAAAGGAAGGAAGTCGAATCTTGCTTATTTACACATCTTCGGTTGTAAGTGTTTTATTCATAATAACGGTAAGGATAACCTAGGAAAGTGTGATTCTAAAACTAATAAAGGAATATTTCTAGGCTATTCTTACCGAAGCAAAGTATACAGAGTTTTCAATAAACAAACATGTGTAGTTGAAGAATCAATTTAAGTTGTATTCGATGAATTTGAATCCTCTGACAAAAGTATTGATGATGAGCAAGAAATAGTATTAAATCAAGAAAATGGGTAACCTAATCCTAAACCTTACAATTCTAAGGTTAACCAAACTGATAAAAAAGAACAACCACAACCTAGAGCCTAAAAATATACCAAGAGTTATCCCCTAGAATAAGTTATAGGAGATGCAAATGAAGGAGTTAAAACTAGAAATAAAATATTTAATGAAGTTAGTTTTTCTACATTCATTTCTGAGATTGAACCTTCAAACATTGACAAAGCTCTATTAGACAATGATTGGGTAATAGCAATGCAGGAAGAACTCAATCAATTTGAAAGGAATCAAGTTTGGGATTTGGTACCCCGGCCTAAGGATTATCTGATCATTGGCACAAAATGGGTATTAAAGAACACACTTGATGAATACACAATCATTGTTAGGAATAAGGGAAGATTGCTGGCCAAAGGCTATAATCACAAAGAAGGTATTGATTATGAGGAAACGTATGCTCTAGTGGCTAGATTGGAAGTTATAAGAGTCATTTTAGCCTTTGCGTCCATTAAAGGATTCAAACTATATCAAATGGATGTAAAGAGTGCATTTTAAATGGCTTTATCATGAAAGAAGTATATGTAGAACAAGTGCCAGGATTAGCGGATGTAACCAAACCCAACCATGTTTTCAAATTAAGAAAAATGTTATACGGTTTGAAACAAGCTCCTAAAGTATGGTATGAAAGACTTAGTAAATTCTTCATTGATCAAGGTTTTGTACGAGGAAAGGTCAATACAACACTTTTTATTAAACGAAAATGAAATGATATTTTGATAGTTCAAATATACGTTGATGATATTGTTTTTGGTGCTACTAATGAAATTTTACGCAAAACATTTTCTGAGATAATGCAGGGGGAGTTTGAGATGTCAATGATGGGAGAATTGAACTTCTTTCTTGGTTTACAAATAAAACAAAGAAAAAAAAATGAAAATTTCATATCTCAAATGAAATATTTAAAGGAGTTATTGAAGATATACGAGATGGATGAAGCAAATGGAGTAGACACGCCTATGAGCTCAACCACATTACTTGATGCTAATGTCAAAGGAAAAGTTTAAATCATCACAAAATATAGAGGAATGATTGGATCATTACTCTATCTCATAGCAAGCAGACCTAACATCCAATTCAATTTTGGTATATGTGCAAGATATCAATCAGCACCAAAGGAATCACATGCTGAAGCTGTCAAACGAATCTTTAGATATCTTACTGACACAGCATAATTAGGTATCTGGTATCTTAAAGGAGGAAATGAATACCTAGTTGCATACTCAGACTCTGATCATAGAGGTTATAAGACTGACAGAAAGAGTACCAATATCAATGCTAGTTTCTTGGAGGCTCACTAGTATCATAGTTCAGCACAAAATAAAATATAGTGTCTCTTTCGTCAACGAAAGCTGAGTATGTAGCAGTGTCAAGTTGTAGTGCACAAGTACTATGGCTGAAGTAACAACTACAAGATCTTGGTATACACTTGAAAGAGATACTAATCTACTGTGACAACACTAGCATGATAAGCTTGGCAAAGAATCCGGTCCAATACTCTAGAACCCAACATACCAATGTTAAACATAACTTCATTAGGGATCATGTCCAAAAGAATGATGCCAAAGTGATATTCATCCCAACTCATCTTTAAATAGAAGATATATTCACAAAACCCCTCTCCAAAGATCAATTTCTATTCATAAGAAGAGAATTAGGAATGGTGAATTCCAACGAATTGTAAGTTGTTTTATGTTAGAAAATGTAATTTGATTATGTTTTGATGATTACTAACTTAAGTATCAGAGTATGTAGTAATTTGTTTTTTCAGGACTTTGATGCTCTGTTATATGGTAAGTAAAGCAGAGGTTAACAAAGTACCACATCACTCAAGTGGTAACTCTAAGTTGTAAGAGGCAAGCTTCACCCAAGAGGGGGGTGAATTGGGTGATGTTATAAAATTTTTCGCTTGACGTGGAGATATGAAAATATAGTAGATAGAGTAGAGTAGAGAAAATTTGAACACAGAGAGTTATACTGGTTCGGCCTAACAACAGGGCCTACGTCCAGTCCTCAGAGATCAAGACCTACTGAGATTTTCACTATATCTCCAAGATTCAATGGGCTCTTAGAACGCCACAAAACAACAATTGTCCTCAAACGGACTACGAGCAGAAATACTCTCTCAACAAGAAATTTCTCTCCCCCTTACGACAAGTCTTACGTGCAGAAAAACAACCTATGACTCTTCTCACTTGCTTATGTATACAAGACTTATGAGCAGCAACGTTCTCTCCTGCTTACACCACTGTAAGTCTTACGAGCAGCAACGTTCTCTTCTGCTTGTATCTTATAAGGCTTAAGAGTGGAAGACACAACAAGGAATTCTCTCAACAGCTTCTCTCGTAAGGAAAAACAACCCTCTCAAGGTCCCAATACCTTGAGATCAAATACACATAGAATTTTGAATTGTATGAAGACTCTCTTACAGAGCTAATGAATAAACACTGAAGATCAATGTGTACACAGAGGAAAATGATGAATAATAGAAACTTGGAATTAGCTTGTGAATTCTTGTGCTACGTTGTTCTATTCGTTCTCCTTGAATCTCTATATATATAGTTGCTTCAGTTTTTGCCCGTTTGGAAAATCATCATTAGAGGAGCTGGACATTTGCAACTGTAGAAGAACACGCGCATGTTTGAATAATCTGAATGTGGTAGGTGCGAACGTGTTTGTAATCATGTTGTCTGCCGTTGTTTGACTTTTCTCCATAACAACCAATTTCAAACGTTCATCTTCCTGTATTATACTTTTAAAACAATCAAAACAATGTTAAATAATGATAATAAGTAATGATGATATGAATAAATAACAATAAACCATATTCGGAATGAACGTTATGAGACTTAGCAATTTTGGTGGTCAAACAGGGCATCACTCGAGCATGAAAGGCTCACTTCGAGTGATCTCCTATTTTCCTTCATATACCTCTGTTATCGAGTTGTGCTTGCATATCATTTTAGAGAGACAAAAACTTCACTCGCGGGTGAAGAGGGGTCTCACTCGAGCACAACTTCCTCTGCTCGAGTGATCCTTCATTTTTACAAGGGAGTGTCTTCTCGGGTCATCACTCGCACACCATTTTGACAAGAGTGAAAATTTGTACTCGCGGGTGATATGGACCCTCACTCGAGCACACATACCTCTGCTCGAGTGAGACGCATATTCTCAAGGAATATGCTCTCAAAACCATCACTCGCATCAGGATTTCAGAGGGATAGAAAAATCACTCGCGAGTGATGTGGGCCCTCACTCGAGCACAAAGACTCCTGCTCGAGTGAGAAGAATATTCTCAAGAATTATACCTTTTGAACAAGTACTCGCAACAGATTTGGAGAGGGATAGATTTTACACTTGCAAGCATTGATGTGTTACTCGAGCATATATGGGTGTGCTCGAGCACACTTCCACTTCCCTTAACTTCATGACTCTCGGCCAAGTACTCGCAGTGCCTTGCTCGAGCACAGAATGCTCATGCTCGAGCATTGGTGTCTCTGCTCAAGTGAATAAAGGAAGCATGCCATTACTTGCTCTCGGCCAAACACTCGCAGACCTCACTCGCATGTGTGCTCGAGTGAGAATGACTTCTCTGCTCGAGAACATACCTTAGTGCTCGAGTGATCTCATGAACACAAAGGGAGAATGCCTCTCGGGTACACACTTCCTGGCTTTCTCTAGCATCTGCTCGAGCACAGATGAGATCTATGCTCGAGTGCAAACTTCATGCTCGAGCACTCAAGTGCAATTTCACAGCAGATAACAATAAACTTCAAATATGCATTTGGTAACTTGGAATCTTTTCTTAACCTTCTAAAAACATGTTTTGCACATAATTGACTTATTGTTATCATCAAAACTTGGGATCTAACATAAGTAATCAAAAGTACAGAGTACAAATCAACCAAGTTTCAACTCAAATCTACCATTTAGTGTGTTCAAATCATTAATGGAATATACATGAGTAATTACTATATTATTCATGCTAGGTACGCATTAAATTTTAATGTTTTGCATTTATCATGCATAATCACTTGAGTGACCACTCTAGTGATGCCATAAGATCACTTGGGTGATATTAGGCACTCTGTTTTATTCATAAAATCTCTTCCAGTGATTCTCCTAGCACTCTCTAAAATTTTTTTCACAATCACTTACCTACTAAATTTTGACCAAAACCCAATAGATTTCAGTATCAAAAACCTCTTAAAAATTCCTCAGATTCCTTGCCCCAGTTTTCGTCTGTCAGAACTATCTTCTCATGAAATTCAATTTCTTTTCAATACATAATGATTAGAACCAAAACATCCTGCAATGATCCTCCTACAAAGTCATCTGAGTCCCAAAAATCCTCTTAGCCTCTTCCATCTCCTCTATCCAAGAAATAAAAGATCTCTCCCACTTCCAAAACTAAGGCCAAATCTAAGAAAGCAAAAACCAAAAGTAAAGGGATTGTAATTGAAGAGCCAATGGTCACAAGGGCAAGAAAAAAGAAGGCAACACCTCCACAAAAAGGCAAAAAGGTCACCTCTTCATCTTCACCATCTTCAAATTCATCTGATACTCCCTCATAGACTGGGAAAACTTCAAAGGGACCCAAGTATGATGCCAAACTTGTCAAAGCAATGGCAAGTATGTTAGATGAGGCTATCAATCCAAAGGAGGGAAGTAAGGACCATCTTCCAAGAGTCCAAAGTCACCATTAAAGGAAAGAGAAGTAGAAAAGGAAGAAGAAATTAACATTCCTCCAAAGGGATTCAATATCAGAAAACTTGAAGAATCCCCAAAATATAAAGAACACTTCTCCTTAAGAAAAGTATTTCAGATGGTTTACATTGACCTCCAAATTTTACATGAAGCTTTGAAATTTGATTTGTGTCCTTATCTTGAAACCTGTATACCCTGGCTATCTGTGAAACTTCCTTATTGTACAAAAGTAGTTAGACACCTTTACTGCAATTTGGAACCTGTAGATGATGTGTTAAAAGATTTTGTAGAGGAAGAAATGGTAGCCAAAGTAAGAGGGTAAGAATTCTTGATCTCTCCCTCCAAGATAAATACCTGGTTAGGTATAGAGGATCTCCCTAATGATATTCAAGTCAATCTAGACTTAAACCAAATATTCACTATATTGAGGCATGGTGAGAGAGTGGGACCACTTATTTTCAACCCTAATGATATGTGTGATGCACAAGGTCTTATGGTATATTTACTATAGAGCCCTAGTTAACAAATATAATAACTTCAATTACTTTATTAAGAGGGATTTTAGAAACATGGCCTCTACAATTATGAAAGAATAGGGGGATTTGGGTGAGCTTATCTTCTCTAAGATGAAGAAGTATAGGTTTTCTATAACCAAGACCATACCTATGCCATTTCCCCAACTTATTTCTTTGTTTCTGGAGAAGAATAAGATATGGTACCAAAACCTAATGAGCCTATTCAGAGGCTACTTCCAGTAGGGAGGAACTAGATAGGAAAATTGGGTATTGAGATACCATTGAAGAAGGCTATAGAATCCAGCCCTAAGAAGAAGAAGAAAATAGAGGTTGAGTCAAGTAAGTTGGATGACACTCAATCCTCTACTCCTACCACCACCACTGCTCCATCATTGTTGGGTTCTACAATACAGAATTATTTGAAGAATGTCCTTACTGGTTTTCATGTGGATATCTTTAATACAAACGTTGAACTTATCACTCACATGAACTTTAAAATAGGTGAGATGGTAGCTTAAATGAATAACCAAAATGAGACTATGTTGGCAGAGCAGCAGGCTTAGGCTAGTATTATATAGGAGCTTAGGAATCTTCTGAGATCTTTGCACGTGAAGGTGAATACCTTGACATATGTTCTTCAATCCCTGGTCCATCCATACCTACCTCTACCCCTACCTTTAGTTCTGTCCTAGTTACTGAGCCAGTTACTATCCCTCCTCCTATTATACCTCCCATCATACCTAGTAACCTTCTATTCACTATGACTGACCCATCCACATCTCACAAGTTCATATTACTCTTGATGAGTCTATCAAGCCCCAAACCGTGCCCACACCTATTGCCTTACCTATAGGTACTGAACCACTTTCTTTACACCACTCTTTTAGTAATCATTCACATCATTCACTCACTATACTACTGAGGAGGTGGTAGTTACCTCACAGATTGTACCACCATAAAACCCCCTATATTTACACCATCTCCAGATGATTATCTTCATATTCCTCTTGTGAATCTCCCTGAGCCTAAGAAATCATCTCTTCCCTTTTCTACTCAGCAGGGTGACATACAGGATACTAGAGCCAAACCTCTTAACATTTTACCTATCTTCACTGCTAAACCATCCAGTTCTAGTTCTTCCTCTCTCAATTGATCCACCATTTCTAATGATTTCAAAAGGGGGGAGAAGATTTAAAAAAATTTTTGGAAAGAGATTTTGTGATTTTTGGTAGATTGTAGATGTTATAGCATAGGGTGCATTTGGGTGCATAGGGATTTAGGGAGCTTTTCATGAGAGGCATGGCATTTGAACATATTTATGGTGGTTATGTTAAGTAATGCAATGTCAAGTTATGCAACGTATTTAACTTGTGCAGTTATATTTGATATTATGGTATTTGATATTGTGCAAAGTATTACTATATCACAAACTAATTTTCAAAGAAACATTGATATCATGTGGTATTAAAGCTTTCAATTGAATCAATGAATTTTTAAAATTTTTTCAAAAATGGTTTGTTCAAAAATCACCAAGTTTTGTCATCATCAAAAAGGGGGGAATGTTATATCTCATATGTTTTGATGATAACAAAGATTGGAATGATTTTACAAAATATTTGATAATAAACAAAAGAGTTTTGAACAAAGGAACAGAGCTTTTTGTGGCATGCAAAGCCATCACTCGAGTGACTACTCGAGTAATGAAGAAGGAAGAAAAGCATATGTGAATGGTCTATGTCTCTAGCATATTTCAGAAGGGATTACTCGAGTGATTTGTGCTAAAATGTCTAGAAACTCACTGCCAGATTCTGGAACGAAGTCTGTGACTCTACCAAGATTCAGAAGGATAACTCGAGTAATGTCCCTGAATTACTTGAGTAACCACTCGAGTGATGGAGTCATAATTGTTGCTTCCACTCTCTACCAAGTTCTGGAAGAGACAACCTGAGTGATGACCATGGATCACTCGAGTGATGAAATCCAGATTGCATAATAATCATCTATTGTTTATCAATTTGTTATCTATATGAATAACCCTTTAGTACATTGGTATTCTAGGTATATTTTTAGGGAAACAAATGAAGAGATCATGCTAAAGAGAGAGAAGTCGAATGTAACAACCTAACGCTCACCTACCATAATGGCTATTTTTTAAATATAAAGAACGGTCAAAAGAAGCGTGCAAGTCTAACGGACATGTTGAAATACTACCAATGGCTATCTCAACTTAGCTATAAATATGTGAACATTCAACGAAGAACAAAGACACTTATAACACATGAACATACATTGATCAATACATTTTGTGCTCTGTTTCTCATATTCTTTCTTTGTACTTTAGTGATTTTATATCCACTCTTTAAGAGAGATTTTGATTACAAACTAAATATCTATTATTGAGACAACTTAAGCTTGTGGAACTTTGAGTTGGGGATTAGTTCATATCATGTAAGGGGGAGTGAGTGTGTAATACCCCAAATTTTGAGACTTGAGGCTAGAGAATAAACCTGAGATAAGTGGACTGCTAAGCCCCAGTTTAGCAAGATCCCAAATTGTGATTAAGAGATAATGACTCTAAAAGTGGATGTGGTTAGTGATGAATAAACCCTTTTGGAGATTATGGTGTGATTTGGCAACTGATGTGATTCGTATGTGTTGTGAGCAGCGCCGAAACCCTGTATTTAAGTTCAATTATAGATTAACATCTAAATTGACTTAAAATAGAGGGGAGGGTGCATTGTGAAAGAAAAGGAATGATATGGTGCGTTTGGTGGTGATTCAAGAGGAATTGCCGTAATCAGGGGCAAAACGGTAAAGTTACCGACCAATTGGTCAGTTACCGAAGAGGAAACTCATTGGTAACTTCAAGATCAATGGTTAGGATTCATTTGTGCAAGAGATCAAGGGGTGGAATCCCATGTATGTGTTCCTTGGTGAGCTCATGGAGGTGTGACAAGATCTTGACACTTGGCACAATGTAAGCCCTAGGATTGGTCAAAAGTGTTAACACCTCTTCCCTCTTCCCTCTCCCTTTTAGGTAAGTTTTGGGGGCCTTTGAACTCCAAAATCTGATCTCTTTCTCTCTCACCCAAAGCTCCCATGGTCGTCCAAGGCAAGGGAAGAAAGAGAAATGCAAAGGTGAGTTTTTGGTTGTCTTAATGTCCTCTAATGCTCAAATACCCTTCTTTAAAGTTGTTCATAGTGATGAGAGCTTCATTGCTTTGGTTTTAGATTTGTGAGAGAAGTTGTTTGAGAGCTTGAAGAATTTGGGGAGTGGAGGAATCAAAGAATTGGCATTGGGAAGAGGAAGAGGTGAGTTTTTTATGACTATTGACCTAACTATTGTGGTTATTGGTTGAATATTGTGAATTGAGAATTTTTCCCTGATTTTATGGTATTTTCGTGTGGAATGTGAATGGTGGAATTGGATGTTGTTTTGTGTTGAAAATGGTGTCATGTTGTAGTATTTAATCATTGGAATTGGTTTGAATTGGATTGGACACAGTGGTTGCAAAACTGGAATTCTGTCTTTTGAAACTCTGTTCTGGACAGTCTCTTTGTGTTGCCGTTTTGAATGGGAAAATGATGTTAGAAAATTCTGAAACTTTCCAGTCTTGAATTTAACATCCCAAGATTCAAAATTGACATATAATTTGTGCCATTTCGTTTTGGGAACTGGGAGTTATAGCGGTCCAAAGTTTGAGGTCAAAAATGGATTCCGTTTTGGGGCAGTGATGCAATGTGTGTAATTCTGTATTTTTGTGGTGATTTCTAGTAATGGACAATATTTTTCCTGTGTAGAGGACTTGAATAGATTTCATTTGCCTTTGGGATCACCTCATTTTGATTTTTTTGGAATTAGTTATGAATTTCCTAAGTTGTCTTGGCTGCAGCAGAAAATCCTGGCTGCAGCGCAAAAGTTTCTGTGCACGTTTTGGCTGCAGCCTGAAATTCTTGGCTGCAGCCAAAAACCTTCTGTGCGCATTTTGGCTGCAGCCAGAGGGTTCTTGGCTGCAGCCAACCCCCATTTTCAGTACTTGGTGATTTTGAAAAGTGATTTCCAACCTAGTACGTCCCAATCCTTTCAAGCTTTTGTTGAGCTTATTATTAGACACTTAAGGGACTCAAATGACAACCAACTTTAAGTTATGAAAGTAAGAGTTTGGAATAGAAAATAACCCTATGTCCTTGCTTTGATTATAGGGTTGATGTTCGCCCTGAACGTGGTTTGATATTCGTTTTGATCATGAGTAAGCGGTGCTGGAGCTTACGTGGAAAGAACAAGTGTAGGGAACTTACCTCTCTTGCATGCTTTGATATTTGTGTTTGTGTATTGATGCATGTATTGCTTTGCTGGATTATGTGAAACATGTATGAATGATTGTAGCTCTGTTTCTAGTTATGCTAGGGCCATGAGTATGTTGTTGAAACATTGAGCATGCAGATATGTCATTGTGTGAACATGAGTTATGTATTGCAAGCATGTCATGCATTAAACACATATCATACATGCATATAGGTATCTATTTCCTACTGAGATTCTCTTGAATCTCACCCTCCCCTACCAACATTTTAGACAGGGTAGGTGGATTGAGGATGGAGCAAGCAGTCAAGGGCGATGGGACTCGTTCGGGTTGTAATCTTTTGATAGTTGGTTATCATAATTGGGATGATTTGTATTCATATTTGGATATGAGTTGTATATATTGTGGAATGTATATTTGGTTATATGTTGAATGAGAATATTTGATTTTGTATTTGGAATGAGCATTTGGGTACTTGTATTTGTATTTGAGGAGAACTGTGTAATCCCCATTCGAAGAACTGTAAAGGGTGGATATGCCCTATGAATTCTATGTAAAGGTATGAACCCGGGAGTTGCCGGGATGATATTGTTGTACACTCTGATATTTGTATAAATGTGATATTCCGCGTGATGTGGTTATATTCGAAATTGAATATGAGACCATGTTAATTAGATTTCGAAACGTATTTGTGGAAACCCCGTCTGGTAGATGGATTTGTAAATGTTATTTAATTGTTATTGGTCTCTATTTCACTTTAATTGAGTATTTCGGATATAATTACAGAAGGGGGTTACATTTTTGGTATCAGAGCTGCAGTTCCTGGCAAACATGGGAATTTGCTAGGATAGTGGTAGTAGTTGCTGCCTTAAGTCATAGAGAATGACTTTGTTTGTTTGTGGTATACACATTAAGGTCCCTGGTGGTTGTGGATATATGTGATCTGTGGACTATGTATATATTATTTGATTATTGTGGAGTGGAAAATCATTGTGGAAACAAAAAGATATAATGGTTTGCCTAAGAATTAGATGTGTATATTCAGAGATGGAGGTAATCATACCCATCATCTGATTTGAGAATAGAGGGAAAGGATTCCTTAAGATATGTGATATTGAGGTTTTAGGTTTCAGTATGAACCTAGTGGTGGGGTGAGAAACCCTAGGTGGTATGATGTTACATGTAGTGACGTCATATAGAGCTTGTAGGTGTAAAGGCCTTAAGACCTAAGGGACCGGTGTGCCTTAGGCTGGCAGAGATATCTGAATTTATGTAGGAGTTAAAGATGCTCCGTAGAAATGATGAATTTGAGTTGGAGTTGATGATGCTCCGTGAAATGAGGGAAGTGGTTTCCTGATTCAATTAAGGTTAAGACTTTGAGAACTAAATTGAATTGTGATCCAAGGATCAGACTCAATAGCTGGGCTAATTCTTAGGAGTTTGACTTAACCTGGATGGTCCGTGGTACCAGGGTATGGTACTAAATATGAATTGAAATGTGTATCAGGACCTAGAGGTTGCTGGTGGTTGATCAAGCACAGGGAGAAAGTTATCTACGGAGGATTCGGATCTTAACTACATTTTAAATTTTATCAATTTTTTTATTTACGGTTCAATTATTCTGTGATCACCCAATTTGTTAGATATGATTAGTTTTGATGATGTCAAATATAGATTTGAAATGATAAGAGCAAAAGTTTTATATAATGTATTTATTTTATACATTGACTAACTATATATTTAATGTGAAATATGATGTAGATTATTAGTCAAGAAAATAAAGAGGAAGATTGAAGAGAGTCAAGAAAATAAAGAAGTTATCTTGTTGGGTTATTGAGAATGATCAATATCAAGAAGAAAGAGATTGAAGAAGAACTTGTAAGATTTAATGGGAATATCAAGATTCAAGATCTTTGAAGTGATACTAGAGGTCTCTATGATCAAATGGAAGTTGTAATGACTTAATTGGAAGTTAAAAGTGGATGATCTTGCAAAATATTAGGTTTATTCGAATAACAACACATGTATTCAAATAATGGGACTATTATTCGAATAATGGGTGCAGTATTCAAATAGAAAGAGTGTACCAGCACTACTATTCGAATAATAGGAGTAGTATTCAAATAGAAAGAGTGTAACAACACTTTTATTTGAATAATAGTTTATTATTCGAATAGAAGCAGTGTTATTCAGTGACCTTTGTTTCATTCAGCATGGGCGAGGTTTATTAATTTGGTCATATCTCTCAAACCACAACTCAGATTGAGATAAAACTAGTAGCATATGAAACTAGACTCCCCATGAATCATTTTGATATCAATATCAAGTTAAAAGGAGCTCAGATGGAGGAGATATAAATTTTGGAAGATGATGCTCAAATCACCATCATATTTTAGAACAGGTTCAGTATTTTGGACATAATTCTCAAACTACACATCAAATTGAGATGAAAATGGTGCCATATGAAAATATACTTAAAGAGATTTCCATGGATAGGTCATGGATCATATTTAGAGTTATTTTCAAAGAGATATACTTTCTGGAAGTTGGTGTTTGAAATCAAGCTTTGTTCCAGATCAATCGATACACATTGGATCATAACTTTTGGAATACAAAGTATTTGTAATTGATTCCAGTTGCTATGAAAAGTAGACTTAAAGAGATTTCTGAGGATAGGTCATTTGCCAAAATCTGGAGTTATATCCCATCCTGTTAGAACCAAAAGTTTATTCAGTTGCAGTATTGAAGAAGCATTATATGAATATAGAAAGTTGTATTCGAATAGTATGACTCATTTTGTGAGAGAAGTTATTCAAATAAGCAATTGACTATTTGAATACATTTCAAAATTAAGGATTATTTGAATAGAGGCAACTGTATTCAAATAAAAGATATTCATTATCAAAAGACTTTTATTCGAATAACACTTGATGTATCTGAATAGCTTCCTGTTTTAAGAAGACTATTTGAATAGCAAGATGTAACCCCCGTCATGATCAAGGCCAGAATTAGCGCTTAAACACGGTTAACAATGGAATGAGAGATCAGAGGTAATTGAAAACTTTTTACAACACTTGTATAAATAGATCTCCATTCATTAATTTATAAAATCAATAGGCCTATTCGGTTTGTCACATATACAATATCAGAGTATCAGCAAAATTTCTGACATTCACCCAGGATAATAACAATAATCAAAGAGTTTGTACAAGGCATCATTGCCCATCTCAGTTCCCATACTGGGGATTACACAAAACTATAATTCTATAATCTATTCAATACATACATTCGTCCAAAATGATAACCAATAAAAAACCAAAAGTATCTATCTAAGACTACCGCTGGCAGACCTAGTCGCCCTTATACGCTTGCTTGCTTCTTGATCCACTTGCCCCATATAAAAATTTTATTTGGAAAGAATGAGATTCTAAAGAATCCTAGTAGCAATAGTTTATGTATATGATGTATAATAAACAAAGCAAGTAAGCATATATCACAATGTAGCAATCAATATTCAAGGCCGGGCACACTGCCATGTCCCCTCAACTGTATTTGTATTCAAGGCCGGGCACACTGCCACTTCCCCTCAACTGTATCTGTATTCAAGACCGGGCTTTTGCCATGTCCCTTTAACTGTATCTGTATTCAATGATTAATACATAGAAGCAATGCATTACACATGATATAGGATAAAGTGTCACTACCTTGGTTTTTCTGTTCTTGAGCAAGCATAGGCCTTCTACGTTTTGGGCAAACATCAAATCCTATAGTCATAATTAAGGATGATGAGTTATTACTTAGTCCAATACTCAATACCTTCACAATACTTAAATTGGTTATCATTATTGTCTCTTAAGTACTCTTAAACGCCTCTAATAAAAGCCCTAAAGGGTGGAAGAACTATCCCTAAGATCCCCTTATGGAAGCACAAACAGTGACATTTTTCACTGTTTCACTCAAGTGAAGACAGCCTCACTTGAGTGATGGTACAGTCTACACTCGGGTATTAGAGAGTGAAGGACAGTGAGTTCATACCCGAGAGCACAAGAAACTTTCAGAGAATAAGAACACTCAAGCATAGAATGAAATACTCAAGTGATACCAAATGCTTACTCTAGTACTAAGAAGTGAGGTGTAGAAAGTGAGAATCCGAGAGCAAATGGAAATTTTAAATAAGAAGCACACTCGAGCACGGATCTTTGTACTTGAGTGAAGGCTAAATACTTGTGAGTGCTAAAACACACTCTTTCACTTTAACCGCGAGTGGCAACCCGAGAGGCAAGTTTTGGGTGTCAAATACACCAGCACTCAGTGAGAGGAAGCTCACTCCAGTGAGAACCCACCACACTCGCAAGTGAGGCAACACTCTTGCTCTTTTCATAAAAGTGCAATACAGAAACTGAAGGGAAAGTGAGGAATTTCACTGACTCACTCAGTGATACCCGCCACACTCGAGTGATATGCATCAGAAACCAGAAAAAGCAGAAACACTGATAGTTTTTCCCAAAATTTTCCAAGAGCTTCCAATGGACCCAAAAAACCCAAAACCTCAACCAAAGCTATCCCTACACAAAATCACTCAAGGAAACAAATAAAACCATTAAAACAACCAAATTCCTACTCCATTATCATGCTTTGGTCTTGGGTAACATTAAACACTAAATTTCCGAAATCACTAAACTTAACAGTTTCAAACCCAATCAATCTTATCTATCCATATACATTCCAAATATACCATTTCCATACCAATAACATGCCAAATACCCAATGGCTCTTATTTTCAAAAATTGGCAATAATTTCCAGAAATTCAAAGCTAATACATTTGATACAAAACTTAGATAGATTGATTGATTTCACTTACCTCTTCAACTTTTCTAAAAATACTTCTTGATTCTCAAACCTCCAAAATTCCTTGAGAGCTCAATCCAACACTAAATGACAAACTATAACCATCAAAGTGAAGCTCTTAATTCAAGGAACAACTTTAATGAAATGGGTTTGAGCATTTGAGATCATTTCTCTTACCTTTTTCAAGCTTTGCTTCTTCTTGTTTCCTTCAACAATGGCGCTGGAATGAGAGAGAAAAGAGATGAGACTGAAGGGATGAAGAATGATAATGATGATACTCCCTCCATACCTTTTCAGTAGAAAATGAGGGAAGAGAGGAGAGAGAAGAAATCAATAAAATAAAACATTAGACTTTTCCTCCTTCTTCTCTCTTCTTCTACCAACTTGCCAAGTGTCCTTCTCTTATTAGTCCTCGTAAAGTAAACACTCAATTAGTCACTATAATCCCTCCATTAGCCATTTAATCATATTTCTCATTTTCTCTTAGTTAGTAATTAATTCCTCTCTTAATCGCTAACTTATGGCCAATAATTCCTTTCTTTCAATTTTTCCACCAATTATGACATATTAATTAATATTGTCACAAAATACAATATACCCAATTTAAATTCAAAAATCTCTATAATAATCCTCATTAGCCCTTAATCAAAATTTAGGGCGTTATAAAGAAGTCTATTCGAATAATATCATATGTTTTTTTTCAGAAGCTATATTCGAATAGGGAATTGGTTATTCTAATACCTTTCTACCTTTAAGGGATTATTCGAATAAAAATCAATATTTTACAAAGAAGCTATTTGAATATAAAGGATATTATTCGAATAGTCAAGTTTCCAGAAAAATAGAGTATCACCTCAAAAGTTTTAAAAATCATGGGAATGACTGTGTAACTCACTCTTCTTGCTTACAATCACTCTAACACTTCATTATATTAATGTTTAATGTATTTCTCCAGGAATAAAATGAAGAGACACAAGTGACTTTAGGAGAGCGGAGTATCCACCAAATGTAACATCTAGTTTTTCAAATACGAAGAGCGTTCAACAAAGCAAAAGGACTCTAACAAACATATTGACATACTACCAATGGCTATCATAACTTAGCTATAAATATGGGAACATTCAATGAAGAACACAAATACTTACAACACTCGAACATACTTCGATCAACACATTCATAGTGCTCTATTTCTCATATGCATTCTTTATACTTCAGTGTTCATATATTTACTCTGTGAGAGAGATTTTCATTACAAACTCAATATCTGTTATTGAGACAGCTTAAGATTGTGGAACCTTGAGTTGGGGATTAGTTTACAACATGTAAAGGGGAGCGAGTGTCTGGTGAAGGAACTTGTTGTGTACTGAGATGCCAAGAACTCACTGAATCTTGGAAGATATAGTGAAATTCCTAGAGAAGCTCTGAGGACTAGATGTAGGTCAAAGTGGTTATGAGTGAACCAGTATAACTCTTGATATACACTTTGGTGATATTTCTTCTAGCTCTTAAATGCTTTAAAATTTTTGTCAATTTTTATACAGTTTGAATTTATCTATGATTACCCAATTTACCCCATCTTAGGTGAAATGCTTACACTAACAATTTGTCATTATAGGGATACTAACATACAAACTAGGAGTCATGAGTGATAGAAGAAGATAGAGAAGTAGATCACCCCCTTCGGTTAACCAGCCTCCAACAGATAGACGTATACCTGAAGGATAGAGGATACTTATATTTAGAATACCAGGTGGGATGAGGATGGCGGTCACCCCAAGAAAAAGTGTTAGAACCCTAGTAAGGGTGATGTTCGAACCTGCCCCTAGGGATGAATCTTCTATCAGTGACACTAACAACCTAGAGGTGGATGACTCAAGAGTACTTGGACTCTGATACTAGCTCTAGAGCTCAATTTATTGAGCTGGCATATAATCTATCTTGATAAAGACTGGTGGGAGATATTAATGAGATATACTAGAAGAACTCTGATATGCAACCCTCCCCACTAGCTCATTACTTAGCCTTCTTGAATGACTTAAAGTCATTGGTTGGGATTGGGATTTGTATGGGCTAAGGATGCCTGACGGTATATGTATTAGAACCACCTTATACTTCTTCCCTGACACTTCTTTTTGGACTAAGAAGAAGAATGATCTTATGGATCATGGTCCTTTTAAGTCTTTTCACTTTCGTTGGCGTATAATTGAGCATGTGTGTCAATATACGAGATGAGTGTATGGCTAGTATGCACTTCGCTTGTAATGATAAAGTAGTAAATAATGCTTTTGCATATAAATATGACTCGTTGCAGTAATATATGTATATTACTGTTTATATTGATGTGATAATATATAAGTTTAAGGAATATATATATATACCAACCAAATATGATATTAATGGTGTGATTCCTTCTTAATAGTGAAAATAATGATGGTTTGACTAAGAAGAAGGAACATAAACCAAAACTAGACCAAACCATGATGAGAGACTCAACCCTATACAACAAATACTCAGCATCCTGACTGAACAGTAGGCCATGATTCATGAACTGAGAGAAGAGCTCTGAGACATGAAAGCTAAATAGAATGAGGATTAGGAACAAGCAGTACATGATGAAGTAAATTGTGAAAAACTAGAAAAAGAGCTGACCCAACCTAATGAGTCACAACAATAGACTGAACCGAATGAAGGATCCCTGGGGTACCAGCCTAGGACAAGAGAGACTTACAATTTTGTGTATCGAAGTTCTGCAAGCACCAAGCCCCGATCTTCAGAGGAAGGTTTAATCCTCAAGTAGCTAAGGACTGGGTGATTGGACTAGAGAAAATCTTTGAGGTTTTGGAATGTCCATCTATCACACCCCCCAGCCCAGCCCTTCCTGGTACTGGCGCTGGCTCAGATCCCGGCCCCTTTTGGCACCGGATAGCCCCCTAGGTCCCACTAGACCACAGGAGAAGGGTGGACTCACAAGGAGTATTTCCACACCCCTTGTGGATTTCTCTCACCTCCGCACGGTTCAAACACCCTACCTAGGGGTAAGTAGGCGTGCTTGGTGAACCATGCTACTATTGAGCTAAAACCTGAAAGTAAAGCTCTCAACTCAAGAAACAACTTTATAGAAGGGAGTTTTGGTATTGAGGTCATCTTCTTACCTTAAATCTCAAGCTTTTTTCCTTCTTGCTTGAGCTCCTATGGCAGCACGAAAGAGAGAGATGAGAGTGTTAAATGATGAAGATGGAGGCAGAAATTCTGCCATTCTCTATGCCCATACGTGTAAGAGAGAGGGAGAGGGAGAGAAAATGATAAAAAACAATTGTTGACCTTTCTTCTCCAACTACTCCCTTCATGCATGATCACTCAATGCCACATGTCACCATTTCATTGGCTCTTATAAAGTAAGTAACCAAATTAGTTACTCTAACCACTCCATTAGCCATTTAGTTACACATCTCATTTCTCATAATTAGTAATTAATTTCTTCATTAATCACTAACTAATTAATCGATAGTTTTCCATTCTTTCCAAATTTTCCACTGATTATGGCATATTAATTTAAATTGCCACATATCTCATAATTAGATCCTTTTTCCTCTTCCATGAGCCATTTTCCCTTATATTTAGCCCAAATAATTACTTTGTCACATAATTTTGTTAAAATACAAGGTGTTGGGCATTTCCAATAATAATTCAAATCTCAAATCCATTTTAATTTACAAAATCATTCACAATAATTATCATTAGCCCTTAATCAAAATTTAGGGCATTGCACTATCTGAGATAAATGCTTATAAGCTAGAGGGGGATGTAGACAGATGGTAGAAGGACATAGTCATGACATTATGAACCCAAAATGTTCCCAATGACTTAGGAGTTGTTCTAAGAGAAGTTTAATGAAAAGTACTTCCCCAAGTATATAGGATTAAAAAAGAAGTAGAATTCTTACCTCTGCAATAAGGCAGTAAAGAGACTTTCGATAAATACCTGTCTCAGTTTATCTGACTAGCCCGTTACTCCTTTTACTTGCAACACATAGATGATGAGGAGTAGAGCTCTAACATGTTAATATGAGGATTGAGGCTTGAGATGAAGAAAAGGCTAGTCTCCTGACAGTTCACAAAATTCAATAAAGCTATGAAAGAATTTCAGATTATGGAGAAAAACCTAAGGAACCTATATCCAGCTAAGAGCGTCAACACCCGCAGTGAACCCAGTAGGGAAACTTTTCCCAGAAGCAGAAAGGCCAGGGGTCCTCATCCAAAGGCAGCAATAAGAAACAGTACCAGTCTGAGAACTGTGGGAACCAGAGACCCCCTACACCTTTACCATGCTCGTGACATAGTAAGATGCATCCTAGCAAGACGTGTGATGGACAAATCATCTGCTATACCTGTTGACAATCGGGTCAGTTTGCTAGCGACTGCAAGTAACAGTCAGTAAAGCCCAAACCTAGAACTCAAGGAAGAGTCTTTGCTATGACTCACAAGGAGGTACGAAAATCCCCTAAGATATTTTAAGGTACATCTTCCTTAATAGCACTATACTACAAGTTTTGTTTGATTTTGGTGCTAATCATTTGTTTATTGCCTCTAAATGTGCTACACGGCTAAGGCTAAATGTGCATAAGCTATCTTATGAACTAGTTGTGTCGATACCGATAGGTGTCAGGACTATTAATACGGATGCTTATCTAAATTTTGTTATAACCATAGAAGGGCATGAGTCTAAAGAAGATCTAATCTATCTGCCATTCCACAAACTCAAAGTTATCCTAGGTATTGACATGCTAACAATGAACAATGTATTGTTGGACTACAAGAACAAGAGGATCGTATATCCCAAACTGTAGAAGGGCGACAATACTAATGCTAGTTTGAACTTTCTTTTAATAGCTGAAGTTGAGAAATATCTATAGAAGGGTTGCTAAAGGTACTTCATTTTCTTCTCTATATAGGCAAAAGTAAAACCATACTTGAGACCATACCTATGGTGAATGAATTCCCTAATCCAAAAGACATTAGTGGATTACCCCCATAAAAGGGAAGTAGAATTTGCCATTGAGATCATGCCCAGATCCATATCAAAAGCCCTTTACAGAATGGCACTGAATAAGATGGAAGGAATAAAGAATCAAATTGAAGAATTACTAAGAAAGGGTTTATACGACCTAGTGTTTCACTATGGGGAGCTTTAGTATTGTTTGTTAAGAAGAAGGACGAGAGCCTACAATTATCGATCGATTCCCGAGAGCTGAATAAGATGGCCATCAAGAATAAATATCCACTCCCTGGGATTGATGATCTTCTTAATCAACTATTGGTTCTAGTGTATTCTCAAAATTGACTTACAATCAGGCTACCATTAGTAGTGAGTAAAAGTTGAGGATATGCCAAAAACAGAACAAGAAATGGGCACTATGAGCTCTTGGTGATGTCCTTCAGACTTACCAATACACCTACTGTGTTTTTGGACTACATAAACCAGATTTTTTGTCAATATCTAAATCAGTTCGTAGTAGTCTTCAGCGACGTCATTCTGATACACTATAAGAGTAGAGAAGAACATGAAGAGCACTTGAGGATAGTGCTAGGTATACTAAGAGAAAAGAAACTCTTTGCCAAACTAACTAAATATGAACTATGGCTTTCAAAAGTTAAATTTTTAGGTCACGTAATTTCACTAGAAGGAATCTCTGTAAACCCTAGCAAGGTGGAAGGAGTACTGAACTAGAAGAGGCCAGAAACTATAACTAAAATACGCAGTTTTTTATGTCTTACTAGCTACTACTGAAAATTTATTCAAAATTTCTCCCAAATTGCCATGCCGTTGATGAAGCTCACGTGAAAGAATTAGAGATTTGAGTAGGATGACAGATGTGAAAGGACTTTCATAAAACTGAAAGAGAGATTGACATCTGTACCAGTATTGATTATCATAAATCTCAGTGGAACCTATATAGTCTATAGTGATGCTATTAAGTAGGGATTAGGATGTGTCCTTATGTAGTAGGGCAAAGTGGTAGAGTAAGCCTCTCGATAGCTAAAACCTTATGAGATGAACTATCCTACTCATGATTTAGAGCTTGTGGTAGTTGTGTTTACATTGAAAATATGGTGATACTACCTGTATGGTGCCATTGAGGAACTGTACTGCGACCACAAGAGTCTTAAATATTTATACGACCAGAAAGAGCTGAATATGAAATAGCAAAGATGGATGAAGTTACTGAATACTATAATCTGGAGATCAAATATCATCTAAGGAAATCAAATGTCATCACTAATGCCTTGAGTAGAAATGTAGTACAAGTGGCAGTCATGATAGTATATGAATAGAAATTGCTAGAAGAATTCAAAGCGTTGAACTTGTCAAATCAAATATTCATGAACATGAATGTACCGAATGAAGTACTTCTTGCTAGCTATAGTGTCAACCAGGAGGAAAATGATTTGAGAGTAGAAATTGAAGAAGCTTACATGTAGGATGGATGAGCAAGGTCTATCTGAGAGATAATCGAACTAGGAAAAAATCAAAACTATGATCTTTCTCCAAGCAGATTAGTCAGATATAAAAATCGAATATATGTTCTGATAAAGGCTGATCTGAGGTAAAGAATCCTATATAAGACATACAAGAGTCGATATGCTCTTCACCCATGAATGACTAAAATGTACCATAATCTGAAGTCTATGTACTGATGGGTGGGACTGAAAAGTGACGTGACCAAGTATGTGGTGTGGTGTCTCACTTATCAGAAGGTGAAGATTGAATATCAACGACCACCAAGACTTCTACAAAGCCCAGAAATACCTTATTGGAAGTGGCAAAGTGTTACCATGGATCTGGTGGTAGAGCTACCTGAATTAGAAACTATGTTGCGATTTGGGTAATTGTCGATTGCTTCACAAAGTCGACACACTTCATTCCCATAAATGTTAGCTACTCTCCTGAGAGATTGGCAAAAATATACATAAGGGAGATAATCAGACTCCATGGCAGCCGAAAAGTATTATCTCAGACAAAGATCCCTGATTCACATCAAGATTCTGGAATAGGCACGACAACTTATCAAACATTGTGTCAGCATAAATGTCTCTAAGAACAAGTAACCTCTTGCCTCATCCAAGAATCCATTATTCTACAAGGAGATATAGAGTTGATCATTAGACAGGAAGGACCTTGAATCTGATACTATTGGATACTGCAGTGTGATGATTTCCAAGCGTAAGAGCCCTCTAGCCCCCTCAGAGATCCCATTATTCTATAGGAAGATCTATATTTGACTATTAGATAGGAAGGACCTTGAATCCTATCATAGTCTAAGATTTTACTGTTGATTACTGCAGTGTGACAGCTTCTAAGCATAAGAACCCTCTAGCCCCTTCAGAGAATCCATATTTCTACAGGAAGATTTAGAGTTGACTATTAGATAGGAAGGACCTTGAATATTTTCCTAATATAAGATCTCATTATTGATTATTGCAATGTGATGGCTTCCAAGCATAAGAGCCCTTTAGTCCCCTTAGAGAATCTATTATTCTATAGGGAGGTTTAAAGTTGACTATTAGATAGGAAAAACCTTGGATAAGGATATTGCCATATTATTCTTGAAGTGCAATTTAATTGGTCCTCTAATGAGGTGGCTCAGTAACTCAACTTCTACAATCAGCTTAATACATCTCCTCTTATAGAGCTTTTAGTGTAAACTTGATCCAAAATCAATGCTTGTGCTATCAAACCTTATGTAAAACTTCTATAATTGTTAGATAACTCGCTAGCCCTTTACAAAAAAGGAATGGGGGAAGAGGAGAGTGTCTATGCATGCAACATGGGTGATGGCATATACTTCAAGTTTTGATATGACTGTTAGACATTAAGAAGAAGAACTTCATTTCCTCCAAAGACTTATGACCTTGTACGAGGAATGAAGTGTCTATTAACATATGAATGGCCAAGGCCACTAAACGACTAAATCACTTCATATTCTCCAAAAGGGTTATTTATCACTAACCACATCCACTTTTGGAAAAATGGACAAATAATTTGTATCATTTCCTTTTGGGAACTGGGAGATATGACTGTCCAAAGTTTGAGGTCGAAAATGGACTCTGTTTTGGGGCAGTGATGAAATTTGTGTAATTCTGGAATTTTGTGGTGATTTATGGTAATGGATCATATTTTTCCAATGAAGAGGACTTAAATACCTTTCATTTGGCTTTGGAATCACCTCATTTCTATTTTTCTAGAATTAGTTATGATTTTTCAAAGTTTGGGCAGAAAATCTGCCGAAAAATCCGAAAATGTCAATTTTGGAATTATGACATCATCATAAGGGAATAATGACATAAGCATAATATAACATATCATCTTCTTCCTCCAAGCTTCAAAACCGTCAGTTTATTCAGTTGAACAAGAGGAAAAACGTTTGAGATTTCTAGAGAGAGGAAGGAGAAGAGAACTCGCAAGGTAAGCCGATTTCTCCGATGATCTAGCTCCTAACGCGTATAACTCCGATCCTAAGCTACTCCTTTATGTTCTTTAAGGTTTGGAAGCTCTTCCTTTGGTGTTAAAACAGCTAGGGTTTCATCCAAGACAAGGAAAAGCTAGTGGGAGCTTGAGGTAACTTCCAAACTCTTGTGTATTGACTATTCTGGCTGCTATAGACAATTTAATCGGTGAAATTTCGCCTGATTGTCATTGGTTTCAAAAATGGAAAATGGGTGTGTGGGGCTGTTATGCTGCCCAAATTGGTACTAAATGGTAGTTGTAACCTAATGGAATAGTCAATAAAGTGGTTAGGAGTAGAAAGGAACGTGTTTACGGAGTTGAAACCGAAAAACCCCAATTTTTCCCGGAGTACATGTATATTTCGGCCAAGGCTATAAATGGGTCTTAGAGTTGGATTTTCAATGATTTGATGATTCCATTGAGTTCAGGAGCAAAAATTAGGTGGGGTTACAGTTGGGCACTTTTTCGGAAAAGGCCGAAAAAGTATAATTACGAAAACGCCCTTGAAACCTTAAAGTAGGACTGCCAAGGGTAAATTTGTAAATTGACATTGAATTTGATAATTCCGAGTCCAGAAATGGATTCCTTGGGCTAAAATATGTTAGAATAGCCCATGTTAAAATTTCAAAAAAAGTACAGCTGGACCGGGTACGGTGGGGCCGGGCCGGGCCCCTGGGGGTATTTTAGTAAATTTTCAATATAGCCTCATATAACCCCCAGAAACACTATGGAAGTGTCTAAATGGTACATTTGACATTGTAGGATCGAATGTGAAGCCCCGAGTTGCTGGCACGCAAATCGAGGAGAAAAGACTGGAGGTAGGGGACTTACCTTACTTGCATGTATTGATATCTTTGCTTTTATAGTGATGTATGTGATTGCTTTACTTGATTGTGTAGAGCATATTTAAATAAATGAAGCTCTGTTTCTGTTTTACTGTGGCCATAGTTTTGTTACATGAAATATTGAGCATGCAGAAATATCATTATGGGGCATGCATCTAGATAAAGCTAATATGTCATACACATAGCATCTATCATGCATGTATTATGGTATCTATTTCCTACTGAGATTCTCTCGAATCTCACTCTCCCCTACCAACAATTTAGACAGGGCAAGTGGCTCGTGGAGGGAGCGGTTAGGACTCCTCAGAGATGAGATTGTGTAATCCCCATTTGAAGAATTGTAATGGGCAATTGTACCCTGTGTATCTTTAGCGAAGGTATGTACCCGGGATTGCCGGGATGATTAAGTTGTGCACTCTAACATTTATATGAATGTGATTTATCTTCGCGTAGTAATTGTATTCGAAATGTGAATATGAGACCAAGTTTATAAATGATTTCAAAAAGTATTCATGAAAACCCCGTCATGTGATGGGTTAGTAAATGTTATTTGATTATTATTGGTCTCTATTTCATTTTAATCACGTATTTCGGATATAATTACGGAGGGGGTTACATTTTTGGTATCAGAGCTGCAGTTCCTGGCAAACATAGGAATTTGCTAGGATAGTGGCAGTAGTTGCTGCCTTAAGTCATAGAGGATGACTTTGTTTGTTTGTGGTATACACATTAAGGTCCCTGCTGGTTGTGGATATATGTGATTTGTGGACTGTGCATACATTATTTGATTATTGTGGAGTGGCAAATCATTATGGAATCGAAAGATACAGTGGTTCACCTGAGAATTGATGTGTAGACCCAGAGGTGGAAGAAAATGATTTCCCAGGAATGTGATATTGAGTTTCTAGGTGTTATGTCCAACCTAGATATTGGGTAAGAAACCTAAGGTAGTATGATGTTATATATAGTGATGTCATACTGAGCTTGTATGTTTAAAGGCCTTAAGACCTAGGGGACCGGTGTACCCTAGGCTGGCAATGATATTTGGATTTGTGTTGGAGTTGTGATGCTCCGTGGAAATAAGGGAAGTGATTTTCGGTTCAACTGAGGTTGAGAATTGAGTTGTGATCCAAGGATCAGGCTTAATAGTTGAGCTGATTCTTAGGAATTGGATTTGACCTGGATGGTCTGTGATGCCAGAGTATGGTACTAGACTTAAATTGAAATGTGTATCAGGTACCCTAAGGGTTTTAGTTGTTAATCTAGCGCAGAAAGAAAGTTCTCTACAGAGGATTCAGATCGGAGAATGCTACCTATGGGGAGTTTTGATCGAAGAGGGCTACCTATGGTGACACCTGATCGGTTAGGCTATTTGTGAGTCTACTACCTGCGGCTCATCGGTGGTTCCGGTGAGAGGACCATACCTTCGGGCGGTAGCATACGGGGGGTGAGACTATGTGATTATGTGAGCCGTAAGGCTATTTCTTCACCTGCAGCCCATCGGTGTTGACGGTGGGAGGACCGTACCTTCAGGGCAGTGGAATACGGGGGATGTGTGTGAGTCTACTACCTGCGGCTCATCGGTGGTTCCGGTGGGAGGACCGTACCTTCGGACGGTATCATACGGGGGGTGAGACTATGTGACTTTGTGAAAGCCGCCGTGACGATAAGCCTTAGTGTGTAGCCACCGTGATAACGAACCGTAGAGAGTAGTCACCTTGACGTTGAATCGTAGAATAGAGCTCTGGGAACGTTGGGAGTATGGGATCTCAACGAAGTACTGGTCATAGCTCTGATTGATTTAAGTTGAATGGGGCCAAGGTCTGGCACAAATTGTGAATGTTGTCAGTTGTAGTAGGAAATTCCTATGGGACTCCTGTTAAATCAACTTGACATTGTTAAAGCACAGATGAGGAGAAAGACCTTAGAGTGTGCAGCAGAAGCATGATAATGTGATGTGTTTAAATACAGCATTGAGCAGAAGCTCGAGTTTGCAGAAAGTGCAAGGTGTTAGTGATGGCTTCAGGAAGTAAAACTTTGAAGTCCAGATTAATTTGTGAGAAGGGGTCTTGAAGGATCCCAGTATGTGAAAAGAATTCGTGATGTTAAAAGTGAGTTGTTAAGATAACTGGTTCTAGTTTGTTGTGATTGTGTACTGTGAGTCCATCTCCCTGGTTGGGCCGGATCGGGTTGGTTCGGTGGGCTGCACCTGGTAAGCATAGGCTCAGGATGTGACGGATATTTGTGTGTCTTTCACCTGCGGTCGCATGGGGTGATTCCTATAGCGGAGGACCGTTCTGCTGGGACGGTAGTTTACGGGGGATTGACTATCTGGAAGCCAGAGTGGCTTTGTGATTTTCAGAGAGGCAATGTGATATGTGTATGCCAGTGAGGCAACATGTATGTGTGACAATTGTGAACAAGCTGGGATTAAGGTGTGCTTGTGGCCATAGAACAGAACTAGTTCAGCTAATGGCAAATTCGACTACATGATTGGGGGTTCTCGTTTGTCAGGACAATTACCCCGGCATGGCCAGCTTGGTTAGCCACCACATTAGTTGCACTGATGTTGACCCAAGGCTAAAAGGCGATGCATAAAATTAGAGTCTGCGATGTACATTTGATCAGGAAATAGATTTTCTTGTGGGTCCTGGGTGAAATGTGAGTAACCCAGCCACTGTCGCGAGGCATCCCCAATGGGGGGTAAAACCGAGGTGGGCACCACTGGCACGGGGCATCCCTAGAGGGGGTAAAACCGGGGTGGGTGCGATAATAAAATCATGAGTCCGGTAACCCACGGACACCTATTGAACAGGTGTGATGTGGGAGCCAGCCACGCAGTGGAAGCGTGGGCACCCATCGGAGGGGTGTGACTATAGAAAGGCACCTATATGGGGTGTTCATAGCGAAAGCTGACATTGTGAATACATTGAGTATAGAGATTACAACGAAAGCTGTTGTTATTGTATGCACTGCCATTCAAATAGCCCTTGAGTAGCTAACAATGGTTTGGGTGTTGCAATGTGCACCCCGGCGGAGAAAGAGGGTGAGGATGGTATGTGACCACACCAATAGTCCTTGAGTACCTTGCAACGGTTCTGGTGTGTAGTGTGCATCCCCGAATGAGAAAGAGGATGAGGTTGGTGTTGGGAGAGTGAGACTCTAGGTAAGCCAATATCATAAGTTGCTTCAGATAGAAGAGATTGAGATTCCGTAGTGACCTGATAATGTGATGTTGTGGACTCCCAAAAGTCCCGGTTACCACTAGCGGAGTTACTGGTGGCAGTACGAGTGAGGGTAAGGTTGTGGATGTGAATACAGTGAAAGAGTTTATGTATACAGCTAAGGCTGTCGTTTGATGTATTGAGGTTGTGGTGTTTTGGGGTTACTCCCGGAAGGAGTAACTAATTTGAGTTAAGCAGAGTGGTGGCCTATGCCGCCCAACTGCCAAGATCTTATGAAAGGCAAAACATAGATTTTTGGCTAACTCACTCGAATAAAGATGACCTCACTCAAGTAAGGTGAGATTTGCACTTGAGTGAGACTAGCTCTCACTCGCGAGTGTTTGACAATGAGCAACAACCATGGCCAGAAAGTGCTCACCACACTCGAGCATGGGGGTTTTGTACTCAAGTGATGACTCCAAATCCACTCAGTCCTGAAAGTGTAACATAGAAAGTGACAACCCGAGAGAATATGCAACATTAGAAGGACAAGCTCACTCGAGCATACCCCCTAGCACTCGAGTGAAAAGGTTTTACTTGCGAGTGTCAAAACACACTCTTGAACATCAACCAGCGTGTGACAACGCGAGAGCAACCCTAACCAAGAGCTCACATCATCACTTGAGTGATCACCAACATCACTCGCGGTGAAGGAAGTACACTCTAGCTTTACTCATAAAACCCAGGCAAAACACAAAGCAGAAAGACAAAACACAAGGCAGTACTCAAGTGGGTTCCTCCCTCACTCGAGTGATGCTATCAGATTGCCAGATCGCAGCAACTGACAGAAATTCCTTGATTGACCAAAATCACACCCAATGGTTCTCAAACTTCACACAAAACTCATACTCACTCCAAATGACATAGGGAACCCATTGGTAACCTCCAAAACACCCAAATACCATTTTAAACATAATATATGCCCTTAGGTCTCTATGTCATACACAACACCCAATTCCAATCAACACACCTCCCAAACTTCAAAACCATATCAAATACTCAAATAACTTTACAATGAACTAATCCCAACATCATCCACTATGAAATTCATACATTCCAAAATGGACATAAAACAGGGCAAATTTCCAGAATTTCTGACTTCTTCAAAACCATAACATATATATCAAAAAGCACCAAATGCTTACCTCTTCACTTTGCCAAAGTCAGAATCTTGATTCTCCAACTTTCAAATTTCTCTAACACTCAAACCACCACCTTTCAAGATTCTGAAACCAAAAAAATGGAGCGCTCAATAAGGTGCACAACATTAGAGAAGAGGTTTAGGGCATTAGAGATCAACTAACACATCAAAATCTCACCTTTCTTCTTCCTTTTCTTCTTGGTCGTCGGAAATAATAGGGAGAGAGAGAGATGAGGAGATGAGATATGGAAATGATGATGAGTGTTTTCCTTGCCCATACTCCCCCTCAACCGCATAGGAGAGAGAAGAGAGAGAAAAATTGGGCTTTTGTCCTTTGTGCCATATCCATTAGTCCACTTTAAGCCACATGTCCACATCTTATTCACTCCCTCCATGAGCTCACACAAGTGCAAAGCATAGGATTCCGACCCATGGTCAATTAATCTCAACCATTGATCTTTAATATCCAAATACACTTATATCAAATTTACATCACATTTCTCTAAAAGTGTTTAATTACACTAATTACAATCAATATCAGAGTCATTAGCCCTTAATCCCAAATTGGGTCATTACAATAAGCATTGCACATTCAAGATTTTTAAGATGGAATACATCTAGCTCCAGTCCAAAAGCCAATTTTATTGAGAGAAATTGTTAGCTTGTATAAATACTGCAATATATAAGATCAAATATACTGATATTGAAATACAAAATTTTGTCCTCATAAAAATTGATCTAACTACCTATAGAAGCTTTAATACATGATTTCTAGTTCCTATAATCTCAAAATTGTGTGAACATTATTGCAAACTTCTTTCTATATCCATCTATGTGTATTATGGTGGATTAATAAGCATTGCACATTCAAGCTTTTTAAGATGGAATACATATAGCTCCTGACCAAAAGCCAATTTTATCGGAAGAATTTTGTTGCCTTGTATAAATGCTGCAATATATAAGATCAAATATAACATTGAAATACAAAATTTTGTTCTCATAAAAATTGATCTAACTATCTATGGAGGCTTTAATACATGATTTCTAGTTCATATAACCTCGAAATTGCACACTTAATTTATTCAAACATTATTGCAAACTTCAGGTTGCAAGCTGATAATAATCTCAGTGTAACCATTTTATAGATGCATCCTTCAAATTTCTCAAACAATTGTATGCTTTACATGATATTTCAATGGCCTATATAATTCTGTTTGATATATTTCCAGAAATGCAGAGATCCATTGCCATCATGACGAATGATATTATCATAGTCAATTTTATTTGAGAACAAGCAGTACATAATAATTCTTGAATTATATAATATTTTAGCTATTTATGAAGAATCTTCTAGTTCTTCAACGGATGTCAATATGTAATCTTTTATAATTTGTTGCATCATATATATAACTTGGATGATCAAACAAGTCATGCCAATAATAAATTTGTTCGGATTAGTAAACTAAATCTTCTAGTTTACTGTAACATATTTCTTAATCAACAACATGTAATATCCCGAATTTTGGAATTGGAGGCTTGGAAATAAGTCTAAATTAACCGAACTGCTAAGCCCTAATTTAGCAGATGTCTCGAACCTATTCTCTAACATTTTTTATATCTTTGAGGTATTAAACGGAATAAAATAATGAATTAAAGAGTATGGGAAATTTGTATACAAAAATGGAATTTGTTGAAGTTGCAAGTGCATGCCGTTTCATTGCTTCCAGTGAGGCAGTATTGTTATGCGATACATTTTGGTGACTAAATGATGCTCGAAAATTATGAAATTTTAAAGGGTGAAAGTAGACATCCTAATGTTTAATTTAATAGGTCATATGACTCAATTAAAGCTATATACAAAAAATTTATGAATTTTTAAAATTAGCCCAGAAAAACTGTGAATTTTTTGGAATAGCATTCAAAGACATTAATTATGGGAATTTTGTGCTTCTAACAGGTGAGGGGCTATATTTTTTCTTGCAACTAGACATAATAAAGATTCTATAGCCTTTAGAATCACTCCAATTTGATGTCTACAAATTTATTTATGATTTTTCAGATTTTGGACAAAAAATCTACCAGAAATTCCAAATAATCCGAAAATGGAAAAAAAAGTTGTGGCAATCTTGTAATTATTGGAAACTTTATTAAAGCATATGTCTTCTTCCTCTTCAGCCCATTTTGATGCCATTTTAGTTGAACAGAGTGAGAGAAGAATTGAGACAGTTTAGAGAGAGAAGGAGAAGAGAACTCACAAGGTAAGCCGATTTCTCCAATGATTTAGCTCCTAACATGAATAACTCCACTCCTAAGCTACTCTTATATGTATTTCAAGGTTCTTGAAGCTCAAATTCTCTTATTAAAGAGTTAGGGTTTTCAGCTATATCCAAGGAAAGCCAAAGGAAGTTTGAGGTAATTTCCAAAACTTCAATCTTTGATTATTCTAGTTGCTATGGACAATTTAATTGGTCAAATTTCACTGGCTTGTCTTTGTTTGTGAAATTGGGAGACAACATGGCCTAAGGGTCATGCTACTGAAATTTGGTCTAAATGGTAGCTGTAACCTAAATAAATAGCTAATAAAGTTGTTAGGAGTAGAAAAGAACATGTCTGCGAAGTCGAAATCGAAATTGAAAAACCCCAATTTTCCCTAGAGTACCTACAAGTTTCAGCCAGCTCTACTTAGGGCCTTAGAGTTGGATTTTCAATGATTTGATAATTCCATTGAGTTTGGGGGGAAAATTAAGTGAGGTTATAGTTGGTCACTTTTTCAGAAAAGCTTGAAAAAACATAATTATGAAAATGCCCCTGAAACCCTGAATTAAGGGCTACCAGGGGTATTTTTCTCATTTGGAAGTGAATTGATAATTTCAAGTCCAAAAATGGATTCCTTGGGTGAAAATATGTCAGAATAGCTCATGTCAAAACTTTGGGAAAAGTACAGCCGAGCCAGGGTTCCGGGGGTAATTTGGTAAATTTTCACGATAGGCTAATATAACTACAATAAACACTATGAAAGTGTCTAAAATGGTACATGAATAAGTTTTAACCTAATTCTTATATATTGATATTTTAGGATCAAGTTTGGAGCCTAAACTTGGCACTTTTCATGAGGCGAGCATTCTGAGGTTAAAAAAGATTGAGATGGGGACATTATCCTTCATACATCATGACATATTTTATGTGAATGTGTGATTACCATTGTTAGTACTTTTATTAAACAACATGGTTTGCCTAGACGAGGTAGTTAGTGCCGTGGTGCACTTGCACCTAAAAGTTGGGTAAGAATCCAACCAGTGTACGCTTGCACTACTCATGTATACATGACAATGATGTGTTATATTGTTTAATAATTCATACAAACATGATGCATATCATATTTGCTTTTCACATTTTATATGAATAATAGTATATTCTATTAGGATTCCTTGGAATCTCACCCTTTTTTATAAACAAAAATGTCTTGGTGGGTGCCAGCAACTCAAAAGGCAAGGACAAAGCTACAAGAAACTGATAGGCACGTTTCCTGAGATGAAGACTGTGGTTATATATAGTCTTTAATTTTGAATATTTTGGATGAAATGTATATATTACCAACCCTGTGGGGAATTCCTCAATGTAATCATGTACTATATATAGGTATTTTTACGCTATTCCTGTGTTGCTCACCGAATTGCTCTCAAGCACTCTAAAAATATAGAAAATAAGATAAGGGTATGACATTTTGATATCAGAGCTAAAAGCAGTTTTGGAGGAGCCCAAAGTGGTTTTGGTAGAGTAGCGGTTTTAGCAACAGGATAGTTATTGATATGGTCTTGATTATATAGTGATAGGGGGTACCAAAGGAGTGAAAGACTCTAGTTTGTAAGCTAGCTTTACGAGATCATCGAATATCTGAAGGGCAGCAATTGGTGAAATACCGGACCTAGGATGTTATGAAACCCGAGGAGGCAGGTACAGCCAAGGCCAAGGTGCATTCCACACATAGTATTTTGACAGCTGAAGATAGTCAACATGACTCATGAGACAAGGGCAGTCTCAGAGCACCAATTTGTTAGGAGTAAATAGAGCTGATATTTGCATTTTGACATGGGTATGTGAAAGTTAAGCTTGGTCAACCCAGAAAAATCATAGGATGGGTGACCCCCTAGGAAGTTATGTTGGCAAGGACATGGAGATCTGAGGAATAGTAATTGTTTTAAGGTTTCTTCTATGACTAATGATCATTTAAATTAGATGAGTTAAAGGGTGCTTAGACGCATGGAGATATTGATGATGTAAGTACTAATTTTAAATCGAGACAGTTCTGTAGCAGTGAATACTACCCAAAAAGGTTTATGTGATGGAGTTATGACAATTTGAGGCATAGTAAATGTTCTGAGGTTTCTCCATACTAAGTAATGATCCTTAGTAATATTGTGGGCTCAAAGAAATATAGATACGATATGTGGTGCTACATGATGAGTGGTAATCATACCGTATAGTGATCATAGAGGATTCGATCTGATGATACTGAAGGTTGTGAATAAGCCTGAATTAGATCTAAGCTGGAATAGTGCTTACGTCGAAATGTGAATTGGTTGCACTATGGTTCTGATGCGTGACAGAAGCTCAAACCATATGAACCTAATGGATAGTATTGAACTTTCAGTAATATTTTAAGGTTATTATGCAAATACCGTGAAGGTTAGAATAGGTGCTATTGATCTTGATAGCAAAACCTATGGGGTAAAATTGAGGAGAATGATTTTCAATGTATCTGATGTTAAGGTTCTGGATTCCATGATGAACCTAAAGGTTGGGTTAGAGAGCTTAGGATGTATGATATTACATGCCAGTGATGTTGTAGTGGACCTGTGTGTCCAAAGGCTCTAAGACCTAGGGGACCAGTGTGCCCTTAGGCTGGTAAATATACTTAGATTTGTGTTGGGTTAGTGATGGTCTATGGAAATGAGGAAAGTGATTTCCCGGCTCAACTAATGTTGAGGTATCTCTTAAAGTTGCTAGTTGCTAATCTAGCATAAGGAAAGATCCTGATAATAGAGTATTCCCTTATTAAATGAGAGTAGTTCTCAATAGAACAAAGAGTAGTAATGAAATATGGTCTCACAATTGAGACAGAAAATCGAATGTACTAGTGGCTTTCGAATTCCCTGTATAACGTGGGTAGACTACCCCGATAAGGGAAGTAGAGTTTGTGAATATGACTTGAAACGGGCTGAGAGTGGGCACAAAGAGATATAGATTGGGGCGCCGTCAGGTGTCATAGGAGGTTCCTATAGGACTCCTATTAAATCATCCTGACATTATTAAAGCTCATATGAGGAGGTAGACCTTAGAGTAGATAGTGGAAGCATGGTAAATTAATGCTTAATCTTTGGTCGCCAATGATTTGTTTGAGGTTGTTAGTCTCGATATGTATTCAACAAAGATGTAAATTGTATGTACTTAAGCCATATGATCTGATGAACTAGCAAGTCCTTAGGCCAGTAAATGTGATATGTTTGAAAATTGTGACGAGCCAAGGCTCGAGGCGGTAAGACCCAATATGCAAGGTTACATAAGGCAATGTCCCTAGGCTATAAGACCTATGTGTCTAGCACTGTGGATGATGCCTAGCATGAAGACATTGGACCAGTGTATCCAAGGTAATGTTTTGAGGTTGACAGAACATTCAAACTGTACCAGGTTGTAGCCGAGGCAGTAAGTGTTAGAATCGGCAAGCACAACGGAAGAATTTAAAATTTTTTGCCAATCCCAATCAGAGATTTATCAATGGCGTTTAAACGGAGTTAGAAAGAATCGTACTTTTTGAATTTAGGGTTTTTCGATCTCTAGGAGCCAACACCTGAGGTCCGCTCCGTCTACCAGTATCCACTCGAATGCTCTTCAACACAGAATACATGCTAGAACCTCCAATGTTTCCTAAAGTTTCCCTTACGGCTCTAAATTCTTATCCGTGCTTGAGTTTGTTTGCTCTATCAATTTTATAACCCATGGGGCTATATTCGAATTTTAAAATTAATCTTTATTAATTTTGAAATTAATTAACAATTAATTATCTTGATGATCTAATTAAATAAATTCAGTTTAAATTAAGTATGTCCATCAGTTTTAATTTAACCTATTTATTTAATCCAAATAAAGAGCCTTTAGATTTACTTTATCTTCATAAATTAAATCTGATATACTATATCTCTATCATGTTAGTTATTAAATCTAATTAAGCTTAATAAAATTAAATTTAAAACTAACACAATATAATAATATCATATAATATATATACATATATATAATATGTATTTCGAAAATACATATATATATATATATATATATATATATATATAATATTATTAATTTAATTTTCACGAATTTTATATTATATGTATAAATATAAAATTCGTCTACCCTAGATTAAATATTATCTCATGTTGGGTTATTCTTGTATGTAACCCTATAGGCCCATACGAAGTTGGCAATGAGCCAATAACTGTACTAACCCACAAGTCACAAGTGGCCTCTAGCAAGACATTACAACTATCCAATTCATATGAGGATTGTTAACACAACGCAACCTGTCACACAATCATATCATATCCCTTTTGTCACATGATATATCAGTCAAGCATGAGGCATTGATAATGTCATCCTCTTGTTCCTGACCATTACTTTCTCGATTCTTGAGTAGTCTAACAATAGAAATGGAAACTCCTTTCCATCGTAGTATGGCCATACATTTCTCAGACTTACTCATCGAGGGGCTCAGTACTATCTCTCTACTAATTTTAGGGACAAATTCCATCTTGACTATTCATATTCCTTTGCATGAAAAACCACCAAGCTCAATCATAGCCTTTATCATCACCCGGTTAAAAGTGATTTTTGACTAGTTCAAAGCTTAGCAACTCTCATATAGGAATCCATGATGACCCCAAGTCAAAGGGTATGGTGACGTGGTTATACATGAGATAAGCTTATGACTTGATCCATGTAGCTTTCTTATAGTGGATCGGTCCAGCATCTTGTACTCTTATAAGTATCTAAGACTTTGATTCGTATCCCCATATCTTATCAAAGTCATACTAATCTTACTTCATGATTGTACTGCATGCTCGATGAGCTTGCAGATGAAAGAGATAGATTGAATATGATTATGGTGTTGCATGACTTGTGAGTGTAACATCCTTATTTTTATGATTTAAGAATTAGTTACATGAAAGATATATGTATATATATATATATATATTAGTATTTAAGTGATATTTAAAAAAATATAACTAAAAAGAGTTATTATTTAGATATTTTAGAGTTATTGAGATAATAATTAAATAACATTATAATAAAAAAATAATTATTTAAAAGCTTGGGATTAGTTTATGCAACTATTTAGATATTATTTATAGCTAGTCAATTTTTCCTATAAATAAACTTTTGAAAATAAAAGTGTCAAAAATTTCTTTTTCTAATATGACTAAAATAAATGAAGATACAAATCTTTTTAAGAGCCCAAATTATGAGAAGCCCAAGTAGTAAAAAAAAAGCCCTACATTATTCCCTTTAAATTACCTTCTCCACCGCTGAACATACTCTCCATCTCTCTGCCACCGCCTAGCTCCCACAATCCACAGTCAAGCTATCAAGCAGGTACCTCTTTTCTCTTGTTCTTTGATTCGGTGTCCTTTTTCTCTATCGACATAATTTTTTTTCACTTCCATCTCCCTTCCTCTGCTTCCTCTTTTGAGTGTATTGTCACCTCAAATGTTCTATCTCACATTCAAAGGTCAAAGCGTCCCCACTTCTTTTAAACATTTACTGTGTGGGAGTATATTTTATTCATACTTTCTCATGGTTTTGAGTAGTGTGATATATTTATTTTAGTCTATGAGCCATAATCTCCCAAATTCATACTGGGCATGGGTGTTGTGTAGATATAATTTAATTTTTTTTCTTCTATCGATGTATTAAGTGGATGTATATATGTACCATATTATTCAACACACTATTAATTGTTGCCTTTTCTCTTGAGCGGACATAGACACAATACATATTTTTATTCCTTTCCATCAACCCTGCATCCTATTCAAACTTTCTTCCATATTACCTCTTTGTACATTCATATATATATAGCCGGCTGTTAGTATGTAGCTTCTTCCCAGTTCCATTTCCATTCCTTTCCGTCACAGGAACTCTATTATAATGATACATCCTTCCCTTACTTTTTGAATGATGAGTCTTGGATTTTCTTGATTAAATCTTGTGATTGTGTGAGTACATAAGAGTTTCAATTCATAAGTATTATTAAATTTTTAATATGAAAACATTTTGATACACAGTAACACAGAGAGAGAGAGAGTAAGTTGATCTTTAGAGAGTAGTCTTAGGGTAGTCTAAAAGTAACTCTTGCGTAGTTTTAGATAATTTATTGATAAATATTTGTGTTTTTAATATTGTAGACTCTCATTGAGAACCTTGGAGTAACTTTTTATAACTATCTGTAAGTTATGGAGTAGCAGGTAACTCTGAATATTCTTCCATATACTTGTGAATTGTGTATGATTATGAATGACTCCTTTTTATTAACAAAAAAAATGGACTGAACTATATGTATATGTGTATGTATTATAAATTCCCAAGTAAGTAATGTTACAAGTAAATTTCTTTATAACTCACTTTATTCACATAATAAAAAATTTAATTACAATTAATGTATTATTGGATTATTGTTTCATTTTAGGCATGTTTGAATATGTGATGATATTTTATACGAATGGAAGCATGATTTATTGTACCTTGTCTTTTAATTATATATTTTGGTGATGGAATATACTTGTCATGGCGGATGCATTTGTGATGGGTTGGAGTAAGGAGGAATTTGTATGTTGAGATCTTTTACCACGTGGTATGCCATCACTCGGTGCACAGTGGATGACACTTGTCAGGGCCCCTTCTTCCATGTTTTCCTTTGGCCAGGATTGCATTGAAGCTGTGGGACATGTGACACCTCCTTAATTGTGTTCGTTTAAGCAGGGGAGGTATAGTCCAGACTTAAGCTCGACACCTTTGACTGGGTGTATCTTAAGAACTGGTGAGCTTAGGACAATCTAGTCAAATGAATGGGTTTTTGTTGGACAATGTGTTAGCCTATGGCTCCAGTCAGCGAAATAAGGATGGACGGTGATATAAGGGAGGTTACATCTTGCATATTGCATATTGCATAATCGTATATTACATGTGGTGATGAAAAAACATATTGACATGATGATGATTAAACTTGTTTTTTTGTCTTGTATGAGTATCATAGTATATACAAATATATATGTAATCAATTCCTTCTTTTTATCATATGTGATTTGCTTGTGTATGGTAGAAACTTTCAGTATTTACTGAGATGTTGAATCTCATCCTATTCTATTAACATTTTTCAGGTGAATATTCTAGTAGGAAGCAAGGGAAGACACTTGTGGAGTGAGCCTTGAAGGCTCTATTAGGCTCCTTACGCACCTTTATGCCACTTTATATTTAATTGCCATGACACTAGGATTATTTTTCATCTGAAAATATTTCGGTTGATAAATATTTGTTTGAAACTAAAACTTTGAACTAATAGTTGAAAGTATCAAGTAAGTGTTGCTCAAGTTTTGTTCGGATAGAGTCCCTAAGTTCATAAGTGACATTTTAACGGATTGAACATTAAGCATATATGTCGTTTCAAATGAGGTGTTACAGTGAGCCTACACGTGATAATAGAATGAGATATGCTATAAGGCCAAGTATATTGGGGTAGTGTTCCAACAAGGCAATGAGGCCTAGAACAATGTACTAAGTGTCCTAATAGATAATCAGTAGAATAATGGGTGGGATAACCGATAAGAACAAAATGGGTTGAGTGTTGATAAGCAGTTCATCCACACATAACAGGTAATGTGTGGTGCACGCTTTATAAGTATGGATAATCTAGGGATGAGTTACACTGTAAGATAGAATTAATCCCTAAGTTGTAGATATCCAAATTTTGAGGACAAAATTTATTGAACAGGGGGAGAAATGTAATATCCTTGATTTTGGGATTGGTGGCTTGGGAATAAGCCTAAATTAAGCAGACTGCTAAGCCCTGATTTAGACGTTGTCTCAAACCTATTCCCTCACATTTCTTATATCTTTGAGGTATTAAAGAGAATAAAATGATGAATTAAAGAGTATGGGAAGTTTGTATACAAAAATGGAATTTGTTGAAGTTGCAAGTGCATGCTGTTTCATTGCTTTCAATGAGACAGTGTTGTTGTTCAATGCATTTGGTTGATCAAATGATGCTAAAAAAATTATAAAATTTTACAAGGTGAAAGTAGACATCCTAAACTTTAATTTGATAGGTCATATGACTCAATTAGTGCTATACACAAAAAATTATGAATTTTTGAAGTTATCCCCAAAAAAACTATGAATTTTCTGGAACATCATTCAAAGAAATTAATTCTGGGAATTTTGTGCTTCCAACTAGTGAAAGGTAATATTTTCCCTTGAAACTAGACTCAATAAGGGTTCTATAACCTTTAGAATCACTCTAATTTGATGTTTACAAATTTAGTTATGATTTTTCAAAATTTGGACAGAAAATCTACAAAAAATTCCAAATAATCCAAAAATGGGAAAAAAAAGTGGTGGCAGTTTTGTAATTATTGGAAACTTTATTAAAGCATATGCCTTCTTCCTCTTCAACCCATTTTGACGCCATTTCAGCTGAACATAGTGAGAGAAGTGTTGAGAGATTTTAGAGAGAGAAGGAGAAGAGAACTCACAAGGTAAGCCAATTTCTTCGACGATTTAGCTCCAAACATATATAACTCTGCTCCTAAACTACTCTTCTATGTATTTCAAGGTTCTTGAATCTCAAATTCTCTTATTAATGAGTTAGGGTTTTCAGCCATATCAAGGAAAAACCAAAGGGAGTTTGAGGTAACTGCCAAAACTTTAATATTTGATTGTTATGGCTGCTGTGGACAATTTAATCAATGTAATTTCGTCTGATTGTCTTTATTTGTGAAATTGGGAGACAACATGACCTAGGGGTCTACTGAAATTTAGTCTAAATGGTAGTTGTAACCTAATTAAATATTTAATAAAGTGGTTAGAAGTAGAAAGGAACACGTCTGCGAAGCCGAAATCGAAAAACCCCAATTTTCCCCGGAGTACCTGTAAGTTTTGACCAGCTCTAGTTAAAGGCATTAGACTTGGATTTTCAATGATTTGATGGTTCCATTGAGTTCGGGGGGGAAATTAGGTGGGGTTACAATTGGTCACTTTTCTGAATAGCCCGAAAAAGGCATAATTACGAAAAAAACCCCAAAAACCTTGAATTAGGGGCTGCCAAGGGCATTTTTCTCAATTGGCAGTGAATTTGATAATTCTGAATCCGAAAATAGATTCTTTGGGTGAAAATATGTCAAAATAGCCCATGTCGAAATTTCAAGAAAAGTACAGCCGGGCCGGGGTTTCGAGGGAAATTTGGTAAATTTCCACCATAGGCTAATATAACCACAATTTGGTAAATTTCCACCATAGGCTAATATAACCACAATAAATACTATGGAAGTGTCTAAAATAGTACATGAATAGGTTTTAACCTAATTCTTGTATATTTGATATTTTAGGACTGAGTTAGGAGTCTAAACTTGGCACGTTTCACAAGGCGACCATTCCGAGGTTAAAAAGGGTTGAGGTAGGAACATTATTCTTCATACATCATGATAATTTACATGAATGCGTGATTACCATTGTTAGTACTTTTATTAAACAACATGGTTTACCTAGACGAGGCAATTAGTACATGAAGGTGCACTTACACCTGAAGTTGGGTAAGAATCCAACTAGTGTACGATTAGTGGGGCAAAAGCCCTACTTATGTATACATGATAATGATGTATTATATTTTTTATTAATTGGTACATACATGGTGCATATCATATTTACTTTTTTCATTTTATATGAACGATAGTACGTTTCTACTGTGATTCCTTGGAATCTCACCCCTTTTTATAAACAAGAATGTCTCAGCGGGTGCCAATGGCTCGAAAGGCAAGGACAAAGCTACGGGAAATTTATGGGTACCTTTCCCGAGATGAAGACTGTGGTTATATGTAGTCTTTAATTTTGAATATTTTGGATGAAATGTATATATTACCAACCCTGTGGGGAATTCCTCAATGTAGTCATGTACTATATATCGGTATTTTTACGCTATTCCTGTGTTGCTCACCGAACTATGCACAAGCACTCTAAAAATATGGAAAATAAGATAAGGGTATGATACAACAAGCTTTTCAATTTCCATAAAATATTGATTTAAAATCTCAATATGACATCTATTTTAGGGATATCAATAAACTTTGTGATGAAGTATATGATTAGAGTTTTTCAATATTAATTCACACTTATATTCTAACAATCTCTCCCTCAAGTGTGAGTCATCTGTAGGTATACTTCCTTTATTTCTGAATTTCAAAGACAAAATAGTATATAGCAAGCCAATAACCTATCTGTCCTTTTAAAGCTCAAGTACTTCATACTTATAGTCATGGATTTCAATCCAACTAAGCTATCACCTTCAGACCCTTTGACGAACCAAAGATATAATATAGATATATGGGTCATAATTTTCATTATCTGTTCTTTGTTCGTCTATGGGAAAATATGTATTAGTTCTTCAAGAACTAAAATAATTTTGTTTCATATAGTTTGACAGGAACTACCATATAGTATTCATCACTAGATAATCTCATTATTCATTAATAATATATTACAATTGGCTTATTTTGGAACAGATTATCACTTGAAAAAATTCTCAAACATAGAAACTATGATACAACCACACATTCTTGAATTAATAACGTTCTCACGAAACAAACATAGTGAGAAATTCTCACAAAAATAAATATGTGAGAATTGTTTATAGGACTACTTAAGCCAATACATTTTTCTTTATTGAATTACACCTATAAGAATTTCTCACCAACATTAAATCATGAGGAAAGATTATTCATAAAATCATCTTATGGGAAATTAAATCATGTAGAAAATTTATTAGATTACATAAGCTAACAAATAATTTTCGAATAATTCTAAACACATTGATTTTGTCCAACAAATCAAATTGACATCACAAATTCATAATGAATTTTGTCATGAAATTAAATAAATTCTCATTTTCTCAATTTAAATATCACATAAATGTATGATTTTTCTTTTTCTTTCAAATGTCACATAAAACTAATTTACTTTCAATATATAAGTATCATAATATAATTAATGTTTGAAAGCTATAGAATACTCACATCTCATATATTTGAATTTATACAAAAAAAAAAATTTGGGGGGGGGGGAGGAATTCAAAACTAAAATGAAAAGTAAGAGCTTATATTGGAAGAAAGTACCTTAATGTTGGAGCATATTAGTTAAGCATTTGTGCAAAATTTGTAAAGAAATTGAGAAGTAAAAATTCCAAGAAGAAGAAAACAGAGGTGGGTTTAGAGTTTGACATAATAATCTCTATCAATTACAAGATTAGAAAGCTTGTATAATTCCAAGATATGCAGGTCATATTATACAATATCATGATTAATGCATCAATAATTTCATACACAATATGTTTAAATTTTCAAATAAATTGAACATTTATACATAAATAAGAGATTTAAAGAACTTAAGAATACAATTGGAGGTTATATTAATAAATACTAGCAACCCTTCAATTTGAGAGTTATAATGTATAGTAACATTAACCATGAGATGAAATCCTAAGAGATCATAAAATTATGAACATTCATACAATATAATATTTAATTTTATAAATAAATTGGTATCATATATTAAAATTTCAGAAGGACCAATAATTACCTTTTATTTGCTCAACTTGATTTCACATATCACTTATGAACAGTTATCAATATTACAATATCAAATACTTATAATAATTTCTCCTACACAAGTTAGCCGCAATAAATTTACACACTAATAAATTTCACAATAATAAAAATTAAACATCATATAGCCTCCTAGGCATATAGCCTCCTAGGCGTATTATTATTTTTCTTGACTTCACAATAAATATGGGCATTTTTGTTGACAACTCATTGCCTCTTTTGATATTTTTTTATAACGTCTCATGTTTCTTCCCTTTTATAATTTGGCCTTTATTTTTAATACATTAATATATATTTGTCAATGACTTCTAATCATATTATAACAATTGCTCATGACTTTACATCCAAATATTATTAATATCGTCAAACATTGTTGCCTCAAATTCTCAAATTGGGCAAAATATGCTAGTTAGTCCTCATGACTATTAGCCTTTAGAACAATTTTTCTTGAGTGGCATAATTCTTTGCAAGTTGTTTGTCTTCCGTACAATATATATAGTAAAACTACCTTTTCAAAGCTGCAAAACCCTTTTGAGAAATGAGCACAATATATAGTGGTTGACTCTTCAATTAGTAGAAAGAAATCAACAATTATAATCAATTACAATAAGCAGGAATTAATGATGAGATAATGTTCAGTAATAATGAGAGATTGAACAGGAAATATTTGACTAGCACATAATCAGGGGATAATTAATGTTAGAATCAAAGGTTGATTTCCAATACTCCCCCTCAAGCTGGAGTCAATCATTCCTAGCTTGCATCGAAACCCTTCAAATTTAGCTTTGCCAAGTGGCTTCGTCATTACATATGCAATCTGATCAGCGGATCATATGTAGGTTAGATTCATGATGTCTGCTTCAACCTTCTCTTTAATGAAGTGTCTGTCTATCTCAATGTGTTTCATTCGATCATGATAAATAGTATTTCTTGTCATCTCAATGCTGGCTATGTTGTCACACCAGAGTTGCATCGGGCCCTCATATGAAATTCCCAACTCTTTTAACAGCTTGATAATCTAGAGCCCTTCACATACTCCTTTGTTCATAGCTCTTAACTCTTCTTCTGCACTGCTTCCTGAAACCACAGTGTGTTTCTTGCTTCTCCACGTAACTAGATTTCCCTACATATATAATATCCTGAAGTTGGCTTTCCATTCTCCCTATCTCTTGCATGATTTGCATCGGTGTAGATTTTGACGTTTCTGGCCTTACCTTTCTTAAAGAATATCCCTCTTCCAAGATTAAATTTCAGATAGCTCAGGATTCTGTATATAGCCTTCATGTGCTCTTCCTATGGTTGATGCATGAACTAACTTACTATTTCAACTGCATAGATGATATTTGGATAGCTATGGGTTAAGTATATTAACTTCCCTACCAGTGTTCTGTATTGTTATGAGTTAATTGGGAGACCATCCGACTTGATCTTTGGTGACAACCTTCCTCTATTGGTGTTCTTTTGGGCTGTGCCCATAACGTTCTTGTTTCATGCAACAGGTCTAAGGTATACTTTCGCTGAGATTCATTTATACCCTTTCTGGTTCTTGCCACTTCCATACCCAAGAAGTATCTCATTTGACCAAGATCCTTTACCTAGAATTGTTTAGACAAATCCCCTTTAGTTGGGCAAATGAATCTTCATCGTCTCCTATAATAACTATATCATCAACATAGACAATCAGAATTGTGACTTTCCCACTATCATGTTTGATAAACAATGTGTCATATGCTTATCCTTATTTATACCGAAGCTTCTTTACTTCATTGGTGAATTGTCCACACCATGCCCTCAGAGATTGCTTTAGTCCATACAAAGACTTGTTGAACTTGCAAACAGAGTCATTTGGAGCTAGAACTCCATCCGAAACTTCCATGTAGACTTCTTCCAAATTACCATTCAGGAATGCATTCTTAGCATCCAGTTGATGTAGCGACCAAGCTAAGCCAGCTATAATTGACAACAGTACTTGGATAGTATTGAATTTAACTACTAAGGCAATAGTCTCTTGATAATCAATTTCATAAGTCTGAGTATATTCTTTTATGACCATTCTTGCCTTATATTTGTTGATACTTCCATCCGAATTAAACTTCCAGGTGAAAATCCACTTGCATCCTACTAGTTTCTTTTGTGCGAGAAGCACTGTGATTTCCCACGTTTTATTTTCCTCAAGAGCTTTTAACTCTTCTTCTGCAGCTTGCTTCCAGTTGGATCAGCTATAACTTGTTAAAAAGTATTTGAAATTTTGATTTGTTCGTTGATTACAACAAAACTCTACATCTTTATAGATATGTTACCTATAACCCCCTACCTTATAAATAGTAATTATGATTCGAAAATATATAATTAAGATGAATTCGAGACCAACGGTTAAACAAAACTTATTTCAATCCCACTCTCACGGCAGGGTTTTCATGAATTTCTTTCTAATCCCCTTTTTAAACCTGGTCTCAGATTTCACAATTCGAATATAATCACCCTGCGCAGTTAAATCATATTTATATATATTAGAGTGTACAACAAAATCCCGGCAACCCCCAGGTTTCATATATATATATATATATTAAGGGTTTACAGTTTCCCTTATAAGGGTTTACGCAAAATCATCTTGATATTTACATTCCAAATAGGTACAGTAATCCCAATACCAAAATTGATAACCAACAACCAAATTCAAAATCTCCCTAAGGAGTCCTATCCACCCTTGGTCATCTCTTTCCTCTTGGAGCTACTTGCCCTACCTGAAGGTTAGTCAAAGGAAAGAATGAGATTCAAAAGAATTCCAGTAGTAACAGATCACTTATACTATACATAATCACAAAGCATGCAATGACATCATTAAGCAGCATGAAACACAGCATACAAGCTGCCACATATACACATAATCTCATCCCCAGTGTCTATACCGCCCCGAAGGCATGGTTCTTCTATCGAAACCACCGATGGGCCACAGGTGAAGGTTTCATAAATAGCCTATCAGCTTTCACATATAGCCTTATGGCTTTCACATAGTCTCATCTCCCGTATTCCACCGCCCTAAAGGCATGGTCCTCCCACTGTCAACACCGACGGGCCGCGGGTGAAGAATTCACACATAATGATAAATCAAATATACAATGTATCACATAAAATATAAGGGAAAGCGTCACTACCTTATTCTTTCCTGAGGTACACTGGCACCATTTGCTCACGATCAAGGCAAATATCAAAGCCTATAAACCAAAATCAAGGATGACGGATTAATCCTTATTCCAAATTCTTACTTTCAGAATACTTAAAGCTGGTTATCATTTGAACTCTTTAGGTGGCTACTAGAAGCCTAGACACATGCCTAAAGGGTTGGAAGATCTACACCAAAGATCCCTTTTTCGGATGTATAACACTGATTTTCAGCTCCTGTACTTGAGTGATAGATGATACACTCGGGTGATAGAATAACTTGCACTCGAGTGAGAATGGCTCACTCGTGCAAGTGCTTGGCTGAGAGTACAAACTGAGACAGAAAATGATCACAGCACTTGAATCCTGGACCTAACACTCGAGTGATGGCCTCATATTCACCTGAGTCCTACAGAGTGAGGCACAAGAAGTGACTACTGAGAGCAAAAGAAACCCTAGAATGAGAAGTGCACTCGAACACTGACTCTAACACCCGAGTGAGACAAACTTGCAAGTGAGATGCTTATCAGAAGCCAAAACGCAACAAATGAAAAAGTTTTCCAAACTTAACCAATATGCTTCCAAGGATCCCAAAATGCTTATCCGATACTACTCCCACAAAATTTTGCCCAAGGAACCTAATGGAAACCCCAAAACAACCAAATTCTCATTCTAACAAGAAGTTTTGGTCTTGAACACCACATTCTCACTCATTACCCAATTATACCAATTTCCTTTTCAAAGTTCCAACTAACTCTAATGGCACAAAGACACCTTATGCCACCAAATCCAATACAATACACTATCCAAGGGACTAATAGACCATCTCCTCTTTGAGCTAATTTTGATTTTCTTTGAGCTGAAAATCTTTATTTTCTCATATGCACCCACACCCAATCTCCGGGTTCAAAAAGAACATACCTTCTTCCGTTGTTGGCCTTGGATGCATATTGCTCATTTTTCTTTTCAATTTGCTTTTTAAATGCTCATGAAGTGACTGCACTATTGCAATTTTTTTCCTATCAAGACTTGTTCTCTTATCAATAGGCAATGGTAATAAATCCAAAGAAATTAGTGGATTAAAACGATACACTATTTCAAAAGGAGAATAATCAGTAGATGGATGCACATTTCTATTATATGCAAATTCAATAAATGACAAACAATCTTCCCAATCTTTTAAATTCTTTTGAATCACAATTCTGAGTAATTGAGACAAGGTTCTATTAACAACTTCAGTTTGACCATTAGTTTATGAATGACAAGTAGTAGAAAACATCAATTTAGTACCAAGCTTTCCCCACAAAACTCTCCATTTCCCCCTAAAACTCTCCAAAAATAACTCAAGAATTTTGTATCCTTATTAAAAACAATACTTTTAGGAACACCATGGAGCCTCACAATTTCTTTGAAGAACAAATCAGCAATGTATGTGGCATCATCAGTTTTATGATATGCAATGAAATGTGCCATCTTAGAAAATCTATCAACAACCACAAATATGAAATTCATTCCTCTTTTTGACCTAGGCAAACCCAAAACAAAATCCATTGATATATTAACAAGGTTTACTAGGCATAGATGAAGTATACAAATCATATGGTAAAACTCTAGATTTAGCCTTTTTATACATTATGCATTTAGCATAGATTCTTTCCACATTACTTTTCATTTTAGGCTAAAAGAAATGCTTATGCAAAAGATCCAAAGTCTTTTTCACACCAAAGTGACTTATTAGGCCTCCCCCATGTGCTTCTCTCAAGAGCAATTCAAATAATGAACATTGAAGCACACACAATCTGTTTTCTTTAAAAAGTACCCATCAACTTCATAAAATTTATCATATGCTTTCTTTTCACAAGCAAGAAATAATTCAGCAAAATCAATATCAATTGCATACAACTCCTTAATATATTCAAAGCCAAGCAATCTAGTATTAAGAAAAGAAAGAAGAGTATACCTTCTTGACAATGCATCAGCAACAACATTCTCTTTACCTTTTTTGTATTGGATGACATAAGGAAATGTCTCAATAAATTCCAGCCATCGTACATGTCTCTTATTCAGCACACATTGTCCCTTAATATGCTTCAAGGATTGATGATTAGTGTGAATCACAAACTATTTGGGCCAAGAGTAGTGTTGCCAATTCTCCAATGCTCTTTTAAGTGCATAGAACTCTATCATAAGTTAGATATTTCAAGGCTGCCTCATTTAGCTTTTCACTAAAGTAAGCCATTGTCTTTCCTTCCTGCATCAAAACAACTCATATCTCAACTCCAAATGCATCACATTCAATCTCAAAAGTTTTACTAAAGTCTGGCAATACTAACACAGGTGAAGAACACAAGTTTTCCTTAAGTTCAATGAATGCATCATCTTGTGTTTTATCCCATTTAAAACCAACGAATTTATGAGCTTAAGAGCTCATGTTTTATTCATTGATGTGAAAAACTAGATGTACAAAATGGGATTTATAGAAGTACAGAAGGGGAAACAACGCGGGAAAGAAATTGAGACAGCGGAGAGATTGAAGGAAATGGAAGAGAGATTTCAGTGCAAGTCAAAAATGTAAGGCTTGCACCGAAATCCCTTCTGACTTCTAACACTCCCCCTCAAGCTGGAGAATATATATCGATCATTCCTAGCTTGCACCTAAATCCTTCAAACTTGGCTCTGCTAAGTAGTTTTGTCATAATATTCGCAATTTGGTCATCAGATCATATGTGGGACAATCTCATGATACCTGCTTCAATCTTTTCTTTAATGGAATGTCTGTCTGTCTCAACATGTTTTGTCCTATCATGATAAACTGGGTTTTTTACCATTTCAATGCTGGCTTTGTTGTAACACCACACTTGCATTGGTCCCTCATGTGGAATTCCTAATTCTTTCAGTAATCTGATAATCCAAAGTCCTTCACGTACTCCATTGTTAACAGCTCTCAGTTCTGCTTCTGCACTGCTTGTTGACACCACAGTCTATTTCTTGCTTCTCCAATGAACCAGATTTCCCCACACATATGTGCAATATCCTAAGACCGACCTTCTAGTTTCCCTGTCTCTTGCATGATCTACATCAGTGTAGATTTTAATATCTCTGATAGTGCCTTTCTTGAAGAAGATTAAGCTTTAAATAGCTTAGGATTCTGTACAAAGCTACCATGTGTTCTTCTTGTGGTTAATGCATGAATTGACTTGCTATTCCAACTGCATGACTAATATATGGACGTGTGTGAGTCAAGTATATGAGTTTCCCAACAAGTCTTCTATATCGTTCTGGATTGACTAGGACACCATTTGGTTTGATTCTTAGATGACAACCTTCTTCCATTGGTGTTCTTCAGGTTCTGCCCCTAACATTCCTGTTTCATGCAACAAATCTAGGGTATACTTCCACTGAGATACATTGATGCCCTCTTGAGTTCTTGCCACTTCCATGCCCAAAAAATACCTCATTTATCTAAGATCTTTCACCTGGAACTCAGTTGACAAATCTTGTTTTAGTTGAGCAATGGATCCTTCTTCGTTTCCTGTAATGACTATGTCATCCACATAGACAATCAAGATAGTGACTTTGTCATTATCACGTTTAATGAACAATGTGTCATCTGCTTATCCCTGAATGTACCCAAGTCTTTTCATAGTTTTGGTAAATCTGTCAAACCACGCCCTAGGTGATTGTTTGAGCCCGTACAGTGATTTGTTGAGTTTACACACAGAGTTGTTAGGAGCTAAAATTCCATCTGGAATCTCTATATATACTTCTTCCTCTAAGTTCCCATTCAAAAATGCATTTTTCACGTCTAGTTGATGCAATAACCAATCCAAGTTAGCTGCGATTGATAGTAGCGCTTGGATGGTATTAAGTTTCGCTACTGGAGCAAACGTCTCCTGAAAATCAATTCCATATGTTTGGGTATATCCTTTTGTAACAAGTCTAGCCTTGTATTTGTTGATTGTGCCGTCAGGATTGAATTTAGGGGTAAATATCCACTTGTATCCTACTGGTTTCTTTCCTTTAGGAAGAGTTGTAATCTCCCACATTTTATTTTCCTAAAGTGCTCTCAATTCTTCTTTTGCAGCTTGTTTCCATTTCTGATCAGTCATAGTTTGTTGAAACGTGTCTGGAATTTTTATCTGTGCACTGTTCGCAACAAAGCTTAGCATTTTTGCAGACAGATTACCATATGAAACAAAATGTGTAATTGGATGTTGAGTACACGATCTTACCCCCTTTCTTAATGCAATAGGCCAACCCAGTTCTTCAGGATTTAATACCATATTAGAGTCATGGTCATTCCTTCGAATAGGAGAGATAGTTCTACCTGTGTTTGATTCATCTTGTAGTCTAGATTCTTCCTCTTGTAGCAATTCTGCATCCACTCCTGAATTGATTTCAACATTTGTTTCCAGTTCATTTAATAAGGGAGGTTGAGATGAACTTTGTTCAGTTTCAGAATTATGTTGGGTAGGACTAGGTTGGCTTGTGAGAGGATTAGGTTGGCTTGTGAGAGGGAAAGAGTCAATGACAGGTATGAGTTGTAATGATGATGGTGGTGAGTGTTCTGCATTCAGGATTAGCCATTCACTGTTAGTATTCTCCCCCTAAATGGGTTATTTCGGACAATATGCTTCTTCTTCCGAGAAGACTGTATCTCTGGAGATAATAAGCTTCTTGGAAGTAGGACAATAGCATTTGTACCCTTTTTGAGTAGGGGAGTAGCCAAGAAAGAGACATTTGTCAGCTCGAGTACCAAGTTTTTTGCCATCATTTTTGTAGACAAAGACAACACAACCAAATACCTTAGGAGGCAATGAGGTGATGATTGAGCAATTGGGAAAGTATTGTAGGAGTTTTTGGATAGGGTTATTGTATTTGAGTACTTTGGAAGGCAAGCGGTTGATGAGATAAGCCGCTGTGAGTACGGCATCGCCCCAGAAGATGGTAGGAACATTTCATTCCATGAGCAAGGTTCGAGTTACTTCCAACAGGTGACGGTTCTTTCGCTCAGCTACTCCATTTTGTTGAGGAGTGTATGGATAAGAGGTTTGGTGATGAATTCCTTGTTGGTCAAGAAATTCTTGAAATATGTTGCTCATGTATTCCTTAGCATTGTCACTTTGTAGTACCTTAATGGAAACATTAAATTGGGTGCGCATAAAGGTGCAGAAGTTTAGGAAGATTTTGGCTACTTCAGATTTATCTTTCATTAAATAAATCCATGTGGTTTTGGTTTGGTCATCTATGAAAGTAATGAACCATCTGACATTGGTAAGTGTTTTTATTCGTGCAGGACCCCAAATATCACTATGGATTAGTGTGAATGGTGAGGAAGGTTTGTATGGTTGTTTGGAATAAGAGGTTCTCGTTTGTTTTGCAATTTGGCAAATTTCACAATGAAAAGGAACAGAATTGTTATTGAAAACATTTGGAAATAAATGCTTCATATAATCAAAATTGGGCTGGCCTGATCGACAGTGCCACAAGTACATATTATGATTTTGTGAGTTGGAGCTGACTAGTGCTCTTCTTGCTTTCCTTGCATCTCCAGATTTCAGGTTTAAATCTTCAAGGTAGAACAATCCATCCCATTCTTTAGAAGTTCCAATCTTCTTCCTCGATTTTAAATCCTGAATAGTACAGACATCATTATCAAAAATGACTCGACACTGTTGACCTTTGGTTAATTGACTCACAGATATAAGATTGACAGTGAGTGCAGGCACAAATAGAACATTATGAATTTTTAGGATATTAGAGAGCATGACTGTGCCTATTCCTTCAACTTTAGTGTATAGGCCATTAGCAACTTTTACTCGAAGATTCTCATGAATCAGATTAAGAGTTGTAAACAATGTACGATTACCAGTCATGTAATTAGTTGCTCCTGAATCAATAATCCAAGCATTCTCATTAGCTCGTGCAGTATTTAGAGCTAAAATAGAGTTACCTGATTGTACAAGGTTGGTACCGGGCGTAGAATTAGACTTATTCTGTCTATCTAGCATTCTATAAAACATTCGCAGTTCCTCTTTAGTCAAGGAATCATTATCTTTAGTTTCTAGCTCAGTAGCAGAGATATGACTTTGTTTGTTAACTCCTGGTTTTCCATAAAGTTTCTAGCATTCTTCTTTGGTGTGACACTTCTTCTTGCAATAATTACACCATTTATTTATTCGTTCATCTTGTGGTCGTTTTGCTACCAGGGCTGACCTTTCAATTGAGCTTGAGCTACCTTGGTTTGCTGCCAGGGCTGACCTTTCAATTGAGCTTAAGCTACCTTGATTCAAGAGCTTGCTGCTTTCTTCAAATTGCAAATGGTTGACTACTTCAAACAGATGTAGCAAGGGTTTCAGGCCCATGATACAGCCTCTTATTTCTTCAAATGAGTCATTGAGTCCCAGGAGGAAGTCATATATTCATCCATCTTCGACTGTCTTCTTATATAATTGGGCATCTTTGGTAGTCTCCTATGGAAGTGATTCAAAGAGATCTTGTTCTTGCCATAGTTTATGCAACGCTTTATAATAATCAGTAACTATTGAGTTACCTTGTCTCAGATCTCAAAGTTGTCGTTTCAGGTAGATTAAAGTAGCAGTGTTATCAAGGGAAGAGTAAGTTTGTTTTACCTCATCCCATATTTCTTTTGCAGTTGTTGTAAGATATCCTTCGCTGATATCATCAATCAAGGAATTGCACAACCAACTCATAACTTAATTGTTCTCAGCAAACCATGTATCAAAATGAGTGTCATCAGGGGCAGGCTGAGGTGCTGCTCCATTGAACCTACGGTTAATAGCCATAATCTGACTATTAAAGAGTTCTAGGGCCGTCACCGTTGTGCTAGTAGTAGAGGAATGAGATGGAGATGCATCCTAAGTTTTGGGATTTGTACCGGTCATTAGTGCTATTGGAGTGGCTCCGAGATTTGTAGGAAAAGAGCCAAAATGAGGAGGGAATTTAGAAGGATCCATTATGGCTGAAAAATGGTCACCGGAGATGTTACAGATGACGACACGTAGGGTTCACACGTCGATGAGTCTGTCGGCGAGTGGGATTCATGCCCCAGTGAGTATGTCGGCGCGTAGGGTCCACACGCTTTTCAGAACGCCGCGATCCTCCAGGGATGTACCGATCGGCACCTACTGCTTCCTTCTGGAGGAGTGGTGTTGTAATACCCCGAATTTTGAGATTCGAGGCTAGAGAATAAGCCTAAAATAAGTGGATTGCTAAGCCCCGGTTTAGCAAGATCCTAAATTGTGATTAAGGGTGAATGACTCCAAAAGTGGATGTCAATAGTGAAAAATGAACCCTTTTGGAGATTATGGTGTGATTTGGCACCCGATGTGATTCGTATGTGTTCTAAGCAGCACCGGAACCCTGTATTTAAGTTCAATTATGGATTAACCTCTAAATTGACTTAAAATAAAGGGGAGGGCGCATTGTTAAAGAAAAGGAATGAGAAAATGAGTTTAGTGGTGATTCAGTGTGAATTACGTAATCAGGGGCAAAACGGTAAAGTTACCGACCGATTGATCGATTACCGAAGAGGAAACTCACTGGTAACTTCAAGATCAATGGTTAGGATTGCTTTGTGTATTAGATCAAGGGGCGGAATCATGTGTATGTGTGTGCATGTAAGGTCATGGTTGATGGATCAAGATGTTGACACTTGGCACTTTGTGAGCCCTTGGATGAGGTCAAAGTGTCAAACCTCACTTTCCCTCTCTCCCTCTCTATTTGGTCGGTTTGGCATCCCCAAAATCTGATCACTATCTTCATCATCTTCATCTCTCCAAAGCCTCCATTTTCGCCTAGCTCAAGGAAGAAAGAGAAAACTAGAGGTGAGATTTTGCTTGGCTTGTAGTCCTCTAATGCTCTAATGACCTTCTATAAAGTTGTTCATAGTGATAAGAGCTTCATCTCTATGGTTTTAGATTCTTGATTGGAGGTGTTTGAGAGCTTGAGCAAAAGTGGAAAGATGGAGAATCAAGAAATTGGTTTGGGAAAGAGGAAGAGGTGAGCATTTGCTTCCTTTTGATCTAAGTTTTGTGAATTATAGATGAGTTTAGTGAATTTCGAATTTTGCCTTGATTTTCTTGTGATTTTGGATAGGATGAATTGGGTTGCGTTTTATGTTGAAAATGGTGCCATGTTGTGGTATTTGGTCATTGGAATTGGTTTGGGAACTTGGAATGAAAAGAATGGCAATGTGGTGTTTGTGTTGTGATTTGTGATGACATGTTGTGATTGTTGGAAAAACATGTCCATATAATGTGAATTTGGTTGTTTTGGTGTTTCCAATGGATTCCTTGTGCAAATTTATGTGGAAATGGTATTTGGTGTGAATTTGGGAACCATTGGAATCATTGGTGCAAAACTGGAAATTTTGTCCAGTGTAAATTCTGTCTGGGCAGTCTTGTTGTGTGGACGTTTTGACTAGGCAAATAATGTTGGCAAATTATGAAACATTCCAGTCTTCAAGTTCACATCCCAAGCTTTAAAATGGACATATAATTTGTGCCATTTCGTTTTTGGAACTGGGAGTTATAGCTGTCCAAAGTTTGAGGTCGAAAATGGATTCTATTTTGGGACAGTCTTGAATGTTTGGGAATTCTGTATTTATGTGGTGATTTCCAGTATTGGCCAATATTTTTCCTGTGTAGAGGACTTGAATAGCTTTCATTTGGCTTTGGGATCACCTCATTTCGATTTTTGTAGAATTAGTTATGATTTTTGGAAGTTCAACCAAGAAACTGGATTTTCTTGGCCGCAGCTAGCGGATTCTAGGCCGCAGCCCAAATGTTTCTGAGTGTTTCTGAGCAGTTTTTGGCCGCAGCCAATGGATTTTTGGGCCGCGGCCCACCCCCAAAAATCAATATTTTATACTTTTAAATGTGGTTCTTGGTATAGCCTTTCCCAACCCTTTAGGCATATGTTTAGAGGTCATAAATGATAACCAACTCAAGTGTTTGAGAGTTAAGGAATCAGAAAAAGGGATTAACCCTATGTCCTTGTTTGGTTATAGGATTTGGTGTTCGCCCTGATCGTGAGCAGCTGGAGCTGGAGCTTACGTGGAAAGAGGGTAGGGAACTTACCTCCTTGCCTGTATATGATATTGTGTTAATGTGTTGATGCATGTTATTGCTTTGCTTGATTATGTGGAACATATATGATGTTTGAAGCTCTGCTTTTATTTATGCTATGGCCATGAGTGTGTTGATGAAACATTGAGCATGCAGATGTGTCATGGTATGGACATGTAATATGTATTGCAAGCATGTCATGCATTATACACTTATCATACATGCATTTTGGTATTTGTTTCCTACTGAAATTCTCTAGAATCTCACCCTCCCCTACTAACCTTTCAGACAGGGTAGTAGATCGATGATGGAGTAAGCAGACAAGGGTGATGAGGAATCCTTCAGGTTGAAGATTAAGTAGTTGGTTATCATTATAGTCCGGATGTGTATTTGAGAAGACTTTGTGTAATCCCCATATGAGGGCTTATAGGGGCCAATATGCCCTATAAGGCTTTGAGTTAATGTATGGAACCCGGGATTGCCGGGATTATTGTTGTATACTCTGATTTGTTATGAATGTGATATTCCACGTAGTAATTGTATTCGAATGGTGATTATGAGACCAAGTTTATAAATGATTTTGAAAGGTATTTGTGAAAACCCCATCATGTGATGGGTTAATAAATGTTATTTGTTTATTATTGGTCTCTATTTCACTTTAATTGTGTAATCCGGATATAATTACTGAAGGGGGTTACAGGTGTGCTCTAAAGCGCTGCCATTTGGGAGATCGGAGCACACTGTCCGTCCCCTGTTTCTGCACCCTCTCTCGTCTCTCTCTATCGTTGCTGTCTCTTTGTCCACCAGACCTTTTAAGGTTGGCTCTGATACCATATGAGCTTAAGAGCTCATGTTTTATTCATTGATATGAAAAACTAGATGTACAAAATGGTATTTATAGAAGTACAGAAGGGGAAACAACGTGAGAAAGAAACAGAGATAGAGGAGAGATTGAAGGAAATGGAAGAGAGATTTCGGTGCAAGTCAAAAATGTCAGGCTTGCACCGAAATCCCTTCTAACTTCTAACAAGATTTTTTAATGACCTCAGTGAGTGGTGCAGCAAGTGTGCTAAAATCCTTCACAAATCGCTTATAAAAACTAGTCAAACCATAAAAGCTTCTCACCTCAATTGTGTTTTTAGGTATTTGTCATTCTTTTATAGATCTTATCTTTTCCTCATCAACTTCTATTCCTTTAACACTCACCATAAAATCAAGAAAAACAATTTATCCATGCAAAAATCACACTTTTTCATATTTGCAAACAGTTTTTCCTTCCTCAAAACATCAAGTACACAGTGCAAAGGATTCAAATACTTGTCCAAATTTTTGCTATAAATCAAAACGTCATCAAAATAAACTACAACAAATCTTCTAATGAAAGCATGCAAAACATGGTTCATTTATCTCATGAAAGTACTAGGTGCATTAATTAACTCAAATAGCATAAATAACCATTCATCCAATCCATATTTGGTCTTGAAAGCAGTTTCCCCCACATCCTCTTCCCTCATTCTAATTTGATGGTATCTAGATTTCAAATCAATATTAGAAAAGACAAAGAAACCATGAAATTAATCAAGCATATCATTTAATCTAGGAATGGGATGGCGATACTTCATAGTGTTATTGTTGACAACTCTACAATCAATGTACATCCTCCAAGTTCTATCTTTCTTTGGTACTAAAAGTACTGGAACTACACAAGGGCTTAAGCTTTCTCTAACATATCCTTTTGCCATGAGCTCTCCCACTTGCTTTTGAAGTTCTTTTGTTTCTTCAGGATTGCTTCAATATGTTGGCCTATTAGGAATTGTTGCTCCAGGAATGAAATCAATTTGATGTTCAATTACTCTAATAGGTAATAAGCCTAGTGGAATTTCTTCCGGGAACACATCATCAAATTCATGCAACAAAAAACCAACAATACTAGGAAATGATAAGTTAATGTTATTAGTGTTTAAAAAGGATTCTTTATAAACAAGGAGAAGCAAGTGTGTTTCAGTCAGAAAAGCACTGATTACTTCACTTTATTTTGCATGAAAACTCATTTTCTTCTCTTTTATCTCTTCACTTATTTGGATTTCTTGTTTTGAACTTTCAAATTTTCTCTCTTTCACTCTTTCTTTTTGATGTTTCTCTCTCATTTTCCCTATCACTCTTTTTCTTATCTCTCTCGTTTCATCTTGAATTAATCTTCATACACTTGCTTTGGAGTTAATGGTATAAGAGTCACGGGTCTGTTGTTCATTACAAAAGCATATCTATTTGTAAACCCATTCCTATGTACTTTTCTATCAAATTCCCATGGTCTTCCCAAAAGTATTTATGCAACATGCATAGGAACAACAACATACAATATTTCATCACATTATTTGTCAATTGAGAAAGAAACAAGAACTTGCTTATCAACTTTAATTTCCCAAATATTCTCCTTGTTTAACCACTTTTACTTTGTGTTTTGCATTGTTCAATAGGTCATTTTCATTGTTTAGAATATCTTCTTTTTGTTCATTTTGATTTCATCTCAATCGAAAATTTCTGCAATGAGTTATAGTCTTTTCAAAAAGGACACTTTCTAGAACTTAAGGGTTCAGATTGCTTGAATATCAAACACAACTCAACTGTAAAGGTGCTTCAAAATTCCATTTTGGATCAAGTTCTTTACAAAAAGAGATTTAGGACAAAGGAGAAAGCTATTGAAAAGGACACAACTAAAGGCAAAGAAGCTAAATCAAAGAGCAAATGTAAATATGATTCTCAAACTTCTAGAAATAAAGATATAAAGTGTTTCAAGTGTTTGGGTATAAGTCATATAGCTTCTGAATGCCCCAACAAGAGAGTCATAATTCTTAAAAATAATGAAGTTGTGACTGAAATGAAAGTAATCATGATTCAATGCCCTCACTTGAAGATGCTAGTGATGATGGGATTGAATATGCTGTGGAAGAAGAATGCCTTGTGGTTAGAAGAGCTTTGAATTGTCAAGTGCAAAAAGATGAAATGAATGAGCACAGGGAAAACATTTTATATACTCGTTCCCTCATTAATAACAAGGTTTGTAGTTTGATCATTGATGGTAGGAGTATAACAAATATTGCAAGCACTACATTGGTTGAGAAATTGAATTTGCCTACTATCAGACAGCCTAGACCATACAAGTTGCAATGGTTGACTGAATATGGGGAAATTAAAGTTGATAAGCAAGTTTTTATTTCTTTCTCAATTGGCAAATACTATGATGAAATATTGTGAGATGTTGTTTCTATGCATGCTACACATATACTTTTAGGAAGATGATGAAAGTTTGATAGAAAAGTGAAGAGGGATGGATTTACAAATAGATATTCTTTTGTAATGAACAGCAGGCCTGTGACTCTCGTTCCATTAACTCCAAAGCAAGCATATGAAGATCAACTCAAAATGAAAAGCGATCGAGATAAGAAAAGGAGTGATAGGAAAAATGAGAAAAATGAGAGAGAAACATCAAAAAGAAAAGAGTGAAAAAGAGAAAATTTGCAAATTCAGAAAAAGAAAGGAAGAGAGGTAAGAGAGAAAGAAAAGAAGAAAATCAGTTTTATGCAAAAGAAAGTGAAGTAAAGAGTGTTTTTCTGGAGGAAACACACTTGTTTCTCCTTGTTTACAAGGAATCATTTTTAAATACTAATGACATTAACTCTTCCTTTTCTAGTGTTGTTGGTTCCTTATTGCAGAAATTTGATGATGTGTTCCCTAAAGAAATTCCACCACGTTTACTACCTATTAAAGAAATTGAACATCAAATTGATTTCATTCATAGAGCAACAATTTCTAATAGGCCAACATATAGAAGCAATCGTGAAGAAACAAAAGAGCTTCAAAAGTAAGTAGGAGTGCTCATGGCAAAAGGACATGTTAGAGAAAATTTGTGCCCTCGTGTAGTTCCAGTACTTTTAGTGCCAAAGAAAGATGGAGCTTAGAGAATGTGCATTGATTGTAGAACTGTCAACAATATCACTATAAAGTATCGTCATCCTGTTCCTAGATTAGATGATATGCTTGACGAATTTCATGGTTCTATTGTCATTTCTAAGATTGATTTGAAATCTAGACACCATCAAATTAAAATGATGGAAGGGGATGTGGAAAACTACTTTCAAGACCAAACCTGGATTGTATGAATGGTTATTTATACCATTTGGATTAACTAATGCACCTAGCACTTTCATGAATTAATGAACCATGTTTTGCATAATTTCATTAAAAAATTTGTTGTGCTTTATTTTGAGGATATTTTGATTTATAGCAAGAATCTGGATGAGCATTTGAATCATTTGCATGTGTGCTTGATGTTTTGAGAAAATAAAAACTGTTTGCAAATATGAAAAAATGTGATTTTTGCATGAATAAAATTTTTTTCTTGGTTTTATGGTAACTACTAAAGGAATAAAAGTTGATGAGGAAAAGATAAGAGATATAAAAGAATGGCCAACACCTAAAAGCATAACTGATGTGAGAAATTTTCATGGTTTAGCTAGTTTTTATAGGCGATTTGTGAAGGATTTTAGTATGCTTGCTGCACCACTCACTAAGATCATTAAAAAATCTGTTAGTTATAGATGGGATAAAACACAAGATGATGCATTCATTAAACTTAAGGAAAAATTGTGTTTTGCACCTAAGTTAATATTGCTAGACTTTAGCAAAACTTTTAAGATTAAATGTGATGCATCTAAAGTTGAGATAGGAGCTGTTTTAATATAGGAAGGAAAGCCAATTGCTTATGTTAGTGAAAAGCTAAAAAGGGCAATCTTAAAGTATCCAACTTATAACAAAGAGTTATATGCACTTAAAAGAGCATTGGAGAATTGACTACACTACCTCTAGCCCAAATAGTTTGTGATTCACACTTATCATCAATCCTTAAAGCATATTAAAGGACAATGTAAGCTCAACAAGATATATGCAAGGTTGTTGGAATTTATTTAGACATTTCCATATTTCATCAAATACAAGAAATTAGAGAGAATGGGTTGTCGATGCATAGTCAAGAAGGTATACTCTTCTTTCTTTTCTTATTACTAGATTGCTTGGCTTTGAATATATCAAAGAGTTGTATGCATATGATGCTAATTTTGCAAAATTATTTCTTGCTTGAGAAAAAGAAAGCATTTGATAAATTTTAGAGAGTTTATGGGCACTTATTTAAACAAAATAGATTGTGTGCCTCTATGTTCATTGCGTGAATTGCTTGTAAAAGAAGTACATTGCTGATTTGTTCTTTAAAGAAATTGTGAGACTTCATGGTGTTCCTAAAAGTATTGTTTCTAATAGAAATACAAAATTCTTAAGTCATTTTAGAGAGTTTTGTAGGGAAAACTTAGTACTAAATTGATGTTTCCTACTGTTTGGCATCTACAAACTGATGGACAAACTGAAGTTATTAATAGAACATTGTCTCAATTAATCAGAATTGTGATTCAAAAGAACTTGAAAAATTAGGAAGATTGATTGCCATTTATTGAATTTGCATATAACAGAAGTATTCATTCATCTATGGATTATTATCCTTTTGAAATAGTGTATGGTTTTAATACACTAACTCCATTGGATTTATTACCATTGCTTATTGATGAGCGAGCAAGTCTTGATGGGAAATAGAAAGCTGAAATAGTACAACAACTTCATAAGCATGTAAAATAGAAAATTGAAAAGAAAAATGAACAATATGCATCCAACGCCAAAAAAGGAAGAAGGCATGCTTTTTTTGAACTCAGAGATTGGGTGTGGGTGCATATGAGAAAAAAAATATTTCCAACTCAAAGAAAATCAAAATTAGCTGCAAGAGGAAATGGTCCATTTCAAGTCCTTGCAAGAATAAATGATAATGCTTAAAAGATTGATTTATCTGGTGAGTATTATGTTAGTGCTACTTTTAAAGTAGCTGATTTATCTCCTTTTGATGCAGGCGAAGATATGAGAACGAATCCTTTTAAGGAGAGGGAATGATGCGATTCAGCAAGTTGTGCCTTCAAATTCAAGTGATCCTTTGCAAATTCCAAGTGGACTAATCACAAGATCAAGAGCCAAACAAATTAAGGAAGCATTAAATTGGTTGGTGCAAGGGACCTTAACAAAGCAAGTGGCAATCAGATCAAATCTAGACAATAATGCTGAAAACATCACTAATTTCATATGGGATGCAAATGGAGATGGACAAAAATGTTGAAAACATCACTAATTTCGTATGGGTGCAAATAGAGATACTAATCAAGTTTTGGTCTTGGAGTCTTAAAATTGAAGAGCTTAGACCTAATGCTATATATGGAAGGACTCATTTGGGCATAAATAAGCACATTTTGAGCTTTAGATGTTAATTACATTTTGTTGATTTTATTTGTGCAAAAATTATTAAATAGTTGACAGATTTGACTTTTGGGTTCCCTAGAACATTATATCAAGTTTTAGTTGCTATTTTCTAAGTTGCATTTATTGCAATTAAATCATATTTATCTTTAAGTACTTGGTACTTCTTCATTTGTAATTAGACTTGGTTTTTATGAAATGAAAAGTTGTTTTATGCATTTTGAGTTGAGAGTGACTTCTCTCTAAGGTTCTTCATTGAACTAACAGACTTACTAAGGCTTGATTAACCTTGTGGCATCTTCCAAAACCTCAGGTCCTTATTCTTTCATGTTCAAGGTTCAAGTGGATCATTTATCTATGTTTAGCTTTCTTAGAGTGCATATATCTCATATTGGCTATGGGTTCGTAGCATCTTCCCTTATGGGTTCGCAACAATAATGGTAAGGTATCAGGGACTGCTGGCAAGGGATTAGTGGTATCAAGGGCATAAGTGGTATTACAATCATGTGAAATTAGCCATTCGATATCTGAATATTCCCCCTGAATGGGTAATTTGGGATAATAGGCATCCTCCTCGTAAAAAATAGTATCTTGGAGACAAACAATTTCTTGGATGTAAGACAATAACACTTGTAGCCCTTTTGAGTGGGAAAGTATCAAAGAAAGATACATTTCTGGGCTCTAGAATCAAATTTGCTTCTATCAGTTGTATGGACAAAAACAACACATCCAAACACTTTTTGAGGTATAGGGTTAAAAAAAGGACAATTAGTAAAAATGTCAAGGAGTTTTTGGATAGAAGCGATATAGTGAAGGGATGCTTGCGGTTGATGAGATAGGCTACAATTAAGACTGCATTAAGGAAGAGGTTTGGTGATGAATTCCTTTGGCCATGGGAACATTCCATTCCATTAACAAAGTTTGGGCTACTTCTAAAAAGTGGCGGTTTTTTCGCCCAGCCCCTCCATTCTGTTGAGTTGTATATAGGCAAGAGGTTTGATAATGAATTTCTTATTGATCAAGAAGCTCCTTAAAGGTGCCACTCAAGTATTCCTAGCATTGTCGTTCCGGAGGACCTTGATAGCAGTTCGAAATTGGTTTTTCACAAAGGAATGGAAATTATGGAAAACTTTGGCTACTTTAGACTTTTCTTTCATTAAGTAAACTCATGTGATTCTGGTGTGATCATATATGAAAATGACAAACCATCTTGCATTTGTCAGGGTTTTGTTCTTGCAGGACCCCAGATGTAACTATGGATTATTTGGAAAGGAGTGGATGGTGTGTAAGACTGGTTTGGTTAGGAGGATTGCATTTATTTAGCAAATTGGCATGTTTCGCATTGAAAAGGAACAAAATTTCTATGAAATAAACTTGGAAACACGTCTCATATAATTAAAGTTATGATGGCCAGAGCAACAACATCACAATAACACATCTTTATCTTTAGAACTTGAGCTAACCAGTGCCTTCCGTGCATTCCAAGCATCTTTATTCTTCAATTCTATTTGTTCTAGGTAGAAAAGTCTCTAGAAGTCCCAATCGTCTTTCCCAAGTTTAAATCCTAAAACACACGCAAATCATCATCAAAGGTTACTTGGCATATTCAACCTTTAGTTAATTTGCTCACAGATGAGATTATAGGTGAGTGCAGGTACAAATAGAACATTTGAATCCTCAAATCCTCAGACAATTAGATAGTATGACTGTGTAAATTCCTTCAACTTTAATGAATACAACATTAACAACTTCAACTCGAAGATTTTCAGGACACAATTTAGGAGTGGCGAACAACATTCGATTGCCAGTCATGTGATCTGTAGCTCCTGAGTCAACAATCCATGTATCCTTACTAGTCCGTACAGCATTAAGAGCTATAATGAAATTACCTAATTGCACTAGATTAACACTAGGTATAGAGCATGACTTATTCTGTGTGTCAAGTATCTTGTGAAGCACATGCAATTCCTCCTGACATAGGGAGTCAGCATCATTTACTTTCTGTTCAGTAGTACTCAGGTGGCTTTATTGGGCGTGTTGTTTTCTAGTTGAAGGTTTGCCATATAGTTTCCAACATTCTTCCTTTATGTGGCCTTTCTTCTTGCAGTAATTGCATCATTTAGTATTTTTCCTTTCATCTTGTGGCCCTTTCATTGCAAGGGCTGAACCCTCATTGTGATTCTAGTTGCTTCGACTTAGGAGTTTTCTACTTTCTTCAAATTGCACATGATTAACCACATCAATTCTTCCCCTTATTTCTTCAAAATAATCGTTGAGTCCAACGAAAAAATCATGAACTCTTCCTTCTTCCACTATCTTTAGATACAATTGAGCATCCTTGACCACCTTCTATGGATGTACTTCAAATAGATCCTGTTGTTGCTAGAGTTTCAACAAAGCATTGTAGTACTCGATCACTGACATATTTCCTTGTCTCAAATCTTAGAGTTGGCGCTTCAAATGGATCAAGGCCGTGGTGTTGTCAAGTGATGAGTAGGTCCTTTTCACTACATCCCATATGTCATTTGCCATGTTTGCTAGAAGGTATCCTTCACTAATGTCCAAGGTCATATAGTTGGATAACTAAGTCATAAGCTAGTTGAGGTGCTGCTCCATTGATATACTTTTCCTTTCTCTTTCCACTAATGTATCTTAACACACTTTGAGACCATTGAAGATAGTTTTTCCCATTCAACTAATGGTAATGACCATGATCTGATTTCTTAAGAAATTTAGTACAATGGTGCTGATAGAAGAGACAGAACAAGAAATAGAGAAAGAAGCAGTATTAGAGGTGGTAGTTTGAGTTTGACCATTGGTTCCCAACAAAAAGGCCATTGGAATGGACCCAGACAAGGGAGGAAATTGAGAGGGATCCATCAATATAGGTGAGAAACTGGTGAAAAATTGATCTAGAGACGTCAGTGGGGTCGGGAGAGTTAGTGGAGTTCACGCGTGTTTGGAATATGCAGAGTCGCCAATGCGTGGGTTCACGCCCCTAAACTATAATGGCACATGTGCTCCATGCTCCAGTCAGATGCCGCCCAAACTTTTGGGAAACACCGATCAGTGCCTTCCGGTCACTCTGGTATGGGTGGTGTCATCCCATGTGCTCTGTTAGTAACCCTAGAGCACCTTTTTGTGCTCTGTCTCTCAGCCTCACCACCGCTCGTGTGTCTATACTCTGATACCATGAAGAATTTCAGAGAAATTTGTATTCACAATCATGTCTTATTGAGAGAAATGGGCACAATATATAATGGTTGATTCTTCAATCAGTAGAAACAAATCAGCAATTACAATAATAAAAAATTAATGATGAGATAACAATCATTAATAATGAGATTGAATAGGAAATATTCGACTAGCACATAATCAGGGGATAATCAGTGTCTTAATCATAGGTTGATCTTCAACAACAATAAATGGTACAATTAATACTGTATGACCATTCATATTATTAAATAGTCTTTTAGTTTCTCAACAACATATTTATGAATGCTAACAAGGATACAAGTCAATGCACAACCACATAATTAATATTCACAACACTATCCATTTTTTTGGCTAATATAATTGGCAGTAACCAATTATCCCAAATTCTAGCATGATTTTTTTTTCATAGTCTCTAGCCACCTAGCGCAGCATAGTTGAAGGTCAACATATTTAGTCTCTTCAAAAGAAAATACATCCAATTTCCTTCCACAATGTTTCATGCTACCAAACTGTGGGGACAGTTAAGCAAGTTAAGGACAATAGGATTGGTCCTTCCATAGAATTAAGCAACTTTCTAAGAGGGATGACAAAAACTTTTTTCCCAAGAAGCATGGGAAATTGATGTCCACTGAAAGAGAATTAACCTCAATTTGCCATAATAACTTTAGAATTTTCAAATAACCAATACTATAATCTAGGATCATGTTATTTACATGTTGCTACTTCAAGTAGAAACCACAAGAAAAGGAGGGTAGAGGAGGGGAATGGTAGAGGAGAGGATCCATTATCGGTTTAAATTATTTCCAATATGAAACCAAACATGCACTTGCTTATCTATCAAAACTCCAATTTCTAATCATGTTATATATCTAGCCACAAGATAACTCTCAACTGTTTTTTATTGCAATACACACCCACATCAAGAAGCACCATCTTCTTTAGGTCTTGTAGCTTTTGCAGGTTCTACAAAAATCAATCTTCCATCAATTATCTGTATCAGGATGATTAATGCACATTCAATAATGAGTTTTACAAAGAAAGAAACAGGCATGTCATGTTAATAATAATCATTTTCAAATCCAAAAACAATGTTAATCATATTTTTGCAAGCATGAGTAAGAAAGAAGGGAATGTGAGAATGGCCCGAACCTGTTCTTCAATCCTCACATGGTGCAACCATGCAATCTTGAAGTGTTTATTGCTAATAATGTGCTAATAACGTCAAAGTATAATCAAAAACTAAGAAAGATGTGTCAGAAGGTCAAAAAGTAGGAAAGAGAAAGTGTGTAGCACTCATTTGAATTTTGGCAAAATTCTGATTTTCGATTAGGACTGTCTTGCTGGAACTGAAATATTTATGCCCAGAAAATTCTGAAATTTGACAGGTTAAAGTTTTTCCGCATTCTGAGCAAGACTAATAGCTAAAGCTATTAGGTCTGCTGGATTTTAGCCAAATTCGAAGATTTGCTATACTTTTCTGAATTTTCTTTCTTTTTTGGTATTGTTCTAGGTTTTTCATTAGGTTTGTCTCTTTGGGTTTTCTTTGATTTTTCTTGGTTGCTAGTGTGTTTTTGAGTTTGTCTTAGTTAGTTGTTAGTTGTTGAAGTGTTAGATAGTGGTTTAGGTCATTTTTTTTCATGTTCATACTTGTTTTTGCATATAAAATTCTCTAAAAAAAATTGCATTTTGTTGCTTTGTTATCATGTTCTTAGTGGCCATTGTGTGGTTTACTTTTTTCTTGTGGTGAGCAACTTTGCATTCTTCATCCTTGGGAAGCTCTTGGTAACACTACTAGAATGGAAGATCCTCTTTCACAAAGCTTAAAAACCATGCAACATCAATTAGAGCTTGTTCAAGCCAAGTTGGAGACTCTAAAGAGAGGTTCCAATAATCAAGAATATGATTCATCCTTCCACAACCTATATCATGAACCCTATCCCCAACAATCTTTCCCACCACAACCCTCATATAGACCTCAACATGACTTTTGTTCCCCACCTTACCACCTAAATTTTGACCCCATCCCTTCACCACAAGGACCACCCTATGAACCACCTCCTTTACACCATCTACCCTCTTACTTACCATACCATCCCTCATTCCAATCATTTTACCCACCACTTTGTGAACCTTCCCCACCATCCTACCTTAACCCTCCACTTCCATTTCATGACCCACAACCTAGTGGATTGGATACCATTTTCTCACCTCATAACATGGATTCCCTAACAAGTGCCTTAACAAGAAAGTATGAGGCACTCTAAGAGCAATACCTTCAGTTACTCATGTATCAAGGACCAATTGATAGCTCTAAGGAGAGAGAAGAGCAATTGAAAGATATTGATGAATTCTTCAAGGCATACTATGATCACATGTTATGGGTAAAGACAGGAGGTGAAGCTGGAACCCATTGGGCTCAAGACCTACAAAAGGAGGAACAATGAACCCAAAATCAAGAGCTTTATGATACTTCACATGTGGAGAGTTCTCAAACTTCAATGATTCCATCAAACGCATCCATCCAAACACAAGAAGTGAAGCAAGTACAAAAGAGCAATGAAGAGTTTTTCTTACCATTTGGTAACAATCCTATCCTTATAAAAGTTGACTCTCCTACTACTTTGATTGATGAAGTAACTCATGATTTGAGTGATAATGAGGTGGATGAGGAAATAATTGTTGAATTCCCTCTAATGCTTGAACATGTAATTGCTCAACCCATTGACTCTTGTAGTGGTAGCTTGGATGAGCCTATGCCTTGTAATGATTCTACTCCTTTGCATGATACTTTGAGTGAAGATTTGGATGATAATGATGATGCTAGTGCTGAAATTACGTTCTTGTGATGAAAATACAATGTGTATGGATTGTATTGATGAGAAAGAGTGCCAGATCATGCAGCTGTGAAGTTTCTCTTCACCAAGTCTCAGTCCAAGCCAAGGCTTATTAGATGGATGTTAATGCTACAAGAGTTCGACATTACCATTAAAGATAGGCCTGGAACTGCAAACCTTGTAGTGGATCACTTGAGTAGACTACCGAATGGCACTAGGGGAGTACTTGACTCTGATCTTGTTTGTGATAACTTTCCTGATGCATCCCTAATGTCTATCTCTGTTTATATTCCTTGGTTTGCTAGTCTTGTCAACTATATTGTGACCGGTCTCATCCCTAAGCATATGTCTTTCTTTCAGGCTCAGAAACTTAGAAGAGAATCCGAACACTACATTTGGGATGAGCCCTATTTGTGGAGACTATGCAATGATCAAGTTATTAGGAAATGTGTTCCAGAGACCGAAACTAAGGACACAGTGTCCGCTTGCCACTCTATGATTTGTGGTGGACACTTTAGTGCTAAGAAGACATCTAGGAAAGTATTAGATGCTAGGTTTTACTGGCCCACCCTGTTCAAGGATTCATACTCATATTGTAAGGCATGTGATAAATGCCAATGATTTGGGGGGCTAGGAAAACGGCATGAGATGCCACAACAACCTATGCTCTTTTGTGGGATATTTGATGTATAGGGTATAGACTTCATGGGCCCTTTTCCACCCTTATCAGGCTATAGCTATATCTTGTTAGCTATGAATTACCTCTCTAGATGGGTCGAAGCTATTCCCACTAGGAAGGATGATGCCCAAACGGTTTCCAATGTTGTTTAAGTCTTATATCTTTTGTAGATTTGGAGTACCACGGGCTATAGTAAGTGATAGAGGAACCCACTTTTGCAATAAGGTTATTGATAACTTACTTGCAATAAGGCACTTGTTAGGGAATCCATGTTATGAGGTGAGAAAATGGTATCCAATCCACTAGGTTGTGGGTCATGAAATGGAAGTGGAGGGTCAAGGTAAGATGGTGGGGAAGGTTTACAAAGTGGTGGGTAAAATGATTGGAATGAGGGATGGTATGGTGAGTGAGAGAATAGATGGTGTAAAGGAGGTGGTTCATAGGGTGGTCATTGTGGTGAAGGGATGGGGTCAAAATTTAGGTGGTAGGGTAGGGAACAAAAGTCATGTTGAGGTCTATACGAGGGTTGTGGTGGGAAAGATTGTTGGGGATAGGGTTGATGATATAGATTGTGAAGGGTTCGAGTAGAGATTTCATGGGCCCTTTTCCACCCTCATCAAGCTATAGCTATATCTTGTTAGCTATGGATTACCTCTCTAGATGGGTCGAAGCTATTCCCACTAGGAAGAATGATGCCTAAACAGTTTCCAAGTTTCTTAAGTCTTATATCTTTTGTAGATTTGGAGTACCGCGGGCTATAGTAAGTGATAGAGGAACCCACTTTTGCAATAAGGTTATTGATAACTTACTTGCTAAGCTTGGGGTGACTCAAAAAACATCTACCCCTTATCATCCACAAACAAATGGGCAAGCAGAAATATCCAACCGAGAGATCAAACAAATTCTAGAAAAGATAGTCAAGCCTTAAAGGAAGGATTGGAGCTTAAGGTTGAAGGAAGCACTATGGGCTTACAGAACTGCTTTTAAGATACTAATAGGAATGTCTCCTTACCGACTTATCCATGGAAAGGCTTGTCATATTCCGCTGGAATTGGAGCACAAAACCTATTGGGCTGTGAAAATGTGCAACATGGATATAGAAGAGACAGGTTGGGAAAGGAAATTGCAACTACAAGAACTTGAAGAAATACGACTGGATGCTTATGAGAGCTCTCGCATTTTCAAAGAGAAGACCAAGTTGCTGCATGATAAGAAGATATTGAGAAAGGATTTCAAAGTATGTGATCGTGTGCTATTGTACAAGGCCCAATTCAAGTTGTTAAGTGGGAAGCTTAAAGATAAATGGTATGGGCCTTTCACTGTCACCAAAGTGCATTCATTCGGCATTGTAGAGCTACTTGATGAGACTACTGGAAAAGAGTTCCAAGTCAATGGACACCTGCTCAAGCTCTACTATGATTCACCATTAAAACCTACTTGATGCCAGGTTGCTTCTTCTCCTTTCACTATCTTTTGTTTTCAATAATCATTATTTTTAACCCAAAATCACAAAGATGATTACTTTTTTGCTCTCGAAGGAGGGAGGGCCCTGGTTAATCCAAAATCACTATTTCTCTGTTTAGACTTGGAAGAAAAATTTTAACCCCTATAATAGAAAGGTTCAAAGGGTGGCAGTTTGGGTCAGATTACTAGGAACAACAGGTGACTACTATGATAGAAATGTATGCCTGTATGTGTGTTGAGATCGACTTTCATGCAACTTTGCTACCTTCATACACTGTTGTTGAGAAACCTCTAAGCGACATGCAACCAGAAGCTACTTCACAGAGCAAGGGTGGGTCACAAGTGGAGCAACCGGACAGTGTCTATGGCTTCTAAATGGTGATGCAGGACACGAGAAGAAGCCGGAAAAATAATAACCGAGATAGCAAAAGTAACTATGACCAGAAAAAAGTCAATGGGGGCGGAAACCTGGCAAGTATCTCGAGATACGTTCTTTTGGCAGTAGATGAAGAAAATGAAGATTCAGAAAAGACAGGCTGGCGAACGTATCCCCTTGCAAGAGATCTCTAATGTTGATATGAAAAACGAAGGAAGGAAGGAAGAAAATCCTATCCCTTTGTAAGAGATATCCAATGTTGATATGAAAAACGAAGGAAGGAAGGAAGCAAATCAAAAACTAAGGAAGATGTGTCAGAAGGTCAAAAAGTAGGAAAGAGAAAGTGTGTAGCACTCATTTGAATTTTGGCGAAATTCTGAATTTCGATTAGGACTGTGTTGCTGGAACTGAAATATTTGTGCCCAGAAAATTCTGAAATTTGACAGGTTAAAGTTTTTCCGCATTCTGAGCAAGACTAATAGCTAAAGCTATTAGGTCTGCTGGATTTTAGCCAAATTCGAAGGTTTTCTTATACTTTTTTGAACTATTTCCAAATTTCTCAAGTCTTATATCTTTTGTAGATTTGGAGTACCGCGGGCTATAGTAAGTGATAGAGGAACCCACTTTTGCAATAAGGTTATTGATAACTTACTTGCTAAGCTTGGGGTGACTCACAAAACATCTACCCCTTATCATCCACAAACAAATGGGCAAGCAGAAGTATTCAACCGAGAGATCAAACAAATTCTAGAAAAGATAGTCAAGCCTTCAAGGAAGGATTAGAGCTTAAGGTTGGAGGAAGCACTATGGGCTTACAGAACTGCTTTTAAGATACCAATAGGAATGTCTCCTTACCGACTTATCCATGGAAAGGCTTGTCATATTCTGCTGGAATTGGAGCACAAAACCTATTGGGCTGTGAAAATGTGCAACACGGATATAGAAGAGACAGGCTAGGAAAGGAAATTGCAACTACAAGAACTTGAAAAAATGCGACTAGATGCTTATGAGAGCTCTCGCATTTTCAAAGAGAAGACCAAGTTGCTGCATGATAAGAAGATATTGAGAAAGGATTTCAAAGTAGGTGACCGTGTGCTATTGTACAAGGCCCAATTCAAGTTGTTAAGTGGGAAGCTTAAAGATAAATGGTATGGGCCTTTCACTGTCACCAAAGTGCATTCATTCGGCATGGTAGAGCTACTTGATGAGACTACTGGAAAAGAGTTCCAAGTCAATGGACACCTGCTCAAGCTCTACTATGATTCACCATTAAAGCCTACTTGATGCCAGATTGCTTCTTCTCCTTTCACTATCTTTTGTTTTCAATGATCATTATTTTTAACCCAAAATCACAAAGATGATTACTCTTTTGCTCTCGAAGGAGGGAGGGCCTTGGTTAATCCAAAATCACTATTTCTCTGTTTAGACTTGGAAGAAAAATTTTAACCCCTATAATAGAAAGGTTCAAAGGGTGGCAGTTTGGGTCAGATTACTAGGAACAACGGGTGACTACTATGATAGAAATGTACGCCTGTATGTGTGTTGAGATCGACTTTCATGCAACTTTGCTACCTTCATACACTGTTGTTGAGAAACCTCTGAGCGACATGCAACCAGAAGCTACTTCAAATGAGTGCTACACACTTTCTCTTTCCTACTTTTTGACCTTCTGACACATCTTCCTTAGTTTTTGATTCGCTCCCTTCTGTCCTTCGTTTTTCATATCAACATTGGATATCTCTTACAAGGGGATAGGTTTTTCTTCCTTCCTTCCTTCGTTTTTCATATCAACATTGGAGATCTCTTGCAAGGGGATACATTCGCTAGCCTGTCTTTTCTGAATCTTCATTTTCTTCATCTACTGCCAAAAGAATGTATCTCGAGATACTTGCAAGGTTTTCGCCCCCATTGACTTTTTTCTGGTCATAGTTACTTTTGCTATCTTGGTTATTATTTTTCCGGCTTCTTCTCGTGTACTGCATCACCATTCAGAAGCCATAGACACTGTCTGGTTGCTCCACTTGTGACCCACCCTTGCTCTGTGAAGTAGCTTCTGGTTGCATGTCACTCAGAGGTTTCTCAACAACAATGTATGAAGGTAGCAAAGTTGCATGAAAGTCGATCTCAACACACATACGGGCGTACATTTCTATCATAGTAGTCACCCACTGTTCCTAATAATCTGACCCAAACTGCCACCCTTTGAACCTTTCTATTATAGGGGTTAAAATTTTTCTTTCAAGTCTAAACAGAGAAAAAGTGATTTTGGATTAACCAAGGCCCTCCCTCCTTCGAGAGCAAAAAAGTAATCTTCTCTGTGATTTTGGGTTAAAAATAATGATCATTGAAAACAAAAGATAGTGAAAGGAGAAGAAGCAACCTGGCATCAAGTAGGCTTTAATGGTGAATCATAGTAGAGCTTTAGCAGGTGTCCATTGACTTGGAACTCTTTTCCAATAGTCTCATCAAGTAGCTCTACCATGCCGAATGAATGCACTTTGGTGACAGTGAAAGGCACATACCATTTATTTTTAAGCTTCCCACTTAACAACTTGAATTGGGCCTTGTACAATAGCACACAGTCACCTACTTTGAAATCATTTCTCAATATCTTCTTATCATGCAGCAACTTGGTCTTCTCTTTGAAAATGCGAGAGCTCTCATAAGCATCCAATCGCATTTCTTCAAATTCTTGTATTTGCAATTTCCTTTCCCAGCTTGTCCCTTCTATATCCATGTTGCACATTTTCACAGCCCAATAGGTTTTCTGCTCTCATTCCAGTGGAATATGACAAGCCTTTCCATGGATAAGTCGGTAAGGAGACATTCCTATTGGTATCTTAAAAGCAGTTCTGTAAGCCTATAGTGCTTCCTCCAACCTTAAGCTCCAATCCTTCCTTTAAGGCTTGACTATCTTTTCTAGAATTTGTTTGATCTCTCGGTTGGATACTTTTGCTTGCCCATTTGTTTGAGGATGATAAGGGGTAGATGTTTTGTGAGTCACCCCAAGCTTAGCAAGTAAGTTATCAATAACCTTATTGCAAAAGTGGGTTCCTCTATCACTTACTATAGTCCGCGGTACTCTAAATCTACAAAAGATATAAGACTTAAGAAACTTGGAAACGGTTCAAAAAAGTATAAGAAAACTTTCGAATTTGGCTAAAATCCAGCAGACCTAATAGCTTTAGCTATTAGTCTAGCTCAGAATGCAGAAAAACTTTAACCTGTGAAATTTCAGAATTTTCTGGGCACAAATATTTCAGTTCCAGCAAGACAGTCATAATCGAAAATCAGAATTTTGCCAAAATTCAAATGAGTGCTACACACTTTCTCTTTCCTACTTTTTGACCTTCTGACACATCTAGTGGGGAAGATTTATAAGCCAGGATTTGGACCAAAATAAATTTCATAAAGAAGTCCGACCAGTAGTACATGGGGCCATTCCAACATAAGTACATATCTGATAGGAATTTCATGTTATTTCACTGATAATACAATGTCATACTAGCTTCCATCTTAGATTGTCTTCGGTAAGAGATCAGAGCATTTTCAAGGTTTTCATTAGGGACTTTTCCATGGCATCTACCCCTTGAGATGGTTAACCAACTGCCAAGGACATCAAGACCCTTCCCTGGTATCAACCAGTCATTTCTTACTTGTTTTCAAGGTTTTCATCACGGACTTTTCCATGGCATCTACCCCTTGAGATGGTTAACCAACTACCAAGGACATCAAGACCCTTCCCTGGTATCAACCAGTCATTTCTTACTTGTTTTCAACCCAAAAAATTATGGTTATAATACCATCTGTGCAATAGCGTTTGTATCAATTAAGTTAAAACTAGTCATACTAATAAATTCCGAGTCATTACCAGCAACACAATACACAATAATATTTTGTCAAAGTTGTTTTCCTTGCACCCAAATTCACTGTTGTGCATTTTTTATTAGGGCCAATCACGAAAATAACAACCTTTTAAAACTTGCCCCATAATTCATGTATCCAACATCTATTTAGTCTTACCCTGGCATTCATGGCCTTCATAGCCCTCTCTGCTTGAATTTCTGACTCAAAGGAGACAAACCCAAATCCTTTAGGCCTTTGAGTTTTTGGGTCCTTCACTAGACAAGCTGCAAATAGCAGCATCGAGAAGATCAGCAAAATGGGGAAATAAAACATCCAAATATTCAATAAGAGAAAAAATTGAGGAACAATACCTTCTGTAATTTTTCCAAACGGTGAAAAGAGATTTCTGAGGTGGCTAGCTGTTATGAAGAATGATAATCCTAAAAAATAAGACACTCAAAGATTAGGGCTCCCGAGCGATTGTTATGAAGTTCAGTTAGAAGGAGAGAAGAGAGAGAACGAACTGCTCACAAAGAGTCGAGTCCCGATTCTTTGTCCCATCTCAAATTCTCAGGACGATTCTATCTATCCAATTGCACGAAATTGAAGAAGAAAATGTCTCAGCTTTAGGAGTCGCAGGGCTTGCCAGAGCCTTGGAGCACAGAGATGAAGGAGGAGAAGGGAACCAGAGCCTTGGGGAAAATGTGGCCACCAAGATTGGAACAAATTTTAAAAATAAATAAATAAATCCTTGCTAATTAATTCACTCATATGAACATCCAAATACCCACTAGATCAGCACACCCAATCACCCAGCAGTTCAGCACGAAGGTTAGAATCTAATTAAATCATTAAGATTGAACACCCAGAGCTCATGGATTGCCATACACATTCATGGATTGCAGAATCTCAAGTAAAGTAAAGAAAAATTAGAGAGGAGACAAATCTGGAGCAAGAAGGCAGAAGCTCACGAAGAGTAGAAGCAGGTGTTTTGGGCGAGAATCTTGAGCTGCAGCGAAGACAAGGAAGGAGGACCGGCGACGGCCGACGATCGGAGGCTGAGAGAATTACTGAGTCAGGCGTCTGAGTGGCAGCGAAGAGATTAGAGAGAGGAGCGAGGTGCAAGGGTTTTCTTATCGATGATGTGAATGAGGGAAGCAGGAACGCACAACAGCTGAAAGCAGAACAGAGAGGCATTATAAATTTATAATTAGACGGAGGGAATAATTTAACTATTTTTATTTTATCAAATTTTAATGTTAATTTTTTACTTCAATTATCATAATAAAAAAAAGTTACTTTTATTACCGTTAATCTAAATACAATGTTAGAAAAAAAGTCGCTTCTACCACCGATAATCCAAACATAAATTACATTTACATTTTGACTTTTATCCTATCGTAGGGCATGTTTGTTTTAGCGATTCGATTGCTTATAAGTTGATTTTTAATAGTGATTTACAGTATACGAAGTAAGTATGTGAGAGGAGTTGTGTCTCGATTTACGTAAAAAATAACTTATAAGCAATCGTAACGCCCAAACAAACATACCCTTACTTTTTAAAAAATTAGGTGGTAAAAAAAATCACTTCTCCACCATTAATCCAAACGGGCACTAAATAAATAGACACACCCAAACGGGTTGGAAGGGGTTAACAGGACCTGCCTTTGTAATTGTAACAGCCTGTGATTTTTATTTAACGGGATCAGCCCAATCCAATGTCATCGGGACGGTCGGGTTTGCCGAACTCGCAAGGATATGAATCAACCCATATACGAGACTTTTTTATTCCTTGATATTTTTCATTCAGGTCAATCCACCCAAATTGATTAGTTTAGAATTTTGAGCCCAAAAACCAAAAAAACGGGTTGAACCCGCCGATCCAGCAATCCAAAAATTATTATGCTCATCCTTAAGATTTAGCGTTCAAATTGCACAAAGGCTTATGAGGGTCCAAAAATTATTATGGTCATCCTTAAGATTTAGCCTTCAAATTGCACAAAGGCTTATGAGGGTGAGTTCTAAGTCACAGGCTTCATAATAATGGTCCTTATGGAAATTGGGCCTAAACAGGTTATGTCTGGGAAGAGCCAACCCATTTTCCTGCTTTATTTTTGAATCTAAATTCAATTTAGAGGGTGAAATGAGCATTCACTCTTTAAAAGTTCCAATCATTATTCGTAAAATTTTTTCCTATTTTTAATATAAATAATGTTAATCATCAATTGAAAATGACTAGAGCCGTACTATTATTAATAATTTAATATAAATTCTTCCCTCCATGATACAACAGTACCAGTAACAGACATTCATGCTTCCTACGCCATTGAATGTAATTTTTCTCATGTCAATTGAAAAATGTTTTAAGCCATCATTTTTAATATAAGCAATGCCAAAATCTTAATGCGTATCAAAGTATTTAGGGTTTATCATAATTTTTCTTATTGCAATTTGGATAATCCATATCAAGGTTGAGCAACCTTACACATCTTTGCAAAAGATCTGATTTTGTGTTGAGACCAAAATCAACTTACAGTCTATACAAAGGAAGATAAAATTCACATCGACTTGACAAATTTGAACGTTCAACAGGAGTTTCATAGTTGAGTTACAACTTCGAAGCATGGTGATGAGTGTGTGTGTAACCATAACTGGCCTATGAATTTACATCCAACCTTTCAATTATTTCAAAGTGCATATGCAAATTTGCAGGCCTATCAGCAAAATAATACTTCTCATATACTTGCAATTTCCCCCCACTCTTGTGAGCTTCAGATTCAAGGAGGTGGAGCAATGTGTCCTTTTCGCGGCATATCCATCCTCGCCGTTCGTCAGACCATTGCCGGGGAGTTCCATGAAGCATAAAACGAACTCCGGGAGCCCCTAGCATGAGCCTTCTGGAGACTCCCTCAATCACATCTCTGTTGGTTAGGTATGCACCAGTGGAGTTCAAACCAACATCAACATAATGAATCTCATTTATGCTACTTAGTAAGGCTTCCTTTGTTTTAGGTACTATATAAGACTCATCAAATGCACAAGAGTTTGTGTCAACTGGTTGTCCCAAATGGGATGATTTTTCAATGAATCCAATATCTGAAAAGCCAAGCTCTGTGACTAACTGGTTAAGCACAGTCCCACCTTTGCTGAATCCAAGGGTTATTGTTCTAGGATGAGCAAAACTCGAGGAATTTTCACATCGTGAGAGTGAGCGTGAATCTATCTGCTGCCCAAATGCCACCGTTTTTACCTGTATCATATTGATACTTAAAGGTCATCATCAAGTAAAAAGAATACAAAGTAATAGACTTTTAGAGAAAAAAAGGAAATGAAAGAAAATAATTATCTGCAGAGTTTAAAAATGACTCTCGTATCAATTTTAAAAAGTAAAAGATTATTGAATAATGATTACAATAAACAAATAGATATCACACAGAATAGAAATGGAATACTCCTCCCGATCATAATAACCAAATGAGGCCTTAGCATATATGGATGCATTCAATTCAATTCAAGTAGTGATTGCAAGGTACAAACAAGTATGAATGGAACGTGAACTGAAGTTGTAGTCATTGATATCTCCTAGAACTAAACAAAAACAACAAATATCATAATGTGCATCATGTTTGGAATTGGGATTCAGACCATTCAATAGAATCCCATAACCTGTATCATAGTGAGACTTAACGGTCATCTGGTACACACAAAATAAAGAAATGAAATAAAAAAAAGGAAATTTAAAAAAAAAGTAATCGAGATAAAAAAAAATGACTCCCGTGTCCCCTACGTTTAAAAAATACAAGAAGATTATTGAGTATATAATAATATAATAGATATTACATAGAACCATAAAGGAATACTACTCCCACATCATAAGCAAACGATGCCTTAGAATATTGAAGCATTCAATTCAAGTGGTGCTTGCAAATTGCAATCATGAATGGAATGTAAACTGAAGTAGCTTTCACTACTATACCCTAAATATTAAGAATAACAAAATATCACTTTATGTTGGAATTAAGGGGATACACTAGCATAAGCTTCTCATTCATATAAAATTTGTCTTACGGTGAATCACAAATAATGGAAAAAGAAGACATACAGAAAAGAAAGTCCTTGACCAAAAACAGAAGAAAGGACAACGGAAGGTATCCTTCAAGTTAATTAATTAGCAGCTAATATATGAAACCTGGATTGAAACTAAATCATTATCTAAAATGAACAGCAATGGAGAATCTTGTACAGAGCAAATAAATCATGGCATACTTCTTCAAGGGACTTTGAAAAGAGTGAGACAGTTGATAACCAGCATGAACAGAGCAAACATAGTCCAAACATAAAGAGGGCAGAAATTATAGAGAGTAAGGAGGGGGGAAATCATGGCATACTTCTTCAAGGGAATTTGATAAGAGCGAGACAGTTGATGTAGATGCTGGAAATCCAACTGGACTGTACAACTTTGGCTCTCCATATTGATTCACAGAAGGTATGAACTCATTGTAGACAGCAAAAGGCCCATTAAAAACAGAAGCCTCAATAACCCAGGCATTAACTGAATCACCAAATTTTGACACCAGAGTTTCAGATATTTTCCGTAGATCTGATAGTCTCTCAATCACTGGATCACCAGTCCCTTCAACACGATCACCACAGAAAAAGACAGCATTTGCAGATGGTGCCTGCACCAAATAGAATATTTTCAAGTAAGCAATGCTGGCTCGTGCAAATGGGCAGTAAGTAAAGTTTCACATAATAGAAGAGAGCATCATGCCCAAGAACAAGACCATATTGCAACCTATGGAAAACGAATACAGCTTCACATATCTAATATGATACAATATGATACTTAGGACACAGAAATTTTTGAGATGTTAGGATAAGGGTAAGGGGCATATAAACACATACAGATATAATTAGTTATGTAGTTTTTCCATATGTATAATCAACAAATCAACTCATCAAAAGATAAAATGAGTATAGATATTCTAAATTCTAAAATTTTTAGTATACATGTTTTAACCACCCAAATATATGATAACATGTCTATAACAACTTACAAAAAAAATTTTTGTTCTTTGTTCTTGATACCAAAACATCATTTGGCAAAAAGCAACATACAGAAGAATCACATTTCTATAAACATCCATGAGACCCCTTTTTCTTTTTTTCTGTCTTACCTTATAAACTCCATATGTTCACATTTTAGTGTCAAACTTTGAAGATTCGCATATAGGTACAAAGCACTACGGATGCATAGAAACGATGAAGGATTAAAGGGGAGAGGAGCAGAAAAAGAGGAGACAGGGAGGCAAAATAGGAGGTAGGGGAAAATGACTAGAACGCGGCCCCGGGGTGGACCAAAACTGACAGGGAAGAGTGAGTGCTCACATAGTCAAATATTCATTCATTAAGGTCTAACTTTTATGTATGAGACCAACCTATTTATAGATGGAGAATGAGGAGTTTTCTTTCTCATGAATAAAGCTACACTAACAACTTGTCTAGTATAAAAATATAAAACACAAAAGCTAAACTAACAACTTGCCTAGTATAAAAATATAAAACACAAAAGCTAAACTAACAACTTGCCTAGTATAAAAATATAAAACACAAAAGCTAATCAACTTGCCTAACAACATGCATAAAAGCTAAGAACTTCCTTAAAATTGAAGGAAGCTTTCAAAATGATTCAAAATGTGTGCCTTGCTGGAATCCTTAGCGGCGACGGGGTTTGGTCGATCGGCGGCTGCTGAGGACAGTATTGGGGCGTGTGCTGTGAATTAAAGTCTGGACGAGATGGGTCTAGACAAGGCTGATGCGTTTTTAGAGAGAGAATAGGGTTTGTAAGGAGAACATTGATTAGAAGCTTAGAAGCTAGGGTTCAGAGCCAACTAGTCTCTGATACTATGACAAAGTGTTTCAGGAAAAAATGTTTCTGATGATTTCATTCACAAGACTTACATGGGTATTTATACAATGAGGACAATAGTATTAAATGCTAACTTCTACCTACCAACTACTTATTAATTACACCATTCAACAAGAGGTCATTTAGGGAGAAAATATAGAAACAATGAAGGATTATGGCGCAGAGGAGCAGAAAAAGAGAAGAAAGGCGAGGGAGGCAGAATAGGGAGGAGGGGGGAAATGATTAAAGAAAACTGACAGGGAAGAGTGAGAGTTCACATAGTCAAGTACTCATTCATCAAGGTCTATCTTTTACATATGAGACCAACCTATTTACAGATGGAGAAGGAGGAGTTTCCTTTCTCATGAGGAAAGTTAAACGAACAACTTGCTCAATATAAAAATATAAAATACAAAAGCTAAACTACCAACTTGTCTAACATAAAAATTGCCTAACAACTTGCATAAAAGCTAAGAACTTCCTTAACATAGAAGGAAGCTTTCAAAATAATTCATATTCTCTTCAAATAATTTTTCCCATATTTTCTATCAATTCCCATATTCCATCAGTCGGTCAACTTTTCTTTATGTATATAAGATAACCTTTGAAATTGACAGAATATTCACCCACATCGAAGTACAGTAGTTACTTTTATTTTCCAAAGGAAGAATGCTAAGGAGTACTACCAAGAAACTCTCCATCATTAAAATTCAACCACGTTTATGGAACAAGACATTTCAAAGAAGGAAAAGAAAATTCATCATGATAGACCACTAGAAATGAGAAACAAATAGTAAATGGGTTGCTTCAAAGAAAATGTCAGGATACCAAAGAGCACAATGAAGTCATAGAATAAACTTCATAGCTATAATTACTTTCTTTGCACTGAAAAAAAAAAGCTAAAGTATGTAAGATTTAAGAATTATGGAAACATGGACAAGTTTTGAAGAATGAAGTGTTGAATGCTTTTATAGGTTTTCAAGATCAAGTAACATACACTCAATGTTTTGGATTCAGGGGAAAGACAGATGGATGCACCAACTCTATAGTAATTCTTCGGGTTAGGACATAATGGAACCCTCAAAACTCCATTCCAACGAGCCATGGATCTGAAATGAAGATTTATAAATAAATAGAATTTAGAGACAGAAATATTCATAGGTCTTCTCTAACAATAACCTCAAATATTCCTTATTTAAAAGTACTTGAAGGCAAAAGAAGGGGGGGAAATTACTATGTACCAGAAATATTTGTGGGCAATCTATCAAAGAGAAACAAACAAGCTGATAATTTAGGCTGCAGGGATTTTTCTCTCTACTTCTCCCATATACAATGGAAGTGCACTAGAGAAGAGACCCTTATACGTATAAAATGCAAAATCCAGCTCTTGATCAGTTGACCAGTATTTTATTTCCCAAGCATAAAACTTAATTCACTTTCTATCCATTTTTTGGCTAATATGATTGGCATTAACCGATTATCCCAAATTCTAGCATGATTTTTTTTCAGAGTCTCTACCCTCCTAGCGTAGCATAGTTGAAGGTCTACATATTTAGTCTCTTCAAAAGAAATTACATCCAATTTCCTTCCACAATGTTTCACCCTACCACACTGGGGGGACAGTTAAGCAAGTTAAGGACAGCAGGGTTGGTCCTTTTTTAGCATTAAGCAGCCTTCTGAGAGGGATGACAAAGACATTTTTTAAGAAGCATGGGAGATTATCGTCTAAAAAAAGAGAATTGACCTTAATTTTCCATAGAAACTTTAGCATTTTCACATAATCAATACTATAATCCAGGATCATGCTATCAACATATTGCTACTTCAAGTAGAAACCACAAGAAAATCCTACCAATGAGCATCAATAATATTTCCAGCACAACCAGTTCATCAAGTAATTAACAATAAATGCAGAAATTAAATTTGTAAATAACAACACAAGGTCTGAACCTAATGGAATGAAATGAACAAGAAGATTAAACAAATAGTACAAGTAAGAAATGAAACAAGGCGAATCAAGCAACAGACAAAATGAACTACATACATCTATAAAGCAACTGCATGTGGTGGACCAACATATTTAAGAACGAACAATCAAATGCTGCTCAAGTTCAAGGATTTGATTTTGACAATTTCCCATCCAAGTGGCCAGTTGCCAAACATTCATTCATCGTCAAGTCATAAAAGATAACAGAAACAAAATCTAAACAAAGATGAACATGGCTTTGTGTTCGGTTGTCTCTAACAACGTAAAATACAAGCAAAAACTGCGAAAGAAACGACTTGCCCGGATTGAGAAATCCCATAAAACCCATTCACTTTAGTACACGAAATGCAATCTACAGCAGTGCAACTTATAGTTAATAAAAACTAATACAATTAAGCTAGATTGCAGCACGTTTTAAGTCTCTCACGAATGCCAAAGAGCTCCGCGATGGTATATGGATAACTACCCAATTTCTTCACAAAGCCCACAACCCATCCACAGGCTAAAAGAGATATCAATTGTAGGCACTACTTAATGAAAATGAACACAGAAAGCAATGGACGGTAATCAAATCAGTAATTTTGTAAATAAATTAATACAATCAAGGGTAATAGTACCAGACATGTCCCCTAAAGCCAGCAACGTTCACACTTCCCGGGTACTGAATTTGAAAGCAATAATTTCAGAGAAAAAATTGATTGAGATGACAGTATCACGTCGTTAATTGTTGGTGGTGATGGATTTGAAAGCCAGAACTTCAAGGAGAAAATTTTGGTGGGGAGGGAGAGGAAAAGGTCGCTGGTGATTTTTAACACAGTCCTGCCGTCAAACTAGATCTGCATCGCTGTTGAATCACTGTCGCCGAACCACCACCGTCGAGTCATCACGGGTGACCGGTCGTGCCAACCACAAGACCATTAGCTCCCGTCACCCGTTCCTCCTCCGCGTTCCATCGGGAGATATGGCGAGAAGTTTCGGGAATCTGATCGAGGGAAACTGTTAAACGTACGCATACCCTGCTCAGCGAATCTATGAGCGGGGCCAGGTAAAAAAAAAATCTATGAGCGGGGATGCTCATCCCTCAAAACTGCAGCGTTTTGGGGTATAGGACCTTTCTTATTTTTTTAACTTTTTATGCACTATTATTTATTTGGATTAAATTATAGGGAGAATCACTTCCAGGTCCCAAGTAAGGAACATATTATCAGAAAGGTCTTTATTTACAACTCTTCTGCGTGTATTAACAACATGTTGAGTGTGTTTTACAATCTCGAAAGACCTTTCTGATAATATGTTCTTTGCTTGGGACTTAGGAATGATTCTCCCTAAATTATATCCTACACTCGAAATATTTTTAATCTTCCATAACTCAAATTAATTACCTTTTAGTATATCCAGCATTCAAAAATATTTTTTTAGTAGCAGTCAGTATCCTAAAATAGTTTTGCACTAGCACCAAATATCTTAAAAAAATTTTCAACAGCATTCAGTATTTCAAATTAATTAATTTTAGTACATCCGTCATCATGAAGGTTTTTTCCAATAGCACTGACTAACTAAAAAAATACTCTATGGCATCGAATACACTAAAAATTAATTAATTTGAAATATTAGGTTTTACTAAAAAAAATATTTCATGCGGTTAATTGCAACTTAACTTAAACAAATAAAAAATGTAATAAAAAAAATATTGGATTAAAGGGTAAAAATACCTATAAATATTTTTTAAAAGTATATCCAACACCATACACTTTTTTGATAGTGTAAAACTAACCATGAATTTGTCAAACCGAGCAAAAATGTTACTCCCATTAATTCACGTCAACATTCACTACTTTTTAATTTGCGAACTCTAGCAATGCCACGTGTCAACTGTTTAAAATACATGGAGGCCTAGGTTCTCTCATGATCTCAGTCATCTCTCTCTCCCCCTTTTGCCCTCTCTCTATTCTCTCTCTTTTAGCATCTAAAGCAAAAAGGAAAAATCACTCATAGGTCCCAAAGAAGCAAGATATTATCAGAAAAGTCCTTGGAAAAAGTCAAATATCAGAAAAGTCCCTAGGGACTTTTCTGTTATTATTTTTCAAAGTCAAATGACAAAGTTACCCCCAAGAATTTAAAACTTTCTATTATTTCTCTCTCTCTCCTTCGTTCTGTGTTTTCAACTCCCTGTGCTCTCTCTCTATGCAGGCAATGGTTTAGTGGCAAATAGGGAAAGATTGTCGGCGCTAGAGGTGTAAAGAAGGGAGGTGGTGAAAGATGAGACGTGAGAGAGGAAGGCCAAAGCTCGGTGTCGGAGGTCGCTTGCGGAAATGGTGGCGATGGTCCGAAGCTTTAAGGTGGTGAAAGATTTGTGGGATAGGATGTAAAATAAAAGGAAGAAGAAGATGGAAGCAAGGTCTTGGGATTTTTTTGATGCTCAAGCTTCTGCCATTTTTAACAACTGAAACAGTTATATTAACAACTACAATTACATGAATTAACAACAGTTTTTTTTTTCATATAAGCATTTTCACATCACCTCACCACTATGACAATAAGCCATTCCCACTTTAAACATATCACTTCCTCTGTTACCTTTCCGAAAAACAGAGCACTATGACACCTAACCTCATTTTCTGTATTAATAACTATAATTGTTATATTAACAACTACTATTGCACGAATTAACAATAATTGATTTTTTTCCATATCAGCGTTTTCACAGCACCCCACTATTATGAGATGGGGTTTCAATGAGGTTGGAAAAGGGGGATGGGTTGGACTATTCATTATCATCATTACCTTCATCCCTTCTTTCTTTAAAAATGGCGAAAACTTGAGCATTAAAAAATTCCCACGACCTTCCTTCCATCTTCTTCTTTCTTCTATCTTACATCTCATCCCACAAATCTTTCACCACCTCAAAGTTTCGGCCTTCACCATCGCCACCATTTCCACAGGCGACCTTTGACACTGAGCTTCAGCCTTCCTCACTCACTTCTCATCTTTCACCACTTCCCTTCCTCACACCTCTAACGTCGGCAATCTTTCCCCATTTGCCACCAAACCATTGCCTGCAGAGAGAGAGCACATGGAGCTGAAAACACAGGTCAGATCTGAGATAAAAACACAAAACGAAGGAGAGAGAGAAATAATTGAAAGTTTTAAATTCTTTGGGGTAACTTTGTCATTTGACTTTGGTAAATAATCACAAAAAAGTCCCCAGGGACTTTTCTGTCTTACTTCATTGGGACCTAGGAGTGATTTTCCCAAGCAAAAATAAAGTCGTGTGCAATTAAAAGATCTGAATGAGCAAAGTCAATTATCTAAGTTTAGCAGCATTTACAGGTATAAACTCATATCATTCATGAAGCGATTTGAGAGTATAAAAAATGCAGCAAACAGAAATGGAAAAACAAAAAAAGTCAAAGAAGCCATTAGATGATACTCATGTCAAAAGATGAAGTAAAAACATGAGAAGTCAAAGCAGTTAGATGATATCAAATCAAACAAATCAGTTAGAATTTCAATTAGGAAGAAGAGATGAGTTCAAATTTCATTCAGAACTAGAGGTTGAACAAGCTAGTAAGCATTTAGGATTAATTAAACCATTATCTGCAGGTTTGGATGGATCAAAGAGATTGAAGAAGAACATCTTCACTATCAAATTCAAACCCACCATCAACTTTACCTTTCACACACAGCTTTTGTATGCAACAATCGAACCCACATCAAATCCCCATTTAGTGATGTTTATTATCAAGAATTCCCATTTAGTGGCGTGAGAGAGAGAATAAAGAAAGAGAGGTTAGGGGGAGTGATGAGTGAAATCAATGTTTTAAAAGCCGAACTGGACAACAAACTAAAAAAGCTAATGGGTCACAGATCAAATGGTTAGATCGGTTGATCAATTCAGAAGAACTACTAATATAATTATTAAATTAAAAATAATAGTATGCTCCCTTTGGCCTTATAATAAAAAAATGAGAAATGATCCAAGTCTGCTAACTTACCTGCACCCTTAATAAATAAGAAGAGAATATATATTAATAGATACATAAGAAATAAAGTGTTGAATAAATTAAAAAAAGTAACCCACAAAATAAACCCAATATATTAATTTAATAATTAATTTTTAAATTGTTATAATAGTTCTTATCCTTAAGAATTATCACAACATTATAATATAAATACTTTTTATTACTTAAATATTTTTATAGAATAATATAGTAAATATTTAACTTTTGTTTTTGTAATAGATATAATTTAATCCTACTCTCTAAAAAAGATATAATTTAATCAAACATTAAAACAGCAGGAGATACTCATAAAAAATTTGAAGGAAATACCGTATTTGTATGCGTTAAATTTAAAAGTTGACATCATAATGTATCCTAACTGCCAAGTCCAATCGTACCTAGGGTCTAGATATTTTAAATCATTTTGGTTTTAAAAATTTTAAAAAAAATATTAATTTTAATATTTAATTATTACCTATTATCACTCATTGTAACCCCCTGCCTTAATTAACGTAATTAAGATTCGATAATGTATAGTAAAAAGGGGTTTAAGACCGTTGGATAGTTCAAAACTTATTAAATCACCTACCAATCAGTAGTAACTTACAAAATTTTCAAAACTTCTTTTCTATCCAGGTCTCGTTCCAATTATCGAATATAATCACCTGTGCAGTTAACTTACATTCATAAATATATCAGAGTTCGTAATATAAACCCCGGCAACCCCCGGGTAATCTATATATACATGGAGTTTCAAATCCTGATTAGGGGATTACAGAACCAAGTATTTCAAACTATTTACATCTCAATATAATACAGTAATCCCTATCCAAAATGAATGACCAATATAAACCATACTAATGTCCCTAGTAACTCTATCCGCTCCGGGTCGCTCGCTTCTCCTTAGAGCCACTCGCCCTGTCTGAAAGGTTAGTTCAAAGGAAAGAATGAGATTCAAAAGAATCCCAGTAGTAACTAAACATTTATACCACATACAAGCACATAGCATGTAAGCAATCAATGTACCGCAGCAGCAACACATATCACACTCCACCCTCATCCCCTTTCTCCGCCGGGAAGGCACACCGCCCTAACCCGAACCGTTGTTAGCTACTCAGGGACTATTGGCGTGGCAGTGTATACAAATAGCCTTATAGCTCATATAGCTAACCGGCTTTCACAAACGGCCCGTCGGCCTTCACAAATAGCCTTTCGGCTCACATAATCACATATACCACACCTCATCCTCATCCCCTTTCTCCGCCGGGAAGGCACACTGCCCTACCCGAACCGTTGTTAGCTACTCAGGGACTATTGGACTGACGGTGCTATCACATATCCACATAAGTCGCAACATTCGAATTTATCACAAATCACTGATCATACACACATACAATGCATCATAAATGGTACGAAAGAAAAGCCACTACCTGATCCTTTCCTGACGGTCACTGGCACAGTAGGCTCACGAGGATAGCAGATATCAAATCCTATAATCAAAATAGGGACATTTGGTTAATTTCCTTTTCCAAGTTCTTAATTCAATAACACTTTAAGTTGGTATTCATTTGGACTCTTTGGATGGCCATTACATGCCTAAACATATGCCTAAAGGGTTGGAATAACTATCCCCAAAGATCCCTCACAAGAAAGCTAAACACTGATTTTTGGTCCCTTCACTCGAGCACAGAATGTAAGGGGCAAGCTTCACCCAAGAGGGGGGTGAATTGGGTGATGTTATAAATTTTTCGTTTGAGATGGTGATATGTAAATATAGTGGATAGAGTAGAGTAGAGAAGATTTGAACACAGAGAGTTATACTGGTTCGGCCTAACAACAATGCCTACGTCCAGTCCTCAGAGATTAAGACCTACTGAGCTTTTCACAATATCTCCAAGATTCAATGGGCTCTCAGAACGCCACAAGACAACAATCGTCCTTGAATGGACTACAAGCAGAAATATTCTCTCAACAAGAAACTTCTCTCCCCCTTACGACAAGTCTTATGTGCAGAGAAACAACCTATGACTCTTCTCACTTGCTTATGTATACAAGACTTATGAGCAGCAACGTTTTCTTCTGCTTACACCACTGTAAGTCTTATGAACAACAACGTTCTCTCCTGCTTGTATCTTATAAGACTTATGAGTGAAAAATACTACAAGGAATTCTCTCAACTGCTTCTCTCGTAAGGAATAACTACCCTCTCAAGATCCCACTACCTTGAGATTACACAAACATAGAATTTTGAGTTTGTATGAAGACTCTCTTACAGAGTAAATGAATAAACACTGAAGATCAAAAGTGTATACAGAGAAATCAGATGAATAACAGAGAATTGATATGAGCTTGTGAATTCTTGTGCTATATTACTATCTTGATTATCCTTGAATCTCTGTATATATAGTTGCTTCAGTTTTTGCCCGTTTTGGAAATCAACATTTGAGGAGCGGGACTTTGCAACTATTGAAGGACACGCGTACGTTTGAATATTCTGAATGCGGTAAGTGCGAACGTGACTATAATCATATTGTCTGCCGTTGTTTGACTTTCCTCATGTGGTTCATTTCAAACGTTCATATTCCTGTATCATACTTTTAAAACATTCAAAACAATGTTAAACAAAGATAAAAAGTAATGATGATATGAATTAATAACAATAAACTATATTCGTAATGAACGTTGTGATACTTAGCATTTTCTGTGGTTAAACAGGGCATCACTCGAGCATGAAAGGCTCACTTCGAGTGATCTCCTATTTTCCTTCATATACCTCTGTTATCGGGTTGTGCTTGCATAGAAAATCAGAGAGACAAAATCTTCACTCGCGGGTGAAGAGGGGTCTCACTCGAGCACAAAATCTCTGCTCGAGTGATCTTTGCACTTTACACTGGGAGTGTCTTCTCGGGTCATCACTCGCATACCATTTTGCCAAGAGTGAGAATATGCACTCGCGGGTGATATGGACCCTCACTCGAGCATACTTACCTCTGCTCGAGTGAGAAGCATATTCTCAAGGAATATGCTCTCTAAACCATCACTCGCATCAGAATTTCAGAGGGATAGAATTTTCACTCGCGAGTGATGTGGGCCCTCACTCGAGCACACTTACCTCTGCTCGAGTGAGAAGCATATTCTCAAGGAATATGCTCTCTTGAACAAGCACTCGCAACTGATCTTGAGAGGGATGGAAATATTACTCGCAAGCATGGACGTGTCACTCGAGCATGGATAGGTGTGCTCGAGCACACTTGTACTTTTCTGAATTTCAAGACTCTCGGCCAAGTACTCGCAGTGCCTTGCTCGAGCACAGAATACTCATGCTCGAGTATTGATGTCTCTGCTTCGAGTGAATGATGGAAGCATGCTATTACTTACTCTCGGCCAAGCACTCGCATGCCCTCACTCGCATGTGTGCTTGAGTGAGAATGACTTCTCTGCTCGAGTGCATACCTTGTGCTTCGAGTGATCCATTGAATACAAAGGGAGAATGTCTCTCGGGTACTTACTTCCTGGCTTTCTCTCACACCTGCTCGAGTACAGAAGTGATTTGTGCTCGAGTGCATATTTCATGCTCGAGCACTCAAGTGCAATTTCACAGCAGATATCAGCAAACTTCAAATATGCATTTGGTAACTTGGAATCTTTTCCTAACCTTCTAAAAACATGTTTTAATCATAATTGAATTATTGTTATCATCAAAACTTGGGATCTAACACAGAAGACCGTGCTCGAGCACAATCCTCGATCTCACTCGAGCACACATGCGAGTGAGACAGGAAGTGCTTACCCGAGAGCAACTCCCGCGACAAACCTACACTCTCACTCGAGCACAAGCACCTGTGCTCGAGCAGAGACCTCGCCAGCACTCGAGCACCACGGAAGTGAGGCCCTGCGAGTGACAACCCAAGAGTGACCCTTCACTCCAGACCTCAACCGCACTCGAGCACGAAGGGCTCACTCGAGCACGACCCTAGTGCTCGAGTGATTCCATAACACCCGCGAGTGCTCTCGCTCACCCTCAACAACCACTCTCGAGTGATACCCAAAGACACTCACCCGCAGCACCAAAAAGGCACCCTCACTCGAGCACAAACATGCTCACTCGAGCACGTTCATCCTGTGCTCGAGTGAGTTCTTCCCTCACTCGAGAAATCACCTCAGAAACCAGATAGCAGCAACTGGTAAACTTCTCCAAAATCCACCAAATGAACTCCAATGGTTCTTAAACTTGTGTCAAAGCTCATTATCACTTATTTCAACACAAGGAACCCATTGGCAACCAAAAACAACTCAAATTCAACCCATTCAACACATTCTCTCTCTAGATCATCAAACCACTCAAAACCTCATTCTAACCAATTCCCTTAATCAACTTCAAATCAAATTCTAATCACTCCCAAGTGTCAAAACTGACCAAATGAACAGTGACACTCTCATCAAAATCTACCCTTCACTTAACATCATAATTAGGTCAAATTTCCAGAATTTTCATTGATTATGCAAACATCCTAATATATATACCACAATTCATCAAAAATCTACCTCTTTCACTTGCTGAATTCAGAACTTTGATTTCACCAACTTCCAGATTTATCCAACAATCACACACCACCAATGGAAATTCTGAAATCATAGAAGTCAAGCTCTCAACCTCTTGATCAACATTAATGAAGGGTATTTAAGCATATAAGATCATTTACCTATCTTAATTCCAAACCCTTCCTTTCTCTTTCTTGCCAAGCTCGCCGGAAATGGAGGAAGTGGAGAGAGATGAATTGGTGAAGTAATGATCACTTGTTTCTCTTTTCCCCATGCATGCCAACGAGTTGAAGAAAGAGAGGGAGGAGAAAAATAAGTTGAATATTTGACTTAATCCAATGGTCCTTCTCTTGCCACTTGTCATCATTTCATTCCTCCCACAATGATTTCACATATTCTCACATACACAAGATCCCACCCTTAGATCTTTCAATCTCAACCATTGATATTGATTACGAAGGGGTTTTCTCATCCGTAGTTAACCAGACGGTTGGTAAATTTACCGTTTTACCCCTGATTAGTACAATACTCATTAAATCATCACTAATTATCTTTATATCATAACACACAACATATACTTCAAATATGCTTAATTAACATTAATTACATCATTTGAAGTTATTATCCCTTAATTAAAATCCAGGATGTTACACTCATCGTATAAAACACGGCAACATGCTTTTCCATTCCAAATTACGAGGCATCCGTTACTTCTCTGCATTGCCTCTCTTCTTTCTTTATCCTCCTAGACTTTTAGTCTATCCTCCCAAATCCGTTTGTCATCGGAGACATTACCAACAAGGCTCCTTCACTTCTTTGCAATGACAACCATGCCAGAAATCTCTTTCATGGCAGCGTATATGTGAAGGGATAAAGGATTTATGGCTTCTTCTCTCCTTTTTTCACTTCTTTTTCTTTTTTTCTCCTTTCGATGGTCTTGTGGGTTTAAGCCATCCGATTTTCAGAAATCTTTTCTAGGTGAGATCGCAACTCCAACTTTCGCCCTAAAAGGCGCTTCTGGACAGCCTAATCCAAGCTAACCTCGTGAACGACTTAACTTTGAAAATCGGACCATTGTCCCCTCTAGTCGCGGTTGAATCGGTTGGCCTACCTGGTCCTGCTTGGCCTTCAAAATGCTAACTGAGATTATGAAAGAACACAGGTCTCTATGTAAAGCAGTTGACACATGGCATTTTGTGGGGGCCAACAAATTAAAAAGTAATGGACATTGATGTGAGTAAACGAGAGTGGCATTTTTGCTCTATTTGGAAAAGTTCATGAGTATTTTTGCACCTAAAAAAATTTTATGGTACTGGATGTACTTTTAAGAAAAGTTTATGGATACTTTTGCCCCTTAACTCAAAATACTTCATGCAATTAAATACAACTTAACTCAAACAAATGAAAAAATTAATCAATTTTTTTTTAAAAAAAAACCTCATTTTTTGGGATGAGCGTTAATTTGTTTTGCCTTTAACTACCAAGACATTTAACACTTTCCTGAGATAAGCTAAATAAATTAGTTTAAAGGATTTATATGGGATAAATGTGCAAATTTAGCAATGAAGTTTTTTTTGTTATGAGCACCCAGCATAATTGTGTTTTGTTAGGTGTACAAGTTGACATAATTATTTTAAAAGGTGCAAAAGTAGACATGACCATTTGAAGATGTCACAAATTTGGCATTGCCTTTAACCACAGCTAATGCCCTTCCATTTTTTATGGGTTGGGTTCCACAATTATGTTGATTGACCACATCGTTCGAGCCCACCTTTTCTCTCTCCTCCCTCTTGTCATTCCTCACCTCCATCCTCCCTCTCCACCTTTTTTCTCTCCCTCTCCTCCACACTTGTACATGGCCCTCAATGATTTCAAAGAAGTGATTTTCATATTGTTCTTCTCCACCACAAGCTTACCGTCACAACCCGCCTAAAAATATCCAAACACCCAACAAAAACTCAACTTCTTCCTCATCTAGCCTTTTGTTTCAATATTCTCCCACAAATATTTTCCACAGGATCAAATAGACATTAAAGGCTTTTGTATTATTTCTCTAGCAAAGCAAAAACGAGAAAAAGGAACTTTAATCAAAATGCATTAGATATTTTCGACTGTAACACCTGCTATCTCCCTACCAACACCTACCCTTGAGCCCTGAGTGTGTTTCAGTTGCTGTAGATGGCCCTGCTTCTAAGCCATCTCCTAGATCTCTTGTACGACCCTTGTCGAATTCATCTAGAAAAATATCTAATGGTGATTTTTGCTCTTAATCTTCATATTTCATGTAACGTCTGTTAAGGGAATTTAATGGTGATGGTATTTTTGCTCTTAATTTAAAAGTTCATGGGTACTTTTGCACCTCTGAAAAACATATGGTACTGAGCGTATTTTTGGCAAAAGTTCGTGGGTATGTTTGCACCTTTACCCTTTTTATTTTGCTTTTGAATTTCAATTTATGGTTTATGAGTTTCTTTGCTCATATATTTGTTTTTTAATTTATGGATTCTTGATTTTTGTTGATTCTTCATTATATTTGATAATTTGGTGCTTGATGGCGGCATCTCATATATGAAATAAATCAACAAAAAAAATCTATGACTCCTGGGGAATTATTGCCCCCCTCAAAAAACTTCTTTGTGCCCACAACCCTTCTATAGAAACTTCTGAGGCAAAAAATTCCCTTGAACCAAAGTGATGTGGATGTAACATGGGTATGCTACCGCAATATAGCTAATCAACTAACTATTGACCATTTAGATCCATTAGATCATGGCAATATTACCCTATCTTTGTTGCCTCAAATATCCTTGTACCCATTGTCCATTCATGGAAACTTCTAAGGCATTTTAGCTCTTTAACCTTAAAATCTAATACTAATACACAACACATGTTATAATTAAGTACACAATATATGTTACGATTAAATAATTTATTTAACTTCCTTAATCTCTCAAAATGAAGTCAAATGGGTCTTAATTATGTTGAGGATTGGAGAGATTAACTCAAAGCTTTGCATTTCAAGTGGCATATGGCAGCACAATTTTACTGCCATAAGCACTGAGACACGTCATTCTCTATCGATGTTTGTGAGCCTAACAGGCTATTCTGTATAAAATACTCCCTTATGTCTTATATGAGGGGCTATTTTGTTAAAGATATTACCTTAGAAGCTTTTTGATACGAGGGATTTGAAAGGGAGGAGAGGGAAGGGAAAATTTTTGTGAGTTCAATTTTAAATCATTGAAAAAGTAGGGTTATAATATTTAAACAAAGAGAAGATGAAAGATAAAAAAAAGTAAGAAAAATTAATTAGAAACTTTTAATCCCACTTCTTAATTTTTCTTAAATCCAACTCAAACATTTTACCTCCTTTCACTTTCCCTCCTCTGCCCTTCTACCAAATAGCCCCTAACTGTATAAGTTACAAAATAAGAATACTTTAACTAGATTTCGAGCTTACTGCCAAATCCAAGTCTTTTTTGTACTATCGGTTTATCATGATATTCATGTTTCTACTATGTTCTTGTTAATATTATATTAAAGAGTTAAGGTGCAATTTTATCAATGAAGTTCTTCACTATAAGTGTATGGCACAATTAAGTTTTAAAGGGTGCAAAATTAGACACAATCTTTTAAAAATAATGCAATTTTAGCAATTCGTTAAATTGGCTCAAACGTCCGTTACTTTTTTTATGTGGGACCCACTTTTTCTCCTCTAGCTTTATAAAAAGTTCTTAGGTCAATATAACGAAATTGCTAAAATTGCATTATTTTAAAATGTTCTCTACTTTTGCACTCTTCAAAACTCAATTGTATTATATGCTTTTAGCGAAAACTTTGTAGCTAAAATTACACCTTAACCCTATATTAAACAAGTTTAATGTGCACCTAGCACCCTAAAATATTTTCTTAGGTGCATCCAACACCCTAAAATATTATAGGGCACAATTTTACCCTTGAAATATTAAAAGTGGACCAATCTCACCCCTATCTTAACACCCTATTAACGTCTATTTACCCCAACCCACTCCCTCTCCTTTATTGTTGTCTCCTTCATCCTTTCTCTTCATCATCCCTCAACCTCTGAGCTTTGTTTACCTCGAAGCTTCTTTCTCTTTTGGTTGCTCTTCGTGGCACAATCCTTTGAGTCAAACGAACCACTACCTCCAACAAGCTCAGATAATAGATGTGTAGAAGGAGAGCACTTTTCAGAAATGCTTATTTCCTCCATCTGTTCCACATTAGCTAGTTCTTACTATTGATTGTTAAAGATACTTCAAATTTTGAACTAATCAAAGTTGAAAAGCTTGGCTTTGTTTTCTAAAATGAATTGTGAACTGCTCTTCTATTTTTCTCAAATTGGTGGTCAATAAATAATTCTATGAATGTAGCTAATATCTCACTCTAATATTTAGTTTACTTGAGAATGCCGCTATAGGAACTATAGGCGCTTGTTCGTAGTTCCAACAAATGCTTGTAGGCTAATATGCCTTTCTAATTCCTCTTTCTTTGGTGCCATTTTTCCTGATTAAGCCCTCTATGAATTTGTTCTCCTACTAAGATCTATGAATAATAAGATGATTGGTATTTGGTGGAAAATCAATTTGAGCATGTAGTTTTAAAGGAAAAGACAAAACAATACTGTCAAAATAAATAAGAGACAAATATGAGAAATTGCATAATTACCCTTAGCTTTTATTTTTTTTATGAAAATCCTAAAACTTCTTTCTGCAGAAAGGCAGCCCTGTGTAGTAACTTCTGAGACATGGCTTGCTATGCATACAACAATTATGTTAATGTTGATAGTTAAATGAAGACATTACTTCTATAACTCGGGGATTAAAAATTAATACATACCATTTTTTTAACGACTTCCTTCACTTGAGGATCATCATAAGAGCCCTCTTTATTTTTCCTCACTATCGACCAAAGTTCATAATAGGGAGGTCTACTACCATCCCTACTCTTAGTGGACAACCGTTGAAAAATGTAAGCATACCCTGTTCTCCCTGCCTTATACGGATACTTATTGTTCTTCCCCCTTTCCTTATTCGCTCGACTTAATTCCTACAAAAACGCACAACACTTAATTAATATTAAACAGACACATGCAGGTCTTATGAATTGCAAATAACTATCACTTGGAATAATGAGTCAGAACTTGAGATGACAAATTCTTTCCACTCATTCAGCTTAATGGTCGACCGAAAATGCTAAGGAACTTTTTTCTCATTAACCTCTTCAGGATTTTGCAAGTACGCCTTCATCTATACATGACGAAATGTGCATAGTGATTGCCCAACCTTCTTGAGGACAAATTTGTTGGAAGTTCCGCCAATGTATGATGGAATGTGTGTAGTAATTGTCAATCCTTCTTAAGGCCAAATTTCTTGAAAGTTTCGTCTATATTATATGCGGACAATTCAAGTTAACATTTTTTACAAGTATGTAGCAAATAATTAGTAGGCATATATGCCTTACCTTGATATTGTCCCAAATAATGTCTATGTACTTGTTCTGTTCTCAAGCTAGTTACCCGACATGAATGGTGATAGTTCAAGCCTTTCACCTAATAGGGGGTGAATTAGGTTATATTAAAAATTTAACCTTAAACATAAGCTTAATAAACAAAATAAAGTTAGAGGGATATCACCGAAGCTGGACACAAGAGATTTATACCTATATCCAGTCCTCAGAAGCCTTTCTGAGAGTTTCACTATTGTTCCAAGATTCCTAGGGCTCTTGGCGCCTCAGTACAATCAAACTCCTTCACAAGGAAGACTCACTCTGCCTTATATTTTGCAATTAATGTCCACACTCAAGGTCCCACCACCTTAAGGATCTCATAATAAGAGTAATAAATGGAGTTACAAAGACTTTCTCAAAGAGTATACATGATAAACACTAAAATACAGAGAATATCATAATAACAAAGAACACGAACTTAATGCAATAGAGAAATTTGTTGTAGGTTATTTTCTCCATCTTGAATACTTCTATATTTATAGTGTAAGGCCCCTGCCTTACATACCACTTATTACTGATATTAATCAAAGTAGCAATTGCGCAATTCGGTGGGCATTCATGAATAGCATAAATATACTGATAAATAGTATTTGAATACAGAAATTTCCCACAGGAATTGTATATAACAATTATAAATAATGTAGCCGCATAGAGCTACTAGGGTGTCTAAACACATCCCAGTGAGATACAGACACTTTCCCATCTTCGTTCTACCACTACATTCCTCTCGTGGGGTTCTCTCTTTGTTCTCAGCATACCTTCTTACTTCACATGTCTAAATGGTTGGTAGGGGAGGGTGAGATTTGAGAGAATATTTGTAGCAAACAATACCAATATGTATGTAAGATAAGTATTTAATGCATTACATGCTTGTGTTACATAACTCATGCTAACATAATGACATATCTACATGCTCATTGTGTTTCAAACAACACACTTATGGCCATAGCATAAATAGAAATAGAGCTTCAATCATTATGTTTCACATAATCAAGCAAAGCAATCACATGTATCAATACACAAGCACAAATATCAAATATATGCAGGAGAGGTGAGTTCACTACCTGGATCGCCCTTCCTTTACTTGTCTATCGGTTCAATCCTCTGTGTTCGGCTCGAGCTACTATCTGATCCTAAAATCCCAAATTTATAATAAATGAGTTATTACTTATTCATAAATCACATCAATGTGTTGGTTATATTGACTCAAAATAACATTTTGACCATTTTACCTTTAGGAACCTGGTCTAACCCCTTTGTATCTGGTCCAACTATACTTTCCCAAAATTATGACCCAAGCTATTCCTACATAATTTCACACAAGAAATCCATTTTTGACCTTAGAATTACCAAATTCACTGTCAAAAGACAAAAAGGCCTTTGTCAACCCCTAACTTAGGGTTTTTAAGGGTAGTTTGAGACTTTGCATTCTAAGACTTTTCTCACTTTGCACCTAACATGAACCCTACACAACTTCCATTCTAAATCCAATCGAATAATCAAAACCATCAAAATCTAGTCCAAACACAGCCAAAAAAGCTGCTGGATGAAATTCCATAAAAATTGAGAAAAATAAAATTTCTTGATTTTAATCAACCAAACACTTTCTTTTCACCTCTAATTACTTCTTGTTTAAACCATTTAAACACATACTATACATGATTTGGAAGAATTTGAGCAGCATAACCCCTTAAAGTTATCACTTTTCAAATTTACAAATTCAACCAATAAACCACAAATCAATACCAAATCATCAGCCACAACAGCACAACATCAAAGATAAGGAGATTATGGAAGTTACCTCTTGATTTCTCACTTCCTCTCTTCTAAGCATAACTTCTCTCTCCCTTTCCCTTGATGTTTTGCTTACTAAACATGGAGATTCATGGAGAAGAGGAGCTTAGAGAAGCTATTATGTAAAAGAGGAAGCTTGAATAGAAGATCACAAGTCTTACCTTTGAGATTTTCTCCTCCTTCTCTCTAAAACTCCAAAGCACTTCTCACTCACTCTCTATTATGGATGATGACGGAAATGAGGAAGAGAAATATGAAGCAAAGACTTTAAAATATCTTCATATTTTCCCTTAATTAACTTTATTGCAAAAATAGGGTTTATGACATAGAGGTGTACTTGGCCTTATCTACTACAATGTGTGTCATAATCCCTCATTACAATTAAACCAAATTTCCTTCATCTTCCCTTGGCCCAAAAAGACGTATAAGAGGGGTCCTTCATGCTTCAAATTGGTTTCTCCAATTGGCACAACCACAAGCATAATTTATATTGTATTTTAATCCCATTAAGCATGTGCTAATACTTTATCAAGTATTATTTAATTCCCTTGCCTTAATTTGATGTCCCTAGCCTATTTGAAAAGCAAAATAGGCTGCTAGATTTCATCTCATAATTACAAGTTTGCCATAACATTTTTTTTCCATTTTCATAATAGTGGCAATTTTGGTAGATTTTCTGCCCAAACTTTGAAAAATCATAACTTTATTTGTAGACATTAAATTGAAGTGATTCCAAAGGCTATGTGACCCTTATTGAGTCTAGTTTCAAGGAAAAATATAACCTTTAGCCAACCAAAAGCTCACAATTCCCAAAAATTTTGTTTTTGGATGCTGCCATGAATGCTGGCCGGTTTCGCTTACTGGGTTAACTTCGAAAATTCATAACTCCTTGTGTACAGCTCCAAATAATTCCCATGACCTATCAAATTGAAGCTTAGGATGTCTACTTTCATCCTGTAAAATTTCACAATTTTTTACATCATTTGATCATCCAAAACCACATGAAAAACTCACTGCCTCGCAAGAAATTTCATTGGTAGCTCTATTTACATTCTAATCTTCAATGTTTAATTCCTATGATCAAAATTTATAGCCATGGGCTATTCAAAGTATATCAATACTCACCAATTTATTCCTTTAAATAAGGAATTTTGGTGATTGAAATTTGGGATGTTACATTTCTCCCCCCGTTCAATAAATTTTGTCCTCGAAATTTGAACATTTATAACTTAGGGATCAATCTTTGTCACTCAACCCATTCCTTTATCATATGCAGGTTCTCAAGCCGTGCAACATAATGATCATATTCAATCTATCTCTTTTATATGCAAGCTCATCGAGCATGCAACATAATCATCATTATAGGCTTAACACGAATCTCATATACCATTCAACATTCACATTCAACAATTAAAGTGCTATATAATCAACTAATATATAAGATCGTGCAGCCGAGGGTCTCTACCCCCAAATCCTTAGGCTATTACTCGTCACAATTCTAAATACAACTGCCTACATATCGCACTATTGACCATGCAATTTGCGTTACTGTAATCCTCACAGGTTGCATCATTATAAACTATGTAGCAGACCACTCAGTTCACCATATAAGGTGTAATAATATTGGCCACACTGCTTTAGCGCACATGTTTTACGCCCAGCCTCTCAACTGCAAGCAACTAGTACAGCGCAACCCACCTAGCCATGTCAGGGTATGAGCCTCCCGATCATAGATTAATTAGTCACATCTTTAACATGCTCTAATAGGCTACCTTGCTACTCAGGGCAAATTACTATATGCCATACGCCTTTTTATGTAATGGTACCCTCACCCAGCCTTCTCTGAGGTCTTTTGGATACCAGCCTACCCTCACTTCATCTTCTCTGAGGTCTTTTAGATACCAACCTACCCTCACCTCGCCTTCTCTAAGGTCTTTTGGCATAGGTAGGATTTGTCTTCTCCTCTAGAGGATTTAAATTGCCTCCCCAAGGACTCAAGGACATGACCTGAGGATAAGTCATGCCTTAAGAGTCACTTGGTAACCACTCATACCATTCCAAAATATCAGTATCACTTTCAGTTTTAGTTTTAGTTTCAGTCTCAGTCTCAATCTCATTTCAGTTCCAGTTTCAGTTCTAGTTCCAGTTCTGGATTTAGTTTCAGTTTCAGTTAGACACATTCAGAGTCAACCATTGTTGCAACCTCTACTTGTTCCATACTGATGAACCCATGTCGTGTGAGTTCACAAAATAAAACTAGGTTTGAAAATGTAGCGTAGTAGCTCAACCTAGGTCATTCTTGTGATGAGATTAATTTCCAAGTTCCTAAGTAGTAAAGTGATAAAAAACCTTAAAGTTGTGAGAAATCATTTTGAGAGTTTGACTTTTAAACTAATGAAGTAATACAAGCTAAAGCAATATTTTTGTATTTTTTGGTTTTCAAGACAAAGAAACAAACGGAATTGAAATTAACACTAACAACAAAATAAATTTAATAAACTAGAATAATAATGATATAAGATTCCCTTGAGTTGAGGTTTTAGTCTTCTTTGCTTGCTAATGATATGAATTCCATAATGAGTCAAGAGGATGGAACTAAGTTACCACTAGCTCCATACTTGCAATAATCATTTAATTCATTCTACCGAAGCAATTAAATGAATACCACCAAATAATTCAGATTCAAGGAGGTGAATAATCAACTTCCAATTCTAGCTTGTAATTACCATTACAAATGTTCATCACATTCAGTTTAGTCATTTACAATCCACTTAACCAAGTTAGAATAAACAACTCAACCTACTCCTATTTTGAATCATACAAAGCTTAATTAATCAACTCCTAGCTCAACCACCAAGTTTAATCACTTGGCATAAAACAATCTAGATCACAACCATATACTTTACCAAGCCATACAATTATGAAATAGAAAGAGAGCTTAAAAGAATTCCATTGAAGTTTAGAAGCTCAAACCATTACCCAACTCAAGGAAATCACCAAAACTTAGTTACTCATGGAAGAGGATGAAGATGAAGCTTGAAAGAAGGATGAGCAATTAGCCATGGAGAATAAAGGAAAAGCACCGAACATTTCTCTAATTAAAGCACCGAACAACTCCTTTTATCCATACTTGCTTTCTTCAATTCCCATTTCTTCAATTCATTTTGGTACCTTTCCCCTTTAACACATAGCTGCCTCCCTTCCTTTAATTCATTGTGTTTTGAGTCTCCTCTTCACACCAGTTGCAACACCCTCTTTATTCCATCATCTTGTCTCATGTAGCTGCTCCCTTCTCACACAGTCGCCGCCCAAGTTGATGCCTTCCTTTTCTTCTTTATTCCATTCGGTTTAGCAATCTTAGTCAGCCCTCATTTTCTTTCGGTTCCTCCCTTTTTCACACTTGGTCCAGCTCTTCATTTCGATTCTCTTTTCTCTATTCTCAAAGCCACATGGTCAACTCCCTTTTCTATTCCATTCGGTCAAGTTTCTCTTCTTCATTTAACCATTTCGGTCAACAGCTGCCACATGGTCTGATTGCTTCCTTTCTCTTTAATTCTTTTATTCGGTTCAGCTATTTTAATTTGGTCTCTTCTCTTTTCTCAATTCCATCTACACAGCCGCCACTCTCATAAACAATGGTCCCTACATCCTTTTATTTCTTCAATTCACTAGGTTAAATGAGTTGTGCCATGTTTGGATAAGGATATGAGAATATGTTTTAGCATTAGGCATAAAATTGCAAGCACCAAACAAGGCCCTTACTTATTTAACCTCCTCTTAGAAAAAATGTGTAAATAAATTGTGCACTTGTGATGTTCCACTCTTGTTCTTCATTAAGCTCCAAAATAACATCTTTAACCTTGACCACTCAAGTTGTGCCACATCATCACCTACAAAATTATATTGACAAAGGTAATATCTTTTGCTCACAATTAAAGAATAATGAGAATAACAAATATTAATTAAAAATATAACAATTTAACCACTTTAATTCTGAAATTATTCTTTCACTAAAATCTCAAATCAACTCTTGATTATACCCAAAATATTCAATTAAGTCCCATAAAAGCCTAAGATTAATTAATAAAAAGATATAAATATTGAGCTTTATCACGTACCTCAGTTGGGCTTGAGACCACTAACTAGGCATATCAGTGTACATATAGGCACTTAGTTCAGTTCAGTATACCTGTAGGCACTCAGTTCAGTTCAGTGTATTCAATAAAATTCTTAAATGTTGTTCATATTTTTATCTACTCTGTGAGTATATCAGTATATCATCAATAAATCATCCACCAATTCCTCTCTGTCAGTTCTTGGCCCGTTTCAACTCCAATCATTCTGGGCCATTCAAAATTTTTGTAGAATCAAAACTTAACAGTTGATTCCTAGGTCACAGATTACTTAATAACCCTTCTATACTTATACCTTTCAATACATTCTTTGCCATCCACCAATCAACTCCTGGTATAGCCTCAAGTTAGTGAGATAACAAGCAAATTAGTTCTTTCTCTAATTTTATCAAAGAGCTATCACCTCAATCAGTCCTTTAAGGGAATATTTTATGATTATAATATTTCCCTATGCCAGACTTAATAGCTAGCAAATTTTTAAAATTCCTTTCTGCAAGGATTCGTATCCGTAAGAATCTTGTTCCTCAATTCCATGGATCAGCATTAGCCCAACACCATTCTGAATATATCTGCCAGCCTAAGGACACACTAGTCTCCTAAGTCTTAGGGCCTTTGGACACACAGGTCCACTTCAACATATCCGGTGTGGAAAATCATACAGCCTAGGGTCTCTAACCCAGCATTTAGGTTCATCATGAAATCTAAAACCTTAATATCACACAGATTGGAAATCAGTTTCCTCAATTATACCCAATAGGTAGGCTAAAATCATGATTAATAATGTCTATTCTAACCTTTATGGTATTCGGGTATTATCCACCAAACATTAAAGGTTCAACACTATTCACAAGGTTCGAACTTTTATCATGGAATAGAACCATAGTGCAACAAATTCACATTCTGACCTAAGCATTGTTTCAGCTTAGATCAAATTCAAGCCTATCCTCAATCATCAGTATCATAAGATCGTATCCTCTAGAATCAATATACGATATGATCACCACCCATTATATAGCACCGTATATCATATCTACATTCTTTTAACATCATGGTGTTACTAAGGATCATCACTTAGCATGGAGAAACCTCAAACATGCTCTACACCTCAGGTTTCCTATCTCTTTATCAAATGTACTTTCCTGCGCAGTACTTATTGCAACAGAAATGGTTTGGATAAAAATCAATACTTCTATCATCATCATCTCCATGCTTCTAAGTATTCTTTAAATCATCTAACTAAAATGATTATTAGCCATGGAGAAATCTAATGGCCATCACTATTCCTTAAGTCTCCATAGCCCTATTAACTTAACTTCCCAGGGGGTCACCCATCCCCAAGATTTTCTTGAGTTAAGCACACTTATCTACTACAAAGTGTGTCATAATCCCTCATTACAATTAAACCAAATTTCTTTCATCTTCCCTTGGCCCAAAAAGACGTATAAGAGGGGTCCTTCATGCTTCAAATTGGTTTCTCCAATTGGCCTAAACATAAGCACAATTTATATTGTATTTTAATCCCATTAAGCATATGCTTATACTTTATCAAGTATTATTTAATTCCCTTGCCTTAATTTGATGTCCCTAGCCCATTTCAGAAGCAAAATAAGCTGCTGGATTTTATCCCATAATTACAAGTTTGCCATAATATTTTTTTCCCATTTTTGGAATAGTAGCAATTCTAGCAGATTTTTTGATTAAACTTTGAAAAATCATAACTTTATTTGCAGACATTGAATTGGAGTGATTTCAAAAGCTATGTGACTCTTATTGAGTCTAGTTTCAAGAAAAAATATAGCCTTTAACCAAATGGAAGCTCACAATTCCCATAAGTTTTTTTAGGCACTGCCATGAATGCTAGTTAGTTTCACTGGGTTAACTTTAAAAATTTATAACTCCTTGTTTACAGCTCCAAATAGTTCCTATGACCTATCAAATTAAAGCTTAGGATGTCTAGTTTCATCTTATAAAAGGTCACAATTTTGTACATCATTTGATCATCTAAAACCATATGACAAACTCATTGTCTCGTAAGAAATTTCACTGGTAGCATTATTTACATTTCAATCTTCAGTGTTTAATTCCTATGATCAAAATTTATAGCCAGAAGCTATTGAAAGTATATCGATACTTACCATTTTATTCCTTTAAATATAAGGAATTTTAGTGACCAAAATTTAGGATGTTACATATAGCTTAGAAAGAATTAATGAATGTTGAAGCATTTGAATATATCCGTTAGAGAGATGATATAGCCGTTGGTGAAAGAGAGCGTTTGGATTGGATGAGCTTTGTTGCATTCAATGCTTCTAACACAAAAGTGCTTTATGCAATTTTGTGTTTAATCCATGTTTAAGCACCTATAGCTTATACATAAGTGTGATTAGTAATTTTTAGGAACAATAGGAAGTATTGTAACCATATTCTATCATACTTAGAATAGGTATCAACATTTCTGAGATGTTGTTTCAAAAGTTTGTTAATAATATCACTGGAGTGACATTTTATCACTTGAGTGATGTTACTTCTCACCAATGTCGTACTGGCTAGTTATTTTGAAAATCTATTTAAGTTTATGTATCACTGTTGGGCAACTTCTTAGTGAAGAACTATTCAACTCGAGTGTTCTTTATGTCACTAAAGTGGCTCTGCCTTTAGTGCAAAACATACTTGATCACTAGTTGGTTACTAAGAAGTGATGACTCATATTTACAAGTATCACTCGAGTGACCTTGTTGCACTTGAGTGATTCCGAAATTTTCAAAAGTGAGTTTAAGTTGTCACTATCCATTTATTGGATAGTAAATCAAGATTTTGGATCTTCACTCGAGTGCTTGGCGAAAGTTTTCTAAAATTTCTAAGTTCTTATCAAGTACCTTGATAGTGATTGTTTAGAAAATAAAGTCATCACTCTAGTGACTTAACTTCTTGAGTGACCTTTCTTTTTTTGCAACAGAGATAATTTGATTACTAGCTGGTACCTGGGTAGTGTTATAGAAATTCAATGTTGTCACTCGAGTGACACTACAACTACTCAAGTGTTGTTTTTCAAAATTACTCATTCACTAGCCAGTTACTTACTGATGACAAATTTAGCAGCCATCACTCTAGTGACACATCCTCACTTGAGTGGTCTATATCAACATGTTTTCAAATCGATTTTAATTCTTCAAAAACAATATTCCTAATATTTGTTATCATCAAAATATAAGTTCTAGCATTCTCCCTCTTTCTGATAATGACAAAACTTATATCTTCCAAGAAGAAAAATAGGTTTGATAAATATAATATTGATATCTTAAAAGTAAAACCAGAACATAGGAGACACTGATTGTAACCCCCTAACTTTAAACACGTAATTATAATTCGATAACTCATATTTAAATCGGATTAGAGACCATTGGATGCTTTAACCTCGTTTTAAACTTTCTGTCTTACAGTAAAATTTTCACAAAATCTTTCAAAAATATTTTTCCCATCCTGGTCTCAATTTCAATATTCGAATATAATTACTTGTGCAGTTAATATACATTCAATCATATCAGAGTGTATAACCGTCTCCCCGGCAACTCCCGGGTTCTATACATATATAACCTGAGGGTTTATAAGTATCCACTAGGGGATTACACAACCAAAATCGAATATAATATTCCTATTTCAAAATATACAGTAATCCCGAGTTCAAAATAAATAACCAACATCTCCAACATCAAATATACCCCTAAAAGCCCTAATTGCTCCGGTTGGCCTCTTCTCTTTTGAGCTACACGGCCTGTCTGAAATGTTAGCCATAGGAAAGAATGAAATTCGAGAGAATCTCAGTAGTAACAAACCACTCATACAATGCATAAACACAAAGCATGTACATAAATCACAAACAGCAATAGCAGCAACAATCTCAAAGATACATGGTTTTCACCACAAACGACAGTACTCACGGCTTTATACACAATACGACAGCTCTTGCTGTAATCACCATCACGACAGCTTACGCTGTAATCACAATAACGATAGCTTACGCTGTAAACGACAGCTTGACTTGTAAACAATAGCTATCACGAGCTGTAACTGCAGCATCATCAGAAATCATCATAACACAGTGATACAACACACATACGGTGTATTACACAAAGTATAAGAGAGAGAGTCACTACCTGATCCTTTCCCGACGTTTCTTGGCACTGCGGGCTCACGAGGACGGCAAATATCAAATCCTGTCAATCAAGTTAGGGACAACCCGTCAATCTCTTTTCCAAGTTCTTATTTCTATAATACTTTAAGTTGGTTATCATTTGAACTCGTTAGGTGGCTATTAGAGGCCTACACATATACCCAAAGAGTTGGGAAAGGCTATACCAAAAACCACATTTCAAAAGTGCAAAATACTGATTTTTGGGGGTTGGCCGCGGCCCACAAATTCACTAGCCGTGGCCAAAGAGAGGTAAGAAACATTTGGGCCATGGCCCGCAATCTTCTGACCGCGGCCAAGAAAATTCTGTTTCTTGACTGAACTTCCAAAAATCATAACTAATTCAAGAAAAATCTAAATGAGGTGATTCCAAAGCCAAATGAAAGCTATTTAAGTCCTATTCCTAGGAAAAATATTGTCCATTACTGGAAATCACTACAAAAGTACATAATTGCACAAAATGCACCACTGCCCCCACAACAGAGTTCAGTTTCCATCCCAAACTTTGGACAACCATAACTCACAGTTCCCAAAATGAAATGATACAAATTATATGTCCATTTTGAGGCTTGGGATGTGAAATTTAAAACTGGAAAGTTTCAGAATTTTCTGACATTAATGGCCTATTCAAAAAGCCAACACAAAAAGACTACCCAGCACAGACTTTCAATGGATAGATTTTCAGTTTGTCCACAATTGCTTCCAATGGTTCCCATTTTCATATCAAACACCATTCTTACACCATTTTCGCTCAAGGAACCAATTGGAGTCATTAAAACAATCAAATTCTCTTTTCATTGACATGGTACACAATGCCTACCACATGTCACACCAAAAACTCAATTAAGACACCACATGGCAATCCATTCCAAACCAAAATCTCAAACCAACTCCACATACACAAAGTCACCAAATGACATTAATTCCCACACCAAACATTAGCTAATTCACACATTTCAAAATTCACCAAAAAAACCAGGGCAAAATCTCAAGACTAAACCCATAACCACAATGAATATACCAAAAGGTTCCAAATACTCACCTTAACTTCTTCCCAAGCTAGTTCCTTGTTTCCCTCACTTCCAAATTTCCACAAGTTCTCAAACAGCACAAATAAAAAATCTGAAACCATAGGAATAAAGCCCTCAACCTCATGAACAATATTAATGAAGGTGAGTTGAGCATACAAGAACAAATCCTCACCTAACTTGAGCCTTCTTCTTTCTCTTTCCTTCAAGCTTTGAACGAAAATGGAGATGAGAGGAGAGATGAGATGATTATGATGATGATGAAGGGAAAATAATCAGATTTTTGGTCTCTACTTTAGCCCATTTGCCGACCTAAAAGAATGGGAGGGAAGAGAAAATAATGAGTTGCTATTGTTGACTTGTCAAAGGGGTGTGAGATGATGCCAAATGTCAACATCTTGAGGTATCTTCCTTGGCTTACTTGAACATGCACACACACAATCCCACTCCCTTGATTATTCAATCTTAGCCATTGATATCAATTACCAATGAGTTTTCTCTTTGGTAACTGTCCAATTGGTCAGTGAATTACCATTTTGCCCCTGATTGTCCTAACATATATGATACCCTCATCAAGCACATTTTACATCACAATTTACACCATATCCTTCAAAATGCTTAATTAACATTATCACATCACTTTGAAGTTGTTAGCCCTTAATTACAATTTAGGATATTACACTGATCATATCTTTCCTGTTGACATTATTCAATAATATTAGTGCTTGACAAAAAATGAGAAATGCTACAACAAAGAACATCATAGTTTTTGCTCAAAATAGGAAATAACATATCATTGTTACATGTGTAAATAGTCTATTAAACAGTGCAAGTGTACATTGTCATAATCAAGTAATATAAAAGTGAGTAGAGTATCGTTCCTATGAGGATTGATCACTAAGTACCAAAATGGGTAATTTTAACTCTATTTAGTCGATTGATTCATTAGTGATTGAGAGTATGAAATAAAAGAAAAACAATTAAATATGAATGCAGATAATATGAAGGCAACTATGAGAAAAAGCCCTAGAGATTATATTTCACTTAACAAATTTAGAATTGAATCACTTATCTATTCTAGCCCAATTTATTCCACATGATTGATAGTCGAGTTTCCCTAATTTAATTACTAGCCTGTTCCAAGGTCAAACAATTCTATACTTAATTGTTAATCAATATATTTCTATATGAATTTAAGCAATTAATTATGCATTAAGATTTATGAAACTCAATAAGATTACACAGCTCATATGAATATATTCCTATTTCATATGCAATCATGGTTTTTATTATAGGATCTATACACATGCATATCCTTCCAGTATCAACATATATATTGGAATTATTCAAAAGGTGGCTAGTCAATTGAAAGCATTAAGAACAATAATTAAAACTCAATCATGAAGAAGAAATTGAAACTAGATTTAATAAATTAAGATTTAATCCGTCATTAGTAAGCTACATCATCACCCTAGGAAAATAAAAGTTTAGCTCATGATAAAATTAAAAAATATAACCAAAATAAATTGCAAACTTCATAAACATTGCATAAACCTTGAATATTAAATTCTAAAACATAAATATAAAACTAAACGATGTATGAAAATGGAGAAAATATAGCTGCCCCTTTAGGAGGTAAAACCTTCCATGTAGGTGGCAACCAATACCATCTATAAAGGAGGACTACCTAAGCCTTCTATGTATGAGGCATGTAGGAATTAAATATAACGTATAAAATTAACTCTAAGATGGTGTATGTGGAGAAGAGAGGAAAATAATGGATATGAAATGGTGTGTGTTAAATGTGAGGGAGAGGATAGCTATATATATGGAAGAATAGAGTACTGTAGATGAAGCAGTAGGTGAAATGAAAGATGAAGTGGTAGATGAAATGTAGTAGATAGAATGGAGTTGGTGAAATGGTAGTGGAATGTGATAGATAGAATGGTTGGGGGAATTTCACATTTTGATCTTCATGAAAGTTGTAGCTCTGGATCTTAGCTTGAAGACACAAGTGGAAACTCCTTATTTCAATATTTTCAGCTCCAATTATGGTAAATTAGTGGGTAAAGGTCAGACTTGAACTAATTCACGTCATCAATTTCCAAGCAAAATTGGTAGCTCTTGGAGATAGAACTGGGTTTTGGTCTCAACAAAAAAATTGTAGAGCTCTTTCTTAGCTTTTTATCCATATATAAAATGTCCCAATCCGATATCTAAAGCTCTAGATATTTCCTGAAAACGAGAAAAGGGTCTGATTTAATGGTTTTCAAGAAATTCTATTTTATGTCCCAAATCATTATTTATTTATTAATTACACCTAAATTCATTAAATTGAGCTCAAATATCATCCACAAAATCATCAAATAAGGGAAAATAAATATGTAAATATTTTACTTATCGATCATCATATTATATAAGAGTTTTAACACAAAATATATAAAAAAAGTATATCACAACTCTTGCATAAAATATAACATGATAAAAGCAATCCCTAAATTGCATCAATATCTCATATCTTTTACATAAAATAGAATATGATAGAAGCAATCCCTAAATAGCATTAGGATCGCCATCACTCATGACTCTTTTCTTCATTATCATTGTGACTCTTTCCCCCCTTTTTGTCATTAGTAGAAAAGGTATATGGAGTTGGAAAGGTAATATTAGAAGGTAGAGGTAGGGCAACTCGAAGAGGTGCAGGAGGTGGAATAGGCTCCTCCTTAGAAGAGGAATGAGATGGTGTGTAGAGAACTAGAGCAGAGAGAGGGTTAATTGGAGTAGAGGTATGATCAGGGGAGGAAGAATGTTGTGGTGAATGAGGTGTGAAGGTAGGAGAAGAAGGAGGTGATGTTTCTGGCTTTTAAAGTTGAGCAAGAAATGGTGTTACAATAGGTTTAGATATCTCAATTTCTTGATCAACATGAGAGTCTAAATGTAAATGATGAGTGTGATGGGAAGGGAAAGAATAAGGTGTTTGGAGAATAGTTTCTTCTTGAGGGAGCTCCTGAGCATAGATGGGATTTGAAATGAAAGGGCCAGTATTAGCATAAGGGTCTTGATCAAGAGTAATATCAATATGAAATGGTGAAGTATGATAAGCTATAGTAAATAAGACAGTGTTTAAGGAAGGCGTGGGTGTTAGGATTGGTAGGCACAATGGAATAATTTTTAAAATTTTCACCAATCCCAATTGAAGATCTATCAATTATGTTTAAATAGAGTTAGGAAGAATCACACCTTTCTTTTTGTGTGTTCTTGGTTTTCAATCTTCAGCAGCCAACACGTCGATCAACTCCCTCTATCGGTATCCACACGAATGTTACTCTAACATGGACTACGTGCTAGAGCCTCCAATGTCTGCTACGGTTTTCTCGCGGCTCTGAATTCTGTTAGATCCCAAGTTTTGATGATAACAATAATTCAATTATGTGTAAGATATGCTTTCAGAAGATTTAGAAAAGATTCCAAGTTACCAAATGCATGTTTTGAGTTTGCTGATATCTGCTGTGATAATGCACTTGAGTGCTCGAGCATGAATCTGCACTCGAGCACAAATCTCTTCTGTACTCGAGCAGGTGTGAGAGAAAGCCAGGAAGTGAGTACCCGAGAGGCTTTCTCCCTTTGTATTCAATGGATCACTCGAAGCACAAGTATACACTCGAGCAGAGAAGTCATTCTCACTCGAGCACGTATGCGAGTGAGGGCATGCGAGTGCTTGGCCGAGAGCAAGTAATGGGATGCTTCCTCCATTCACTCGAGAAGAGGCATGCGAGTGCTTGCCCGAGAGCAAGTTATAGCATGCTTCCATCTTTCACTCGAGAAAGGCACTGCGAGTACTTGGCCGAGAGCAAAAGTGATGGCATGCTTCCATCTTTCACTCGAGAAAGGCACTGCGAGTACTTGGCCGAGAGCAAAAGTGATGGCATGCTTCCTATATTCACTCGAGCAAGAGACGCGAGCACTTGGCCGAGAGTCTTGAATTTCAGAAATGTGCAAGTGTGCTCGAGCACACCCATCCATGCTTGGAGTGACACGTCCATGCTTGCGAGTAATATTTCCATCCCTCTCAAGATCAGTTGCGAGTGCCTGTTCAAGAGAGCATATTCCCTGAGAATATGCTTCTCACTCGAGCAGAGGTAAGTGTGCTCGAGTGAGGGCCAAAATCACTCGCGAGTGAAAATTCTATCCCTCTGAAATTCTGATGCGAGTGATGGTTTAGAGAGCATATTCCCTAAGAATATGCTTCTCACTCGAGCAGAGGTAAGTGTGCTCGAGTGAGGGTCCATATCACCCGCGAGTGCAAATTCTCACTCTTGTCAAAATGGTATGCGAGTGATAACCCAAGAAGACACTCCCAGTGTAAAATGCCAAGATCACTCGAGCAGAGATATTGTGCTCGAGTGAGACCTCTCTTCACTCGCGAGTGAAGATCTTTTCTCTCTGATATTCCATGCAAGCACAACCCGATAACAGAGGTATATGAAGAAAAATAGGAGATCACTCGAGGTGAGCCTTTCATGCTCGAAGTGATGCCCTGTTGACCACAGAATATGATAAGTCTCATAACGTTCATTACGAATATGGTTTATTGTTATTAATTCATATCATCATTACTTATTATTCTTATCTAACATTGTTTTGATTATTTTAAAAGTATAATACAGGAAGATGAACTTTTCAAATTTGTTGTTATAGAGAAAAGTCAAACATTGGCAGACAGCATAATTACAGACACGTTCGCACCAACCACATTCAGATTATTTAAACATGCGCGTGTTCTTCTACAGTTGCAAATGTCCAGCTCCTCCAATGATGATTTCTCAAACGGGCAAAAACTGAAGCAACTATATATACAGAGATTCAAGGATAATCAAAAAGAAACGAAGCACAAGAATTCACAAGCTTATACCAATTCTCTGCTATTCATCTGTTTTCTCTGTATACACTTTGATCTTCAGTGTTTATTCATTTGCTCTATAAGAGAGTCCTCATACAAACTCAAAATTCTGTGTTTATGTGATCTCAAGGTATTGGGACCTTGAGAGGGTAGTTATTCCTTACGAGAGAAGCAGTTGAGAGAATTCCTTATATTATCTTCCACTCATGAGTCTTGTAAACATAAGCAAGTGAGAAGGTTCATAGGTTGTTTCTCTGCACATAAGACTTGTCGTAAGGGGGAGAGAAGTTTCTTGTTGAGAGAATATTTCTGCTCATAGTCCATTCAAGGACGATTGTTGTTTTGTGGCGTTCTAAGAGCCCATTGAATCTTGGAAGTATAGTGAAAAGCTCAGTAGGTCTTGATCTCTGAGGACTGGACGTAGGCATTGTTGTTAAGCCGAACCAGTATAAATCTCTGTGTTTAAATCTTCTCTACTCTACTCTATTTACATATTATCATCTCAAACGAAAAATTTATAACATCACCCAATTCACCCCCCTCTTGGGTGAAGCTTGCCTCTTTCATTTGGTATCAGAGCCTCGTCTTCTCCGAAGAGCCTAACAGCTTGAGAAGGATCCTATCAATGGCAACAATGGGTGAAAATATCCTTCCAGATGGTGCTTCAATCACTAGACCTCCTGGATTTGCTGGAGAACATTTTTCGTTCTGGAAAGCCAAATTCAGAGTGTTCGTGATGGCCAACGAGTATGGGTTATGGAATGTTATACAAGATGGTGACTATGTTCCAGTGAAGAAAATCGAAGATAGAGCAGTCAAAAAGACTCCAGATGAGTTTGACGAAAATGACAAGAGGTTAGTAACGTTAAATAGCAAAGCCATTTTAATGATACAGAGTGCTCTTAGTCAAAAAGAATATTTTCGTATATGTACTCTACCTACTGCCAAAGATATGTGGGATGCCCTTGAAATTGCTCACGAAGGTACATCTGGAATCAAAGAGAATAGGATCAATACTTTAATTACAGAGTATGATTTATTTCGTATGAAATCTGGAGAGAGTATATCAGAATTTGAACTAAGGTATACTCATCTTGTTAATCAATTATCTGCTCTTGGAAAGTCGTTTGATCAAAATTCCCAGGTAAGAAAGATTCTTAATATTCTTACGAAAGAATGGGAAGCAAAGGTGACAGCCATCGAAGAAGCCAAAGGAGAGTCTATGAGATCCGTAGCTGCTCTCTTTGGAAGTCTTTCTGAATATGAAGGTAAGTTGAAATTCAAAAAGGAACTTGAAGAATTCGATGATAAAAAGAAAAAGGGAGTTGCATTTAAAGTTATTCAAGAAGAAGAAGGAACTTCCGAAAATGAAAATGTTCCTAGTGATGATGAAATGGGAATGATCGTGAGAAAGTTCAAGAAATTCTACAGAAGAGGACAAAGGAATTTCAAGAATTATCAAGGTGGACCAAGCAAGAAAGAAAACAAGGAACACCAAATAGTATGCTATGAATGTGGAAAACCAGGACACATCAAATCTGAATGCTTCAAAAACAAAGACAAAAAGAAACAGAAAAAGAAAGCATATATATCATCTATTTGGGGTGATAGTTCGTCAGACGAAGAAAATGACAATGACGAAGTAGCCAATCTATGCTTGGTAGCTAAGGAAGAAGAATCAGACTCTGAGGTAAGTGACTCTGAACCCTCTTATAATGAATTATTATCTGAATATAATGCATTGCATACAGAGTTCATTAAAGTTGCTAAAGAAATGGTTAGTTATAAGAAGAAAGTAAAAGAATTAGAAAGTAATGTCATATCATCATATGAAATGTGTAAAGAGAAAGATAAGAAAATAGAGGACTTAACAAAGATTGTTGAAAAATTTACTAAAGGAAGTGAAACTCTCAAGGTTATCTTAAGCTCTCAGAAAGTTTCTTTTGATAAAACTGGAATTGGATATAATGCTGTGCATGATAAGAATAAGAAGAATAGTAGAAACTATCTTAATTATTTCAGGAATTCTGTGCATATATCAAATCCATTTGTATCATGCAATTTTTGTAATAGAAAAGGACATTATACTTCATCGTGTTATTTCAAAAAGGGAAAGGTCGGTGGAACATATAAATGGGTTCCGAAAGGGACACATATTCCAAATACTAACCACAAAGGACCCAAGAAAGTGTGGGTACCTAAAACTTGATCATCTTATTCTAGGTATGTCTCAAAGCATCTCGAGCGAACAAATGGTATATTGATAGTGGATGTTCGAGACACATGACTGGTGACAAAAATAAGTTCACCATGTTTGAACCTAGAGAAGGAGGAAAGGTGACTTTTGGAGGAAATCAATCCGGACGTATTGCTGGAATTGGAGAAGTGGGAAGAACAGATGGCTTTCAAATCAACGGAGTATATTATGTTGAAGGTTTATGCCACAATCTCTTAAGCGTAAGCCAAAGCACTGACAAAGATAACTGGGTGATTTTCGATTCAAAAGAATGCTTGATAGTAAGTAAGAAAGATCTACTTCTAAACAAAGAAACTATCAAGGCAAAAATCCGAGCTCAAAGGGACGGTAATTGTTATACAATTGATTTAAATTCAAACTCTTCTGAAAACTGTTTTCTTAGTCGATCAGAGGAAAGTTGGTTATGGCATAAGCGTTTGGCTCATGTCAATATGAATCAACTTGACAAATTGATCAGAAAAGATTTAGTTGTTGGCCTTCCCAAACTTAAATTCAAAGATAACATGATTTGTGATGCATGTCAAAAAGGCAAACAAACTAAATCTTCTTTTAAAACAAAATATGAAATTTCTACTTCAAAACCTTTACAATTACTTCATATGGATTTGGTAGGACCTGCAAGAGTAAAAAGTTTTGGAGGAAATTTATATACGTTAGTAATTGTAGATGATTTTACAAGATTTGCTTGGACTATATTCATTGCCTCAAAAGATGAAACTTTTGCTGAATTTATTATGTTTGCCAAAAAGGTTCAAAATGAGAAAGGTATTTCTATTGTCTCTATTAGAACAGATCATGGAGGAGAATTTGATAACCAATTGTTTGAAGAGTACTGCAACAACGAGGGGATAGATCACAACTTCTCAGCTCCTAGAACACCTCAACAAAATGGAGTAGTGGAAAGGAAGAACAGAGTGCTTACAGAAATGGCAAGAGCTTTACTTAATGAAAAAGAAATGTCACAAGTGTTCTGGGCAGATGCAATGAGTACTGCATGCTATATCTCAAACAGAGCATATATTCGCAAATCTCTTGGAAAGACACCATATGAACTCTACAAAGGAAGAAAGCCAAATATTGCTCATCTTCATATCTTCGGGTGTAAGTGTTTCATTCACAACAATGGTAAGGAAAATTTAGGAAAATTTGATTCAAAGTCTGATGAAGGTATTTTTCTAGGATATTCTAATAGAAGTAAAGCTTATAGAGTTTTCAATAAAAGAACATGTACTATTGAAGAATCTATTCATGTTGTGTTTGATGAAATTGAATCTCAGACAAAACTTAATGATGAAGAAGAAATGGATTCAATCAAGAAAAACAAATCTATTTCAAAGCAGGATGATTTTGAAACAAATGATTTTCAAAATTTAGAAGATGTTGATGATCATGATCAACCTAAAGCATGGAGACATATGAAGGATCATCCAATTGATCAAGTTATAGGAGATATTCATGAAGGTGTCAAAACCAGAAATAGAATCCTCAATGAGGTAACATTTTCTGCTTTTATTTCTGAGATTGAACCTTCTAATATAGATGAAGCTTTATCTGACAATGATTGGGTGATTGCTATGCAAGAAGAACTAAATCAATTTCAAAGAAATCAAGTTTGGGATTTGGTTCCTCGACCTAAAGACCATACGGTTATAGGGACCAAATGGGTTTTCAAAAACAAACTTGATGAATCTGCAATCATTGTGAGAAATAAAGCAAGATTGGTTGCCAAAGGCTATAATCAAGAAGAAGGTATTGATTATGAGGAAACATATGCTCCAGTAGCAAGATTGGAAGCAATACGAGTACTCTTAGCCTTTGCTTGCATCAAAAGTTTTAAACTTTATCAAATGGATGTAAAAAGCGCTTTTCTAAATGGTTATATTATGGAGGAAGTTTATGTCGAACAACCTCCTGGTTTTGAAGATGAAACAAAACCTGATTATGTCTTCAAACTTAAGAAAGCATTATATGGTTTGAAACAAGCACCCAGAGCTTGGTATGAAAGACTAAGCAAATTTCTTCTTGATCAAGGTTTTGTCAGAGGGAAAGTTGATACAACTTTATTCATCAAACATAACAAAAATGATATTCTAATAGTTCAAATTTATGTTGATGATATTATTTTCGGTGCCACTAACGAATCTATGTGTCAAGATTTCTCTAAGATTATGCAGGGAGAATTTGAAATGTCTATGATGGGAGAATTGAACTTCTTCCTTGGACTTCAGATCAAACAAAAGAAGAATGGAATATTTATATCTCAGACAAAATATTTGAAAGAGTTGTTAAAGAAATATGGACTAGATAATGCTAACGGAGCTGATACTCCAATGAGTTCTACAACATTGCTGGATGCTGATGTAAAGGGACCTAGCTTCAACATCACAAAGTATAGAGGAATGATTGGTTCATTACTCTATCTTACAGCAAGCAGGCCAGATATTCAGTTCAGCGTAGGAATGTGTGCAAGGTATCAATCCAATCCTAAAGTATCTCATGCAGAGACAGTAAAAAGAATTTTCAAATATCTAGGAGATACTTCAGAGCTTGGACTTTGGTATCCAAAGAGAGGGAACGAGTACTTAATGGCTTATTCAGATTCAGATCACGGTGGATATAAAACTGACAGAAAGAGTACTAGTGGACAATGTCAATTTCTCGGAGGTTCTCTAGTGTCATGGTTCAGCAAGAAGCAGAACACAGTCTCATTATCTTCGACTGAAGCTGAATATATAGCTGTGGCAAGTTGTTGTTCTCAAGTGCTGTGGTTAAAACAACAACTTCAAGATTTGGGAATTTATTTAAAAGAAATCCCAATCTATTGTGATAATACTAGCACGATAAGCTTGGCAAAGAATCCTGTACAACATTCAAGAACCAAGCATATAGACATTCGACATCATTTCATTCGAGATCATGTTCAAAAGAAAGATGTCAAAGTGGAATTCATACCAACTCATCTTCAACTTGCGGATATTTTCACAAAACCAATTGCAAAAGAGCAATTTCTCTATATTCGAAGAGAATTGGGAATGGTTAATCCCAATGAGTTGTAAGATTCCTTGTTGAAAAGCTTAATTAAATGTTTGTTTTGATGATAACCATATTAACTTTGGCATCGGAGTGGCCAAAATTTGTTTTTGCAGGAGTCTCACTCGAAGCACAGGAGGTGCTGCTCGAGTGAGGAGCTGTGTCACTCGAAGCACAAAAAGCTCTGCTCGAGCACAGCACTATTTTTGATACTCTGCTTCCTAACATGGAAAACAGAGGTTAACAGAGGAGTTATTAATACCAAGGGAATATATCATAAACTACAGTGAAAATTGAGCTCACTCGCGAGTGAGGAATTTTCACTCGAAGCATGGTATGAACATGCTTGAAGTGAGGAATGCCTACTCGAGTGAGGAAGAAGAATTTATTTGCAAAAATGATCAAACTCATGGTTACTCAAATGATCTTGGAGGATTTGAGTACAAAGGTGCAAAAATATGTCAGGGAATCAACAATCCAGGTACGTTCTACTTGTTTCTTTATTTTTCCAGAACATCACTCGAGCACAGATAGAACACTCGCAAGCACAGTATGAACATCACTCGAGCACTAGGGATCATGCTCGAGCACTGTCACTTATATCAATTACTGGGGAGCTCAGAACGTCGCACTTCCTCCTCTCACTCGAAGTGCTCTCTCACTCGAAAGTCACAACCTTTCATCTTCAACCGCTCTCTCATCATTTAATCACATCCTTCTGCTTCAAATCGATGTTACAACCTCTCAATCTTCTATAAGAGGTGATTCTTGTTTTCTGCATTCTTCACTTGTGCCCTAATTTCCTCTTCGTGTGTCTATATTTTTTTTCAAAAACAAGATTTCTTGTTTCTCTTCCATTTTTCAAATGGCAAGAACAAAGTTACCTTCTGTTCCTCAAAAATCTCATTCTCCTTCTTCCACTCACTCTGCTGCCAGTGAATCTGCAACCCCTGAACTTACTCCTCCATCTCCCAAAAACTCTCCCTCACCTTCACCGCCTCCAAAGCCTAAGACCAAAAAGAGAACCCCTGCTAAGAAACATCACCCAAAGCCTCAAGTTTCCAAGAAAGACCAACCACCTCCAAAGAAATCAAAAGGTGTGGTCTTCAAGGAACCCATAATCACTCGGTCTCAATCCAAAGAGGTACAAGGAAAGGGAAAGAAGAAGGATTTAGAGCAATCCCAATCATCCTCTTCTTCTGGGGATATTCTCAGTAATCAACTCAGGGAAGCAATAGAAAAATCCAAATTGGACAAGATAGTTGGGAAGATCACATCTCAGGCTGGTGTCTCAAGTTCACATCAAGTTAAGCACCCAAGTGCTTCTGCTTCAGGAGCACCTTCTGCCTCTCAAGCACCAGTGGATGACCAACTCACTAGTCCTCCTGAGGGATTCAATGTGACAGAGCTTAAGGCTTTACCACAGAAGGTATATGATGATGAATTTAAGCATAGACATTTCTGCCCTGTAGTATATGTTGATTTGGATTATCTGAAAGAGAATTGTCATTTGGACTTATACCCTTATCTTCAATACTATGCTCCTTGGTTAGAAATTCATTTGCCATATTCCCCCACTGTTGTAAAGACATTTTATTCCAACATGAAAACTCATAATATCATGTCTAGATCCGGGGATTTGATTGAAGAAGCTGTGTCTACAACCATTAGAGGGAAATTCATTATGATTTCTGCCAAAATCATAAATGATTTACTTGGTTATGTGGCACCTCCTACTGACCCACCTTCATTTTCTGTCAATGAAACCTTTAACATTTTGAGACCAAAAGATCCAATTGGCCCCCTCACTTTCAAGCCTATTGATATGCCTGATAAACACAGAGTCCTTCATTACATTTATTCCCGGAGCATAGTTAATAAATCCAGAAACTTTACTCACTTTGCACAAAGGGATTACTATCTATTGGCTTCATTGGTTGCTGGGCAACAAAGGAATGTAGGGGAGATCATTTTTAGTGAGATGAGAAGGTTTCGTTTTTCTTCAACAAGATCCACAACCATACCTTACCCTCAACTAGTTTCCTTTATTTTGATGAAAAACAAAATCTGGTATTTGGAAGGAAAAGAAAGGGTTCTCATCTCAAGGTTTGGAAAGACTCAATTAACTCACATGGGTATCAATCTTCCAGTGAGTCGGACCAAAGCCACATCAAAGAGGGAAGCCACTCCATCTAGAGGAGATGAGGCACAATCATCTGCACAAGGCCCTATTCCCCCTCCTTCATTTCTCAATGCCTCTCTGTCCAATCATCTGTCTGAGGTAATTAATCAAGCTGTATCAAGTTTGAAGAAGGAGTTAGTGACTGAGTATGAGAAGCTTGTGGAGAAGATGGAAACACAAGTCATTAAATTGGTAGACCAGGCCAATCTTAATTTTGAACTGATGTTCAAAACACAAGATGAGATGTCACAGAGGATCACTAATATGGAGACCTTCTTGCATTCACATTTTCCCTCCTCATCTTCCGGGGTGCCTCCAGAGACCACTCATACCTCACCCCCTCATCCACAGACTCATGTGCTTTTCACTGATCCTGAGTCTAATGTAGATGTTACATTTGTCCCTCAACCACCATCTCCTGACCAGCCCATTGACCCTCTCTCTGCAATGATATCTTTTGTTCCACCTCCAGAACCCCCTCCTGATGTTGACAAAACGGGGGAGAAGGATGTGTGATGTTTTCTGAGCTGTAGGGTGTATATGGGTGTATGGGTAGATTTCTGTAATGGATAGGAATTGAAATGTATGTCATTTTGGGTTTCAAGTTATTATGTTATGAAATGTTGTTCAAGTTTTTCTTTCAATAATGTTTCAAGTTATTAAGTTTACTATACTTACCTTGGCTGTTAAAGTGTCCAGAGGAACCATTGCAGGAAAAATTGAATTTGAAACTTAAACTTGATATGCATTTGGAAACATTGAAGAAATTTCAAAAATTTTCAATCACAATCAATTTCTAATAAATCTTCATCACAAAGAGTTTTGTCATCATCAAAAAGGGGGAGAATGTTAGATCCCAAGTTTTGATGATAACAATAATTCAATTATGTGTAAGATATGCTTTCAGAAGATTTAGAAAAGATTCCAAGTTACCAAATGCATGTTTTGAGTTTGCTGATATCTGCTGTGATAATGCACTTGAGTGCTCGAGCATGAATCTGCACTCGAGCACAAATCTCTTCTGTACTCGAGCAGGTGTGAGAGAAAGCCAGGAAGTGAGTACCCGAGAGGCTTTCTCCCTTTGTATTCAATGGATCACTCGAAGCACAAGTATACACTCGAGCAGAGAAGTCATTCTCACTCGAGCACGTATGCGAGTGAGGGCATGCGAGTGCTTGGCCGAGAGCAAGTAATGGGATGCTTCCTCCATTCACTCGAGAAGAGGCATGCGAGTGCTTGCCCGAGAGCAAGTTATAGCATGCTTCCATCTTTCACTCGAGAAAGGCACTGCGAGTACTTGGCCGAGAGCAAAAGTGATGGCATGCTTCCATCTTTCACTCGAGAAAGGCACTGCGAGTACTTGGCCGAGAGCAAAAGTGATGGCATGCTTCCTATATTCACTCGAGCAAGAGACGCGAGCACTTGGCCGAGAGTCTTGAATTTCAGAAATGTGCAAGTGTGCTCGAGCACACCCATCCATGCTTGGAGTGACACGTCCATGCTTGCGAGTAATATTTCCATCCCTCTCAAGATCAGTTGCGAGTGCCTGTTCAAGAGAGCATATTCCCTGAGAATATGCTTCTCACTCGAGCAGAGGTAAGTGTGCTCGAGTGAGGGCCAAAATCACTCGCGAGTGAAAATTCTATCCCTCTGAAATTCTGATGCGAGTGATGGTTTAGAGAGCATATTCCCTAAGAATATGCTTCTCACTCGAGCAGAGGTAAGTGTGCTCGAGTGAGGGTCCATATCACCCGCGAGTGCAAATTCTCACTCTTGTCAAAATGGTATGCGAGTGATAACCCAAGAAGACACTCCCAGTGTAAAATGCCAAGATCACTCGAGCAGAGATATTGTGCTCGAGTGAGACCTCTCTTCACTCGCGAGTGAAGATCTTTTCTCTCTGATATTCCATGCAAGCACAACCCGATAACAGAGGTATATGAAGAAAAATAGGAGATCACTCGAGGTGAGCCTTTCATGCTCGAAGTGATGCCCTGTTGACCACAGAATATGATAAGTCTCATAACGTTCATTACGAATATGGTTTATTGTTATTAATTCATATCATCATTACTTATTATTCTTATCTAACATTGTTTTGATTATTTTAAAAGTATAATACAGGAAGATGAACTTTTCAAATTTGTTGTTATAGAGAAAAGTCAAACATTGGCAGACAGCATAATTACAGACACGTTCGCACCAACCACATTCAGATTATTTAAACATGCGCGTGTTCTTCTACAGTTGCAAATGTCCAGCTCCTCCAATGATGATTTCTCAAACGGGCAAAAACTGAAGCAACTATATATACAGAGATTCAAGGATAATCAAAAAGAAACGAAGCACAAGAATTCACAAGCTTATACCAATTCTCTGCTATTCATCTGTTTTCTCTGTATACACTTTGATCTTCAGTGTTTATTCATTTGCTCTATAAGAGAGTCCTCATACAAACTCAAAATTCTGTGTTTATGTGATCTCAAGGTATTGGGACCTTGAGAGGGTAGTTATTCCTTACGAGAGAAGCAGTTGAGAGAATTCCTTATATTATCTTCCACTCATGAGTCTTGTAAACATAAGCAAGTGAGAAGGTTCATAGGTTGTTTCTCTGCACATAAGACTTGTCGTAAGGGGGAGAGAAGTTTCTTGTTGAGAGAATATTTCTGCTCATAGTCCATTCAAGGACGATTGTTGTTTTGTGGCGTTCTAAGAGCCCATTGAATCTTGGAAGTATAGTGAAAAGCTCAGTAGGTCTTGATCTCTGAGGACTGGACGTAGGCATTGTTGTTAAGCCGAACCAGTATAAATCTCTGTGTTTAAATCTTCTCTACTCTACTCTATTTACATATTATCATCTCAAACGAAAAATTTATAACATCACCCAATTCACCCCCCTCTTGGGTGAAGCTTGCCTCTTTCAAATTCTCATCCGTACATGAGTTTTTCTGCTTCATCATATTTTTAACCCACAAGGGCTATATTCGAATTTCAAAATTAATTAGCTCATCAAAAGAATTAAGAGTTAATTAATTTCAAAATTAATCATGATTAATTTTGAAATTAATTAACTCTTAATTCTTTTGATGAGCTAATTAAATAAATTCGGTATAATTAAATATGTCATACAGTTTAAATTTAACCTATTTATTTAATTTGAATAGAGGGCCAATGTATTTAACTTATCTTTATAAATTAAATCTGAGATATTATATCTCTATCATGTTAGTTATTAAATTGAATTTATCTAATAAAATTAAATTTAAAATTAACACAATAAAATAATATTATCATATATATATATATATGTATTTCGAAAATACATATACTCGTATATGATATTATTAATTTTCTTTTCACGAATTTTATATTATATATATAAATTAAAATTCATAAATTTTATATTATATATAAAAATATAAAATTCGTTCATCATAGATTAAACATTATCTCGCATTGAGCCATTCTTGTGTGCGACCCTATAGGCCCATACGAAGTTGGCAGTGGGTCAATAATTGTACTAACCCACAAGTCACAAATGGCCTCTAGCAAAACATTATGACTACCCAATTTATATGAGAATCATTAACACGATGCAACCTGTCATACAACCATGCACGTCCCTTTTTGTCACATGATATTTCGGTCAAGGATGAGGCATTGATGATGTCATCTTCCTATTCCTGACCATTATTTTCTTGATTCCTGAGTAGTCTGATAATAGAAATGGAAACTCCTTCCTATCGTAGTGTAGCGCCCGAAATTTAGAAAACATGGAGTCGCCACCAAAATTTTAGAAAAAGGATAATTTTGGAAACCTTTTTAAAAATGGAAACTGATCTACAAAAACATTTAGGGTTCGAGAGTCGATTGTGTATGGGGAAGGTGTTAGGCACCTCACAACACCCATTCATAAGAATGGTTACCCTAAGTTAATTATTTAAAAAGATTATGGCCTTTAATTTTATTATAATTACCAAAAAAAAAAGAACATTTACAAAAATGAAATGAAAAAACTAAAGAAAAAGAAAAAAGGAACATTTATTTACAAAAAAGAAAATAAGAAAAAAAAATATTTATTTACAAAATTTGACTTGACCTGGGATGAAAATCTAGGGCCTACGTACCCTTTAGAGGGATCAAAGCCCACGTAGTTCAGGGGTAGAAAGGCATGTCACTTGGTTGGTGTTTTTTAGAAAATGTTTATTTAATTTATTTGAGAAAAATATCTTTTTTTTTGTTTGGTTTGTGTTTTTTCCTTTTTTTTCAAAAGGCATTTTTTTATTATCTCATATGAAACCAAATTCATTTATTTGAAGAAAAGAATCTTTTTTTTTTATGTTGAAACATTTTTATTTGCAAAGAAAAAGAAAAGAAGTGCATTCTCATCATATCATTTATAGTAGAAAATTCAAGATCACAAGAAAATCAAGAAAGACATGGTGAGAGCATATACCTTTTATGATTTGAAGCCCACTACGACAAGAGATAGGGTGATAGAACCATATAATAAATAAGAAGCAAGTATAGATAAAGCGACACATATCTCTTGAGCTCAAACACAAACACGTCCATATATGACTGACCAGAGACATTTAGGACAATCTTTACGATTTATCCAAGGATACAGTCATCAATGTGAACATGTGAATAATATGATAACATAATAAAGAAAATTTATTAAATTAATAATGTTCAAAGTACAACGATTGGCCCCCAGGGCACAATTTCCAACATCCTCCCATTAGTACTAGGTACAATCATTAATTTGCCTAATTCCATTGTCTTAACATGACACTCATGCTTTGCCTATGCAAGCGGCTTGGTTTGAGGATCAGCAATATTATCTTCTCCTGCTACTTTGCATATTTTTACATCACATCTATCATTGATTTCTCTAATAAGATGAAATCACCTGAGTATATACTGGTCCTTTAATATAACCTAGGCTCCTTGGCCTGTGCAATAGCACCGCTATTGTCACAAAAAATCTATTGGATTTAATATGGTAGGCACCACCCCTAGTTCAGTAATGAACTTTCTGATCCAAATGGCTTCCTTAGTTGTATCTGATGCTGCTATATACTTAGCTTCTATTGTAAAACTACTGTAGTGCTCTGCTTGGAGCTCTTCCAGGTTACTGCTCCACCATTCACTAAGAATATGTATCCAAATTGTGATTTAAGGTCATCTTGGTCATTATGGAAACTTGTGTCTGTGTAGCCGGTTACACAGAGCTCATCATCCAATCCACCGTATACCAAGAATAATTCCCTAGTCCTTCTTAAGTAATTTAGGATATTCTTGACAGTAGTCTAATGACCCTCACCAGGATCTTGTTGATATCTACTGGTCATACTTAAGGCAAATGAGACATCTGTTCTAGCACATAACATGGCATATATGATGGATCAAATGCTGAGGCATATGGAACCTTGCTCATGCGATCTCATTGGTCAGGTGTACTAGGACACAGGTCTTTACTAAGATGGATGCCATGAGATATGGGCATGTAACCCCTTTTTGAATCATGTATACTGAACCTACGCAGTATCTTGTCTATGCATGTGCTCTGACTTAGGCCTATTAGTCTCTTAGATTTATCTCCATAGATCCTAATCCCTAGGATGTAAGTGGCTTTACTTAAGTCTTTTATCAAGAAAGAATTTTCTAACCATGTCTTGACACTCTGCAGGTAGGAATGTCATTCCCAATAAGTAGGATGTCACCTACATAAAGCACTAGAAATACAAATGTGCTCCTACTAACCTTCTTGTAAACACAAGGTTCATCGATGTTTTGAATGAATCCAAACTCTTTGACTACTTAATCAAAATGATGATTCCAGCTCTGGGATGCTTGCTTCAATATATAAATCGATCTTTAAAGCTTGCAAACTTTACCAGAGTCCTCAGGATGCACAAAACCTTTAGATTGTGTCATGTACATAACCTCAAGGAGCTTTCCATTAAGGAAGGTTGTTTTGACGTCCATCTGCCATATTTCATAGTTATAATATGTTGCATTGGCAAGAAGGAGTCTAATTGACTTGGCTATTACAATTGGGGAAAAGGTTTCATCATAGTCGACACCATAAGTTTAAGTGAATCCTTTTGCGACCAATCGTGCCTTGAAGACATTTACATTGCCATCCATGTGAGTTTTCTCCTTGAAAATCCATTGGCGCTCGATGGTTTTTACACCTTCAGGTGAATTGACTAAGGTCCATACCTGATTGTCATACATGGATTGCATTTCAGACTTCATGTCATTTAGCTATTTCTCAGAGTTTGGTCCCACTATGGCTTCTTGATAGGTGGTTGGCTCATTTTGCTCAATGAGCAACATATCATAGCTTTTAGTAATTAGAAATCCATATCTTTGAGGTTGATGCCGTGTCGTATCAGATCTTCATAAACCTTGTATTACTTGAGGAGGCTGAGCAACTTGTTGTGAGTCTTCTCTATTTTCCATCTGTAGTTCTACACTATCTTGTGACTCTCAAACTCTACAAGATGTACCTTGCTCCCATTGGTTCTTTTAGAGATAAACTTTCTTTCTAGAAACTTACCATTTCGAATAACAAACACTTTGTTATCGGTGGGATTGTAGACATAGTATCCTTTCATTTCCTTAGGATACCCCATGAAAAGGAACTTTGAGGATCTAAGGACTAATTTATTGGAGGGTTGTTGCTTAACATATACCTCACATCCCCAGATCTTGAGAAAAGATAAACTTAGTTTAATGATCCATATACATCTGTATGTATGAGGTGTAATAAATGTAATAAAGTACATATAACCTCCTCTAATAATTGTATTTAATGATCTACATACATCTGTATGTATGAGGCCTAATAAATTAGTGGCTTTCTCACTATACCAAGTAAAAGGTGCCTTTGTCTTCTTTCCTAATAAGCAAGATTCGCATGTATCATATGATTCAAAATCAAGTGAGTTAAGAAATCTATCTTGATGGAGTTTAGAAATGTGTTTCTCATTTATATGGCCTAGACGACAATGGTATAGGTAGGTCGGATTCAAATCATTTGATTTTATCCTTTTAGTAGTTATGTCATAGATATTCCCATTATTAGAATGTTCCAAATTTAATATATAATGACCAATATACAAATCACCATTAGCATAGAAAAGGGCATTATGATAAATATAACATTTACCATTCCTAGTAATAGAAGTATAACCTTCCTTATCCAAACAAGAAAGAGAAACAATGTTACTACTCAAAGCAGGAATATAATAGCAATTGTTCAAAATTAACAAAAGCCCACTGGGTAGAACTAATTCATAAGTGCCTACAACTAAAGGAACAACTCTTGCTCTGTTTCCAACTCATAGGTCCACCTCACCCTTCTTCAGTTTTCTACTATCCTTGAGACCCTGCACATTTATACAAATGTGAGAACCACTTGCAGTATCTAATACCTATATAGAGTAAGTAGAAAAATGAATGTCTATGACATAAATACCTAAAGTGATAGGCCTGCTATCCTTCTTGTTCTTTTACAGATCTTCGAGGCAATGTCTGCAATTCCTCTTCCAATGACTAGGTTCATTATAGAAGTAGCAACTTCTTCCTTTGGAGGCTTTGCCTTCTTGGTGTAGCCTTGGTTTCAGACTTGTTTGACTCTTTGTCTTACCAGCTGAGCCATTCTTCCATTTGCCTTCCCTTTCTTTTTCATACCCTTTCCTTTCTGAACTATCAAAACAATACTAGGTTTTTTCTTAATGCTCTACTCAGCAGGTTTGAGCATCCCATGTAATTACCAAAAAATGGGATTAAGGGCTGATCACTTCAAAAGTGGATATAGTTATTGTAAACAAACACTTTTGAAGTATATGATGTGAATTGTGATATTAAATGTGCTTGATGATGATTTAGTAAATGTTGGGATAATCAGAAATAAAATGGGAAATTTGTCAATCAATTAGTCAGTCACCGAAGAGAGAGTTTACTAATTTGGTTGGAGCTATTGTGAAATATGTAGTACTCAAGAAAAAGGGGTGGAATTGCGTGTTATAGTGTTCATTTGAGTTCATAGAAGAAGGCATAAGATCAAGACAAGTGGCACTTTATGAACCATAGGATCAAAGTTAATTTGTCAAACCCTTTTTATCTCTTCTCTATCCCTCAAAGTTGGCTAAATGAGTGAGGGAAGCCAAAAATATGTATCTTCATCATCATCTCATCTTCTCTCTCCATTTCTCTATTTTCGTTGAGCAAGGAAGGAAAGAGAGTTCAAAAGTAAGATTTTGACTTGCTAGATGCCCTCTAAGGCTCAAGTACTCTTCTTTAATTTTGTTAATGGTAATGAGAGCTTCATCTTGATGGTTTTAGATTCTTGAAAGAAGGGGTTTTAGAGCTTGAACAAATTTGGGAGTTGGAAAATCAATGATCTAACCTTGGCAAGTTTAAGAGGTGAGCATTTGTGGCATTTTGACATATATGTTTTGATTTTTGGTTAAGTTTTGATGTTTGTGGAATTTGCCTTGATTTTAATGTCAATGTGGAATGCAAGAATTGCATGGTGATTGATGGTAGAATTGGTATAATGTGATGTTATTTGAATGTTGGAATTGTTTTGGGAACTTTGGAAGTGTTTAATGGAATTGAGTAAGGTATGAGATGTAGAGGTCAAAGCCCAAAACTTGTTGATAGAATGGGAATTTAGTTGTTTTATGGTTTCCAATGGGTTCCTTGTATGAAATTATGTGGTAATAGGCTTATGTTGGAATTTTATAACTATTGGAAAATATTTGGTAAAAATTGGAAACTTATGTCAGTTGCTGTGTTTTGGCTTCTGATAGAGCCTCACTCGAGTGCTACAGCATGTTTTCCTCCTTTCCTTCAGTTTTTTGTTACACTTATATGCCAAAAAATAAGAGTGTACTCGAGTGCTACAGCATGTTTTCCTCCTTTCCTTCAGTTTTCTGTTACACTTTTATGCCAAAAAACAAGAGTGTATTTCCTCACTTGCGAGTGATAAGAGTCCTCACTCAAGCACACCCTGGCTTACTCGAGTGTGGGTGTATTTGACACCTTGAGCCCGCTTCTCGAGGTAATACTCATAGTCCATTTTTTTAAGAGTGTATCTTAGCAATCACAAGTGTTGTGCTATCACTCGAGTGGCAGAGCCAGTGCTCAAGTACACTTCTCATTATAGGGTTTCTGTTGCTCTCGGATAGTCGCTTCCTGTGCCTCACTCGGTTGGACTCGGGTGAGCATGAGGGCATCACTCGAGTGTAGGGGTTAGGACTCAAGTGCTGTGAACATTTTGTCTCAGTGGTTACTCTCGGCCAAGTACTCACACGAGTGAGCCAACCTCACTCGAGTGCAAACTATCTTATCACTTGAGTGCATCTTCTATCACTTAAGTGTAAGAGTTGAAAATCAATCTTTTATCTTGAGAAAAAGAGATCTTTGGTGTAGTGTTCCCTACCCTTTAAGCATATGTCTAGCTTCTAATAGCCACCTAAAGAGTTCAAATGATAACCAACCTTAAGTATTATGAATATAAGAATTTAGAACATAGAATAACCTATTGTCCTTGATTTTGGTTATAGGGTTTGATATTTGCCCTACTCGTGAGCCATCTATGCCGCAGCACGATCGGAAGGAACAAGGTAGTGATGCTTCCCCTTATACTATATGTGATACATTGTATGTTTGATTTATCATTGTTTATGGGTTTATCACCTGCGGTCTATCGGTGTTGATGGTGGGAGGACCGTGCCTTCAGGGTGGTGTAATCTGAGGGATGATACTATGTGAAAGCTGAAAGGCTATATGTGAAAGTTGAAAGGCTATTTGTGAAATCTTCACCCATATCCCATCGGTGTTGACGGTGGGAGGACCGTGCCTTCGGGGTAGTGAAATACGGGGGATGAGACGATGTGATTATATGCATATGTGGCAGCCTGCGTGCTGGTTTATACTACGATGGTGTTTGGTGATGTCATTGCATGCTCTATGATTATATGTTGTATGAGTGATTTGTTACTCCTGGGATTTCTTTGAATCTTATTCTTTCTATTGACTAACCATCAGATAGGGCAAGTGGCTCCAAGGGGAAGGAGACGACCAAGGGCGGATAGGACTCCTTAGGGAGATTTTTATTTTGGTTGTTGGTTTTCTATTTTGGATTGGGGATCACTGTATATTCTGTGCATATTATTTTGGATACAATTGTGTAATCCCCTACGTGGGAAATTGTAAACCCTTAGTATTTTCGTGAAACCCGGGGGTTTCCGAGATTTTTGTTGTATACTCTGATATGTATGAATGTGATTTAACTGTACAAGGTAATTATATTCGAGCCTTGAATTTGAGACTAGGATAAGGGAAATATTGAAAGAATTTGTGAAAACCCTACCATAAGGAAAGGATTAAAATGAATTTTAATTATTCGTGTTCTCTAATCCATTTTAATTATGCCTTTTTGAATCATAATTGCTATTTATAAGGCAGGGGGTTATATTTTTGGTGTCAGAGCCTAGTTCCTAGCAAGGGTAGAGTTTGCTAGGATAGTTCCCTTAGTTTGACTATAAGGATAAAAGATGATTATCATTGATAATTGTATACACTGTATGTTTTGTGATTATGGATATACATGAGATTTGTGGACAATATGTATACATTATCTGTGAAACTGACTAGTGAATGATTTGTAGAATGAAAAAGACAAAAGGTCACCCCAGAGTTCAACAAGTAGACCTTGAGGTGGAAGAAGTTAATAACAATCCACCATATCCTATGCAAGAGCTTATGGGTCTGATTAAAGATCAGAGGGATATGATTACGGAACTAAGAGAATAGCTTAGAGTAGAGAAAGCGAAAAACAAAAAAGACCCAGATCAATTTACTTCGGAAGAAACTGAGAAAGAAACTCACCATGAAGAAATTGTAGAAAGGTCAGTACGACCACTGGAGTCATTTCCTTATGCTAGACCAAACCAGGAATCATATGGGATTCCAGCTAGAGAGGAAAGGGATCTTCAGTTTTGGGTCTCTAAATTCTTTAAGCACCTGCCTTTAGTGTTTAGAGGTAAATTTGATCCTCAAGCTGTTGAAGATTGGTTGAATCATCTTGAGAAGATTTTTGAAGTTCTTAAGTACCCGTCTGAGGTAAAGGCACGTCTGGCTATCTATAAGCTAGAAGGGGATGTTGATCGTTGGTGGCGGAATATCCCCTAACATTGAGAAACAAAAATGTGCCACTGACCTGGGAATTGTTCCAGCAACAACTCAATGAGAAATACTTTCCCAAGTCGGTGCTGCTTGAGAAGGAGACTGAATTCCTCTCCATCAAGCAGGGTGATTCGGAGACCGTCGATAACTACTTGTCTCATTTCATCTGGCTATCCAGATATTTCTTTTTTCTATAGAAAATGGATGATGAGGAATGGAGTTCAGATATGCTTATCCGTGGGTTGAGGCGAGAATTGAGGAAGAGATTAGCCACCTATCGATTCATCGAGTTTAACAAGGTGGTTGAGGAATGCAAGATCACTAAAAATAACTTGAGAGATCTGTATCCTGCTAAAGGTACTTGTAGCCACAGTGAACCCAGTAAGGGTAATACCTCATAGAAGTGAAAGGGTCAGGGATCCTCATTATCGAGGGGCATTGGTAAAAAGCCCTACCAGCTTGGAAACAATGAGTCCCAAAAATCCTCAACGGAGTAGATATGTCCCCATTTAGGTAAACCGCATTATGGCAGAACCTGTCAGGGTTTAATAATTTGTTTTAACTACAAATGACCGAGGCACATTTCTAGAGATTGTCAGCTGCCATAGGGAGAGCAAAGGCCTAGAACTCAGGCCTGAGTGTTTGCCATAACTCACGAAGAAGCCCGAAAAGTCCCCCAATTTAATACAAGGTAAAGTCCTTCTCCATGGTTATTTGTTACAAGCGTTATTTGACTTAGGTGCAAGTTACTCTTTCATTGCCTACGATTGTGTGAGGCACTTGGGATTACATGTGCATAGATTGCCATTCGATATGGTTATGCTGACACCAACACCGATGGGTGTCAAGGCTGTGATTGCTGAAGCCTGTTTAAATTGTGTCATAACTATAGAAGGGCGTGAGTCCACTATGGCTTTGAATTGTCTAGCGCTTTACTAATTAGAAGTCATTCTGGGTTTTGATTGGTTAATAGCAAACAATGTGTTGCTTGATTGTGGGAATAAGAGGATAGTATATCCTGCTTCTCAAAGTGTTGAGGGTGTGAATGGCAGTTTGAATTTCCTTTTAACAGCTAAAGCTGAGAAATATTTGGAGAAGGGGTGCCAGGGGTATATGATATTCTTTTCTGTGCAAACAGAGACTGGTGAAACTCTGAACAGTATACCCATGGTAAATAAATTCCCTGAGGTATTTCTGGATGATCTTAGCGGATTGCCTCCTGAAAGGGAAGTCAAATTTTTGATTGAGATTATGCCCGGAGATGGTTCTATATCAAAGGCCCCATACCATATAGCCCCAAATGAAATGGCAAAGTTAAAGAAACAAATTAAAGACTTCATTGAAAAAGCATTTATTAGACCCAGTGTGTCACTGTGGGGAGCTCTAGTTTTGTTTGTTAAAAAGAAATACGGGAGTCTTCGTTTGTGTGTAGATTATCGAGAGTTAAATAAGATTGCTGTAAAAAACAAGTACCCTATGTAATATCCTAATTTTTGGTTAAGGGGCTAATCATGATTATTGTGGTTAATTATGAATTTAATTAGAATTATTATGTGTTTCATGGCAATATTAATTAATCTATCATAATTAGTGAAAAATTGGAAGAATGAAATTATTGGCCATAAGTTAGTGATTAAGGAAAAATTTAATTACTAGCTAAGAGGTAAAATGAGAAGTGTGATTAAATGGCTAATGGAGGGATTAAGTGACTAATTGGGTGTTTAATTCATGAAAGCCAATAGCATTGTGACACTTGGCAAGCTCATATGTGGAGGGAGAACAGGGAAAAGTCAAATTGAGTTTTTAATTATTTCTCTCTCCTCTCTCTCCCCCTCATTTTTGGTTGGAGCATAGAGGCATGGGCAAGTATCATCATTTCACCTTCCTCCACACTCCTTATCTCTCTTCTTTCTCTCTCTTGCGCCATTGTTGAAGGAAAAGGGAAGAAGAAAAGCTTGTGATTTGGGTAAGTAAATGGCCTCTATTGCTCAAGTTCTCTTCATTAATGTTGATCCTTAGAGTGAGAGCTTCATTTTGATGTTTATAGTGTTCCTATTGGTGCTGATTTGTGGCCACATGAAATGTTGAAGGTTGGTGAATCAAGAAATCTCTTTGGCAAAGTGAAAGAGGTAAGTAAAACCAACTTTTCTATATATGTTTTGTGGCCTTTGAATTTTTTTGGAAATTCTGGCCTTTAATCCGAAAATGATGACTACTGGGCTTTTTGCATGTTTTTGGCATAGTAATGGTATGTTGGGAATGTATATGGATAGATAGGATTAAGTGGGAATTGAATAATTGAGTTTAGTGATTTTGGAAAATTGGTGATTTGTGTTGCCCAAAACCAAAGCATGATAATGGAGTAGGATTTGGATAATTCTGATGATTCCATTTATTTCCTTGGATGTTTTTGTATGGGAGTAGCTTTGGTAGGAGTTTTGGATCCATTTGGATCAATTGGGCAAGTATTAGGAAATGTGGTCAGTTTTGCTGCATTTTTTGGTTTCTAGTAAAATCACTCAAGTGCGAGTGAGTTCACACGAGTGAGGGATGAACATCACTCGGGTGAGGGTGAGTACACTCAAGTGCATTAGTGCAATTTTCCTTTCTTCTCTCTGTGTTCATATTGCACTTTCGTGGTCAAAGGTAAGTGTTGCCTTACTTGCGAGTATGGTGGGACATCACTCGAGTGATCTTCCTATTACTCTAGTGTAGGTGTATTTGACACCAAGGATTTGCCTCTCGGGTTGTCACTTGTGGTTATGGTGCAAGAGTGTGCCTTCTCACTTGCGGGTATATGGTATTTACTCGAGTGCAATGGGCTGTGCTCGAATCCTCCTGATCTCTGAAAAGTTTCTTATGCTCTCGGGTATTCACTCGCTATTGTTCACTCTCTAGTACCTGAGTATTGACCATATGATCACTCGAGTATCCATACAATATCACTCGAGTGAGGCCATCTTCACTCGAGTGTCTCAGTGAAAAATGTCTAGTTTGAGCTTTCAAAATGGGGATCTTTGGGGATAGTCTTCCAACCCTTTAGAGCTATTAATAAGGTTATTTATGGGTACTAAAAGAGCAATAATGATAACCAAATTAAGTGTTAAGAAGTCATTGAGAATTGGAATAGAGCATTGACACTTCATCCCTAATTATGAATATAGGATTTGATATTTGCCCTACTTGGGAGAGACCGGTGCCAGGACACACCCGGAAGGATTAAGGTAGTGACTCTTCTCTCATGTTGTGTATGATATTTTGGTGTGCATGATTTGTCATTGAGTTTTGTGAACTATATGTGCCATGGTCTATTCCAGTGTGAGCAATGCAGCGTGAGCCGTTTAGGGATTGACGCTGGTCATCTCTAGCTCGGCCGTTGTAGTACCGTTGTAATTGACTAGGATCTTTGTGAATCGGACCCGTGGGGTGGTGTGTTGTGAATCCAGTCGTGGGCTGTGTGTTATGTATCTTGCCTGTATGGCTTGCGTATGAAATGCTTTATATGAATCACAGCTGTGGTGAAATATATTGTGTGAACTGTTGTGCTGCAATATAGCGTGAGCAAACATAAGGGTAACATGAGTCATACCTGCCCTTGCCGCTGTAACTGCCGTTGTAGTTGCTGTGTGTGTGTGATGATTTACTTTCATGCCTTATTGTTGTGTATACTATGAGTGATTTGTTACTACAGGGATTCTTTAGAATCTCACTCTCCCAAAATATAAATTTTAGACAGGGCTGAAGGATCCAAAGGGAAACGGGCGACGAAGAGTAGATACAGCTCCTGGCTAGGAGTTTTATTTTATAAAATTGGTTATCATTTTGTAAATCATTTGGATATTTTTTTTTTGGGAATTACATGTATATATGTTGGATAATAATTGTGTAATCCCCTTGTTATGGGAAACCTTATAGGCAATTATGCCTTGTAAACCCTTAGTTAATTGATGGAACCCGAATGTGTCGGGAATTTATGTTGTACTAATATTTGTAAATGGAATCAATTTGTACAGGCCATTTGTGTATTGTAATGTGAATATGAGACCTTTGTAAACAGGTTTTAGAAAAGTTTTTATATACCCTGATTTTAGGAAGTTTGATTTTGGTTAAGTCTCAAATCATCTAAGGTCTCTAATTTCACTTAATTACATTTTTATAAACTTAATCTCAGCCTTGATCGTGAAGGGGGTTACACCCTCTCCCAAGATCGATGGCCTTCTAGATCAACTGTCTAGTTTGTATGAGTTTTTGAAAATTGATATAAGGTCAGGGTATCATCAACTACGAGTGAAAGCAGAAGATATTCCAAAAACCGCTTTCAAAACAAGATATGGGGATTATGAGTTCCTGGTGATGCCATTTGGGCTAACCAATACACCTGCGGTATTCATGGACTATATGAACCATGTCTTTCAACAGTATCTAGATCAGTTTGTTGTTGATTTATTGATGATATTTTGATATACTCCAAGAGTAGGGAGGACCATGAGCATCATTTGAGGATTGTGTTGAACATTTTGCGTGGAAGCAACTCTATGCCAAGTTGAGTAAATGCGAGTTTTGGTTGCCAAAAGTAAAATTCTTAGGCCATGTTATCTCACAAGAAGGGGTCTCTGTGGATCCCAGTAAGTTGGAAGCAGTATTGGATTGGAAGTGGCCAGAAACTATTGCTGAAGTATGCAATTTTTTGGGTCTTACTAGTTACTACTGGAGATTCATCCAGAATTTATCTCATATTGCCTTGCCGATGACCAAGCTTACGAGAAAGGATTAGCTGTTTGTGTGGGATGAGCGTTGTGAAAATTGCTTTGTGGAGCTAAAGGAGAGATTGACTACGGCACTTGTGTTGATTATACCTGATCCCGGCTTGACTTATGTTGTGTATAGTGATGTGAGTAAGCAGGGATTGGGGTGTGTCTTATGCAGCAGGGATGTGTAGTAGTTTATGCCTCTCGACAACTCAAACCTCATGAAATGAATTATCCCACCCATGATCTGGGGCTTGCGGTAATTGTGTTTGTTTTGAAAATTTGGCGGCATTATTTGTATAGTGTGACAGTAGAACTATACTGTGACCACAAGAGTCTCAAGTATTTGTATGATAAAAAATAATTGAATATGAGATAGTGTTGTTGGATGGAGTTGCTTGAAAACTACAACCTGGAAATCAAATATCATCCGATTAAGGCAAATGTAGTCGCAGATACTTTTACTTAAAAGACGGTGCTAGTGGTAGTGAACCAGATCGTCTATGCCAATTATATTGTTTCCTAAGGGGAAAGTGATTTGAGAGCAGAAATTGAAGAAGCTTAGAGGTAAGATGATCAGGTGTAGAGAATTCCAGCTAGAATCGAACAGGGAGAAGCTTGGGACTATGACTTGTTGCCTAGTAGATTGGTTCATTACCAAAAGAGAATTTGTGTTCCACTTAAGGCAGAGTTGAGGCAAAAGATCCTTGACGAGGCGCATAAAAGCTGATATACTCTTCACCCCGGTATGACCAAAATATATCATAATTTGAAGTCTATGTATTGGTGGTCGGGACTGAAGAGTGATGTGAGGAATATGTGGTGCGATGTTTTACTTGCCAGAGGGTAAACATTGAGCACCAGAGACAGCCCGATTTGCTGCAAAGTCCTGAGATTTTGGAATGGAAATGGGAAAGTGTGACAATGAACCTTGTTATGGGATTGCCCATAATCAAGAATTATGATACGATCTGGGTAATTGTTGACCGGTTATGAAGTTGGCACACTTCATACTTATCAATGCTAGCTACTCTCTGGATAAACTAGTAAAGATTTATATTCGAGAGATTGTAAAGCTCTATAGCGTACTAAAGAATATCATTTCCGACCGAGATCCCCAATTTTCTTCGAGATTCTAGAAGGCTTTGCATGAGGCCCTGGGTACTCAGTTGAGGTTCAGTACAACATATCATCCTTAAACAGACGGACAATCAGAGAGGACTATTCAGACGCTGGAGGATATGTTGCGAGTATGTGTCCTTGATTTCAAAGGGAATTGGGATCACTTTCTTCCACTTGCCGAGTTTGCCTACAACAATAGCTATCATGCGAGCATCCAGATGGTACCTTATGAAGCGTTGTACGGAAGGAAGTGCCAATCACCCTCTAGTTGGAATGAGTTATCTGAGAGGAAGCTCTATGGGCTAGAACTTGTGGATCAAACCTTCGCACAGATTTGAATCATTTAGAAGAGGCTTCTTGTAGCGCAGAGTCAACAAAAAAGCTACGCTGACAAGAGGAGAAGACCTCTAGAGTTTGAGGTTGGTGATCATGTGTTTTTTAGGGTGTCTCCTGTTACCGGTATTGGGTGAGCTATCAAGCGAAAGAAGCTGAGTCTAAGGTATATAGGTCCTTTTGAGATTCTTGCGAGAATTGGGCCTATTGCGTATCGAGTAGCCCTACCCCTAAATTTGAGCTGATTCTACAATGTGTTTTACGTTTCCTAACTAAAGAAGTACCAACCAGATCTATCTCACATTGTTGAATATGAAGAGGTTGGACTACAAGACAACTTTACATATGAAGTAGAGCCAGAACACATTATTGATTGAGAAGAATGACGGCTTAGGCACCGGAGCATTTCGTATGTAAAGGTGATCTGGAAGGGAATGACTTATAGAGAGGCAACTTGGGAAGTGGAAGCTGACATGTGTAGATGGTATCCAGAGTTTATGGCTCAAATCGTGTGACAAATTTCATGGATGAAATTTATTTTTTTGGGGGAGAATTGTAATAACCCAAAAATGGTATTAAGGCTTGATCACTTCAAAAGTGGATGTAGTTATTGTAAACAAACACTTTTGAAGTATATGATGTGAATTATGATATAAAATGTGATTGGTGATGATTTAGTAAATATTGGGATAATTAGGGGCAAAATGGGAAATTTGTCAATTAATTAGTCAGCCACCGAAGAGGGAGTTTACTAATTTGGTTGGAGCTATTGTGAAATATGTAGTACTCAAGAAAAAGGGGTGGAATTGTGTGTGGTAGTGTTCATTTGAGTTCATAAAAGAAGGCACAAGATTAAGACAAGTGGCACTTTATGAGCCATAAGATCAAAGTCAATTTGTCAAACCCTTTTTCTCTCTTCTCTATCCCTCCAAGTCGGCTAAATGAGTGAGGGAAGCCAAAAAATCTGTATCTTCATCATCATCTCATCTTCTCTCTCCATTTCTCCATTTCGTTGAGTAACGAAGGAAAGGGAAAGTTCAAAGGTGAGATTTTGAATTGCTAGATGCCCTCTAATGCTCAAGTACTCTTCTTTAATATTCTTCATGGTAATGAGAGCTTCATCTTGATGGTTTTAGATTCTCGAAAGAAGGGGTTTTAGAGCTTGAACAAATTTGGGGTTTGAAAATGAAGGATCTAAACTTGGCCAGTTAAAGAGGTGAGCATTTGTGGGATTTTGACATATATCTTGTGAATTTTGGTTAAATTTTAATGTTTGTGGAACTTGCCCTGATTTTAATGTCAATGTGGAATGTAATAATTGCATGGTGATTGATAGTAGAATTGGTATAATGTGATGTTATTTAAATGTTGGAATTGTTTTGGGAACTTTGGAAGTAAGTTTGATGGAATTGAGTAAGGTGTGTGATGTAAAGGTCAAAACCCAAAACTTGTTGATAGAATGGGAGTTTAGTTTTTTTTGAGGTTTCCAATGGGTTCCTTGTATGAAATTATATGGGAATAAGCTTATGCTGGAATTTTAGAACCATTGGAAAATATTTGGTAAAAATTGGAAACTTCTGTCAGTTGATGTGTTCTGGCTTCTGATAGAGCCTTACTCAAGTGTTGCAACATGTTTTCCTCCTTTCCTTTAGTTTTCTGTTGCACTTCTGTGCGAAAAAGCAAGAGTGTATTTCTTGACAGGAGTCCTCACTTGAGCACACCTTGGCTTACTCGAGTGTAGGTGTATTTGACACCTTGAGTCCGCTTTTCGGGGTAACACTCATAATCCATTTTTTTTAAGAGTGTGTCTTAGCAATCACAAGTGACATGCTATCATTCGAGTGTCAGAGCCAGGACTCGAGTGCACTTCTCATTCTAGGGTTTTTGTTGCTCTTGGATAGTCATTTCCTGTGTCTCACTCGGTTGGACTTGGGTGAGTATGAGGGCATCACTCAAGTGTGGGGGTCAACACTTAAGTGCTATGATCATTTTTTGTCTCAGTGGTTACTCTCGACCAAGCACTCACACGAGTAAGCCAACCTCACTCGAGTGCAAACCATCTTATTACTCGAGTGCATCTTCTATCACTCGTGTGCAAGAGCTGAAAATCAGTCTTTTCTCTTTTGAAAAAGGATCTTCGGTGTAGTGTTCCCAACCCTTTAGGCATATGTCTAGGCTTCTAATAGCCACCTAAAGAGTTCAAATGATAATCAACCTAAGTGTTATGAATAAAAGAATTTGGAACAGAGAATAACCTATCATCCTTGATTTTGGTTATAAGGTTTGATATTGCCCTACTCGTGAGCCATCTGTGTCGAAGCACGCTCGGAAGGAACAAGGTAGTGATGCTTCCCCTTATACTATATATGATACATTGTATGTTTGATTTATCATTGTTTGTGGGTCTATCACCTGTGGCCCATCGGTGTTGATGGTGGGAAGACCGTGCCTTCAGGGCGGTGGAATCCGAGGGATGATACTATGTGAAAGCCGAAAGGCTATATGTGAAAGTTGAAAGGCTATTTGTGAAATCTTCACCTACAGCCCATTGGTATTGACGGTGGGAGGACCGTGCCTTCGGGGCAGTGAAATACGGGGGATGAGACTATGTGATTATGTGCATATGTGGTAGCCTGCGTGCTGTGTTTATGCTGCGATGCTGTTTGATGATGTCATTGCATGCTCTGTGATTATATGTTGTATGAGTGATTTGTTACTCCTGGGATTCCTTTGAATCTCATTCTTTCCATTGACTAACCATCAGATAGGGCAAGTGGCTCCAAGGGGAAGGAGACGACCAAGGGCGGATAGGACTCCTTAGGGAGATTTTTATTTTGGTTGTTGGTTTTCTATTTTGGATTGGGGATCACTGTATATTCTGTGCATATTATTTTAGATACAATTGTGTAATCCCCTAAGTGGGAAATTGTAAACCCTTAGTATTTTCGTGAAACCCGGGGGTTTCCGAGATTTTTGTTGTACACTCTGATATGTATGAATGTGATTTAACTGCACAGGGTAATTATATTCGAGCCTTGAATTTGAGACTAGGATAATGAAAATATTGAAAGAATTTGTGAAAACCCTACCATAAAGAAGGGATTAAAATGAATTTTAATTATCCATGGACTCTAATCCATTTTAATTACGACTTTTTGAATCATAATTAATGTTTATAAAGCAGGGGGTTACATCCCATGTAGCTCAGAAATTGATTTCTCCATGTTGTAGTTCATAACAAATTGGTCATAACTCTACGGGAGTAAGTTCTAGATCAAATCCATAGCTAACTCCTGGCTCATGGGAAATCCAAGCTTCTGATGGTGATCAATATAGCCTTTCATCATTAACACATAAGCACTAACTGATGCGCCTTCATCCATCTTGTAGGAATGTAAGCCCTTTATGGTCTCATACCTTTCTTGACTTACCTATTGCTGAAATGTTTCCTTGAGACGGACAATCATCTCATGAGCCTCTATAAGTTCCAGATCTCTTTGGAGCTCTAGAATCATGGTGGCAAGCATCAGGTAACCTACATCCACAAATTCATCCTTATGCTTCTTGTAAGCATCTCTCTGAGCTCTTGGAGCATTGGCTGCAGGCTCCTCTAGAATGGGTTGATCTAGGACATAAGCTTTTCTTTCTTGCTTGAGAACAATTCTCAAGTTTCTGAACCAGTCAAGAAAGTTTATCCCATTGAGTTTGTCCTTTTCAAGGACTGATCCAATAATAGTGTAGCAGTATAACTAGTTGATATGATTCTACAATAAAATATGCAAAGTTGAGTTAGTAATCTCTCACTAACCCTTAATATAATAATTAGTGGGCTAAGATCCATATTTTGCCTAATTTAAGTTTGCTTTGGCAGGACATTTAAATTCAAGTTATTTAGGTAGGTAACCTCTTTACCAATTACATCACATGTAACTCTTAGATATTTATGGGATTTGATCATCATATGATCCGGCATGTTTAATCCCATTTAATGCCTTGAGATCCAAAACTATTTTGTTAATCTCAATTAAGTCAAAACAATAATGAATATTGTGAGTAGTACCATTACTCACGCTTGTCTCATCAAGATAACTCAAAAGCATCCACTTTGGTGGTTCCCACAATTGAGTAATTTAGGTTTTGACAAGTATTCATTAATTGATGTCATTATGACTTAAGATTTGATTTGGAGGCCTCAATCAATTAGTTTTGTTTATATGAATGCAATCGTGGTTGTATCTCATACAGATAAAGACATATAAACGTAAAAGTATACATGCAATGATATAATCAAAAGCATAATTTAAATGTGACACAACATGGTTCACCTAACCTAAAATCCTCTCAAGCCAATAAGAGGACTTCTCTAAATAAAAAAAGAAATACATTGAGGGAAACCTCGTTTAAACATATGAAGGGAGTGAGATGAGAAGAGAATGTTTATTGAGACTATTTAGAGAAAGGCACAGCACGCAGGCCGTATTTAAATATTACAACCCTTGTAAAAACTAAAGCCATGTTGTTCACCATACCCAAACAAGTTTGAAAATAAACCACAACAAGTAATAGTTCATAGAATATGAAAAGCAATAAATGTTGTGATTAGGTTATATCGTGCTATGAACAGTTAGTCATGGCAGTCCCACTGTTTCAGTCTAGTTTAAAATTTCTGGCCCAGTTTTAAAAATATTTGTTTCTGTCCAGTTCAAAAGGATTTTGACCCAATTTCAGAAACGGCCCAGAACACTTCTAATATGAATTGTCTTCCTTATAATTTCATATCCCTAAAACTCGAATAGAGATCAAAACTAAACCCAGTTATTCTTGCAACTAGTCATGAGCTTTCACCAATTCGAAACCAAAATGATGAATTCTAGTTTGGATCCAATCTAGAACAGAAATCGCGATACCAATGGCGAAATTGAAACGTAAACATATCGCATATAATCAAAACAGTTTCACCATATCGCATAAACATACAGCACTATCCGAAACGTACAATTGACTTAGAATATATATCTTTGAAAATGAAAAATCAGAAAACTGATTTCAAGATCAAATCTTTTGAAACAATTCCTTTTCGTATTAACTATGTTAGATACATATTCGGATATTTTCCTATAGACACACATATATATCCCATATATATCACATGTTTAAGAACATAAACGCAATTTAAATGCATAATTGACTTGGCTTTGATACCACTGTTAGGATTGGTAGGCATAGCAGAATAATTTTCAAAATTTTCACTAATCCCAATCAAGGATCTATTAATGGCATTTAAATAGAGTTAGGAAGAATCGTACCTTTCTTTTCATGCGTTCTTGGTTTTCGATCTTCAGGAGCCAACACATCGATCAACTCCCTCTACTAGTATCCACACGAATGCTACTCCAACATGGACTACATGCTAGCACCTCCAATATCTGCTAGGGTTTTCTTATGGCTCTGAATTCTCATATGTACATGAGTTTTTTTGCTTCATCATTTTTATAACCTATAAGGGCTATATTCGAATTTCAAAATTAATCTTGATTAATTTTGAAATTAATTAACTCTTAATTATTTTGATGAGCTAATTAAATAAATTTTATTTAATCAAATCTATCATACAGTTTTAATTTAACCTATTTATTTAATTTGAATAAAGAGCTAATAGATTTAACTTATCCTTATAAATTAAATCTGAGATATTATATCTTTATCATGTTAGTTATTAAATTTAATGTATATAATGACATTAAATTTAAAACAAATACAATATAATAATATTATCATATATATATATATATGTATTTCGAAAATACATATATATAATATTATTAATTTTCTTTTCACGAATTTTATATTATATATATAAATGTAAAATTCGTTCACCTTAGATTAAACATTGTCTCGTATTGGGCCATTCTTGTGTGCGACCCTGTAGGCCCATACGAAGTTGGTAGTGGGTCAATAACTGTACTAACCCACAAGTCGCAAGTGACCTCTAGCAAAACATTATGACTACCCAATTCATATGAGGATCGTTAACATGATGCAATATGTCATACAACCACGTCACGTACCTTTTTGTCACATGATATTAAGGTATGGATAATGTCATCCTCCTGTTTCTGACTATTACTTTCCCGATTCTTAAGTAGTCTGACAATAGAGATGGAAACTCCTTTTCATCGTAGTATGGCCATACATTTCTCAAACTTACTCATCGAGGGGCTCAGTAATATATCTCTACTACTGTGAGGGACAAATTCCATCTTGACCATTCATATTCCTTTACATGAAAAACCACCAAGCCCGATCATAGCCTTTATCATCACCCAGTCAAACGTGACTTTTGACTAGTTCAAAGCTTAGCAACTCTCAGTAGGAATCCATGATGACCTCAGGTCGAAGGGCATTATGACATGGTTATACATGAGATAAGCTTATGACTTGATCCATTCAGCTTTCTCATAGCGGGTCTGTCCAGCACCTTGTACTCTTACAAGTGTCTAAGACTTTGATTCGTATCTTCATATCTTATTAAAGTCATACTAGCCTTATTTCATCTATACTCCTGCATAGATGACTGACTAGGGACATCTAGGAAAATCTTTATGATTTATCCAAATATACAATCATCATAGTGAACAAGCGAATAATATGATAACATAATAGAGAAAATTCATTAAATTAATAATGTTCAAAGTATAATGATTGGCCCCTAGGGCACAATTTCCAACAGTGGGGTTATAAGAGGTATTAACGTCATTAGAGGAGTCTATGAGAGGGTTATTAGAAGGTTCAATAGGGGAAGTGTAATACCCCGAATTTTGAGATTCGAGGTTAGAGAATAAGCCTGAGATTAGTGGATTGCTAAGCCCCGGTTTAGCAAGATCCCAAATTGTGATTAGGGGTTAATGACTACAAAAGTGGACATGGTTAGTGATTAATGAACCCTTTTAGAGAATATAAAGTGGATTGTAGTCGCGTGTGTTATGAGCAACGCCAAAACCCTGTATTTGAGTTCAATTGTGGATTAACATCCAAATTAACTTAGAATAGATGGAAGAATTGAATGGGGTATTGTGATGGAAATGGTGTCATGTTGTGATATTTAATCATTGGAATTGATTTAAATTAGATTGGACACATTGGTTGCAAAATTGGAAATGCTGTCTAATATGAATTCTGTCTGGGCAGTCTTCTCGTGTGGACATTTTTACTAGGCAAATGATGTCAGATAATTATGAACATTTCCAATATTAAAGATCACATCCCAAGCTTCAAAATGGACATATACTTTGTGCCATTTCATGTTGGGAACTGGGAGATATGACTGTCCAAAATTTGAGGTCGAAAATGGACTCTGTTTTGGGGCAGTGATGAAATTTGTTTAATTCTGGAATTTTGTGGTGATTTCTGGTAATGGATTATATTTTTCCAATGAAGAGGACTTAAATACCTTTCATTTGGCTTTAGAATCACCTCATTTTGAATTTTCTAGAATTAGTTATGATTTTTCAAAGTTTGGGCAGAAAATCTGCCAGAAAATCCGAAAATGCCAATTTTGGGAATTATGACATCATCAAAAGGCAAGATGACATAAGCATGGAATTAAAACATCTTCTCATCATCTTCAGCTCTCATTTCCGACGTGCTGCTCAGCTGAATATGGAGAGAGGAGTTGAGAGAAAAATAGAGAGAAAGAGGAAGAAATCTCGCAAGGTAAGTCGATTTCTCCGACCATCTAGCTCCTAACACGTATAACTCCGATACTAAGCTACTCCTTTATGTTCTTTAAGGTTTGGAAGCTCCTGTTTTGGTGTTTTGAAGTTAGGGTTTTCAGCCACAAGAAGGAAAAGCTAGTGGGAGCTTGAGGTAACTTCCAAACTCGTGCATATTGACTATTCTGGCTGTTATAGACAATTTAATCGGTGAAATTTCGCCGGATTGTCTTTGGTTATAAAAATAGAAAATGGGTTTGTGGGGATGTTATGCTGCCCAAATTGATACCAAATGGTAGTGCTAACCTAATGGAATAGTCAATAAAGTGGTTAGGACTAGAAAGGAACGCGTTTACGGAGCCGAAACCGAAAAACCCCAATTTTCCCCGGAATACTTGTATATTTTGGTTATGGCTATAAATGGGTCTTAGAGTTGGATTTTCAATGATTTGATGGTTCCATTGAGTTCAGGAACGAAAATTAGGTGGGGTTACAGTTGGTCACTTTTTCGGAATAGGCCGAAAAAGCATAATTACGAAAACGCCCCTGAAACCCTTAAAGTGGGGCTGTCAAGGGTAATTTTGTAATTGACATTGAATTTGATAATTCCAAGTCCAAAAATGGATTCCTTGGGCGAAAATATGTTAGAATAGCCTATGTCAAAATTTCGGGAAAAGTACAGCCAGACCGGGTACGGTGGGGCCGGACCGGGTCCCCGGGGGCATTTTAGCAAATTTTCAATATAGCTTCATATGACCCTCAGAAACACTATGGAAGTATCTAAATAGTACATTTGACATTGTAGGATCGAATGTGAAGCCCCGAGTTGTTGGCACGTAAATCGAGGAGAAAAGACTGGAGGTAGGGAACTTATCTCTCCTGCATGCTCTGATAACTGTATTAATGTGTTGATGCATGTTATTGCTTTGCTTGATTATGTGGAACATGTATGAATGATTTGAAGCTATGTTTCAATATATGCTATGGCCATATGTGTATCGTTCGAAGCATTGAGCTTATAGATTTGTCATTGTATGTGTGCATGAGTTATGTGATGCAAGCATGTCATGCATTAAACACTTATCTTGCCTGCATATTGATAATGTTTCCCTACTGAGATTCTCTCGAATCTCACCCTCCCTTACCAACAATTTAGACAGGGCAAGTGGCTCGTGGAGGGAGCGGTAGGACTCATTCGAGATAAGATTGTGTAATCCCTATTTGAAGAATTGTAATGGGCAATTGTGCCCTGTATATCTTTAGCGAAGGTATGTAACTGAGATTGCCGGGATGATTATGTTGTGCACTCTGATATTTATATGAATGTGATTTATCTTCGCGTAGTAATTGTATTCGAAATGTGAATATAAGACCAAGTTTATAAATGATTTTGAAAGGTATTTTTGAAAACCCCATCATGTGATGGGTTAGTAAATGTTATTTGATTATTATTGGTCTCTATTTCATTTTAATCGTGTATTTCGGATATAATTACTGAGGGGGTTACAGGAAGGCTGAGAAGAAGTAGGCTCTTCAAGTACCTCTAAAGAGGTAAAGACAAAGTAAGCATGGAGAACTCCCTCATAAGTGTCCAATCGATTGCCAAACTCCTTCAGCTATTGAGAATGAGAGGCTTGCATATCAAATAACTATTTGTAGTTTTGATTGATAGTCTTAACTAAGAACTTGCCTTGGTGATCAACCATCTCAACTATATAAGCATTTGAGGTCTTAATGTGATTAGTTGTAGTTGTAAGAGCATCCTTGACATAATTCTGAATAGTCGCACCAAGAAAAGATGGTCCATGAGATTCATCTCTATATGATTGAGCTTTATCAGCTTTAGAACTATCAACTTCTTCTCTTTTACTCTTTCTCTTAGGTTGACTTATACTAGTAGCCTTTGGCATCTCAATCTTCATTCTCTTCATATGAATCTTTTCAAACTTGGGAATTCGGATAATCTGGTCATTTGGCTCAAAATACCATATATTATGCAGCTTCAAAAAGTAGGAGATCAAATGAGGATAAGGAATCGGTGTGCACCTTGTGTATGTGAACCTATATCAATTAATTTTACTAAAGACAAGCTCACCTATATTCCTTTTTTCTTGAGAAATTATTAAGGCCAGCATGTGATAGTACTTGCCAACAAAATGAGTAAAATTATTGGCTGTATTAACCATAGCTTGTGTGTAAATGTACCTGATGATTCAATAAAGATCACTTAAAGAGCTTGGTTTGAATTTTAAGGGACTGGTATCTTCTTCAAGTTTCAGAATCTGATAAATCTCTAAATCATTAAATTCTTTAAGAGGATAGTGGGAATGTAATGCCCCAACTTGTGATTAAGGGCTAATTATGATCTTAATGATATAATTATTGTTAATATTGTTGTAAATATGTTGTAAGCAATGTTTAAGCTTTTATTGGAGTCTAATGATGATTTGGCAAAGGTTATGATAATCAGGGGTGAAATTGGAAATTTACTTACCAATTGGTCAATCACCGAAAAGGAAACTCATTGGTAACTTGAAGATCAACAGTTAAGGTTAAAAGTTAAAGGAATCAATGGATAGGATTGAACCATGGGGTGGAATCCTATGAAAATGAAATCATGTGAAATCAAGGGGAAGGAACAAGATGGTGCCAAGTGTTATTATGAGGACCCTTAGATTAAAGTCAATGTTTCAAACTCATTTTCTCTTCCCTCTCTCCACCAAGTCGGTTTAGTGTGTGTGGGTAAGGGAAAATCTGAGTTTTATCTTCTCTCTCTCCATTCTCTCCATTCGGTGCAGCTGAACCAATAAAGAGAAAGAGAAAGCTTAATTTTGAGTAAGTGATTGCTTTCATATGCAAAAGTGTTCTTCATTAATGTTGTTTATGAGATTGGGAGCTTTCTTTCTATGGTTGTAGAACTTTGAAAGGTGGTGAATTGGTGTTTGCTGACATTTGAAAGTTGGAGAAATAGAGATTTGGTGGTGGCAAGTGAAAGAGGTAATAATTTGATGCATTTTGATGGTTATGTTTTGAATGTTGGTTAAGTTTTGTAAATTCTAGAATTTGGCCTTGAATTTGGTGTTAAATGAAAGTAGGGATTGGAGAGAGTGTCACTGTTGAATTGGTAGCTTATGGTATTTTGAGTTGATTGGGATTGATTTAAAAGTGGGAAATGAAAGTGTTGATGATTGAGTTGTTGAGTGGAATGTGGAAATCTAAGGGCAAATTGTATTTGGGGTGTAATTTTAGGTATTTTGAGGTACCAATAGGTTCCTTATGGAATTATAAGTGAGAATGAGCTTTGGCACAAGTTTAGGACCTATTGGGATCAGTTTTGGTCACTTTGGAAAACCTTATCAGTTGCTGTGATTCTGGCTTCTGATGCGCATCACTCCAGTGGAGGATGAGCTCACTTGAGTACAGCTGCAAGTTTCTGTTTTCTTTGGTTTTCTCAGTGGTGTTTGAGTGGAAATGCAAGAGTGCACTTCCTGACTTGCAAGTGAGATATGATCCCACTCGAGTAAGCATGGGCATGCTCGAGTGTGAGAGGGTTGGAGCTATAGGATTGCGTCTTTGGTAGTCACTCTCCGGTGGATGTACAAGAGTGTGTCCTAGCACTCGCAAGTGCTGGACTCTCACTCGGGTGCATATGGCTGTGCTCGAGTAAGGTTTTCCCTTGGAAGTGGCCTGTGCTCTCGGGCAAACACTCTTGGTGTTGCACTTCCTGGTGCTCGAGTGCAAGAGCACTTCTTAGTCAAAGATGTTGCTCTCGGCCAAACACTCGTGAGTGAGGATGCTTCTCACTGGGGCACGAGTGCCCTATCACTCAGTGAGGCCATCTTCACTCGAGTGAAGCGACCAAGATTCAGCATTTTTCTTTTCAAAAGAGGGAACTTTGGGGTAGTGTCACCCAACCTTTTAGGCGTATGTTAGGTTTATGATAAGCACTTAAAGCAGTTTAAATGATAACCAACATCAAGTAAGATGAAATTAAGAACTGGGAAAAAGGAATTATTTCAATGTCCTTACTCTTGGTTTTAGGCTTTGATATTGGCCGTACCCGTGAGCCGACTGTGCCAGAGGACATCAGGAAAGCACAAGGTAGTGACTATTTCTTTATACCATACGTGATGCATTGTATGTATGTTATATCATTGGTTTGTGGATATGCGTAAGCACCGTCATACCAATAGTCCCTGAGTAGCTAACAACGGATCGGGTAAGGGTTGTGTGCCTTCCCGACGGAGAAAGGGGATGGGGATGAGGTGTGACTTTGTGATTAGGTGAAAGCCTAATTGTGAAGGCTGAAGGGCCAATTGTGAAAGTCGGGTAGCTTTGTGAGCTATAAGGCTATGTGTATGCACTACCACGTCAATAGTCCCTGAGTAGCTAACAACGGTTCGGGTAGGGCGGTGTGCCTTCCCGGCGGAGAAAGGGGATGAGGGTGGAGTGTGATATGTGTTGGTGATGTTTGATGATTTGCTTACATGCTATGTGTTTATGTGTTGTATGAATTATTTGTTACTACTGAGATTCTTTTGAATTTCACTTTTTCCTATGACTAACTTTTCAGACAAGGCAAGAAGCTCCAGGGAGAAGCGGATAACCAAGAGCGGATAGGACTTCTTAGACATATTTGATCAAGACCGTTGGTTATCTATTTTTGGAACAGGATTACTGTATATATCTGGGGTCGTAAATATTGTTTTGATTTTGTCATCCCCATTTTTGTGAAATGTTACACCCTATATATATATGTAAGCCGAAAGTTGTCAGGGTTTTAATTTCTGCACCCTGATACGTATGAATGCGATTGAACTGCTCAGGTAATTACATTTGAATGTGACTGAGAGACTAGGTTACCTATGTTTTAACTATTTTGTGAACACCCTACCTCCAAGATAGGTGTTCTAAATGATAATCGGTAATTATTGGTCTCTATTTCACTTTAATTTCATATTTCGGATGTAATTATAGTGAGGGGGTTACAGGGAAGATCATCATAGCCTAGATATGTGTTGATCAAGGGAGCATAGATTTGAACTTTCTAACCTTTAACTATAGATTCTAGTCTTTCCTCAACTAATTCTCCTATATCATCACAGATTTCCACATTTTCTAAGTTGCAGTAGAAATGACGAACCACAAAAGGACTATGTAAGGTATTAATGCTTAACCATGGTACATAATGCTCAAAGTATAGATACAAGTCTAGATTAAAGGTGTCCTGAAGATGTTTTAAATCCATATTGACCATCGGACAAAAAGACCTATGAGCAAGCCATCTTTATACCTCTTCTTATCATTAGGTTTGAGTGGTTCTGAATTGAAGTTTGCTGGAGGACTAAGAACTACATCTATTTCTTCTTCAAGCTCAAGAGGTGCTTGAGATTGAGATTGCTGATTAGAAACGGAAGGCGTAGTGGGTGCTTTCTTTATGGAATCAGATAGAGTACCATATCTAGACTTCTTGGGAATGTTGACATTCATAGTTTCTTGTACCAACTTCTTAACAATCTCGGAGATTTACCCTTGAACATCTTCTTCTATTATGTTAGTGGAGGTCGATATTGGAAAGGCCATAGTAACTTCCTTTGCCTTATACATGGAGATAGGAGAGGCCTTCTTTGACATTGACCAAGTCTCCCTTAGCTCGTGAATGACAATCCCTTTAGCCTTAAGAGCTGGTTTTGTTGGCCTTTTGTTGAGTACTTTAAGTCTAGCATGCTTCAGTGATTTTGAAGGTTTAGAGGCCTTGGAAGCTTTAGAGACTTGATTCTTAGATGAGGGTGAATCATCTTTATTGAAATTTGGAGTCCTAGAGTGAGCAATTTATCAGAACCTTGAAGTGGTTCTACCAAGATTTTAGGGTTTTTAAAGGATTTTAGATGAGTTTGGAAGGTTAATTTGAGAGGGAATTGGAGAGGTTAATAAGAGTGATTCAAATATAGGGAAACAAGCTTTGGGTAGAGGTCACTTAAGAGAATTTGAGATAGGATCGAGTGTGGTGATGTTTAAGACTGACTCTCTTTTAGGGATTTATATAGAAATCCGTAGTTTACTCGAGGAAGCTTAGGTTACTCGAGTGCTTATGATCTCTTGAGTTGCTTCTTGGCTACTCAAGTGACATATATAAACAAAAAAAATATGAGTATATTACCTCACTCGAGTAAGTCTTGTAATCACTCAAGTTCTATTCCATTTTTGATCCACCAACTGGTTACTTTTCAGTAAAGTTCTTGTTCTTACTATAACCTTGCTTGATCACCAATAGGTTACCATCCAGTGTTGATTATCACTCGAGTCTTTCATGGCCACTTGAGTGCTTTCCAGTCTTCTGGCACTCTTCCAAGTTGCATCACTAACTGGTTACTCTTTAGTGCTGATACCATTCGAGCATTTACTAGGTCACTGGAGTACTTCAATTACTTGGTCCTTTACTCTTCCTACCAATCACTGTTCAGTTACCCGAAGGTGAAGAATATCACTCAAGTGTTGTTAGAGGTTACTCAAGTAATGTGTCTTTATCTCTTTGCAAAATTGCATATCACTTTTATGTTACTCGAGTGAGTCTTGGTAGTGATCCCTTCTTTATTTATCCGTATTTTTCATCATTAAAATAGAGAATCTTGTAAAATAAATATATAAAGACTCCAATTGTAATATCCTAAATTTTGGGACTAGAAGCTTGTGGATAAGTCTAAATCAAGTAAACTACTAAACCCCAGGTTAGCAAGAGTCCCAAGAATGTCCAAGAGCCATAATGCCTTTTAAAGACAAATTTGGAAATGAGTATGGGATTTAGTTCGAATTAGTTAAAGGAAAACACCCAATTCTTTTATCAAAAGTCAAATAAGATTTAAAGCCTAACTTGGATCCAAAAAGAAGAAGAAATGGCATCTAGCAAAAGAGAATAAAGAGAAATAAAAGTACTAATGGCATTTCAATTAATATCACCACGCTCAAGGGAAAAAGAGACAATTTCCACTTGATCTTGAGGTTAAAATTGGAAGACAAAATGAAGGGTTTGGATTTGCTCTTGAAAAGCAACAGTAATGATAAAATCTTATTACCATATGTCACCCATTTTGGCCATATGTCACCCATTTTGGCCATGTCATGAAAAGAAGAAGGGAGAGAGAATTGAATCAAATATTGCTCCTCCTTTATGCACACAAATAGTCCAAGTCCAAGACAAGAAAGAAGAAAGAGAATTCAATTAATACACAACTTTTCCCTCCCTTTGGCCAATAATTTCGGCCAAGCATAAGGAAAGCTAGAAGAGAGGAATTATTCATCATACTTATACCTCTTCTTCCTTTATGAAAGCAAAATTCAGTCTAGCCAAAAGAGAAAGGGAAAGTCAACATATTCTCACCTCTTGGACAAAAATTTCGGCTAGGGATATAAGAGAAGAAGAAAGAGAGAGTGCTACCAATATATCCCCTCCCCTTGTCCCAAACATTTTGGCTAGCAGCAAAGGGCAAGAGAGGAGAAAGTCTATTTGATATATTCTTTCCCTTTTAGTCAAAGATTTTGGCCAAAATCAAGAAGAGAAAGAGAGAGAATTTATCAAAAACATTCCTCACCTTTTTGAAGAAGCAAAAGTCCGTTAAGAGGCTAAATAAGAGAAAGCAAATATTAATTTCCATCTTTCCCTCTTTCTCATTCCTTCAAGTAGGCCAAAAAAGAAGAAAAAATAGAGAGAAAAGAAAAGAGGAGAGAAGGAGACGGTTGGAGCAAAAACAAGGAACCAAGCTTGTAGGTAAGTGCTCTTAAGTTATTTTCACCCTGAAGATCCCTTATCTAGCTCAAAGTTCCTTCACAAACATTATTCCTCTCATCAAGAGCATCACTTCCATGGTTTTGGCTTCTTGAAAGGAGGATTTTTTGTTGTCTAAAGGGTGTTAAAGTTGAAGGAAGCAAAAAAGAGCTAAAGTAAAGGAAAGAGGTGACAAGAGCTTTGATTTGAGCTTATAATCTTGAAATTTGGTTGGGTTTTTATGGTAATATTATGCTGCCCTGTTTTTGCTAAATAGTAACCTTATTGTTAGTGCAAGCGTTTCACCTAAAAGGGGGTGAGTGATACCAGAAATTTCGTTACGTATAACAAAATTAACAGAATATTTAAAGTAGTTGAAAGCAAAGAGAAATATCACTGAAGTATACACCGGGAGTTATACTGGTTCGGCCATAATCACTTTGACCTACGTCCAGTCCTCAGAGTGTCTCTGAGAGTTTCACTATATTATCCAAGATTCAGTGGGTTCTTAGCACCTCAGTACACAGCAAGTTCTTTCACCTGGACACTCGATCCCCCTTACACGTTGTAATCAAATCCCCAACTCAAGGTTCCACAACCATAAGTTGTCTCAATAACAAATATTGAGTTTGTAATGAAAAACTCTCTCACAGAGCAAATATATAATCACTGAAGTACAATGAATGAGTATAAGAAAATAGAGCACTAAGAATGTGTTGATTAATGTATGTACGTGTGTTCTCAGTTATTGTTGTTGTTCTTTGAATGCTCCATATATATAGATGATTTGTGGTGTCTATTGGAAGCATTTCAAATATGTCCGTTAGAGTCGCACAACAACAGTTGACCATTCTTCTAATTTGAAAAATATCCGTTTGCTGTAGGTGAACGTTCGGACCTTTTATTTGACTTTTCACTTCTGGCATGATCTCTTCATTGTTTCTCTGTAAATGTACTTAGGATACTAATACAATGAATGATTAATCAAATAGAAAACAATTCAATAAACATTGGATTAAAGAGGTGTTTTCTGGACTTCATTACTCGAGTGGCTACTCGAGTGATCATGCTCATTACTCAAGTAGTCTCTCGAGTAAACCTATCAAAAACATGGTAATTCAACATTTTTTATAAAATATTACTCAGGTAAGACATAGAGTAAGATACATCACAAACCTTAGAAATACCTAATTACTCAAGTGGCCATGTCTTTTCTTCACAAGTTACTAGAGTGAGCTCCCGAGTAAATTTCAAATAAGTTTGCAGATTACTCGATTACTCCCTTGAGTAATAGCATCAAATTCTTGCCCGAGAGTACCTGTTCTTTGCTTACCTGATTACTCAAGTGACCCCTCGAGTAATGCTTCAAATAACTCTGCAGATTAATTGAGTGCTCCCTCGAGTAATGCCTTTTTCTCACCTGGTTACTCGAGTGGCTACTCAAGTAAATTGTTGCATTTCTTGGCCGAGAGCTACTGGAAGATTTTCTCCCTGGTTACTCGAGTAATGCCTTTTCTCAAGTGTTACTCGAGTGGGTACTTGAGTAATATTTCATATAACTTTACAGATTACTCAAGTGGCCCCTCAAGTAACTTCTTCCAAATTTTGGCAGTGTCTCTCTGGAACATTTTCACCAACATTACTCGAGTGCTCACTCGAGTAACATGTTCCATTACTCGAGTGCTCACTCGAGTAAACATAGACAAAAACTGCTAGTGAGGTTTTTCCTTTACTCTGTCTCTCAAATTTACTCTAGTGCTTACTTCAAGTAATGCTTTGTCTACCATTTATTTACTTTGTTCAAATTCATCTATTTGTTATCATATCCTCTTTTATCATTAGTCCAATCTTTGTTATCATCAAAACATATGGGATCTAACACTAATGATTTAAGTGATATGAAGGGCATGAACATGAAGTAAAAGAGGTTTTGGTATGGTAGAATAAAGTCTAGCAAGTTTTATAGTTGAAAGATTGCAAAATCACTTTATTCTTCCCTATGGAATACTTCGGTCATACCAGGGTGAAGGGAAGGAGTTATCTTTTGCTAATTTTGAGGCTTCCAATGAGTTTAAAATACAAAATTGTGTAGGATTAGCTAGTTGGCAAAATTTTAGGAGGATTGGATTGAAAAGTCAAAATATGGAATTCATGCTTCCAGATTTAGGTAGTTTGCTTTGGGGGTAAGTCTTGACCAGCCAAACTTTGTCCAAGGAATAGAAGAATTATATGGTGTTATGTCGATGCTTAAGTAATTATATGAATCATCAAAACATATGTAATAATTTGTTACAGTTAAAGGAATAGAAGAACTTCCTTACAATTCATTGGGATTTACTATTCCCAATTCTCTCCTTATATATATAAAAAACATAATCTTTCGTAAGAGGTTTGGTGAATATGCTAGTCACTTAAATATGTGTAGGAATGAAGACTACTTTGATATCCTTCTTTTGTGCATGATCTCTAATAAAGTGATGTTTGATGTCAATGTGTTTGGTTTTTGAGTCTTGGATTAGATTCTTGACTAGGCTTATTGTGATTGTGTTATCACAATAGATTGGCATCTCCCTGCAATAGATTACTAGGTCTTGTAATTATTGTTTTAACCATAGAACTTGGGCACAACAACTTGCAGCTGCTATATACTCTGCTTCAATGGATGATGGTGACATAATGTTTTGCTTCCTTAATTGTAACCTTTGATCATAGGCTTTTCAAAGAGTAGCAAGTTGATTGACAAGATGTGTGTATCTTAGTTCAAACTCAGCAATACTTTCTCTGAGCTTCATTCAGAATAGGTCATACTCAATAGTGAGCATATTAACTCTGTTTTCCTTGATTCTAGATGTTCCTTTGTGGCCAATCTGTGGAGTTTCCCACTATCTTTAGTTGTAGGGAGAGTGCATATTCTAAAATACTCCTTCTGACTTAGAGTACTTTGAATCATCAAAATGACTTTACTATTGAGCGTCACTTGTAATATCTCGAATTTTGGGACTAAAAGCTTGATAATAAGTTTGAATGAAGTAGACAATTAAGCCCATTTTAGTAAGAATCCCAAAATGTATATAAGGGCTAAATGGCTCAAAAGCAAGTAGAAATAATGAAAGAAATTGCTCTGTGAATTTAGAAATGGATTCAGTTCCACCTTGTAGAAAGAAAGTACCCAATTCTTGTAATATGTGTCAGAATAATGAAAAACCTAATTGGAAATCAAAAGAAAATGGAATGGCATTTAAAAATATGTAATAAAGAGAAATAAGAGAATTAATTGAAAAACAATTAATGTTGCCATGGATAAGGGCAAAAGAGACCATTGCGACTTTATCTTGAGGTTAAAATTGGAAGACAAAATGAAGAGCTAGGATTTTCTCATAAAAAGAAAGAGTAATTATGAGATATAAAAAGCAAATTAATCGTTCTTCCATAAAGGTTAAATTTCGGTTAAGAGGGGTCAAGAAAGAAGAAGAAAGTTTGGTCAAAGTATCAACTTTTTCCAATAAGACCAAGGTCAAATGTGATCACATACATATGTGGCCAATTGGTCAACAAATTCTTCTCCTCTTTTGGATGTAAATTTTGGCCATGACATTCCAAAAGGGAAGAAGAGAATTTAAATTCATACCTAGATATTAACAAGTCCAAAGCAAAAGAGGGAAGAAAGGTCAAAACTTCAACTTAGAAATTTTGACCAAAATGTAAATGAATTGCAAGAGGACTTGGTCAACCAAATTTTCACCTTTTTAGGCATATATTTTAGTCAAAAGAAGATGGGAAGAAGGGATGAAGATTGAATTATCTAGCCAAACCAAACTAAGGTCAATAAACCATGCCTTTTTGCAAGAAGCATTAATAATAACCACATATTATTTTTCCAAATTTTCTTGGCAAATTTTTGTCCAAGTATTAAACAACCAAAGGAATAACATTTCTCACTCTCTATCTTCTTCAAAAAGTCAGCCAAGAGCAAGTAAGAAAGAGAAAGTGAAGAGCAAGAACAAGGTAAGCTCTTCTACCTTGATTTTGACCTTATAAATCACTTCTATGGCTCAAATACTCTTTATAAACATTGTTTCCCTTGATGAGAGCTTCATTTATATGGTTTCATAATTTCAAGGGGAGGTGTTTTGAGCATCTATCAAGGGCTAAAGTTCAAGAACCAAAGAAAGAGCCTAGGAAAGTGAAAGAGGTAAGTAAGATCTTCATTTTGAGCTATGTATTGTATTGATTGGTTGAGGATTTTGGCATGTGAATTTCTGACCTATTTTTGGTTAAGCTAGGGTTTTGAAGTTTCATGGTGTTTTTATTATATAAATGGTGTCTTGTGGTGTTTAATGAACATATAAAACTAGTTTGAAGCTTAAATTGGAAGTTTGGTAATTGTAGAACTGTATGTCTAAATTCTGCCAAAAGATGACATATAAAAGGGGTTGGAATTTGATAAATTTGATGTCACCATTGTGTTCTACATGAAAAACTATGTGGGAATAGCCCCCGGTCAGGAATTCTGGATAATTGGAACAAAATACCTAAAACTAAATTTGCTACTAATTCAAGGTTTCTATGCAGCAATCTGAATGTAATATGTTTTTGGATAAGTGAATGTTGTCCAATAACTATGAGATTTTCTAAAATAAAAGTAGAATAATCAAGCTTTAATTTGATAGGTCATATAGATCTTTGGGATCTGTACACCATGAGTTATGCATTTTTGAAGTTCATGTTTCTGGGATAGTGTCCAATGAATGAAAATTCGGGAATTCTGTGCATCATTTGGCTAAAGAAAATATTTTTCTTTGAAACTAGATTTTATAAGGGTCACATAGCCTTTGAAATCACTACTATTGAACATTTGTACAAAAGGATATGAATTTTCAAAGTTGGTTGAAAATTCTGCCAGCTTTTAGTAAATGTGCAAAAATAAAAAGGCAATGGCACAATGTAATTACCTGAACTCCAAGGGTAAACTTAATCACTTTGGGATAGTTTGACCACATTGACTTTTCCTTTGACTTAGTGTATTAACCCTAATGATAACCAACTTGAATATTTGAATTATGAAAGAATTGGACTAAGTAACAACTCATCGTCTATAAATTCTAATTATAGGATTTAATATCTGCCATGAGCACTAGAACTAAGACAAGTATGAGACCAGAAAGGCTAAGGTAGTGACTTTTCCCACATATTCTATGTATCCTACTTCATGCTTATTATTGCCATTATGAATATTTGAACTGTGAGCGTGAATTGGGCAAAATTGCCCATTAAGCATTTAGATGAGAAAGGCTTTGGCCCAATAGAACACCCAGCGCTATAGGAAGGGACGGTGAGTCCTTGAATAGAATTGTTTGTTGCATAAGCACATCTCTAAATGTTGAATGAATACTAAATTTGTAACATCTTGATTTTTATTTATAAGATACAAACATAATTTGAAAATAATTATCTTTAAAAAATAAATTCAGTAGGTACTTTTTTTTTTGAATAAAAAGAAAAAGGGGATTTGGTTCAATAATAATAATAAATAAAAGCAAAGTATTTTTTTAAATATATATATATATATCAAGTGCCACCCACTATCTGGCAAGATAATGGCAAGATAAGGGGATCATTCCCCTTTGTGATAGCTATATATATATATATATATAACATAACAGAATGGTAGGTGGCGCCTAAACCTTAAGAAATGATGAAAGGGTAATGATAATGGAGCTTTCAGCTCCATACTTGTTTAGAGAGAGAGAGACATAATCATTATGTCTAAAAAGAATTATTAAAGTAAATTAATTAGGTGGAGGGGGTATTATAAATACCCTTTCTTCATATTCACTTCACGCATAGAAATACGTGAAGTGTTATGCTGAGAGGCAGAGGACGAGGTGTTGGTAAAGGTGTTTTCAGTTTTTCGGGGATCAATAAGGTATTCAAAATCAATTCTAATCACAAAACTTCTTTCATGAAAAATATTATAAATAGTTTTCTCTTTCTTATGATAGTAATTTCTCATTGATTAAAGAATATTTTAGGATTAGAATTTTGAACAAGTTTAAGTTTTATCAATATATGACTGTATGAATATAGAGGATGATTAATAGTGAATTTTAATTAGTTTATTTTTATTATTCAATTGCTATAAGATTTTATAATGAATTTTCTATATAACCAATCTATAAATAATTCTATATTAGACTTTTTAACCAATTAAATTTAGGTTAAATGATTTATTTGGATAATTGGGAGTATTCTTGAGGTTTCAATCGGTTTAGATTTTTTTTTTAAGATGAAGATTTATAGTTTAGTTATTTTTTTTACATCCTAAACTATAAATTGGGGATTTTATGTAAGGGAATAAAATTAATCATAATCAATGACTTAAATAGGTTAATTGAGTTAAGAAAAATATTTAAATTAATAATTGGGATTTTAGTATGAAGTCGGTATTTTAGGGAGTAATTAATTCAAAACTTTAAAATTATAGAATTAAGTTAAGTAAATTAATTTTTCTAATAACTCAAAGAGTTATTAATGTATAATAAATTAATTGTTGTGTATTGATTTTTGGCATGTAATTGAGCTCTTGGATTAGGAGCCTTGTGATTATATTTTGCTTTAGCGAGAGGTAGCCACTTTCCTCTTATTGTGCATGCTTGTATGAAGTTCGTGAGTGATTTTTAACTATATAGAATTATAAATTTGGCTATAGATATGTGATGTGGACTTTGAAACTGTTAGTGCGAGCACTTCACCTAAGAGGGGTTGAATTGAGTGATATCAGAAATTTCATTGCGTATATAAAAATTGATTGGAAAATTAAAGTTAAGAGCAAAGAAAAATATCACCGAAGTCTACACCAGGAGTTATACTGTTCAATCACAACCACTTTGATCTACGTCCAGTCCTCAGAGCTTGTCTGAGAGTTTCATTATATCTTCCAAGATTCAGTGGGCTCTTGGCACCTCAGTACAGCAAGTTCCTTCACCTGGACACTCGCTCCCCCTTATATGTTGTAATCAAATCCCTAACTCAAGGTTCCATAACCTTAAGTTGTCTCAATAATGAATATTGAGTTTTGTAATGAAAATCTCTCTTACAGAATAAATGTATAAACACTAAAGTACAAAGAGTAAGTATAAGAAAACAGAGCACAAAGAGCATATTGATCGATGTGTGATTGCTTGTTCTCAGTTGTTCTTTTCTGTTCTTTGAATGCTCCATATATATAGATGATTTGTGGTGTCCATTGGAAGCATTTCAAATATGTCCATTAGAGTCGTGCAGCATCGGTTGAACATTCTTTTAATTTGAAAACTATCCATTTGCGGTAAGTAGCAGTAGGTGAGATCTCGGACGTTTTATTTGACTTTTCTCTTATGTCATGATTTCTTCATTGTTTCTCTGTAAACATACTTAGAATACAAGTGCAATGAAGAGTTAATCATATAGATAACAAACCAATAAACATATGATTAAAAACATGATTTTTGGACTACCTTACTTGAGTGGCTACTTGAGTGATCATGCTCATTACTCGAGTAGTACCTCAAGTAAACTTATCAAAAATATGGCAGAGAGTAATTCAACATTTTCATAAAATACCACTAGAGTAAGACATAGAGTAAGATACATCACAAACCTTAGAAATACCTTATTACTCGTGTGCTAACTCGAGTAAGCATGTCTTTTCTTCACAGGTTACTCGAGTAAATTGATAATAAGTTTTTAGATTACTCGATTACTCCCTTGAGTAACAACATCAAATTCTTGGCCGAGAATACCTGTGCTTTACTCACCTGGTTACTCGAGTGATCTCTTAAGTAATATTTCAAATAACTCTGTAGATTACTGGAGTGGTCCCTCGAGTAAAGAGTTTTCTCAAATGGTTACTTGAGTGGCAAATCGAGTAAAGTGTGTCAATTCTTGGCCGAGAGCTGCTGGAAGATATTTTTCCTGGTTACTCGAGTGGACTCGAGTAATGCCTTTTCTCTTGTCTTTACTCGAGTGGTTACTTGAGTAATGGTCCATATAACTTTGCAAATTACTCGAGTAACCCCTCGAGTATCTCCTTCCAAATTTTGGCAGTGCCCTTCTGGAACATTTTCTCCAACATTACTTGAGTGCTCACTCGAGTAACAGAGTTTATTACTCGAGTGGTCACTCAAGTAAACCTTTAAGAAATTTGCCAGTGATGTTTTTCCTATGCTCTGTCTCTCAGATCTTCTTCATTACTCCAGTGCCAACTTCAAGTAAAACTTTTGTCTGCCATTTAGTTACTTTGTTCAAATTCTTTACTTTGTTATCAAATCCAATCTTTATTATCATCAAAACACATGGGATCTAACATTCTCCCCTTTTTTGATGATGACAAAACTTGGTGATTTTGAACAAATTTTTTGAAATTGAGTTTTCAAACATAAGTTTCTTAAATACTTTTCATATGAAACTTTTGTTAGATTTAAACTTGAAAACTCATTTTTTGAAAAATTGAGTTTTTGTTCTTATTTACTTGTTCACCTTCCATACACAATCGAAAACTCAATAGTCCCATAATGTAATATAACTTGAATGAAATTTAACCTTAATGGCATAAAGAAGAAAATTGCATAAAGGAGAATTCATTACATAATCAAACTTAGAATTCAAAGTTAAAAGCTCCCTAAAGCCCTGTATGCCCTTATCCCCAGTACATTAACTCAAATCCAATTTTTGTTACTTTGTTCAAATTCTTTACTTTGTTATCAAATCCAATCTTTGTTATTATCAAAACACATGGGATCTAACAGAAACTATGTTGTTAATGAAATTATCTTGTAGGACTTATTTTTACTGAGAAAAGGACTAGTGATATTATATTATATGAATTGATATTTATTTATGAGATTGAAAAGTTCCTTTTGATAATTGTGAATTGATAATGACATGTAATAATAACACAATATTGACATGAAAGGGGATGGTCGATGTGAATTTGGTGGGAGGTTACTCAAAGAGGAAACAAGGGGGTGAATTCTTGTGCAAGAAGAGGAAATAAGGTGATAAACTTTCAGGTGTACATTGGTTATACCTTTGGCCCATTTGTATCTAGTAGGGCCTTGACACCCCATTAATATATTAGAGGGGGAACCCATGGCCTGGTCTTGTGCTCTATAGATTTTGGCTGGTCTATATCACTTGATCGGTGAGCTTGTTGAGTTAAGCTACCAATCATATGGGTGAGTGATAGCCCATAGGTTCAGTCAGAGGAAATAAGGTAGGAGAGGAAATAAGGGAGGACAAAGAATAAATTATTGTGTATTGATTCTTTTACATTTATGTGATAAATATGAGAATGAGATTATGGTATTGTGAATTAATATATATATATATATATATTGTAATCCCTTACCTTGATAACCGTAATTAAGATTCGAAAATGTGTAATTTAAAGGAATTAGAGACCGACAGATACGTTTTTCTCAAATCTCTTTTCTAAAATTCATTCAACATGGTCTCAGATTCATATTCTGAATCTAATTACTCTGCGCAGTTCAATCACATTCATACATATCAGAGTGCATAGCCAAATTCCCGACAACTCCCAGGTTTCATACATGTATAAACTAAGGGTTGTAAGTTCCAACTAGGGGATTACATGACCAACATCAATGTAATATCTACATTTCAAAAATAAAAAGTAATCCCAAGTCCAAAATAGATAACCAACAGCCTAACAACACATCTCTACAAGATCCTAGCCGCTCCTGGTGGTTCGCTTCTCCTTGGAGCCACTTGCCCTGTCTGAAATGTTAGTCAATGGAAAGAATGAGATTCAAAAGAATCTCTGTAGTAACAAATCACTCAACAGTGTATAAACACATAGCATATATGATCATGTTAAGCAGCATCACAATGTATCATGGCTTTTGCTACAAACAACAGCACTCATGGCTTTAATCTCTATACGTCAGCTTTCGCTGCGATCTCTATGTATCACAAAGTATCACTATGCGTTAGCTTGCGCTGTGAACTCAAAGCATCACAATGTATTCACAAAGTATTCTTAATGCATGACAAAGATACATACAATGTTTCACACACAGTATAAGAGAAAGAGTCACTACCTGGTTCTTTCTAAATGTGCTCTGGCATGGGTCGTTCACGAACAGGGAAAATATCGAATCCTACAATTCCAAATACACCATTTAGACACTTCCATAGTGTTTCTTGGGGTTATATGAGTCTATAATGAAAATTTACAAAAATGCCCCCGGGGACCTGGCCCGGGCCCGCTGTACCCCGTCCGGTTGCACTTTTCCTGAAATTCTAATATGGGCTATCCTAACATATTTCAACCCAAGGAATCTATTTCTGGACTTAAAATTATCAAATTCAATGTAAAATTATAAATTTACCCTTGATAGCCCTACTTCAAGGGTTTCAGGGGCGTTTTCGTAATTATGCTTTTCGGCCTTTTCCGAAAAAGTGACCAACTGTAACCCCACCTAATTTTCACTCCTGAACTCAATGGAACCATCAAATCATTGAAAATCCAACTCTAAGACCCATTTCTAGAGCTGGCCGAAATTTATGAGCTCTTCGGAGAAAATCGGGGTTTTACAATTTCGGCTCCGTAAACCCTTTATACTCCTAACCACTTTATTAACCATTACATTAGGTTAAAACTAACATTAAGACCCAATTTGGGCAGCATAACCCCTAGGCCATATCATTTCCAAACTTTAAAACCAATGGCAATCCGGCGAAATTTCACCGATTAAATTGCCTACAGCAGCCAGAATAAGCAATATACGAAAGTTTGGAAGTTATCTCAAGCTCCCACTAGCTTTTCCCAAATTTGGCTGAACCCTAGCCTCTTTGAACCATGAAATTATTTGCTTCAAAACCTTAAAGAATAAAGAGGAGTAGCTTAGAGTCGGAGTTATATGCGTTAGGAGTTAAATTGTCGGAAAAATCGGCTTACCTTGTGAGATTTCTTCCCTTTCTCTCTCTAAACTCTCTCACCTTCTCTCTCTTGTTTCAGGTCTGGAACAGCACAAAAATGGCTGGAGAAGGAAGGCTGATGGTATTTAATATCATATATTATATGATATTTAATTATTGATTAATTTCCAACAATTTCGGATTTTTCAGAAATTCTGGCAGATTTCTGCCCAAACTTTGAAAAATCATAACTAATTCTAGAAAACTTGAATTGGAGTGATTCCAAAGCCTATGGAACCCTTATTGAGTCTAGGTTTAAGGAAAAATATAGAATTTGTCTACATGGAATCAAAAAATTCCCAGAATTTCAATCTTTGCATGCTGTTCCAGAAAATAATTAATTTCGCTGGGCAAACTTCAAAAATCCATAACTCTTAGCTCAAAAATCAAAATGATACAAAATATATGTCTATTTTGAAGCTTGACATGTGATATTTAAGATTGGAAAATTTCAAAATTTTTAGACACCATTTGCCTATTTAAAACGTCCATACAAATCGGCTGCCTTGTACAGAGTTTCAACTTTTGCACAATTGTTCCCAATGGTTCTAATTTCACAATAAACACTCTCCCCACATGAATTTTCCGATCACACATTCTCTAAAAGTGTTTATTCAACAATAATTACATCCAATTTTGAAGTCATTAGCCCTTAATCACTTTTTGAGATATTAAATATATATATATATACACACATATGTGGACAGGTGACATTTTAATAATGCTATGATTTTATAACTGTCGTACTTGGTACCTTATGGGTACTTACTTGTATGCCCGATGAGATGGATTATTGGTTGATGAGGCTTTTATCTCACCCTATTGATTTAACATTTTTTTAGGTAATAGTTCTTCTACTAGTCAGTTTGGGAAGGCTCTAAAGGATTGGTTATTGTGATAATCTTTATAAAGCCTCCTCCTTTTTATTTATGAGGTTAATTGTTGTGTATTGCCACTGTAGGGCTCATGCTGCATGCTCTAATGTGATATTTTAATTTGGATTATACTATTTCTTATCATGGATAAGCAACTTAAGTTGATATTTGAGATAATTGTTGTTTAAGTATTTTAATAATTGAGTTTGATATTGGTCTTGTGGTTGAACGATTATGTTTTGGACTTAGAGAAGTCCAAGGCCCAAGGATGTTGATTAATTATGGTTTGATTTGCGAAGCAATGAGAAGAGTTTTATAATTCATGATAAATTTTAAATGAAAGATGAGTTGTAATATTTTCTTTGTAGGGACTTAAATTGTTTATTACCATGGTAAAGTTTTCAAATGGTTAGTTGAACTCTTTTCTACCTTGGTAATCTTTTGAAAGATGAGTTGTAATCTTTTTATTACCATGGTAGAGTTTTCAAATAGTTAGTTGAACTTTTTTCTACCATGATAATCTTTTAAAAGATGAGTTATAATCTTTTCTACCATGGTAAAGTTTAAGTTTCCCTTCTATGTAATGGTATTGTTTATTATAAGAGGATTTGAATAAGTATATATGCAATTGAGTTTTAAGGAAAGGATTTTACAGAATTATCTGGTATATGATGGTTGATATGGCATATTTCTCTGTATGTATTTTATATGAGTGTTATCTATTACTACTGGGAATCTTTTGAATTTCACCCTTTTCTAATGACTAACCTACAACAAAGGCAAGTTGCTTGAAGGGAAAGAAGGTAGTCACAGACGAGTAAAGAACAAGGTTGAAAGAATTTATGCTTCCATTGGTTATCATATTTTAAGAATTTGTATATTTTGTATGAATAACCATAGTAAGAATAGTACTTGCATTAGCAATAGAAGCAATAGCTGTAATCCCCGTACATTAGTACTTAATCACGATAAATGAATGGGAATCATGCAACCATACACTGAGAGCCCATTAGATAACAAACACTACACGGGATTTTGGTAGAGAACACTTTGATATTAATAAATGAAACTACGAATAGATGGGTTATAATGAGATCACAAACCATTAGGAGACCACTTTGAAAATATTTTAAAAAGTATTGAAAACCTACTCAGGTTCATGTTCGAATCATGTATTGAAGTTGGGACTTCAACTATTTACAAATGAATGTTAGTCTCCAGTTTGTAGTCATTATACATTCAAACTCTTCTAAAGGCTCAGGAAATTATGGTGTTACATCACTGGCTTCTTGTCATTGTCATCAAACTCTGTTGGTGTTTTCTCCACTATTCTTTCTCCTTCTCTTTTCATGGGAACATAATCTCTATCTTGTATTACTTGCCATAGGCCATATTCATTTGCCATAATAAACACTTTAAACTTGGCTTTCAAAAAAGAGGAGTGTTCTCTAGAGAAACCAGGTGGTCTAGTGATTGTGGCTCCAACGGGAAGTATGTTCTCACTAAGGCTTGCCATAGGATCCTTCTTAGGCCATTAAACCTATAAACAAGAAGATCAAGCTCTGATACCAAATGTTAGTTCAAGCCTTTTAAACAATAGGGGTATATTAGGTGATATTAAAAATTTAACCTTAAACGAAAACTTAATGAAGAGAATAAAGTTTGAGAGATATCTCAGAAGGTGGACACAAGAGATTTATACTAGTTTGTGTCACACCCTTACCTTGTTTTAACTTTTTTTCAGAGTATTCATAGAAAATGATATGCGGTTCGGTGGGCAACACAGGAAAAACATGAATATACTAATAATAAGTGCATGATTACATAAATTCCCTATAAGGGTTTGTACATGATCATTATCATCAATGTAGCCCCACAGGGCTACTTAGGTATCTAAACCCGTCCCAGTGAAATAAAGACATCTTCTCGTCTTCGTTCCACCATTGCAATCCCCTCATATGGTTCTCTGCATTGTTCTTAGCATATCTTCTATCTTCTCTTGTCTAAATTGTTGGTTGGGGAGGGGGAGATTCAAGAGAATCTCAGTAGAAAAACAATACCAATATGCATGTATGATAAATGTTTAATGCATGACATGCTTGTATCACATAACTCATGCTTACACAATGACAAATTTGTAAGCTCAATGCTTCGAACAATATACCTATGGCCATAGCATAAATTGAAATTGAAACATAGCTTCAAATCATTCATACATGTTTCACATAATCAAGCAAAGCAATAACATACATCAACACACTAACACAAATATCATATACATGCAGGAGAGGTAAGTTCCCTACCTTAACCCTTTTCCGCCTCGAAACGTGTGCCTCATAACGCATGTCGTAGCTCGGCTCACAACTTGGTCCTACAATTCCAAATATACAATTTAGACACTTTCATAGTGTTTATGGGGGTTATATGAGCCTATTATGAAAATTGACCAAAATGCCCCCGTGGACTCGACCCTGCCCCGCCGTACCCGGTCCGACTATACTTTTCCCAAAATTTTGACATGGGCTATTTTGACATATTTTTGCCCAAGGAATCCATTTCCAGACTCAGAATTATCAAATTCGATGTCAAATTACAAATTTACCCTTGGCAGTCCTACTTTAAGGATTTCAGGGGCGTTTTCTTAATTATGCTTTTTCGGCCTTTTCTGAAAAAGTGACTAACTATAACCCAACCTAATTTTTCCTCCTGAACTTAATGGAACCATCAAAATATTGAAAATCAAACTTTAACCCTTAGATCTAGCCCTGGCTGAAACCTTGGTATACTTTGGGAAGAATCGATGTTTTTCAGTTTCGCATCTGTAAACGTGTTCCTTTATACTCCTAACCACTTTATTGACTGTTCCATTAGGTTACAACTAACATTAAGACACAATTTGGATAGCACCCCTAGGCCATATCATTTCCAAACTTTAAAACCAACAACAATCCAGCAAAATTTCACCGATTAAATTGCTCACAACAGCCAGAATAGTCAATATACAAGAGTTTAGAAGTTACCTCAAGCTCCTTCTGGCTTTTTCCTAATATGGTTGAACCCTAACCCTTATTAGCTCAGAAAATTGAGCTTCCAACACCTTAAAGAACATGAAAGAGAAGCTTAAAAGTAAGGTTATATGCATTAGGTACGAATTCACCGAAGAAATCGACCTACCTTGCAAGTTTTGCTCCCTTCTCTATCTAAATGCTCTCAAACCTCTCTCTCTCTTCTATGGCTATTGCAACATGACAAGAATGAGAAGAGGATGAATATGAGAAATATCTTATAAGTCCATGCTTATGTCACCTTTAATTATGATGATGTCATAATTCCCATTTTCGGATTTTCCAAAAATTTTGGTAGATTTTCTGCCCTAAATTTGAAAAATCATAACTAATTCTAGAAATATCGAATTAGAGTGATTCTAAAGCCTATAGAACCCTTATTGAGTCTAGTTTCAAGGAAAAATATATAATTTTGATATATGGAATCACAAAATTCCTAGAATTTCAATCTTTGCATACTGTTCCAGAAATTTCACAGTTTTTCTGTGCTAAATTCAAAAATTCATAACTTTTTGTATATAGCTCTAATGGAGTCATATGACCTATCAAATTAAAGCTTAGGATGTCTACTTTCATCTTGTAAAATCTCATAATTGTTTATCATCATTTGTCTTCCAAAACCTCATGACAAGTTCACTACCTCATAGGCGATTTTACAAAAAACATAATTACTTTCTCCAAAATTCACCATTTTACTTTCTTTAATACCCCAAAGATATAAGAATCATTAGGGAATAAATTCGGGCTCCTGATAAACTGGGGCTTAGCAGTCCACTTATTTTAGGCTTATTCACTAGCCTCAAATCTCAAAATTTGGGGTATTACAGTTTGGTCTAACCCACTTGACCTATGTCCAGTCCTCAGAAGCCTTTCTGAGAGTTCCATTGTTGTTCCAAGATTCACAAGGCTCTTGGTGCCATAGTACAATTAGACTCCTTCATATGGAAGACTCATTCTCCCTTACAGTTTGCAATTAATGCCCACATCAAGGTCTCACCACCTTGAGTAACTCATAATAAGAGTAGTAAATAGAGTTACAAAGACTCTCTAAAAGAGTATATATGATAATCACTAAAGTATATAGAATATCAAAATAAATGAGCACACAAACTTAATGCAATAATGAAATTTGTCATAGTCTATTTTCTCCATCTTGAATGCTTCTGTATTTATTGCTTGAAAAGAATTAATGTCCATTGAAGCATTTGAATATATTTGTTAAAGAGATGATATAGGCATTAGTGAAAGAGAGTATTTGGAGCTTCGATGCATTTAATGCTTTGAACACAAAAGTTTTTTATGTGATTTTGTGTTTTATACATGTTTAAGTACCTAAAACTTATACATAAGTGTGATTAGTAGTGTTTAAGAATAATAGGAAGTATTGTAACAAGATTCTATCATGCTTATAATATGTATCAAAATATTCAAGACCTTTTTTTAAAAGTCTATTATCAATATCACTGGATATCACTCGAGTGTGTTGCATCTCACTAAGGTAGTACTGGCTAGTTATTTTGAAAATCTATATAAACTTATGGATCACTGTCGGGTAACTTCTTAGTAAAGAACTATTCCACTCGAGTGGTCTCTATGTCTTTGGAGTGCTTCTCCCTTTAGTGCCAAACATACCTGATCACTAGTTGGTCACTGAGAAGTGATGACTTATATTTACAAGTATCACTTGAATGACCTTGTTGCACTCGAGTGATTCCTTAATTTTTAAAAGCAAGCTTAAGTCATCATTGTCCAGTTACTTGATGGTAAATCAAGATTTTTGAGCATCACTGAGTGCTATATTTCTCACTCTAGTGCTTGGCTAAATTTTCCTAAAATTTCTAGTTGCTATCAGGTACCTTAATGGTGCTTATTTAGAAAATAGAGTCTTCATTCTGTGACTTAGCTTTACTTGAGTGAACTTTCTCTTTTTACAACAGAGATAATTTTATCACTAGTTGATACTTTGGTAATGTCATGGAAATTCAATGTTATCACTTGAGTGACACTATAACCACTCAAGTGCTCTTTTTACAAAATTACTTATTTACTAGCCAATTACTTGTTGGTGACAAATTTAGCATCCATCATTCTAGTGACACATCCTCACTCGAGTGGTCTATATCAGCAAGTTTTCAAATCCATTTTAATTCTTCAAAAACAATAGTCTTAAGATTTGTTATCATCAAAACATGAGTTCTAACAATATAAAGGTTGGTCCTTACTGTTAAGCCGATATAGCTGATGAAGTATAATGGCTTAAGAGCATGACCCTCATTGTTCCATGTCACATCAAATTTTCTTCCTAAAGACTTTGCCTTTTTCATAAAAGTCAAGGCATAGCGGACCTTCCTTACAATATCTCCACTTGTTCTAACACCTATTCTAGGGTCAAGTTTTGGGTTTGCTTAGGGGCAATATTTGTACTAGGGGGAATACTAGTACTAGGGGCATTGTTAGAACTAAAGGCATTATTAGTGTTGGAGGAAGTAGAACTGGCCATTATAATTAGAAAATAAAACTCATTCAATCAACCACAAGGAACAAAGCAATGGATTTTCCAAAATTATATTATGCATGACTAAGGTCAAAACCTGGCTAGGCAAGACGAAGTGAAAAATAAGGAGAATACAAAATGCAAAAGAGAAATTGATGGAATATGCCTAGTCTACCTTGGTGGATCAGGGCCTAACCCAATTGATTTAGGGTTATTATGTAAATTTGAGAGATATGGGTCAAGCAAGGAATTTTATCCTTATGATTTGAAATTCAAATTATGTTAACTCCCTTGTATGTGATATATAGGGTGAAATCAATTTATGGGAGTCCGTGGAAAGCTGATAAAAAAATCCCACATAAATTAATCTCTCTGACTCTCCTCTTCAATGGTTAATCTGCCATATCAACGTGATCAGAGTGCATATCGTGCTCTGACTCGTGTGGGTACTTATCGATTCAACAGATTCCAAGTACGCCCAAAATCCTTCAACAATATCAGAGCCTGGTTCTTTCTTGAGCCAATAAAGTATCTATTTATTTTTTCCTTTGTTTTCTCATGTATTAGTCGAATATGCATATTGATTGTATGCCCCTATACAAATTTCCCCTAATTGTTATCTTTGATCTGCATACATAAATGCATATATATTGATTAAATATGCCTCTGGAAATTTTTTTTGGCATGTTCGGCTTTGTTCATATTATGCTCTCTAAGCATGCTAACCAAAGATAAATTCAGAAGAAGATTGGGATTTGAGAATAACTCTTTTGAAAGCATTTTTATAAACTATTAAATTACTCCTACAGTGTAGAGGAGGTAAAAACAAAATAAAAGGAACGATGAATTTTTCATATGTGATGATGAAATTGAGGAGTTTGTTTTGAGATCATATCATTGAAAAATGAATTTTTAAGCCAAGAAACTTGAGTATTTGTCCAAATAATTGGAAAATAAGGAGAACAAACTCCAAAAGAAATAAGAAAACTACTGGAAACTTGTCATTTGAATTTCAAAATTTGTCATTCCAAACTTCAAGATTGGGTCATTTGAAAAGAGATATTTTTGGCCATGAAACCAGTCCTATTGTATAGAGTATTGAAAAGCAAGAAAATGACACCAAGAACACTTAAAACGGACATCAGATGGCGAAGGTATGGAGGAGAAAGGGAATCGAGTATGAAGGATTTGACCTAGTTCATAGTCTAGCTCTAGTTGAAGATAACTACCTTAACCCTTAAACGCATCTCTCTGATGCCTCACAAAAAAAAAATCGAATGGTTTCGTGAACCAGGTGGGTCAAGTCACATGGATAGACCCGATCCATAAAAAAATTTAAAAAAACATTTTTTTTCTTAAAAGCACTACATGGCATGTAGGAGTTGATAGGAGATCCCACGGCCACTGGCAGACTCCATCTGAGAGCTCACGACATGTAAAAACTGGTTTGCCTGCACATGTAATATTTTGAGAGCTTCTTGGCAACTCATAGAGTAATGAAGAGAGTGGGATTCATATAACATTTTTCAATTTTCCATAATTTGCTCTTCCTCCTCCTTCTAGGGGTGTGTGAAGGAGTACTTGAGCTCCGATTAAGACACGATTTGTTTCTAAATATCAATAAATTCATGATCTCCATTTGGATATATGTTTGGAATTTCTTGGAGCAAGTTTGGATTTGTTTTAGACGCATTCAATGCTATCTTTAATAATTTTTTATGATTTTAAAAATTCTAAAATATCTATATTAATTCATAATATTTCTATTTATGATAGATATGAACTTGGAGAGTTCTAAAAGCTCTGAACCAAATGATTATTTTTGGATGATGACCATATTGAAAAATGTATTCTTGAGTATGAACCATTTAGTGGTGGATCAGAAAAAGAACAAATTAATTGATGAAGCCTTTAAATGTGGATTTGAATAGAGAAATTTGAGCCTTTAAATGATTATTTAAATAAAGATTTTCTTATTTAATTTTGAGCCCTGAAACATAGTCTAGAAAGAGAAGATCCTAAAGAAGGTCAAGAGGAAAATGATTTAAATTAAGGTTCTTTAGAAATTGAAATTGAATAAGAGGTGGTGATCTAAAAGGAATCTAGAAGATAAATCTAAAGAAAAACCTGAATCTCTTGAATCTTAAGAAGGTGAAAGTCTAGATTTAAATTCGAAGAAACCTTAAGGAGGTGAAAGTGAGGGATTAGATACTAAAGAGATAGTATTACATCAAAGTGTAAGGAAATCTCAAATGGAGAAATTTCCACATCAAAACTTTTGATCATGGTGGAATTTAGGAGAATGATGCACCTTGGAAGGTAGAACTCACTTCATGAGAGAAGAAAGAACCCTAAGCCCAAGCCAACCACTAATACTAGAAACTATAAAAGACTTGAAAGCAAATACTATTTAATGTTTCCTTGAAGAAACAAGGAAAAATCGCACAAGACATTTGAAATATCTCTTCAAGAAAATAGAGAAACTATAGAAGATGATTAAAACAACATGGGACATAACGTTATCAAATTGGGTTTAAGAAGCAAAGAAAATGCTCCCCATATAAAGAAATAAGATGAACATGAAACCAAAGAAATCTATTGAATTATCCAAAATTCCCTAATAATAAGACATTATGAACATAATAATGTTGTAAGAGACATAAAGAAGTAAATGTCAAACACTCTTTATGATTGGAAGCTCTTGGAAAATTAGTCTTCTAAGAGAACCATATGCTCCATCTAAGTGGGAGCTAGTTTTATAAGCTCTATCTAAGTGGGAACTAGCATTATGCTCTATCTAAGTGGGAACTTTTAGAAATTGAGCATTTTGATAGTCATAATTGAGCATATTATGTGAAATACTCGTTTGAAATTCTTGATAGATAGTAGTGGCATTGTTAGAATCTGTGTGATAAGAGGTATAAATGTATTCTCCTGATTATAGACCCAATGGTGTTATTACCTTTCTAGTCAAGAACAATACAAGTACCTGACATTGTTTACTTCAATGTGCTATATAAAAAACACATGTTCTTGGTTTAAATCAATTGTGAATAACCTTATGAGTGAAATGATTTAAGTGACTAAGCCAAGACAGGCTTCTAAGTACAAGAATAAAATTAATAAACTTAATGGGGACAATTGTGATATTTGGCATTGATAGTTCTCATTTAAATAAAAGAATGTGACATTGCCAGACCATTGACTAAAGTCATGGTATTACATAAAGCTAAGAAGTTTCCTCAACATATAAGATATTATGAGAACTATATGGCTTGAAAGGTTAAACTTCATAGTATAAATTACCCTATGTATGCTATACTTGATAAATGTGTTGTCAAACTTGAAAGAAATGCAATAGCAAGGCTTGTGAATTACATATAAAGATAAACTTTTAAGGTCCTTATATCACCTCTTAAGAGACAATATCTACGTGAGATAACCAACTTCACAAGGAAACTAAGAGAAGCTAAACACGTATTGTCTTACAAACAAGTGTAGCTTGTTCATCAAGATACCCATTTCTAGGTGAGAGCTCATCAAATTCAGCATGACCCATAGTAAAAACATTTTTACTTTCAATGATGTATTGAAGTACTTGGAGCTTGGAAATGAATGTCTAGAGGTTTACAAATCCTCTAGATCAGTTTACATCATAGAGGATGCAAGTCCTTCACACTCTAAACCCAAATCTAGGAAGGGTAAAAGGTTCTAGAAAGGAGAAAGAAGGATGACCCTAAGTTCAAAGAAGGGTGAGAAATTCTTCAAGTAGAAGGCTAACCTAAACAAGGTCAACTACTTTTTCTGCTAGAGAATTAGCCATTTTTTAAAGGCTTTTTCCAAGCAAAGTAAGCATAAAAGGACACTAGGTTCATAAATCATGATAATAAGGATTGAGGATCCTTTATAGAATGTTTTCTATCATCAAGTCAAAGCAAGATTCTTAATGTTGGCAGCAACATGAGAATTGAGGTGAAAGGCATTAATGTAACCCCCTGCCGTAATTAATATCCGGATTACGCGATTAAGGTGAAATAGAGACCAATAAGATAAAACATCATTTACAAACCCATCAACCAGACGGGGTTTTCACAATCACATTTCGAAATCATTTAAAACACGGTCTCCTATTTACACTCCGAATATAATTACTATGCGAAGATAAATTACATTTATACAACTATCAGAGTACGCAATATAAATTTCCGGCAATCCCGGAATCATATCTTCGCTCAATACTCATAAGGCATAATAGCCCATACAACTCATTCAATAGGGATTACACAAATCTCTTTCGAATACATACTCCAAATACTGGTCCAAACATACACATACATAATCCCAATTACGTATTGATAACCAACCACTAAGCTCTCACCCAGAAACGAGTCCTCTTCGTCCTTGGATGCTTGCTCATCCTCAATCTTCCTTCCCTGTCTAAAATGTTGATAGGGGAGGGTGAGATTCTGGGGAATCTCAGTAGGAAAACAAATACCAATATGCATGCAAGATAAGTATTTAATGCATGACATGCTTGCATCCCAATAACACATGTTCACATAATGATATATCCGCATGCTCAATGTTCACACAACATACTCATGGCCATAGTATAAATAGAACAGAGCTACAATCATTCTCATATGTCTCACATAATCACGCAAAGCAATAACATGCATCAATACACAAATACAATTATCAATACATGCAGGAGAGGTAAGTTCCCTACACTCTTTCCACGTAAGCTCCAGATCCGGCTGCTCACGCTCAGGGAAACCATCAAATCCTATAACCAAGATCAAGGACATAGGATTAATCCCTATTCCAATTCCTTAACTTTTAGACATTCAAGTTGGTTATCATTATTGCCCTTTAAGTGCCCTCAAACACCTCAATCCATAGCCCTAAAGGGTTGGAAGACTATCCCCAAAGATCCCCTTTTGAACACTCAGACTTGATATTTTTCACTGCTTCACTCGAGCACAGAAGCTCTCACTCGAGCACAAGTACGGACATCACTCGAGCACAAATGATCTCACTCGAGCATTGGTACGGACAACACTCGAGCACAAGAGAAAGTGAAGACAGAAAGCACATGCCCGAGAGCACCTCCAACACCTGAGGCACAAGCTCACTCGAGCACGCTGGACCTCACTCGAGCACAAGACCAAATGTCTCACTCGAGCACCCGCGAGCACAACGCCACGAGTGACAACCCGAAAGCACCCAACGCTCAAGAAGCAGGATCACTCGAGCACAGCCATATGTGCTCGAGCACACACCTCACACCCGCGAGTGAGAAGGCACACTCATGTATCTTCCCCGCGAGCATCCACCCGAGAGCAACCCTCTACTCTGGGCGTACACCTCACTCGAGCAGAACCATGCTCACTCGAGCATGTTCTTCGCTCACTCGAGCACAAAGCGATGTGCTCGAGCATTGCTCATAAAATCCCAGGTGCACTCGCAGCAAAACAAGGGAAAAACTCACACGTCACTCGAGCAGGATCTTCCTCACTCGAGCAATGTTCCTCCATCACTCGAGCACACCCCTGTCTGCTCGAGTGAATCTATCAGATTCCAGAAAACGTAGCACAACATACCACATTCCCTAACTCTTGCCCAATTGATCCAAAGGGATCCAAAACCTCTACCAAAGCTACTCCCACTCAAAATCACTCATTGAATTCAATGGAATCAATAGAATTACCAAAATCCCATTCCATTAACAAGCTTTGGCCTAGGGCAATATAATCATCCATTTTCCAAAATCATTAACCTCACACATTTCAATCCTAAATCCATTCTATCTATTCCAAACTCACACCAATATACCATTTCCATAACCATAACATGCCAAACTACCCATTGACCCATATTTTCGAAATTAGGGCAATAATTCAAGAAATTCCAAACATAATCATTTGGCATGAAACATAGATAGAAAGATTGGGTTCACATACCTTATCAACTTTCTCAAAGACACTCTTTGATTCTCCACACTTCATATTTTCGTGATATTCAAATCACTACCAATGGAGAAACTACAATCATCAAATTGAAGCTCTCACTCCAAGGATCAACATTAATGAAAAGGATTTGAGCAAAGGAAGCCATTTACTCACCTTTTCCCAAGCTTTTCTTTTCTCCTCTTCCTTCAACCATGCGCACGAGAGAGAGAATGAGAGAGATGAGATGGAGAGAGAAAATATGAGAGAAAAGTGGCTTTTGTCACTTAGTGCCACATCCAAGGGCTCACACAATGCCACTTGTCAACATCTCACTTCAACTCTCATGGGCTCACATGCACACACATACACATGATTATGCCCCTTACTCAACTTCACAAATCAATCCTAGCCATTGATCTTGAAGCTACCAATGAGTTCCCTCTTCGGCAACCAATCAAATGGTCGGTAACTTTACCGTTTTGCCCCTGATTATGGCAATTCCTCTTAAATCACCATCAACTCATTTTATATCTCTTAATCATAATTTGGACTCTCGCTAAACCAGGGCTTAGCAATCCACTAATCTCAGGCTTAATCTCTAAGCTCAAGTATCAAAATTTGGGATATTACAATTAATGTCTACAAGTTCATTTTTATGTAGTGAATCAAAATTAAGTCTTTGTGATGTGCTTTATACACTGGTTAAAATAAGATGAAGTTGTTATCTTAAGTTGTCTATATTATAGGTTCGAATAATTTAAACTTTCATGATTTTGTGATAAATTTCATGATTTTGTGATAAAATTATATAGTCTTGCTTCAATTTTTATTTCATGAGATTCCTTTGAGTTGAGCATTGTTGGTAACTCTCTATGCTTAGTTGCTTTACCACTTCCTGTTATTCACATATTGACTTAATTCTGTGTCATGCTATACAAGGACATAGAAATTACTACCAAAATTAGCATGATGAGGATTGCTAAGTTTAACAGTAAAGGGACAACAAGTGTATTTCCATTATGAATATTCCATTATGATAAATGTGGTGCTATGTATGAGGGAAAGAGATGGAGCTTAAAATTTTATAACCTTTGTTGAGGATTATTCACGATATGATCACATTTGTTTGATTTCACATAGTCTGAAGCTTAAGTACTTCAGATAGTGAATGAATGAGTTGTGAAGTTAATTGAATCAGCTGAATAGGAATTTTGAGATCCTGTAAACTGATTGAGGTCGTGAATATTCATTTGATGAATCAAATTAACAAATCACTATTTTTATTATAATTGGGAATTTTGTCATAATTATTGAGCTTAAAATGCATTTCCTGAAATAAATTGAGATTAAAAGAAAAAAACATTAAATTAGGATGATGAAGGGCAAAATTGTCATACAAATTGTAATTACCCTTAATCAATGATTTTTATGTGAATATTTGATATTGGTTTAATTGTTTTTAATTGTAGGTGCTTGAAACATTGGATTAAAATTGAAAATGGCAATTTGGAACTCGAATTTTAGAATTGACACTTTAGTACTATAAAATTTCAGAATGACAGTTTAGTTCACTGCCAAAAACTATTGTGTTTTGAAAGCCTTTAGGTCATATTTTTGAATCAGTTTTTAGCATTCATTTTTGGGCAGAGTCGACACCATTAAGAAAAAGATCATAGCCACAACATACTACCTCCAGACCTTCCTCCTTTGATCTTTTTCTCCTTCATTTTCTCTCTCGCTAGCAACACCGTCCACTACCTCCACAGCTACCGGTGAGTCTACAATATCCACTATAGTTGTGGCTAGGAACAGAGCTGGTAGTGGGGAGCTGAAGGCAGGATGTAACCCCCTTCACGATTAAGGCCGAGATTAGTTCGTAAAAAAGTAATTAATGTGGAATTAGAGACCGTAATAGATTTTGGGACTTAAACAAAGTCAATCTTCCCAAAATCATGGCTTACAAAAAATTTTACAAAATTTGTTCATGATGGTCTCATATTCACATTTCAATACTAAATGGCATGTACAAGTTGATTTCATTTACCAATATCAGAGTATAAAGCAAATTCCCGACACACTCGGGTTCTATTCATTAATAAGGGTTTTACAAAGGCACAAAGCCCACAATTCGTTACCCTTAACTTGGGGATTACACAAAACTATACTACAATCCCATTATATACAATTGTTTCCCAAAAGCATCCAAATGATATACATGATAACCAATAAAACCAAAATATACTTCTAAACCGGAGCACTATCCACTCTTCGTCGCCCGTTTGCCTTTCGATACTTCTGCCCTGTCTAAAACATGGTTTTTGGGAGAGTGAGATTCTAAGGAATCCCCGTAGTAACAAATCAATCATATAATGTACAATAACAATGCATGTAAGCAAATCATTAACCACAACAAGCAACTACAACGGCAATTGTTAGTATGACACATGTCATCCCTTACGATTGCTCACGCTAAATTGTTCACGTTGCATTGCATCATAGCAATTCACACAATACATTTCACCACAGTTGGGATTCATATAATGCATTTCATACACAAGCCATACAGGCAAGATATACACAGCCCACGGCTGGATTCATAAACACCGCCCCATGGGTCGGATTCATAAATATCCATGTCGATTACGACGGCAGTTCAACGGCCGACCTAGAGATAATCACCGTCAATCCCTATACGGCTCACGCTGACCTGCTCACGCCGTAATGGACCATGGCACACATTTCACAAAATTCAATGATAAGTTATGCATGCCAAAACATCATACAAGATAAGAGAGAAAAGTCACTACCTTGATCCTTCCGTGCGTGTCCTAGCGCCGGTCTCTCCCGAGGAGGTCAAATATCGTATCCTAGAATCATGATTAGGGACGAAGAGTTATTTTCTATTCCAAGACTTAATTAACTTAAAACACTTAATTTTGGTTATCATAATTGACCCTTAAGAGGCCACAAATACCTCTAATAAAAGCCCTAAAAGGTTGGGAAACAATAGGCTAAAGATCTCCTTTTGAAAACTCAAAGTGTTGGAACATAGGGGTGGGCCGCGGCCCAAAAATGGTCATAAGGTCATGGGCTGCGGCCCTCCACTCATGGGCCGCGGCCCAAATCAGGCCAGAAAGGTTTGGGCCGTGGCCAGCCACTCTTGGGCCGCGGCCTAGAAATTTTCTGACTCTGGGCTGAACTTCGAAAAACCATAACTAATTCTAGAAAAATTGAAACAAGGTGATTCTAAAGCCAAATGAAAGGTATATGAGTCCTATTTCAAGGAAAAATATAGCCCCTTACTGGAAATCACTACAAAAATACAGAATCACCAAAAACTACACACTACTCCAAAACAGAGTTCTGTTTTCATCCCAAACTTTGGACAATCATATCTCACACAATACTAAACGAAATGACACAAAATATATGTCCATTTTGAATCTTGGGATGTGAAATTTATGACTGAAAAGTTTCACAATTTTCCAATACCATTTGGTCACTCGAAACGCTCGTGTAAGCTGACAGCGAAAAACAGAGCTTAACCAAAACAGATTTTCCAACTTTTCCCAAGTGATCCAAATGAATCCCAAAATCAACAACCAAGCTTATTCCCACACAAAATCACTCAAGGAATCCAATGGAATTGTCAAAATCGCCAAAATCCTATTCCATTATCATGCTTTGGTTTTGGGTAACATTAAACACTAAACTTCCAAAATCTCCAAACTTAACAATTTCAAACCCAATCAATTCTATCTATCCAAAATGCATTACAACATACAATTTCCATGCCAAACATATACCAAACTCTCAATGGCCCTCATTTTCAAAAATGAGCCCAAAATTCCAGAAAATTCAAACTATTTCAAATGGTATGAAACTTAGATAGATAGATAGGTCTCACTCACCTTATCAACTTCTCCAAAGAGAGTTCTTGATTCACCACTTCTCAAATTTTCGTCTGGCCACAAACCACAACCAATGGACAAGCTACAACCATAGAAATGTAGCTCTTAACTCAAGGATCAACTTTAATGAAGGGATTTTGAGCAATAGAGACCATTTTCTTTACCTTTTTCAAGCTTTCTTCTCTTCCTTTTTCGGCCAAAAATGGCACCCAGCTGAGAGAGAGAGATGAGAGTGAGAGATGGAGTGGGAAGATGAAGAAGATGGTGATGATTACTCCCTCCTTTCAGCTGCACACGAAAATGTGGGGAGGAAGAGAGAGAAAGAATCATATTAAACTCTCATTTGACTTTTCTTACATACTCACTCTTTGCCACTTGTCACACTATCATTGGCTCCCACCAAATAAGTCACAAATTAACTACTTTAATCTCTCCATTAGCCATTTAAATCACACATCTCATTTTCTCTTAGTTAGTAATTAATTTCTCCATTAATTACCACTTATGGCCAATATTTCCATTATTCCAATTTTTTCCATAATTATGACATATTAGTTTAATATTGCCATAAAACACATAATAATCCCAATTAAATTCATAATTATCCATAATAATCATGATTAACCCATAATAAAAAAATTGGGATATTACACAGGATAGCTTAGAACAGAGAAAGGCCTACCATCGTCCTTCACTTTCTTCCTCACGGTGGTACCGGTAACCTTTACCGTCATCACCTTCTCTATCTCCATATTCTTCATTCAAATATTGAGTTGTAGTGTTAGCCATGATAGATTGAGATAGAGCTATGTGTGCAAGCTGGGAGTTGGGGAATTTTGGAGAGTTGCCACGAGCAGAGAGGGGAGTCGAGAAAGCTACAGTAGAGAGACTCTAGAGTTAAGAGTTTTCATTTTCTTCATCGTCATTGCATCTCGACACCAACACCAGTTCTCATACTCTCTGTTTCACTGAACCTTCACCTAATTCCCCTGCCTTTAATCCTTTACTGAACACTTCCTCTCTTCATTACTTGATTTAATGTGTTATAAGGCTGAAACTGTGAATATATTTGGGGATTTTGTGATGACAAATTGCAATGGCTAGAAGCTTTAATTCTTGAAGATGGAAGTTAAGGGCTTGAGTTCTAAGCACTACAAAGGGGAGTTTTATGTTTTAATCCATTTGTTTGGTTTTGTAATTATGATTTTCTATCTTGGAGATTGTATTTATATTACTGGACCATTGTTACTTGGTTAAGTACTTAGTTAAGATTAATTTATGATTTAGATTAGTTGATGTTGAACTTTGTGCTCAGCAATATATGTGGTTACATATACGTTTAAATGTAATTCCATTGATTCTCTACTGTCTTGCATGGTATTGTGTAGATATTGAGTTAATTTTGGAGTTACATTGAACCAATTGCATTAATTAATTTAAATCACACACTAAGAGTGCTTAATAGCATATCTAGAGTAGGGGTTCCTCTCTTTTGGTGCTAGACTCATCGATTGATGGGGTTTGGTAATTTAGAAAACTTAGTGATTTCATAAATTGCATACAAAGTGGTTTTTAATAGTGTTTTAAGGAGTAATTACTTTCTAGGTCTAGGAATAATCATCAATTAATGCATTAGACTCAACGGTGTTTTGTATTTTGAGGGATTTTAGTTGCAATTATGAGTGTTTTGTATTGAGTTTCTGTTAGAGGGGTTAAACCTTGCCCGGTGTGGAAGTGTTTAATCAATCTAACTCATGCTAGCTCAAAGGGTCTTTTGAGCATTTTTGATAAATGTAGTTGCGCATTCCCATTGTGGAAGTGTTTAATCAATCTAACTCATTCTGAATATTCCATTATGATAAATGTAGTTGCGCATTCCCATTGTGATTGTAAGTAGGAGTTTATTAGGGTGACATCTTCTCTTTTTATGAGTGAAAAGATGGAATTGTGACTGAAAAGAACTTAAAACTACCATATTTATTATGCATCAGTTTTCAAACAAGGGCAAAACTAATGACTATAAATCTCTTTACAAGACACGTAGACAAGGTAATACAAATCTAGCTGGTAATTCTCAATCATCCTTATGAGTCTGATCATAGAAGGGTCAATAAAGAGACCCACATAAGAGAAGTAAGAAGCTCTAATAAGAAGGAGTAATTGAGAAAGGAGTGTATGGCTGCTCTAGAAGATAGAGTTATGTTCTATACAAGATTACTACAGAGGAAAAATGGAAGAAAGCAATGGACGTAATATTCATTGAGAAAGAATCATGTTGGAGAATTAGTTGATCTAATCCAAGATAAGTGGCTACTTGAACTAGTCAATTTTAAAGACTAGAGAGAAAGAGTGGATATATCAATCAGCAAATATAAGACTCATTTAATTGTAAAGGGGTAAGCATAACAGCAAGGCTATCATTTGACCTATTATGCATTTTAATAAGACTTATTCTGGCAATAATTTACTGTTTGGATTTAGATATACATTAAGAGGATATAAAACCTAAACCTTTAAGTGGTGATATAAATGACAAAATCTAATTGAAATGACAAATAGATTTCACTAGAAGCGGTATTTGAGGTTTCATAAAGGGATAACCTCATATTTTTTTCCAAAGATCCTTTTATGGATTGAAGCAATCGTCCAGATAGTAATGCATAAGGTTTCATAAAAGTGATAACATAATGTAGTTTTCAAATGGTTAAAGAGAACCATTGTCAAGTAATTTGTGATATTATCCTTTTAAATAGATGATATATATAGGCTAGAAACAGTTTGAATCTAGTAGTGTATGTTAAAGGGTAGTACTCATAAATTCTAAAAAGAAGCACATGGGTGAAGCAATGTATATTCTTGTACTTAAGATCCAGTGAGATAGCTTAAAAAGAGTATCCTCTTTGTCACTAGAGAATTATTTTAGGAGATCCTTGAGTGATTATATATGAATGATTGCAAACCTATGGATACCCCATAGTTTGAGTAATGATTTTGAGTCTTGATGTTTGTCCCTGAGCTAAATAAACATAGAAAATAGAAAAAGGTTTCCATGCAAACATTATTGATAGTCTAATGTACATAGTGATGTGTACAAGACTTGATATCTATTTTGTAGTGGGACTTGTATGTTGGTGCTAGTCTAACTATTATAAGAGACATAAAATGTCTCCACAAAAGGTCTTGAGATACTTTTAGGGCACCTAATGATTATGCGTATTTTAATGTACTATGGTAGTACAATTGGTTGTATGGTTGATGATGTTTGGAAAAACTTCTATGATTTGAAAGTGAAAATTCAAATTCATTATTAATATATTGTGAAAGCACTACAACCATTACCTAAGAGTAAAAGATCCTAAGTATCATATCAAGGCTAAACACGAAGGTTAGACTAAATACGAAGATGTGATTCTTGTTAGAAATGCTATAGTATATAAAGGTGTTGTTGAACAACACATTCCTATACAAAGTCCCATAGCTAAGCTTGTGGCTAAAGAATACAGGAAGAGCATGATAAGTCCTTTAGCCTGCATAGGAAGTGAAGTATAGATACTTTATTATGACTTTACATTTGTATTCAAAAGTATACAATGTCTGGTATGTCATACAGGTTGATGAGGTCAGCTTCCTCACACAAGCGGCTCCCTTTGACATACTGGAGTAGTGTGCAAAGATGAGGCATATGTGTTCACCAACAAAGCAACAATAAAGCTGATATAGAAGAGAAGAAACAAACTAAATGTTGCCTCACCTTATTAGTGTAGTCAGTGGGATGAGATCCGTGATTATAAATATAGATCAACTCATGGATACCCACATCCATGATACCTATAGCTAGACAATACTTCAAAATTGACGTCATGTGAGTAAAGCTGAAGAATTTGGGTTTAGATACTCTGTGTGTCTATGCTTAAGTCTATACAAAGTTAACGATAAGATCAAAACGACATATGCTCTAAAGTATAAGAGTAACACCATAGCATGTGATTCATATTGTATGTGTTGAAGAATCACAAATAGGAAGCAATTGAATAGATCCTTACTTCATTACTGTGTGAGTCCTAGAAAGGTTAACCCTTTCAATATGTCCTCTGACTTTGACAATATCATGGAGATATGCTTCAACATCTGGTACTTTAACATTTTCCTATTATCACAATTGATACAATCTAAAGGCATTAAGTTAGGAAATCAGTTTATTAATATTGAAATGATATATGGCAAAAGGAAGATTACTTGGAATATACACACTTATGCTTGTGTCTGAGACTAGTCCCTTACGATGATATTTAGGTAATTTTATAAGTGTAGATACTATGCATATAAGAAAGGAAATATAAGTTTTTATCTTGACTTAAAAGGGATTAGTTTGGTCATGAGGAAAGTATATATGGTAAAATTCTAGGACATCATAGGCATTATATTAATATGATTAAATTGCACTACAAGGTTATTTGTGTTGGACTCTGTAAAAGGGATTCCTAGTACAAGACACCAAAATGGAGTTGGCATACCCACACGGTTACAGTAGAGCACCTAGTATAAAAGAAGGATGGAAGAGAAAAAGACTTGACCCACAACATCTGATCCACCAAGTGTGAGTCGGAGATGTTGGAATATGCCTAGTCGACCCTTAGTGGATCAAGGCCTAAGCCCAATTGATTTGGGGTTGTTATGTAAATGTGAGAGATATAGGTCAAACGAGGAATTTTATCCTTATAATTTGAAATTCAAATTATGTTAACTCCCTTGTATGTGATATATGAGGGGAAATTTGTTTGTGGGAGTATATTGGAAAACTGATAGAAAACTCCCACAAAAACTAATCTCTCTAACTCTCTTGTCTCTAATGGTGATTCTGTCATATAAACGTGATCTAATTCCATATTAGTACTTTGATCTCATAAGGGTACTTAGCGAGTCAACAGATTCTAAGTACGCTCAAAATCCTTTAAAAATCATACCTTAAAATAAAGAGGATAGAGCATGCGAAGGAATACAACCTGGCTAGGGCTTCAAAATGAAAAAGCAAGTTAGGACAATCAAAGAAACTCACGTGGCTGTCGGATAGAAGTTCAAAGGAAGGAATGGAGGATGTGGTTCACCTAAAAGTGGCTGTCGATAGTTGAAAAAGTCAACCAAAGTTGTGGGGTTCCAATGATGATAGATAACAGTCGACCAAAGACAAGCGTGTTAAGTGTAATAACTTAGGCATGTGAAGAAAAGTGAGATAGCGAGTCTTTTAAAAGTCTTAACGAAACTTGCTCATAGTTGTAAGTTTAGAAACGTTATGAAAGGTGACCTTTCCTTATAGTTATTAATTTACAACCATAATGAATATGTGAATGAAAGTTCACGGTTTTACATCACAATCATTAGGTTTTGTAAACGTTGATGGTTTTTTCTTAATAACCGCTAGGTATTTGACATGATATCCTAAAAAGTAACAGGTTTTACATAATAATTGTTATTTATTTGACTTTTTTTAATAATTTTTGAAGTTTATTTTTCAACCCCATATTACAAACAAAAAATAAAAAAAATAAAATGAGAGTATGAATAAACAAACAAAAAATAAAGTTATATGGATGAAGGATCCGATGTATCATCAGATTCATCATTCTTCAGTAATTTGTCCGGCTTCTCAGTTATAGAGTGAACAAGAGAGATCTGTTCCTTTAAGCACTTCTCCATACATCCTTTCTCTCCCATCTAATCAATAACCATAAATTCGAGGTCATAGTCCATGTGAATTAGCCCTTCAATGCTTGTCAATGGATGATGATCATCTTTTGGTTTTACCCCAAGAAGATTGAAAGATGATGAACAAGATGATCTCTTGCATTTGTCCATGGTATCAATAAAGAACAAAAGTTAGAAGTTGGATATGAGAAGTTGAAATAGAAGTTGATGGATAAGTGGAGTTCATTTTTTGGACTTTTAAATAGAAATGGTTTCATGGATTATCTTACTATGGAATGTATCCTTTAGTATTATATTAAAGATTATTTCTTGTTAATTAAATAGAAGTGGAATTGAAAGGGTTTCATAGTTTATCTAGCAGAACATGTCCTTTAGGATGGAAAAGGTTACGCTATAAAGCCGAATGTATCCTTATAAATTGCCATAGTTAACATAAGTAATGGTTATTTACTAATAACCGTGAACATTTCTTGTAAAATGCCTAACATCAGTAACGGTTGTTTACTAGTAACAGTGAAGTGACAATTGTTTTTCTAAAATATTTTTGGGCTACTTTATCCTAATGATTAATATTTTAATATTAAAAAAACAAAGTAGTTTTTAACCATCACTACTACTGTTATAATATTCCAATTTCTAAACCACTTTTAAGCTATTATTTTAGTAACTTACCATGGTAATAAAGAATCAAAACCAAAACAATAAAGTTTATTATGGCAGAAAGTTTAAAAGTCAATTAGAAAATGTCTATCAAACCAATAAACCTCACTCGATAGAAAAGAAAAGAAAGGCCTACCATGGTTATTTAGAAAACAATTACTTTCTTTAAAGATTTTAATACACTATAATGGTAGAAAAAAATTATATGTGAAGATATAATAATTTAGACAACAATTTGAAAAGCTAATAAACCATTTTCAAAAATAGCAAAAGTAAGTATTAGGGATCCCTAAAAGACAACTAAGCCTCGAGCATTTGAAGCCCAATATGACAATCGTCGATCCACAAGCCCAAACCACAACTAGTTAAATCGCTTAATCCAAATCCATTTTCACAAAAATATATCTCAACCAATGTTTTAAAAGCCGGACCGAATATCAAGCCAGAAAAGTCAGCGAGTCAAGGTTCAACCGGTTGGAATGGTTGAGCCATTTAGTTGGACTGGTGATGTAATAATTAAATATACAAATATTATATATATAGATATACGTATATTACAATAATTAGTCTTTAGTCCAATTTCATATGAAGTTAGTAAAATCACAAAACACCATTTAAGGAAAAACATATAAGTCAACCGTTACCTAACAAAAAGCACAAATAATAATGATTTCATGACTTGTTAAACATTGGTATTTGGTGGCTCTTGATTGATCCAAGTATGAGTTTCTTGAAATGCATTTGGACCAAAAATTTCATCATCTTCTTGAGGAAATGACCCAAAATCAAGACCTCCAACTCTAATCCCAGAACTTCCAATTCCAGCCTGAATTTGAGGTTGAACCTCATTGCCTTGTTCTTCAAAAGTATCTTTATAAAATAGTGTGGAACAAACAAACTATAAAAATTAGTAACATATAATATAAATAAAAAAAGTAACATGTCTAAGTCTAACTCTACAATTTAAAATATCTTACCTTCATCATTGATGGTAAATTTTGGTATTGGCAATATGGTATCAACATAAATGATATCTTCTTCTATCTCTTTAGCAGAGAGTGTTGAAAGTGAAGGAGAATTAACTTCTTCCATTATCCAATATTCAATTTTATCAGTACTTTCATAATCAATGGGATCAAAGTCCTTTTTCTTGTTAAGAACCCTAAAAAAACACTTGCAAATGAAATATAGGTATAATTATTAGCAGCCATTAATCTTTTTTACCAATACAAAATTAAGTAAAGTGTAAATAGTAAAGTGAAAAGGTTAGAAAAATATACCTATTCCTCAAATGAAAATTGTAATGAATAAAGACAAGATCATTTAGCCTTTAATGTTCCAATCTATTTCTTTTCTTGGAGTGTATCCTTTCAAAGACACTACAATTCCTTTCACAATCGGAATTAGAAGCAGTTTGACTCAACAATTGAATAGCCAACTTTTTAACAATGGGACAACTACCTCCAAAATATTGCCACCATTCATCTATTATGTTAAAATGAACATCATCAAATAAAAAAAAATAATTAAAATCACAGATTCATATGGTATAATATAATTAAATAAGAATTAAGAAGTAAGGAATTTTACCAGGTCGTATTGATTTTGTAGATTTAAGAGCCATGTGATTATTGAAGGTGCCACTTTTATCTTGATATGCTATGCCTTCTTGCAAAAACTTGGTTTTATTATATGTGACTTTCCTATTGATGATAGAAAGATATCCTTGCATAACCTTTGGCTTTTGAGAGAAGTTAGCCTTATCATATAGAAAAGTAGGATTTAAGATATAAGCTACTGGATGATGATCTTGGCGAAGCTGACAATCCCACCTACGCTTAATAATACTCGTGCATGGCTTGTACAATTTTTTTTGTGAGATTGAAAATACATTTGATAGCTTTCCTTGCCCTGTGCATCCCTTCATAAATATATCCTAGTGAAGGCCTATCATCAGAATCTATAATTCTCAAAAGTCGTATAAGAGGTTTAAAAACTTCAACAAATGCTAGACAATCATTCCAAAATACTCTATCCAATACAACCGCAATCGCATCTCTTGCCTTATGGTCTCTTGAGTATCTAGAGTCAATAAATGTCTTACTGGTTACCAAGGCTTGTAAGTCATAATTGTGCACAAGAATACTTTTTAAAGCAATAAAAGTGGTAGCAAATCATGTTGATCCCAGCCAGATGATTTATGTACGCCCTTTTCTTTTTCTCAGCGAAGCTAACAAAAATCCATGGTTGTAAATGAATTTTTAAATCAAAGATGCATGTGTAGATAAACGTGTGATAATCTCCATTTTTCCAATGTCTGACAAAATCAGGTTCAAGCAATGTGCAGCATATGGAGACCAATAAATAGATGGATACTTGTCAGCCAATAATTTCCTAGCAGCTTTAGAATTAGCTGCATTATCAGTAATAAGATGGACGACATTATCCACACTAGCAAACAAAACCATGTCCATAAACAAGTTGCACAAAGTTTGGGCATCTTTTACAATGTCTGATGTATCTACAGATTTGATGAAGACAATTCCTTTAGGATAATAAACTAGGAAATTAATCAATTGCTGGTTTTGTTGATCTTGCCAACCATCTACCATTATCGTGCAACCAGTTTTGGCCCAAAAATTCCTGCACTCATCAACTAACAATTGAACTTCCTTTTTCATATCTTGTAATAATTTTGTTCTGAAGGCATGGTAAGATGGTGCTTTATAACCAGGGCCAATAGTTGCAATAACATCTATCATAGGTTGGAAGTACATTGAATTAACAGAATTAGAATGCAACAATCATACAACCACCTAGCCATAGCCATGTCTACTCTATGTATAGCTTCTTTACTCACAAATGCACTTCTTATTCCTGGCTGTGCACCTGGGGTTGTCCTTAGGGCAAAGAAGGATCTTGTATTTTCAATAAGTGCCTTCTGTTTCAACACTTCAGATGATCTTGAAGAAGGATTTTCAATATATGAAGGAGGAACTTCTTCTAAATTTAGAGCATTACCTTCTGATGGTGTGACATTAGGTCTGTAAGGATTATCTTTTTCAAATGTATCTTGCTTCTTTCCCTTTTTCTATTCAATTTCTTTCAAATTTTCATTCAACTGATAGCGAATATCTCCCATACCCTTTTTACAACTTATGATGTCCCTTTTTATTCCGGCAAGATGTTGTTTCATTCTGTGTATTCCTCCCCCAGCAACTTCCTTTGCACAATACAAGCATTTCAAGTGAGGTTTGCCACCTGGGGTTTTATTGGATACTTGAACACAATGCTCCCATGCTGGATTGGCCTTTGATCGAATAGATTGGGTAGAGGGAGCAGTAGTAGATACTTGTTCTGCTTAGGATGACATTTTCTAGTTCCTACAATACATTAAAAATCAATTATTATAGTTTTACGACAGAAATATCTTCAAATTCAAACATTGCAACACTAGAAATCAAGAATTATTGTTGCAAAAAGAAAGCACTCAACGTATTGCACAAAATTCAGTGAATGATAGTCAATAATATGATATTGGGTATAATAATCAATGAACTTGAGAGCTATGTATAGAAATTATTTTTGAAGAGGCTTGTTAAAAATAGAACTTGAAACCAGAAAAGTCTATGCCATATATTGCTCGATCAAGAACTTGAAACCAGAAAAGTCTATGTCATTAAATGCTGCCTGAATATGCAAGTTTATGGCACATATTGCTCAGTCAAGAACTTTAAACCAGAAAAGTCTATGCCATTAAATGCTGAATCGTGCAACTTGAATATGCATAGCAAATTGCATTTTCATGACAATTTATGTTTGATATCTTGAATATAAAATCATGTTGCTTGCTAAGTCTCAAATTCAAATAGAAAACATTTCTTCTTTATAGGGGAAATATAAAATCAGGTTACTTGTTCTCATTGGCAATAAACATCGAAAGAAAGGATCAAAATGATACTGCAAGAGTATATGTAATCATTGACACTACCTTGGTACTAAATGTAAAAACTAGATAAATGGCTTCCTTTAATCATAAATATAAATATAAGCACCAATCTACTTTAAATTTGGTTTACTGCCAAGGAGAACAAGTTCAAATAGTCACATGGTTTAATATTTTAAATCCACATTTATGGGTCTGTCTTTAATTATGTGAGAAATGGACAAAACTACTGCTTTGAAAATTACAAGGAAATTTTGTTTTCTAGGAGGAAAAAGGAAAGGAAAGAATCCAATAATAGTCATAAAAAATTTATTAAAGATGGAATTTTTAATGCACATGATGATAGAAAACAGGAACCGAATGGGAAAAGGAAAAAGGTTTTGCCTTTTGAACCTCCCTTCATATTACTTTCCCTCCCTTCATGTTTGAACCTCCATAACCCAATTTAGCTAAAAACCAAACCTTTCCATTTGCCAATGTCAAATATGTGTAAAAACTGTGAACAATATAAAATTTACAACGCGAAAACTTTATCAGTTTCATACTTTCAATATACTCTGCCTTATGTTGAAAAAATAGAGCATTGAAAAGAATAAAGAAAAGAGACAGAGTAGACCATACATAAGCTTCATCCGTGACATTGTGAGGGAGGACTTTTGGGCGTTTGGATGTGATGGAGAGAGCCAAAATCGCAACACCAGACAATCAGCCAGGCACGAAAGAGGATGACGGCACAAATAGAGGAGGACGATAGTTGCACAAAGCTTTTGCTCAATGATGCACATAGGTTCAGGGACAACCACCACCACCAACAACACTAAGATGTAATGACGATGGAGGACGACGACCGGCATACATGGCAAAAGAAGACAGCAGCTGGAGCATTCCCAATCGATGGTGGATATCAGACTTAGGGCTCAATCTCGAGGCTTCAGGGTCACATTTTTGTTTTTTCTAGATTATAATAACAGCATACATTAAAACAAATTTTCTGCATGTTTTTTTTGGTCTGGGCTTTAGACAGAATTCATGGGCCGAACGGTTATTGAGACCTCATTTTGGTTTCGGGCTAAAATCGGTTAGTGGCCCAACACCGGCTAAAATCCAGCCCAAAATGGCCCTTAGTCAAAAGCTGCCCAATCCCCATAACTGAATCGCCTGAAGTACCGGCCGATAATCTGACCATCCAGTCTAGTCTGGTTTTTAAAAGCTTGATTTCAACCTTGTCATAAAAATAATTATACACAAGCTTTATCATATTCAAATAATAAATCACATATATAATATGCCAAGAAAATTATTGATGCACAGACTATTAGATCCCATATGTTTTGATGATAACAAAGTTTATATCAATAATACGAAAGGATTTGATAACAAACAATTGGATTTGTACAAAGTAGCATATCATCACTTGGAGTCATCACTAGAAGTAATCAACATCACTTAGAGTCAGTACTGGAAGTGATTAACAATTTTTAAGAAGGCTTACTCGAGTAGCCACTCGGGTAACAGAAGCCATTACTTGAGTAGCCACTCGAGTAAGCAAGCAAAATTTCATCCAGTAAGGCACTGTCAAATTTTGAACGATATTACTCGAGGGACCACTCAGGTAATCTGCCAAGTTATATAGACCATTACTCGAGTAGCCACTCAAGTGACCAGATTTTCACAGGCATCACTCGAGTAGCCACTCGAGTAACTAGGTCCAAAATCTTCCAGTGACTCTCGGCCAAGAAATGCAGCTCATCACTCGAGTAGCCACTCAAGTAACCAATGAGAAAAACAGCATTACTCGAAGGACAACCCGAGTAATCTGCAGAGTTATATAAAGTGCCACTCAAGCAGCCACTCGAGTAACCAGATAGTAAACTCTCTGCCAAGAATTTGATGTCATTACTCGAGGGAGTAATCGAGTAATCTGCCAGGCTATTTACAAGCCACTCGAGGGATCACTCCAGTAACGTGTGAAGAAAAATGAAGCCCACTCGAGTAGCCACTCGAGTAAGCAGTTTACCACAATGATCACCCGAGTAACCAATGAAGGTAAAGACATGCCCACTCAAGTAATCAGGTATTTTCAAGGTTCGTAATATATCACTCCATGTCTTATCCGAGTAATTCTTGATGTAAAATGTTGATTTGTTCACTGCCATATTTTTGACATATTTACTTGAGGGACCACTCGAGTAACAAACTTGATCACTCGAGTAGCTACTCGAGTAAGGTAGTCCAAAAATTATATTTTGATCGAATATCTCTTGATTTGTTATCTATATGATTAACTCTTCATTGTATTAGTATTCTAAGTACATTTACATAGAAACAATGAAAGAGTATGATAGATTTGAAAGGTCAAATAAAAGTCCGAACGTTCACCTAACTCTACCTACCGCCAACGGATAGTTTTCAAATACGAAGAATAGTCAACCGTTACTGCGCGACTATAACGGACAAGTTTGAAATTGCTTCCAACGGACACTACAACTCATCTATATATATGAAGCATTCAAAGAGATGAAAACAAGGAGATACAAATAGAGATCACACATCGATCAATACACTTCGTGCTTTGTTTTCATATACTCATTCATTTATACTTCAGTGAATATATATTTGCCTCTGAGAGAGTTTTTCATTACAAACTCAATATTTGTTATTGAGATAACTTAAGGCAGTGGAACCTTGAGTTGGGGATTTGATTGCAACGTGTAAAGGGGAGCGAGTGTCCAGGTGTAGGAACTTGCTATGTACTGAGGTGCCAAGTATAATATCTCAATTTTTGATTAAGGGATAATCATGATTATTAATGATAATTATGAATTTATTGGAATTATTAAGTGTTTTATGACTATATTAGTTAATGTCATAATTAGTGGAAATTGGAAATATGGGTGCATGTGAGTGGTATTTAAGATCAAGGGTTGAGATTCCTTGACCGGGGGTCGGAATCCTATGTGTTGTGATGTGGTGAGCTCCTTGTGTGGATGCATGAGATGTCAATAAGTGGCAATATGGTGGTGGTTGGATGAGGCCACAAGAGGACAAAGGACAACTTTTGCTCCTCCTCTCCATTTCTTTCTCTCTCTCGTGCTCTCTCTCTCGTTTCTCTCTCTTCCCTCCCTCCATTTCCGGCGGTCAACTAGGCAAGAAAGAGAAAGAAGAGCTTGTGATTTGAGTAGGTAAATGATCTCATTTGCTCAAACTCACTTCCTTAATGTTGATCCTTAAGTGATGGACTTCATTTTGGTAGGTGTAGTTTGGCCATTTGGTTGTGGTTGGTGATCACACAAAAATTGATTGTTGGTGGATCAAGAACTCCCTTTGGAGAAGTCGTTAAGGTGAGTGAAACTAATCCATCTATCTAAGTTTTATGCCATTTGGAATAGTTTATAAATTCTGGAAATTTGGCTTGAATCCGAAAATTTGATGCCACTATTCATTTGGTATGTTTTTGGCATGAGAATGGTGTTTTGGAATGAGTTTATGATAGATAGATTGATTGGTAAATGAAATGTGAAGTTTGGCTAAGATTGGTGTTTTGTTGAAAGTGTTGCCCAAAACCCAAAGCATGATAATGGAGTAGGATTTTGATGATTCTGAGTATTCCATTGAGTTTGTTGGGTGTTTTTGTGTGGGAATGGCTTTGGGTTAAGTTTTGTGTCCATAGGAATCAATTGGGCAAAGGTTAAGGAGAGTGCCTCTGTTTTCTGCGTTTTCTGCTATCTGAGGTATTCACTCGAGCAGACAGGGGTGTGCTCGAGTGAAGGATGAACATCACCCGAGCAGAAGGGGTCTGCTCGAGTGAGGGATGAAGATCACCCGAGCAGGGATGAACTCTGCTCGAGTGCTGAGTGGTTTTTCCCTTTTGTGCTTCGAGTTTGTCTGGGTTTTTATGAGCAATGCTCGAGCACACCGCTTTGTGCTCGAGTGAGGGAAGATCATGCTCGAGTGAGCTTGGCGCTGCTCGAGTGTTAGTGGGAGTTCAGAGTGAAGGGTTGCTTCGGGTCTTCACTTGTTGGTGGATGCCACGAGTGTGCTCTGACACTCGCGAGCATAGCCTTCTCACTCGAGCACTGGGGGTCATGCTCGAGTGAGGTTGTGCTTCAGGTGGGAGGTGTGCTCGCGGGTGAGAGAGGTGCTCGCGGGTGAGAGGAGTGTGCTCGCGGGTGTGAGTTGTGTGCTCGAGCACATATGGCTGTGCTCGAGTGATCTTGTGCTCGGAGAGCTTGGTGTGCTCTCGGGTCCTCACTTCCTGAACTTCTCTCGTGGGTGCTCGAGTGAGGCATTTAGCCTTGTGCTCGAGTGAGGATTTTGTGCTCGAGTGAGCCGGTTCCTGAAGGTTTCTTTGTGCTCTCGGGTGCTCACTCGCGGTCTCACTTTCTTTTGTGCTCGAGTGCTGTCCGTACCAATGCTCGAGTGAGAGCATTTGTGCTCGAGTGATGTCCGTACTTGTGCTCGAGTGAGAGCATCTGTGCTCGAGTGAGATGACCAAAAATGAGTGTTTTGTGCTTCCAAAAGGGGATCTTTGGGATAGTTTTTCCTACCCTTTAGGAGTTTTGTTAGGGGTGTTTAATGACTCTAAAAGAGTAATAATGATAACCAATTGAGTATTATGAAGTGGATTAAGTCTTGGAATAGAGATTGACTCTTCATCCCTAATGATAAATATAGGATTTGACATTTGCCTTCCTCGGGAGAGACCGGCGTTAGGACACGCACGGAAGGATCAAGGTAGTGACTTTTCTCTCATATCTTGTATGATGTTTTGGTATGCATATCTTATCATTGAACTTGTGAATTGTGTGCCATGGTCCATTACGGCGCGAGCAGGTCAGCGTGAGCCGTATAGAGAGTGACAGTGGTCATCTCTAGGTCAGCCGTTGGACTGCCGTCGTAATCGACATGGATCTTTGTGAATCCGACCCGTAGGGGCGGCGTTTGTGAAACCAGCCGTGGGCTGCGTGTGTGTATCTTGCCTATGTGGCTTGCGATTATGATATGCTTTATATGGATCCCAGCTGTGGTGAATTATACTGTGTTGATTGTTGTGATGCAATACAACGTGAGCAATCGTCAGGGATGACATGTGTCATACTAACCATTGCCGTTGTAACTGCCGTTGTAGTTGCTTGTGTGGATAGTGATTTGATTACATGCATTATTGTTGTACATTATATGATTGACTTGTTACTACGGGGATTCTTTAGAATCTCACTCTCCCAAAATTAAACCTTTTAGACAGGGCCGAAGGATCGAGAGGCAAGCGGGCGACGAAGAGTAGTTAGAACTCCTGTTTAGGAGTATATTTTGGAGATTATGGTTATCATTGTATATTTTGGAATGGTATATAGTGGATTTTGTGTAATCCCCAAGTAAAAGGGTTTGAATTGTAGGCTATGTACCTTGTGTAAATCCCTTTTTGTTATGAATGGAACCCGAGTGAGTCGGGAACTTATTTGCACTCTGATAATTGTAAATGGAATCCACCTGTTCAGGCCAGTATTATTTTGTATTGAGAACTTGGGACCATTGTGAATAAGTTTAGAAAAGTTTTTGCAAATCCGATTTTTGGGCAAATGAGTATCTTAATAAGTCCCATTTTAGAATATGGTCTCTAAGGTACAACTTAATTATTAGTTTAAGAACTTAATCTCGGCCTCAGGTGGGAAGGGGGTTACACCAAGAACCCACTGAATCTTGGAGAATATAGTGAAAACTCTCAAAGATGCTCTGAGGACTGGACGTAGGTCAAAGTGGTTGTGGCCGAACCAGTATAACTCTCGGTGTACACTATGGTGATATTTCTCCTTGCTCTTAACTGTTTTAATATTCCATAGATTTCTTTATACGCGACGAAATTTTTGGAATCACCCAATTCACCCCCCTCTTGGGTGAAATGCTTGAACTAACACAGACACTACTACAAGAACATGATTCCACCTCATCAAACAATAACCCTTTTTAGAAACCAGTAGTCAAAAACTAGGAGCTGGCATTATCATATAACACCTAAATTTTCAATGACTATTTTCAAGTAAAACAATCGTTTAAACATAAACTTTCAACGACTGGTTAGAAACCCACTTGTTGAAACTTGTTTCAACGACTGGTTTTAAAAACTAGTCATTGAAAGTTATATGTTTCAACGACTGGTTTTATAAACCAGTCATTGAAACTGGTTAAATGTTCCCCCAAAATCTATGGTGTGCTCTGTCACTATCTTCAACGCGTGAACCCTATCACTTTCGTGTCTTCTGCGAGCTCCATAGTGCAAATTTCTTGGCCTCTGTCTTTCTCCAACATTTTGTCCTTTGTCCCTCTTCGACAACGGAGGTCTAGCAGCTTCACAGCCCTTCCATTCCCTCTCAGTCATAGGTCCTTCCTTTTCCTCTTCTCAGTCCGAGCAAGCAATGTGAGTAGGTAAATGTAGGCCCTATTTTCTTCCTCTGCTTTACTTTTGGTTTTCCCTTCTTAACCTCTATTTTCACTCCTGTAGTTCATACTGGCCTCTCCTCATATGGTTTGTGAAGAAGATAATATTGGTTCTTAGTCTATTAGGGTTTTTGTTTTATTCTAATCTCACCAGTGATTCTTATATGTAAGTTCCCCTTTTCTGTTTCTAGTTGATTTCTTTGTTTGGATGTCAATTTCTACTGTTTTAGGACAAATTTTGGAATTTTCCACTTCGTTTGTATATCTTGAGTTTCTATGAAGACAATATGGAATATTTAGACTTGTGTACCACATGCTTAAAGTTGATATATCAGTAAAAAAACTTGCCTTTAGAGATACTATTATGGACAAATATAGCTGAAATTGTCATTTTTATTTATGAAGTTAGTAACTAGTAGCTTTGCATCGCTAGAAATATAAGTATTCGATAATTGTTGTTCTGTTCTCAAAACCACATACACACAGAAATCCAAACAAAAAAAAAAGAAAAAGAAGAATTAGTTCCAACTAAAATGATGGGTGAATTTTTTAAAAAAAAGTTAGAGCCCATGAATAGTTAAATACCTTATTTAAGGTCAACGTTTCAATTTTCAGACATTTATATATAGATCTCTCACTAAGTACTTTATAATCTTAATTTCCTTATTTCCACTTTTTATAACCTAAGACCCAAAAGCTCTCCTTTATGAATATATGGTGTAATTGCTTTTTTATGATGTGACGTGGGTATAAAAATTTGGTTTGGGGTTTATTATCATTAGATTCTTCAATGAACATGGAAATGTGACAACCGTACGGGAACGACAGATATAGATGATTGTGTATGTATGATGATGATATAGCTTGAGAAATGTGACTGAGGATATGTACTGCATTTCACGAAAGTTGTGGTTTTGTGTGCTTAGTGTTTCAAGCGTGAGTAATTTTCCAACTATTTAGTTCTCATATAGATAGATATTGTAAGTTTGTGAAGCATAACTTGTATCTAATCCATGGGAATTTATAACTAAAACTAGAATCAGATTGTTTGTGATGAAGCTACAATTAGATTGTCATATAGATAGATATTGTAAGTTTGTGAAGCATAACTTTCCCAACCCTTGCCATATCCCACCTAGGGAAAAGGGCCTGTATTTACATGAAAAATTCTCAAACATGCATACATAATGTAGTGCTCAAGATTTTATTGTCTGGAGTATTTTACAGAGAATTTCGTGGGACTATATGCTAGATTATAAATGTAAGAAGTTAAAGAAACCATGGCCATTGATATATGCACTTATATAAGCAATTTTGGCATTTTGGATATGTTTTGAACTTCTTATCAATGTTTATACTTTCTTTTTCTATCTCGTATCATTTGAATTATAATTCAGCCTACTTATACACTGTAAGTTATATCCCTATAAGCTTTAATTTTTCCTTTTGAATTTTCTGAACAAGATTGTGTGTTTTGTTTTGATCATATAGAAATTAAATTGGTATTTTCTTAGTGATGTGAGATGGGTGAATTAATAAATGTTATTTGCAGGTAAATATGTGAATTAAAAAGTGGAAGATTGGTGGCATACATTTCCTAATTTCCAGACAATCAACAAGGTTAGTTCAATAATGCCTTTGCAATTCATAAAAGATGTAGTAGTTTAAAGTTAATATTATAATGTTTTGGGTAATAACACTCTTATCAACCTACAGGTCTCATTACTGCCATCGTTGTCCCTTGGGTTGCTGGCCTACTACATCCTTGCCTCAGTACAATCTTCTTCCAAATTCATCAATCACAAGCATAGTGTCCTTGGAAGGTAAATATTAGTTGGTAAGTTCTGTTGTTGCTTGTTGATGATGACTTTTGAAATTTGAGGATATCATGGTGCTACTATTTGTTGTAAGCGTGATAAATTTGAATTATTGAACTTTGAGATTGGTAGTTAAACTATTAGTTTTTACAGTGTGTCATGAGTGTTTCATATCATTGTTCTAAACTTGAGTGTTGTTGAAAATGGATTAGGTGGTAATAAAATGGATCACCGTTGGATGAATGCTTTGAGAATTAGTGAAGAATATGAGAATGGGGTGGAAAAGTTTATTGAATTTACTAAAATGAATGCACCTAGTAAAAATGGGAAGTATTTTTGTCTATGTATCAACTGTTTAAATGAGAGTCTATGGTATATTGATGGTATAAGAGATCACTTACTTTATGATAGAATAAATCTTCGGTACACAAGGTGGATATGGCATGGTGAGCAAGTAACCCTTGTGCATCCCACAAGAAGGAAGTTTTGGAGGTCAGAGATGACAATATAATAGAGAAAATGATTAATGATGTTGAGGTAGAATGTTTTGCACAATCACCTATATATGATAGTGTGCGAAGTGATGCAGAGACCCTTTGTACACTAGGTGTACTAAGTATACACACTTGTTAGGTATTTTGCTCTTGGTCAACTTAAAGGCAACTTGTGGGTGGACCGATAGTAGTTTTACATTGTTACTTGAGTTATTGTGTGATATGTTTCTAGAGGATAATGTACTTCTAAATCGTATGTATGAGGCCAAGAAAATATTGTTTATGATGGGTATGGAGTATAAAAAGATACATGCTTTCCCTAATGACTGCGTATTGTATAGAAATGAGTATGAAAGATTAAATGAGTGTTCGAAATGTAAAACTTCCATATTCAAACTGAAGAAAGGTACTAGGTGTGGTGATGAGACAATTAAAAAGCAACCTTAAAGGTTTTGTGGTATCTTCCAATCATATTGCGATACAAACAAATGTTTGCTAATGCAAAAGAAGCAAAGAAGTTGAGATGGCATTATGATGACAGAGTATGTGATGGAAAATACCTTCGACACCCGGCTGACTCTCTACAATGGAAGAAAATAGATGAAATGTATCTCAGATTTGACAGCGAGCCTAGAAACCTTCGACTTGGGCTTTGCACAAACGAAATCAATTCCTATGGTACTTTTAGTAGTACACATAGTGTATGGCTGGTTCTGCTGGTGATTTACAACTTACCTCCAGGTTATGTATGAAACGCAAGAATATGATGCTTTCTATGATGATTTTGAGACCAAAATAGCCAAGAAACGATATTGATCTCTACTTGGAACCTTTGATAGAGGACTTAAAGAAGTTGTGGCAGGATGGCGTAGATGTTTTTTATGCATATAACCAATAGTCGTTTAAGCTACGTGCAATGATTTTCACCACGGTTAATGACTTCACTGCATACAAGAACATGTCAAGGTATAGTGTGAAGTGTAACCCCTTTCCGTAATTAATATTTTGATTACACAATTAAAGTGGAATAGAGACCAATAACGATCAAAACTCATTTACTAACCCATCCATCAGACGGAGTTTTCATAAATACCTTTTGAAATCATTTATAACCTGGTCTCATATTCACATTCCGGATACAATTACCACACAAGGATAAATCACATTCATAATATATCAGAGTGCACAATAATAATACCGGCAATCCCGGATTTATAACTTCACTAAAATTCATAGGGAACATACGCCCTTTACAATATCTCAAATAGAGATTACACAATACTCATTCCAAATTCACATTCCAATTTATTCTTTGAATATATATATCCAACATATACAATTACCAGCATATAACAATAACCCACTACCAATCCTCTTGCCCATGAGGAGACCTAGCTTCCCTTGGTTGCTTGCTCCATTTTGGTCCTCTTGCCCTATCTACACTGTTGGTAGGGGAGGGTGAGATTATGTGTAACCCCCTGCCTTAAATAGCGTAATTATAATTCGATATTACGTAATTAAATTGGTTTAGAGACCGTCGAATAGTTCAAAACTCATTTAGAACTCCCTGTGAAGTAGGGACTTTATAAAATTTTCAAAACTTCTTTCCTATTCCGGTCTCAAGTTCAATTATCGAATATAATCACCTGTGCAGTTAATTCACATTCATTCATATCAGAATATCTAATAGCAATCCCGGCAACCCCCGGGTTCCATTCATACACAAAAAGGGTTTACAACCTCCATATAGGGGACTACACAACTACGTTCAACTATTCTTTACAACCAACATAATATACAGACACCCTGTCCAACAGGTTTAACCAACATAACCAAAATAAATGCCCCTACAGGATTCTAACCGCTCCGGGTCGTACGCTTCTCCTTAGAGCCACTCGCCCTGTCTGAAAGGTTAGTTAAAGGAAAGAATGAGATTCAAGAGAATCCCAGTAGTAACAAAACATTTATACCACACATAAGCACACAGCATGTAAGCAAATCATCATACAGCAGCAGCACCACAAATCACACTCCACCCTCATCCCCTTTCTCCGCTGGGAAGGCACACCGCCTAACCCGAACCGTTGTTAGCTACTCAGGGACTATTGGCGTGGCAGTGCATACATATAGCCTTATAGCCCATACAGCTATTCGGCTTTCACAAATGGCCCGTCGGCCTCCACAAATAGCCTTTCGGCTCACATAATCACATATATCACACCTCATCCTCATCCCCTTTCTCCGCCGGGAAGGCACACCGTCCTAACCCGAACCGTTGTTAGCTACTCAGGGACTATTGGAATGACAGTGCTAACACAAATCCACAGATGTCGCAGCATACGAATTCATTACAAATCAACGATATAACACACATACAATGCATCATATATGGTACAAAAGAAAAGTCACTACCTCGTTCCTTTCTGACGTTCGCTGGCGTAGTTGGCTCACGAGGGCGGCAAATATCGAATCCTACAATTCCAAATGCACTATTTAGACACTTCTATAGTGTTACTTAGGGTTATATGAGTCTATAATGAAAATTTACAAAAATACCCCCGAGGACCCGGCCTGGGCCCGCCATACCCGGACCGGTTGCACTTTTCTCAAAATTCTAATATGGGCTATCCTAACATATTTCCGCCCAAGGAATCCATTTCCGTACTCAGAATTATCAAATTCAATATCAAATTACAAAATTGCCCTTGGCAGCCCTACTTTTAGGGTTTTAGGGGTGTTTCCGTAATTATGCTTTCTCGGCCTTTTTTGAAAAAGTGCCCAACTGTAACCCCACCTAATTTTCGCCCTTGAACTCAATGGAATCATCAAATCATTGAAAATCTAACTCTAAGACCCATTTCTAGGGCTGGCCGAAATAATGGTCTTCTCCAGGGAAAATCGGGGTTTTACGATTTCGGTTCCGTAAACGCGTTCCTTTCTACTCCTAACCACTTTATTAACCATTACATTAGGTTACAACTAACATTAAGACCCAATTTGGGCAGCATAACCCCTAGGAAACTCAATTTCCAAACTTTAAAACCAATGGCAATCCGGCGAAATTTCACCGATTAAATTGCCCACAGCAGCCAGAATAAGCAATATACGAAAGTTTGGAAGTTACCTCAAGCTCCCTCTGGCTTTTCCCAAATTTGGCTGAACCCTAGCCTCTTTGAAACACCAAATTTTGAGCTTCGCAACCTTAAAGAATAAAGAGGAGTAGCTTAGGATCGGAGTTACACGCGTTAGAAGCTAAATCGTCGGAGAAATCGGCTTACCTTGCGAGATTTCTCCTCTTTCTCTCTCTAAGAGCTCTCAACTTTCTCTCACTATCTTCAGCTGGAAATGGCGTGAAATGGCTGAAGAAGATGAGAAATTTGATTAATAATCAATGCTGACATCATCTTTTAATGAGATGATGTCATAATTCCCATTTTCGGATTTTCTGGCAGATTTTCTGCCCAAACTTTGAAAAATCATAACTAATTCTAGAAAAATCGAAATGAGGTGATTCCAAAGCCAATGAAAGATATTTAAGTCCTCTTCATAGGAAAAATATTGGCCATTAATAAAAATCACCACACAATTCCAGAATTACATAAAACTCATCACTGCCCCAAAACAGAGTTCAGTTTCCATCCCAAACTTTGGACAGTTATATCTCCTGGTTCACAAAACGAAATGGAACAAATTATATGTCCATTTTAAAGCTTGAGATGTGAACTATAAGACTGGAAAATTTCATAATTTTTAGATACCATTTGGTCATTAAAAACGTTCACACAAACGGACTGCCCAGAATAGAATTTCACTGGACAGAATTTTAGATTTTGCATCTTTGCTTCCATTGGTTCCATTTTCATACCAAACATCATTCTCACATAAATTTTCACAAGGAATCCATTGGAATCATTAAAATATCCAAATTCCCATCACACATTCTTCAAAAGTGTTTATTCAACAATAATTACATCCACTTTTGAAGTCATTAGCCCTTAATCACTTTTTGGGATATTACATTATGGGGAATCTCAGTAGGAAAATAATACCAATATGCATGCAAGATAAGTGTTTAATGCATGACACGCTTGCAATACATAATCCATGTTCACACAATGACATATCAACGTGCTCAATGTTCACACAATATACTCATGGCCATAGCATAAATTGAAATAGAGTTTCAATCACTCATATATGTTTCACATAATCATGCAAAGCAATAACATGCATCAATACACTAACACAATTATCAAATACATGCAAGAGAGGTAAGTTCCCCTACCCTTATTCTTTCCACGTATGCTCCAGCATCCGCTACTCGCAATCCGAGCGGATATCGAACCATGATCTGAGCGAATACCCAACCCTATAACCAAATCAAGGACATTGGGTTATTCTCCATTCCAAGTTCACTTCCATAATACTTAATGTTGGTTCTCATTATTTCCCCTCAAGCCCTAACTATTGGCTCTAACACAAGCCTATAAAGGTTAGAAGAACTATCCCAAAGTTTCCCTTTTTGGAAGCACCAAAACTGACATTTTACACTAAGACACTCGAGTGAAGATAGCCTCACTCGTGTGATATTGTACGGATACTGAAGTGAAGAAGACCTCACTCGAGTAATGGTACGGTCAACACTTGGGCACTAGAGAGTGAACAACAGCGGGTGAACACCCGAGAGTACAAAGAACTTTCACAGACTACAACACTCAAGCATACTGGACCTCACTCGAGTGAAGACTAAATGCCTCACTCAAGCACCTGAGAGTGAAGTCCAGAAAGTAAGACCCTGAGAGAACAAGAGAAATGGTAGTAGCCCAGATGGCTTACTGCACTCGAGCACAACACAGCTCACTCGAGTAAATATCCTATACCCGTGAGTAAGAAGGCACACTCTTGCACCATAACTGCGAGTGACAACCCGAGAGGCAAAACCTTGGTGTCAAATACACCAGTCACTCGAGCATAGGAAGGCTCACTCGAGTGATGTCCTACCGCACTCGTGAGACCCTACACTCTTGAGGTTTTCCAGAAACACAACAGGAAAAACTGAAGAGAAACATAATATACACGCAGCACTCGAGCATCACTCAACCTTACCCGAGTGATCATCATCCCTTACTCGAGTGAATCCTAAATCACTCGAGTGATCTTATGAGAAACCAGAAAACGCAGCTAAACTGACCACATTTCCTAGCACTTGCCTAATTGATCCAAATGGACCCAAAACTTCTACCAAAGCTATTCTCACATAAAAATACCCAAGAAATTCAATGGAATCAACAGAATTACCAAAATCCCATTCCATTAACTTGCTTTGGTTTAGGGCAATATAAACATCCAAAATTCCAAACTTAACAAACTTAATCATTCAATCCTAAATCCATCTATCTATCTAAAAGTCATACCAAACACCCATTTCTATGCCAATAACATGCCAAACTACCTAATGATCAGCATTTTCGAATTCAAGGCTATAAATACTGAAAATTCCAAACTTCATACAATGGCAAGAAACATAGATAGAAAGATTGGGTTCGCTTACCTGAACAACTTTCTCAAAGAGATTCTTTGATTCTACAACCTCCAATTTTCGTGATTTCTCACATCACCACCAATGGAGAAGCTACAACCATTAAATTGAAGCTCTTAACTCAATGATCAATATTAATGGAGAGCATTTTGGCATTTGAGGCCATTTTCTTACCTCAAGATCCAGCTTTTCCTTTCTTTCCCCCAAGCTCCATGGCTGCTGAACAAGAGAGAGATGAGAGAGATGAGATGAGATGAAATGATATGATACTCCCTCCCATGCCAATTCAGCGAAAAGAGAGGAGGGAAGAGAGAGAGAAATGAATAAAAAATATCATTTGACTTTTCTTTCTACCCTATCTCATCGTATCAAATTTTTGCCACATGTCTCATCTTTATTGGCTCTCCATAAATTAAGTCACCAATTAGCCACTTAATCACATATCTCATTTTTCTCTTGGCTAGTAATTAATTTCTCTGTTAATCACCAACTAACTACCCAACAATTTCATTCTTTCAATTTCCACTAATCATGGCATGTTAATTAATATAGCCATAAAACACATAATAATTCCTATTAAATCCATAATCATCTACAATAATTATGATTAATCCATAATCAAAAATTGGTATATTACATGAAGGGTCATAAAGCATGTCTGATATGTCAAGCAAGCACACACTTCTATCAACTCAAGCACGGTAGAAAAATGGTCTACCTTGGTCATAGACGATTTCTTCCTCGGTTCCACCCACACCATAGGCTAAAGAAGACTTTTAACAGTTTGCCAGAGAATGGAATGGCTCTAAAGCGATTAACTAGAGATGAGGTTTATAGTCGGGTAGAAAGAATCAATGTCACTTTTGGTAAAAATCAAAAAACTACGAGTGATAAGAGCATATGGAAGAAGAGGTCAATTTTCTTTGATCTTCCATATTGGCGTAGCCTTGATATGAGACATAGTATTAATGTGATGCATGTGGAGAAAAATGTATGTGGTAGCCTTGTTAGTACGCTTTTGCACATAACAGAGAAAACTAAAGATGGAATTAGTGTGAAAATAGACTTAGTTGAAATGGGAATAAGAGAACAGCTGCATCCACAATTAAAAGATGATGGTAAGAGAGCGTATATGGAGCTAGCAGTGCATAAGATTAATTTAAGGGCCAAAAGATTAATTTTCCTAATGTAATAGTAGGGAGTTAGTTGGGTTTAATAGTTTTGCCCTAATTTTGAAAGTTTATGATTATTTTGGCTCTAAAAAATAGTTTATGGTTACTGTTGCACTTTTGATAAAAGTTGAAGATTATTTTTGCACCTTAACCCTAAATAAATAAATAAATATATATATATATATAGGCAAGCACTGTGGGTGTGCCAGTGCTATGCCCCATTTAAGCATAAACCCACCCATTACAGGCTCAATTTCATGGGTAAATGAGTAAAAAATCTTTGGGCCACGAGGGAGCTCATGGGTTGTAAGTATTTTGCTCAGCCCTACTTTTATGTGCTTTAACTACTTGCTTATATGTGAGAGGCAAGGCTCTCACTACTACATGTTTGCGCATTTATAACACTTAATACATAACAATTATAACTAATAAACATCCTGTATGTTAGGGCAGAGGTCACACAAGGATATATAATGCTTAAAAGTAATGGTTAATTATGCACACTATCATGTATTACGAATAGAATTCGTGAAAACATAAAAATAATGGGTATTGTTGATAACTGTCATTTATTTAGTGATAAATGTGACAGTCCTTTTGAAACAACCATCATTTAACACTTACAAACAATTTGTCTTCCAACCTTACATTAGCAAACACACAAACATAACGAATACATCTATTGACCGTAAGTATAAACGACAAAAATGACATTTTATAATAAACAACAGTCATGTAAAGAACAAATCTAAAAAGAACCTTTTCAAAACATTGTTCAGTCCTACACCAAGTACCAGTTCTCCTAAGTTAAATACTTAAAAACAAAGAACATATTCCTTTTATTCTTAGTACTTTTCTATAAAGCATCTTTTCATAACCTTGTCCTTCTCTCTCATCATTTTTAGATATCAAAGAGATTTTTCCATTCACCCTCCTCATCCTTCTTGTCATCCTCACCTTCCTCTTCCATAAACCCTATATTCCACCACCTCCTCCTCCTCCTCCACCACCACCATCTCCTCTTCCTCAAATGGAGGCTCTGCTATAGACGGTGACATCCTTGACCACTCCACAAGTTGTCTAGCTAGAAACGCCCATAGTCTGAAAAGGAAGTTGGACCTCATCCTTTATCACAATCAAGTTGTATATGATTACTTCCAGTAAGATCTTTCATCTCCTTCCTCAGATGTGAATGATGTGCTAAGCGAGGGGGAGGGGCAGGATGAGGAGGACAGCAATAGTAGCGATGACTAAAAACAACTACTACTTTTTTTATTTTTTTTAATGTTAAAAATATTAATCATTAGGGTAATGTAGACCAAATATATTTTAACAAAAATATAATTGACTCTTCACAGTTATTAGTAAACAACTGTTACTAATTTAGGGATTTTACAAGGATTGTTCATGGTTATTAATAAATAATCGTTTGTTATGTTATATGTGTCAATTAATAATGACATGTTTTTCTTTATAATGCAACTCTTTCCATTCCAAAGGACGCGATATGCTAGATAACCCGTGAAACCCTTATCCATGCATCCACTTCTATTTCAACTTCTAACTTTTGTTCTTCATTGATTACATGGGAGAATAAGGACACATGGACAAGTACTTGAAGGAATTGACCTTTCTCATTCACACTCTCATTTTCTTTTTTTAAATTTTTTGTTTATACTATGGGGTTGAATAATTAACATTAAAAATTATTAAAAAAAAGTCAAATAAATTATAGTTATTATGTAAAACCCATTACTTTTTAAAATACTATGTCAAATACCTAACGGTTATTAAGAAATCAACATCACTGTTTACAAAACTCAACAATTGAGATGTTAAAACCATGAACTTTCATTCAAAGGTCCATTAAGATTATAAATTAAGAACCATAAGACAAAGGCCACCTTTCATAACAGTTTTAGACTAATAACTATGAGCAAGTTTTGTCAAGTCTTTTAAAACAATCTCCTATCCCACGCCTCTTCACTTTCCTAAGTTATTACACTTAACACATTTGTTTTTTGTCGAACGTTACCCACCATCCTTGAAACCCTATAACTCTGGTTAACTTTTCCAGCTATTGACAGTTTCTTTCAGGTGAACCACATCCTCTACTATTTTCTTTAAACTTTGATCCAATAGCCATGTGAGTCACTTCAATTATCCTAACTCACTTTTTTGGAGCCCTATCTAGGTCATATTCCTTCATGTGCTCTGTGCTCCCTATTTTAAGGTATGATTTATCTTCTGTATTCTAAATTCCTTATTCTCCTTATTTTTTACTTCATCTTGCCTAGGTAAGTTTTGACCTTAATCGTGCATTATGTTTTTCTAGAAAACCCATTGCTCTGTTCCTTGTCGCTAACTGAATGAGTTTTGTTTTTCAGTTAAAATGGCTAGTTCTACTTCCTGTGGCAATGACAATGCCCATAGTTTTAATAGTGCCCCTAGTTTTGATAATATTCCTAGTGCTGATATTCCCATTGGTATTGATGTTGTCCCTACGCAACCCATAAATGAGACCCTAGAATGGGTGTTAGAACAAGTGTGAGATATTGTAAGGAGGGGCCATTATGCCTTGAATTTTGTGAATGAAGTAAAGTCTTTAGAGAGAAAATTCCATGTGACATGGAACAATAAATGTTAAGCTCTAAAGCCACCACACTTCAATAGCTACACTGGCTTCACGACAAGGATCAACATTCCTATCTCAATGGGTAATTAGCATTAGGTACAAGGAGATTAAACATACGTTATTTGGGAAAATACCAAGGTAAGGTATATATGCTTGCTAAGTACTTGCTATGTACTTGTAAAAAATGTTAACTTGAATTGTGTGCTTTGCAGTCTACATATCATATAAACAGAAAAACTATCAGGGAATTTGTCATCAAGAAGGATGGCCAATCTTTATGCATATTCCATTATGTATTGATAAAGGCATAGTTGCAAAATCCTGAAGAGGCTAATGAGACAGAAGTTCCTGTAGATATTTAGTCCACCATTAAACTAGATAATTGGAGAGATTTTGTCATCTCATATCGCAATCTGACATTATAGGTAATTGTTATTTGTAATTCATAGGATGTATCTATTTAATATTAACTTGAATGTTGTGTGTTTTCATAGGAATTAAATTGAGTGAATTAAGCCAGGTGATTAAGAAAAGGGGCCAGGTGATTAAGAAAAGGGTGAAGAACAATAAGTATCCCTATAAAGAATGGTGAATGGGGTATGCTCAGATTGCTGAAAAGTTAGCTATTGAAAGTGGGGAAGGTAGTATACCTCCCCATCATGAAGTTTGGTTAGTGGCAAAGCAAAATAAAGATGGCTCTTATGACGATCCTCAGGTGAAGGAGGTCATCGATAGAATGGTAAGTATTAATATTAGTCCTCAATTCATAAAAGTAATGTCTTCAATTAATTATCAGTACTTACATTATTGTTAAATACACAGCAAGTCATGTCCCAGGAAGTTACAATATAGGGGGTTGCCTTTTTGCGAGTAAGGACATATTGCCTAAGACATTGGGCCCTGACCATCCCAATCATTTTAAGGGTACCTGCTTTGAATTGCCAAGACAAAATATTATGGATAGCGGCAACCTCAAAGAAATAAATGCGACAAAAATTATGAAAAGCTCCAGAAACAGTGTGATGAAATGCACTATAGTTTCTTACACAAAACTTTATGAAAGAGTGTTCTACGAAGCAGTAAGGGGGAAATGGTAGCCCAAATACTAGTGGCACATTCCTCTCTAATGATCTGTATGAGGGTTTAATGGATGTTGAGTGTTTTTTGATAGCCCTAGACACCATACAGTTGCAACAAATAGCATGTTCAATCGCCCAAAGGATAACACACTTTATAATGAGCCTATCCCTTCTAAACATGTGAAGGTACAAATCAACACCAACATCAACCCCAGCTATCCGCTCCCTGTGCCCACCAAAGACACAGATACAATGGGAGGGACTACGAGCAACTTCATTGTGTGGCCTCACATCTACTTAGAGTATGAAGACCCCCACTCACTCCAAGCTCCTTATGTAACCCCCTGCCTTTAAACACGTAATTATAATTCGATAACACATATTTAAATCGGATTCGAGACCATTGGATGCTTTAACCTCGTTTTAAACTTTCTGTCTCACAGTAAAATTTTTATAAAACTTTCAAAACTCTTTTTTTTCCATCCAGGTCTCAATTTCAATATTCGAATATAATTACCTGTGCAGTTAATGTACATTTAATCATATCAGAGTGTATAACCGTATCCCCGGCAACTCCCGGGTTCTATGCATAAAAACCTGAAGGTTTATAAGTATACACTAGGGGATTACACAACCAAAATCGAATGTAGTGTTCCTGATTCAGAATATACAGTAATCCCAAGTTCAAAATACTTAACCAACGTTTCCAACTCAACTATATACCCCCAAGGGCCCTAATTGCTCCGGGTTGGCCGCTTCTCCTTGAACCACACACCCTGTCTGAAATGTTAGTCATAGGAAAGAATGAGATTCGAGAGAATCTCAGTAGTAACAAACCACTCACACAATGCATAAACACAAAGCATGTATATAAGTCACAAACAGCAACAGCAACAGCAATCTCAGAGATACATGGTTTTCACCACAAACGACAGCACTCACGGCTGTATACACAATACGACAGCTCTTGCTGTAATCATAATCACGACAGCTTACGCTGTAATCACAATAACGACAGCTTGCGCTGTAAACGACAGCTATCACCAGCTGTAACCGCAGCAGCATCAAAGATTCATCACAGAACAGTGATAACACAAACATACAGAGCATTACACATAGTATAAGAGAGAGAGTCACTACCTTGTCCTTTCCTGACGTCCTTCAGCGTAGTTGGCTCACGAGGGCGGCAAATATCAAAGCCTATAAACAAAATCAAGAATGGTGGATTAATTTCCTACCCCTAATTCCTACTCTCAAACACTTAGAATAGGTTCCATATGAGTCTATAATGAAAATTTACAAAAATACCCCCGGGGACCCGGCCTGGGCCCGCCATACCTGGTCCGGTTGCACTTTTCCCGAAATTCTAATATGGGCTATCCTAACATATTTCCGCCCAAGGAATCCATTTCCGTACTCAGAATTATCAAATTCAATGTCAAATTACGAAATTGCCCTTGGCAGCCCTACTTTTAGGGTTTTAGGGGTGTTTTCGTAATTATGCTTTCTCGGCCTTTTTTGAAAAAGTGCCCAACTGTAACCCTACCTAATTTTCACCCCTGAACTCAATGGAACCATCATATCATTGAAAATCCAACTCTAAGACCCATTTCTAGAGCTGGCCGAAATTTATGAGTTCTCCGGGGAAAATCGGGGTTTTACGATTTCGGCTCCGTAAACGCGTTCCTTTCTACTCCTAACCACTTTATTAACCATTACATTAGGTTAAAACTAACATTAAAACCCAATTTGAGCAGCATAACCCCTAGGCCATATCATTTCCAAACTTTAAAACCAATGGCAATCCGGTGAAATTTCACCGATTAAATTGCCCACAGCAGCCAGAATAAGCAATATACGAAAGTTTGGAAGTTACCTCAGGCTCCCACAAGCTTTTCCCAAATATTGCTGAAAACCCTAAGTGCTCAACAACAGATTTTGAGCTTCCAAACCTTAAAGAACAAAGAGGAGTAGCTTAGGATCGGAGTTACACGCGTTAGAAGCTAAATCGTCGGAGAAATCGGCTTACCTTGTGATTTTTCTTCTCCTTTCTCTCTCTACAAACCTCAACGTTCTCACTCCTCATTCAGCTGCTGTGTGCGACAGAAATGAGCTGAGGAAGATGATAACATATTTAATTCCATGCTGATGTCATCTTTTATTGAGATGATGTCATAATTCCCATTTTCGGATTTTCTGGCAGATTTTCTGCCCAAACTTTGAAAAATCATAACTAATTCTAGAAAACTCAAAATGAGGTGATTCTAAAGCCAAATGAAAGATATTTAAGTCCTTTTCATAGGAAAAATATTGGCCATTACTAAAAATCACCACACAATTCCAGAATTACATAAAACTCATCACTGCCCCAAAACAGAGTTCAGTTTCCATCCCAAACTTCGGACAGTTATATCTCCTAGTTCACAAAACGAAATGGAACAAATTATATGTCCATTTTGAAGCTTGAGATGTGAACTATAAGACTGGAAAATTTCATAATTTTTAGATACCATTTGGTCATTAAAAACGTTCACACAAACGGACTGCCCAGAATAGAATTTCACTGGACAGAATTTTAGATTTTGCATCTTTGCTTCCATTGGTTCCATTTTCATACCAAACATCATTCCCACATAAATTTTCACAAGGAATCCATTGGAATCATTAAAATATCCAAATTCCCATCACACATTCTTCAAAAGTGTTTATTCAACAATAATTACATCCACTTTTGAAGTCATTAGCCCTTAATCACTTTTTGGGATATTACATTTCTCCCCCCGTAAAATAAATTTCGTCCTCGAAATTTGTCACACAACTTGAGCCATAAACTCTGGATAACGTCTTCGCATATCCGCCTCCGCTTCCCAAGTTGCTTCCCTCTGAGTCATTCCCTTCCAGATCACCTTCACAAATGGAATGCTTCGGTGTCTGAGCCGTCGTTCTTCTCTATCAATGATATGTTCTGGCTCTATCGCATATGTGAAGTTGTCTTGTAACTCAACTTCTTCATATTCAATGATGTGAGACGGATCCGGTTGGTACTTCTTCAGTTGGGAAACATGAAACACATCGTGGAGTCTGCTCAAGTTTGGGGGTAGGGCTACTCGATAAGCAACAGGCCCAATCCTCTCAAGGATTTCAAAAGGACCTATATATCTTGGGCTCAGCTTCTTCCTCTTGATGGCTCGCCCAATGCCCGTAATTGGTGATACTCTCAGGAATATGTGATCACCAACCTCAAATTCTAGAGGCCTTCTCCTCTTGTCAGCGTAACTTTTCTGTCGACTCTGCGCTGCAAGGAGCCTCTTACGAATGATCCGAATCTGTGCTGAGGTTTGATCAACCAAATCTGGCCCATAAAGCTTCCTTTCGGATAATTCATTCCAGCATAAAGGTGATTGACACCGTCTTCCATACAACGCTTCATACGGAGCCATTTGGATGCTCGCATGATAGCTATTGTGGTAAGCGAACTCAGCCAGTGGAAGGAAACGATCCCAACTTCCTTTAAAGTCGAGAACACAAGCTCGCAACATATCTTCCAGCGTCTGAATTGTTCTCTCAGATTGTCCATCCGTTTGAGGATGATAAGCCGTACTGAATATCAGTTGAGTACCTAAGGCTTCATGCAATGCTTTCCAAAACTTCGAAGTAAATCGTGGATCTCGATCGGAAATGATGTTTTTCGGAACACCATGAAGTTTGACAATCTCTCGGATATAAATCTCCGCTAGTTTATCAGGAGAATAACCAGCATTGATTGGTATGAAGTGGGCTGACTTCGTTAACCGATCCACAATTACCCAGATCGCATCATAGTTTCTGATCCTGGGTAATGCCACAACCAAATCCATGGTCACGCTTTCCCATTTCCATTCTGGAATCTCAGGACTCTGAAGTAAACCAGGCGGTCTCTGGTGCTCGATTTTCACTTTCTGACAAGTGAGACACCTTACAACATATTTGGTCACGTCACTCTTCAAACCCGGCCACCAATACACCGATTTCAGATTCTGATACATCTTGGTCATACCAGGATGAAGAGTATATCGGCTCTTGTGTGCCTCATCCAGAATCTTCTGCCTCAACTCTGCCTTAAGTGGAACGCAGACTCTTTTCTGGTAACGAACCAATCCACGAGGCGATATGTCGTAGCCAGAAACTTCTCCCTGTTCGATTCGAGTCAGATTGCACTATATCCAGTCATCTTGACTCTGAGCTTCTTCAATTTCCGCCCTTAGATCACTCTCCTCTTGAGAAACAGTGTAATTGGCACAGATGATCTGGTTTGTCAAATTTAAATCACGGAAATCTTCAATCAATTTCCTTTCTTGTATCATCATAGCTGCAACGAGCACAGTCTTTCGGCTAAGAGCATCAGCGACTACATTTGCCTTACCCGGATGATATTTTATTTCCAAGTCGTAGTCCTTAAGCAATTCCATCCAGCGGCGCTGTCTCATATTCAATTCTTTTTTATCATACAGATATTTGAGACTCTTGTGGTCGCAGTACAATTCCACAGTCACACCATATAGGTAATGACGCCAAATCTTCAAAGCAAATACAATGGCCGCAAGCTCCAGATCATGAGTGGGATAGTTCAATTCATGAGGTCTAAGCTGTCGAGAGGCGTAGGCCACCACACGTCCCTGCTGCATAAGGACACACCCTAATCCCTGCCCACTGGCATCAGAATACACAACGTATGTCAAACTGGGATCGGGTAAAATCAACACAGGTGCCATCGTCAACCTCTCCTTCAGCTCCACAAAACAGTTTTCACATTTCTCATCCCACACAAACGGCTGATCCTTTCTTGTGAGCTTAGTCATCGGCAACGCAATACGGGAGAAATTTTGGATAAATCTCCGATAATAACCAGCAAGACCCAGAAAACTGCGTATTTCCGCCACAGATTCTGGCCTCTTCCAGTCCAGTACTGCTTCCACTTTACAGGGATCCACAGAGACCCCTTCTTGCGAGATAACATGGCCTAAGAATTTCATTTCTGATAGCCAGAACTCGCACTTGCTCAATTTAGCATATAGTTGTTTCTCACGCAATGTAGTCAATACAACTCTCAAAAGATGCTCATGCTCCTCCATACTCTTGGAATATATCAGAATGTCATCGATAAACACAACAACAAACTGATCCAAATATTGTCGAAAGATACGATTCATGTAATCCATGAAAACCGCAGGCATATTGGTTAGCCCAAATGGCATCACCAAGAACTCATAGTGACCGTACCTGGTCCGTAAAGCAGTCTTCGGAACATCTTCTGCTTTCACTCGTAGCTGATGATACCCTGACCTTAGATCAATCTTCGAAAATACACACGAACCAGATAGTTGATCTAAAAGGTCATCGATTCGGGGAAGAGGGTACTTGTTCTTAATAGTAACTTTATTTAGTTCTCTGTAGTTGATACACAATCGAAGACTCCCGTCTTTCTTCTTTACAAACAACACTGGAGCTACCCAAGGCGACACACTGGGTCTAATGAACCCTTTTTCAAGCAAGTCTTCTATTTGTTTCTTTAACTCCGCCATTTCATTTGGGGCCATCCGATATGGGGCCTTAGATATAGAGCCAGCTCCAGGCACAATATCGATTGGAAATTAAACTTCCCTTTCTGGAGGTAATCCGCTCAAATCATCCGGAAACACCTCAGGAAATTCATTTACCACGGGTATATTATTCAAGGTTTCGCCAGTTTCCCCTTGCACAGAGAAAAACACCACATAACCCTGGCAACCCTTTTCAAGATACTTTTCAGCTTTGGCTGCAACAAGGAAATTCATACTAGAATCCACAACTTTAGCCCTCTTAGAAATAGGATATACTATCCTCTTGTTCCCACAATCAAGTAATACATTATTTGCCGTTAACCAATCAAAACCCAAAATAACTTCCAATTGGTAAAGCGGCAAACATATAAGATCTACAACAGATTGGTGCCCTTCCACAGTTATGACACAACTCAAACAAGCTTCTGTGGTTAAGGCCTTAACACCCATTGGAGTTGACACTACTAATTCAAATGGTAACTTATGTACATGCATTCCCAGGCGCTTCACACAATCATAGGCAATGAAGGAGTGACTTGCACCCGAATCATACAAAACTTGCAACAGATGGCCATTAAGAAGAATATTACCTTGTATCAGCTCAGGACATTTACGGGTCTCTTCGTGGGTCATAGCAAATACTCGGCCTTGTGTCTTTAGTCTCTGGTCTGGTCGTGGCTCTTTGCATTTAGCAGCAGTATGCCCCATACACTTACAATTGAAGCATATTATTTTACCATCACAAGTTTTTCCTTGATGTGGTTGGTTACACCGACGACAAATCCACGGTCCAGAATATGTTCTTTGCTAGTCACGGCTCCCAGACTGGTAGGGCTTCTTACCACTTCCAGACGAAGATCCTTGCCCCTTTCGCTTCTGTGAGGTAGCACCCTTATTAGGTTCATTACGGTGGCTAATAGCTCGGGCAGGATACAATTCTCTCAAGTTGTTCTCTGTAATCCTGCACTGTTCAACCGCCTTGTTGAACTTAGTGAATTGGTGAGTAGCTAGGCGTTTCCTCAATTCTCGCCTCAGACCGCGAATGAGCATATCAGAACTCCATTCTTCGTCATCTTTGAACCGGAGATAGGAGGAGTACCGAGCCAACCGAACAAAACGGGACAAGTAATCATCGAAGCTCTCTGTGTCCCCTTGTCTGATATTCAGAAATTCTGTCTCCTTCTCGAGTCTCACTGATTTGGGAAAATACTTCTCGTTGAACTCTTATTGAAACAATTCCCAAGTCAATGACATCTTGTTGCTCTTCAAGGTTAAGGCGATATTCCGCCACCAGCGATCTGCATCCCCTTCGAGCTTGTAAACAGCCAGCCGTGGCTTCACTTCATCCAGACAACCAAGAACCTCAAATATTTTCTCCAGCCTGTTCATCCAATCTTCGGCGGCTTGAGGGTCAAACCTCCCTTTGAACGCAGGAGGCAGATGCTTGCAAAACCTCGTGACCCAAAACTGAAGGTCTCTTTCCTCTCTAAGTGGCATCCCATGTGATTCTTGATTTGGGACAATGTGAGGTGGGGACTTCAGGGGTCGTGCTGACCCTTCAGCAGTGTCCTCATGACGGGTTTCTCCTTGAGTTTCCTCCGAAGTGGACTGAACTGGACCTTCCTTGTTCTTCGCCTTCTCTGCTCTGAGCTCTTCTCTCAACTCAGTTATCATATCTCTTTGATCCCGGATTAGACCCATCAGCTCTTGCATAGGATCTGGTGGATTATCATTGACGACCTCCACCTCTGGGTCTACATGCGGAATATTGGGGCGTCCTCTAGTTTTCTTCATTCTACAAACAACTTGCCCCATTAATTTAGCAGAGATAGTATGCACATATAGTCACAAAACTCATATATATATCCATATCAATAAAACATACATGTGCATACACAACAATCATTCACAGATAATCTTCTATCCCTACTACTATCTAAGGGATCTATCCTAGCAACCTCTACCCTTGCCAGGAACTACAGCTCCGATACCAAAATGTAACCCCCTGCCTTTAAACACGTAATTATAATTCGATAACACATATTTAAATCGGATTAGAGACCATTGGATGCTTTAACCTCGTTTTAAACTTTCTATCTCACAGTAAAATTTTTACAAAACTTTCAAAACTCTTTTTTTTCTATCCAGGTCTCAATTTCAATATTCGAATATAATTACCTGTGCAGTTAATGTACATTCAATCATATCAGAATGTATAACCGCATCCCCGGCAACTCCCAGGTTCTATGCATAAAAACCTGAAGGTTTATAAGTATACACTAGGGGATTACACAACCAAAATCGAATGTAGTGTTCCTGATTCAGAATATACAGTAATCCCAAGTTCAAAATACTTAACCAACGTTTCCAACTCAACTATATACCCCCAAGGGCCCTAATTGCTCCGGGTTGGCCGCTTCTCCTTTGAACCACACGCCCTGTCTGAAATGTTAGTCATAGGAAAGAATGAGATTCGAGAGAATCTCAGTAGTAACAAACCACTCACACAATGCATAAACACAAAGCATGTATATAAATCACAAACAGCAATAGCAGCAGCAATCTCAGAGATACATGGTTTTCACCACAAACGACAGCACTCACGGCTGTATACACAATACGATAGCTCTTGCTGTAATCATAATCACGACAGCTTACGCTGTAATACCATCACGACAGCTTACGCTTTAATCACCATCACGACAGCTTACGCTGTAATCACAATAACGACAGCTTACGATGTAAACGACAGCTTGCGCTGTAAACGACAGCTATCACCAGCTGTAACCGCAGCAGCATCAAAGATTCATCACAGAACAGTGATAACACACACATACAGAGCATTACACATAGTATAAGAGAGAGAGTCACTACCTTGTCCTTTCCTGACGTCCTTCAGCGTAGTTGGCTCACGAGGGCGGCAAATATCAAAGCCTATAAACAAAATCAAGAATGGTGGATTAATTTCCTACCCCTAATTCCTACTCTCAAACACTTAGAATAGGTTCCATATGAGTCTATAATGAAAATTTACAAAAATACCCCCGGGGACCCGGCCTGGGCCCGCCATACCCGGTCCGGTTGCACTTTTCCTGAAATTCTAATATGGGCTATCCTAACATATTTCCGCCCAAGGAATCCATTTCCGTACTCAGAATTATCAAATTCAATGTCAAATTATGAAATTGCCCTTGGCAGCCCTACTTTTAGGGTTTTAGGGGTGTTTCCGTAATTATGCTTTAACCCCACCTAATTTTCGCCCCTGAACTCAATGGAACCATCAAATCATTGAAAATCCAACTCTAAGACCCATTTCTAGAGCTGGCCAAAATTTATGAGTTCTCCAGGGAAAATCGGGGTTTTACGATTTCGGCTCCGTAAACGCGTTCCTTTCTACTCCTAACCACTTTATTAACCATTACATTAGGTTAAAACTAACATTCAAACCCAATTGGAGCAGCATAACCCCTAGGCCATATCATTTCCAAACTTTGAAACCAATGGCAATCCGGTGAAATTTCACCGATTAAATTGCCCACAGCAGCCAGAATAAGCAATATACGAAAGTTTGGAAGTTACCTCAAGCTCCCACAAGCTTTTCCCAAATATTGCTGAAAACCCTAAGTGCTCAACAACAGATTTTGAGCTTCCAAACCTTAAAGAACAAAGAGGAGTAGCTTAGGATCGGAGTTACACGCGTTAGAAGCTAAATCGTCGGAGAAATCGGCTTACCTTGTGATTTTTCTTCTCCTTTCTCTCTCTACAAACCTCAACGTTCTCACTCCTCATTCAGCTGCTGTGTACGACAGAAATGAGCTGAGGAAGATGATAACATATTTAATTCCATGCTGATGTCATCTTTTATTGAGATGATGTCATAATTCCCATTTTTGGATTTTCTGGCAGATTTTCTGCCCAAACTTTGAAAAATCATAACTAATTCTAGAAAACTCAAAATGAGGTGATTCCAAAGCCAAATGACAGATATTTAAGTTCTCTTCATAGGAAAAATATTGGCCATTACTAAAAATCACCACACAATTCCAGAATTACATAAAACTCATCACTGCCCCAAAACAGAGTTCAGTTTCCATCCCAAACTTTGGACAGTTATATCTCCTAGTTCACAAAACGAAATGGAACAAATTATATGTCCATTTTGAAGCTTGAGATGTGAACTATAAGACTGGAAAATTTCAGAATTTTTAGATACCATTTGGTCATTAAAAACGTTCACACAAACGGACTGCCCAGAATAGAATTTCACTGGACAGAATTTTAGATTTTGCATCTTTTCTTCCATTGGTTCCATTTTCATACCAAACATCATTCCCACATAAATTTTCACAAGGAATCCATTGGAATCATTAAAATATCCAAATTCCCATCACACATTCTTCAAAAGTGTTTATTCAACAATAATTACATCCACTTTTGAAGTCATTAGCCCTTAATCACTTTTTGGGATATTACACCTTAATCAGTCTTATCCCCCTACTGATCAGTCCAAGCCCCTACTTCAAAGACCCCCAATCAGTTCTAGCCCCCTACTTCTAATACCCCTACTCAGTCCAAGCCCCCACTCAGTCCAAGACCCTTACTCAATCCAAGAAGAGGAAGCATCCCACCCCTAATGATCAATTTGAGAAGAAGTCTTCTTCAAAGAATAAGATCATTGGTCATTCTGCCCAATAGTCTCTCCAAGAATCCCCTGACAAGTGCTTCACTTTAGACCAATTTCCAGTGATTACATTGGAGAAAGAAGTCTTCAACCAACCAAACCAAGATAAAGCTATAAGTAAAGAGCTTGTTTCTATGGTCTTGAACAAGGATATGGAAAGTTCAAGCTTTGTCAACTTCTTTATGAGGTATTTCTTCAACTGTGATTGAATAGTTGGCTACTTGGAGCTTTGACTACATTTTGATATGATGGTTTCAACATATAAGGCTCCTTTACCATAATTACCTCCTCTCTCGTGGCCTCCAGCACAAGATCAAGTTCATTAGCCTTGACCATATCAATAACCAGGGTGATAGCATGAAGGAAGATGTCAACCAATAACAAGCGAGGTTTATTGGGGAAGAATTCATCAGGAGAGCGCTAGACAAAAGTAATACTTCTTTGTGCCTTACGTTCAAGGGTAGGAACATCATTAATTCTACTTAAATTATTTTTTATTTATTTTGTAATTTTCCTGTTGATGTGATCTATTATTGTACCTAAGAACCATTGGATGCTTATAGTCATAAATCCAATGTGCAAAAGGATTTGGCACTATGACTTTATAAGCAGGGTTCCAGACAAGAGACCATACATGCAGGAGATGTTCAACCAATAAGTTATTCATTCATCATCTCTTATAATTTAGTTCATCTTGCTTGTTTCTATATATATAATTTTATGTTGTATCTTCTCAGAGCCATCTACTATTACCATACTCAAAATGGTCCCGAGCACACCAAGAACAAGCTCACTAATGGCTCTTACAAATGCGCCTTCCAATAACTGTGTCTGAAGGTATATATATTATTCACCAATGACTATAATATTAATAAATTAATAAAGCACACAATATAATTTTTATATATATATATGACTAATTGACAAATTTTTCTTCTCATTTCTTTATAGTGCCCAAAGGAACTGGATAACAGCAACAATTATGGGCACTACATGATGAAGTACATGAAGGACATCATTACCCACGATCCTGAAAATATTGATACAAATAAGGTATATTATTTGCTCAATTTATTTGTATATACATTCGGTTAGCTATATATTACCATATCTAACATACATTTATTATTTCCTTTTGCACACAATACTCATCTATGAAGCAAGTAAAGATAAGAACACGTATTTTATCCTGCTAAAAGAACGAAGTGCCCCTTTTGGAACCAAAGAGGGTTTAGACAAAATATAGTGCCCATACCCCTCTTTACTTGGTTCATAGGGGAGAAGAATGCCGATAGAGCTAGATAATTACCTGGAGTGGAAGTGAAGCACCTAATTACATAGGACTTTGGTGGGGTGTAAAAGAATTGTGCCAGCCATTACTAGGCTTTGAGAGTGCCTGCTGATATAGGGCTTTGAAAGAAAAGTGCCTGCCATTACAGAGCTTTAAGAGAATTATGCCAGTAGTTACTGGGCTTAAAAGGTGCCTGCTGATACAGGGCTTTAAAAGGGTGTCAGCCTTTACTGAGCTTTGAGGCTGCTTACCGATACAGGACTTTGAAATAATCGTGCCTGCTGTTACAGGGCTTTAAAAGAAATGTGTCAAGCGTTACTAGGCTCTAAAAGAATTATGCCATCCATTATTAGGAGTTAAGGGTGCCTACCGATACAGAGCTTTGAAAGGGTGCCAACTGTTACTGTGCTTTGAGGTACCTGCCAGTATAGGGCTTTAAAAAGGGTGTCAGCTGTTACTAGCCTTTAAAGGTACTTTTAAAAGAATGGGAAGCCAAAGATGAGGAGACTTGTGCATACCTTTTATCCTTGCATACTTATGACTTGTAAGCTACATGAAGAACCAAAGTAAGGGGATAAAAAGAAACATAGAAGAAATATACGGTGATATGAAATAAGCAAACTCACCCCTTAATTCATATCCATCAAAATAGAAATATATAATAAAGATAAAGAGGCTATTGCTTAATCATGCTCTCACTAATTCAGGACTCTAAGAAACACATGATAGGGTCTTTATTTATGATATAATACATAAACACACAGCTTTTTAGTCCTTTAGCTATTCACAAGAAAAGAACGTTAAAGGGTCAAAACGTGGAGCAATAAAATAAAATAGATGAAGGTGCAACCAATATATTCATCATGTAATACAAGCATTCAATAGTCATCAAAATGCAAACAAGGCACCTTAAGAAGTACACATGGCCCACAAGCATAACTTTAGTCAACAAGCCATTATTTTAGAAAACAAATGTTGTCAGGTAAGAAGAGGATAGAGAAAGGAACAAAAATAATATAAGCAGGGAGCACTAAGAGGCAATATACTTGTGGAGATTTGCCCAATATTTTAGTAAGAATGCCTCTATCTCTATATAGAGATGTTCATTGGCTTGGCAAAGAATCTCCTTTTAAATAAAGATGAAATGACTCTCTTAATAAATACCCTTCCCCATGCAAATTATGCTTCAGTAATGAAATGAGAAAATCATATTAGCTCTCTACCTTGCCTCTCTTTTCTTCTAAAATTCTTCCCCAAATCTTGTGTGTCTTGCTTCAACCCTTGCTCCCTTATTTATAGTCTCAAGGTAGGGTTTTCTTTATAAATGTTTTTTCTAACTTGACCCAATCATCATCAATAGAGTTTTTTTAATTTTAATTTTTTATTTTTTTGTACTTTTTATTAATAAAAATTCCTAGCTTAACCTAATCACCATCAATAGAGATTTTTTTTAATTTTTGTTTTTTATTTTTTTGTATTTTCTTTTAATAAAACTTCCTAACTTGACCTAACCACCATCTATGAGAGATTTCTTTTTTTTAATTTTTTTTCCCACAAGTAATTTCCTAACTTAAACCTATCAACATAAATGAGAGATTTTGTTATTTTTAATTTTCATTTTTTATTTATTTTCTTATATTTTCCCTGTAAGTAATTTCCTAATTTAAACCTATGAATGTAAGATATTTTTTGTAATTTTTGTATTTTTTTTATGTTTTTTTAATTTTTTCTTGATGAATGACAAAGCCAATTAAGACACCAATCATCATTAATGAGAGGATTTTCTTATATTTGACTTTTTTATTTTTCCCTTTAATGATGATTGCTAATTTAGAGATTAATCATCATCAATGAGAGGATTTTTATTTATTTATTATTTTTATTTTTAAAGTGGGGCTTAGACAAAATAGGGTGTTCACAATTACCCCTATTTACTTGTTTTGTAGCTGAAAAAAGTAAGGTTCTCGTCTATGAAGCAAGTAAAGATAAGAATACGTAGTTTTTTTGGCTAAGAGAATAAAGTGCCCCCTTTGGAACTAAAGAGGGTTTGGACAAAATACAGTGCCCATACCCCTCTTTACTTGGTTCATAGGGGAGAAGAATGCCAATGGAACTAGATAATTACTTGGAGTGGAAGTGAAGCGCCTAATTACATAGGACTTTGGTGGGGTGTAAAAGAATTGTACCAGCCGTTACTAGGCTTTGAGAGTGCCTACTAATATAGGGCTTTGAAAGAATAATGCTTGCCACTACACTGCTTTAAAATAATTATGTTAATTATTACTGGGTTTAAAGGGTGCCTACTGATACAGGGCTTTGAAAGCGTATCAGCCATTATTGGGCTTTGAGGGTACTTGCCGATACAAGGCTTTGAAAGAATAATGCCTATCGTTACAGGACTTTAAAACTATTGTGCCAAGTGTTATTGGGCTTTAAAAGAATTATGCCAGCCATTACTAGGAGTTGAGGTTTCCTGCCGATACAGGGCTTTGAAAGGGTGCCAACCGTTATTGGACTTTGACGGTGCCTACCGATACAGGGCTTTGAAGAGGGTGCCAGCTATTACTAGGCTTTAAAAGATGTGTAGAACAAGATTCATATATATGTCGCAGCCTAGGACCCTCAGTTTAGATTGTGTCACTTTGTCAAATATTTGACCACACAACAGAAATTCCAGATGGGACCTTCACTAATGATCCTAAAATTACACAAGTTAGTTGGGAGTAGAGGACACCATGTATATCATTATGAGTGTTTATCTAGACAAAAGTTGTACTTTCATTAAAAAGAGTTACCCTTATACAAATCATGACACAAAGTTTAACATGCAATTTAATGGAAGGGAAAGATATACTAAGGATGAAGATTCATTTAAAAGAAATGATCTTCCAATATTCAAGTATATGCATAATGATGAGCATATATCAGTGTGGACATGATGCTATTAGGAGGTCCTTTGCTTTCAGTTTCGTGTAGTCCTCCTGATGGTGCCTTGTTTAATTGCCAAAGATATGCACTTTTCATCTAGTGATAATAGAGTCAACTAAATAAACAAAGTAAAGAGATTCATGGGGCTAAGACTGATAACCTTCTTCGACATTTGTTTAACCCTTCCTTTTAGGTTTTTAACCCAGCGAGCTCCCAATTTTGTGCTCTATTCTTTGCCTAAGCCTCCCTTTCGGGTTTTCAACTTAGCAATCACGTTTTTTTTTACTCTAACTTCTGCCTAAGCCACCCTTTTAGGTTTTCAACTTAGCGAGCTATTTTTTTTCACTATAACTTCTGCCTAAGTCACCTTTTCTAGTTTTCAACTTACCAAGCGATTTTTTCCCTCTAACTTTTGCCTAAGCCACCTTTTCGAGTTTTCAACTTAGCGAGCCCTTTCTTTTTTTTATGCATCGTATTTCTTTACAGCATCTGAATTGATTGGTCGTGGTATATATTGGCCAATCATGTCTATCAATATCAATACCCCTCCAGAGAAGCCTACTTAAAAATATATGAACTTTCTTATTTTAAAGCCCATTTACCTCTGTCATCTTCTTGATTTGGAAGAATCTTCATGAGAACCAGGTCTCCTAATTTAAACCCCCTGGGTCACAGTTTCTTATTAAAGGCCCTTGCTACTCACAACTGATATAACTGCCCATAATATATTGTTGTAAGTCTCTTTTCTTCATTCATATTTAATTGTTCAAACTGAGAGTGTATCCATTCACTTTCACTTAGTTTGATTTAGCCAAGATTCTTTGGGATGGTATTTCCACTTCGATTGGAGTGACAGCCTCCATGCCGTAAACTAAAGAGTAATGAGTTGCCCCAGTACGCATTATGGTACAATATCCGTGTAATGCATATGGAAGCATTTCATGCTAGTCCTTATAGGTCACTGTCATTTTTCCAAAAATCTTCTTAATGTTTTTATTAGCTACCTCAAGTGTGCCATTCATCTGTGGCCTATATGGTACAAAATTATGATGTTTGATATTGAACTAATTGCATAATTCTTTAACTGCTGCCTTATTGAGGTTTGGTGTATTATCAGTTATGATCCTCTTCAGCAACCCATATCTACAGATATTTGATGAAGGCCTTCTAAGTAATACTAGAAAAGGAATTAGCTTTCATCCACTTAGGTAAATTGTCAATAGCAACAAGGATGAAATGATGACCATCTGAGGCTTTTAGGTTAATCGAAATGATGACATCAATCCTCCATATGGAGAATGGCCATGGAGACACAATACTATGCATTTGAGTCAGAGGAGCATTAGTTTTATTGGCGTATATCTGGCACTTATGACACTTTCTAACATAATTGATGCAATCCTTCTCCATAGTTACCTAGTAGTAGCTGGATCTTTGAGCTTGTTTAGTTAATGAGTGGCTATTTACATGTGTACCGCTTATGCCTTCATGGATCTCTTCCATAATCTTACACACCTCTCTCACATCTACACAGCGTAGCAATGTCCCATCAAAGATCCTCTTATATATGATGTCATTACTAATACAAATGCCAATAGCCATTCACCGAATGGTCTTCTTTTCATTTTGTGTTGGGTTTAGAGGGTAAGTACCATGTTCTATATACATCATTTTATTATGGTACCAAGGCTGCTCATCATTCTCTTTTCTAATATTAAAGCAAAATTTTGGTGATCTTCTAGTCTCAATCTGTATTGGCTAAAATTAGACCCCACAATCGAGTTGGATCATAGCTGCTAGAGTAGCTAAAGCGTCAATGAAGCAATTCCTTTTTCAAGCCATATGATGAAAATTGATAGCTTCAAAATTTTAATCAACTCTATCAAGTACTCTTGATAAGGGATCAAATTTGGGTCTTTAGTTTGCCATTCACCAGTCACTTGATAAATTATAAGAGCTGAGTCACTATAGACTTTTAGGTGTTTTATTCCAAGACCTATAACGGCTTAGAGACCATTAATACAAGCTTCATATTATGCCATGTTATTAGTACAGTCAAAACCTAACTTTATAGCAATCGGGAATTGCTTTCTGTCTAGGGATATAATCACTGCCCCTACACTATTGCCATGCATATTTACTACACCATCAAAATACATCTCCCACTCCTTTGATTTGCTTTACTCATTTGGATCCTCTATAACACATATGTCTTCATCTGAGAATTTAAAATCTAGTGGCTAGCATTCATCTATGGGGTTTTCTACTAAGTGATCGGCTATCGTACCACCCTTGATGAATTTTTGAGTGACATATCTTATATCTTATTCAAACAATATTACCTGCCACTTAGAGACTCTTCTGCCTACATATAAGCTTTCAAAGATGTATTTGAGTGGGCCTACTCTAGAAATTAACCAAGTGGTGTAATAAAGCATGTATTGCCTTAGCCTCCTTATAGCCCAAACTAAACCACAAGTAATATTTGGTAACATGACTCACAGTCATTAAACTTCTTGCTCAAGTAATATATTGCTTACTCTCTTTGTTTAAATGCATCGTATTGGCCTAGCATGGCTCCCATGGAGTTAGGTCTTATTGTTAAATAGAAAATTAGAGGTCACCAGGTCTAGGAGGAACTAAAATTGGTAGATTTAGCAAATTATATTCTAAGTACCCATCCATGAACGAGTACCTATAGCTATGGGCCATATTATCAACTGGGCATCAATATGAGGCAATGGAAAATCATCTTTTGAGCTAGCTTTATTCAGGTCTCAATAATTAACACACATTCAAATTCTGCCATCCTTCTTTAGACAAGAACAACATTTGCTATCCATTATGGGTATTTAGCTACTTCCAAGAAACCCACCTTTAATTGCTTTATCACCTCATCTAGAAACACTAAGGGTATGTCAAAAGTAAGCCTCCTCAATTTCTGCTTTTTGGGCTTGGTGTCTGGGAATAAGGGAATCTTGTGAGAGGCAATCCCTGGATCAAGGCTTGGCATATCTTGATAAGACCATGCAAACACATCTATGAATTCTTTAAAGAGTTCAACTATATGCTCTCTTTCAGGGTTATCTACTATCTTTAGTTCTCTCTTTTCTTCTTCTATGCCCATGTTTATTACTTCAATTACGTCTTCATGTGGGCACATTCTATAGTTATTAGATTTAAGGATTTTTGAGTATACTTGAATGATCTCATCATCATCATACTCATAATCATGCATATCAATAACAACAAGCAAATCATCATTCAAGGCTTAAGAACCTCTATGTTGGACAGAAGTTCCAAGGAAATCGATTTCTTGGAGGGAAAAAATGAACAAATAAATAGAAGGAAAAGAGAAAGAATGGATATAAATAAGTGGATTTTATTCGCATATCATTCTTTATTCATAGTTCATATAAGAGATTGCCTAAAGGCGTATACAAACATAAAAGGACAACTTTTAGCTAGACATGTTACTCTAAAATAATAGAATTGAAGGTGTCCTCAAACTCAGAATTTTCCAGAGCTCTTCTAAAATCATCAGTTGAAATCCATGTATAGGTCTTTCTGCCTATTGTTGAAACCATTACAACAGTCAGCTTGTTTAGCACTTCAAAGTTCATGGGAATGTCTTCCTCATGTAGGGGATTTCAGAGTGCTCATCCTCCCTCCCTATCTTCAACCTTGCTTGCTCGTTTAACTGTCTTTCCAATGGTGGCTCGTATCCCAACCCTTGGCACTTATGATTCTCTTGCAGATTTATGGGAGATTTGATGCCTTTGAGGGGAGTGCCCAATCCTCCACTATGCTTAAACCCATTCTTCTCCATTATCTTGATTACTATGGAGTTTACATTTTTATATCCCTTAGGTCCTTCAACTTTAAAGCCTTGGAAAACCATTCCTTCCTCATGTCACCACCTGCTTTGAAAACTGTAATTATGATTTGAGAATGTGTAATTAAAATGAATTAGAGACCAATGGATAATTAAAACTCATTTCAATCCCTTCCTTCTGGTAGGGTTTTTACAAATTCTTTCAAAATTCCTTCCCTATCCTAGTCTCAATTTAAAATTTTGAATATAATTACCCTGTGCAATTAAATCACACTTGTACATATCATAGTATACTACAAAAATCCCGGCAACTCCCAAGTTGATATATATACATACTAAGGGTTCATACATTCCCATTTAAGGGATTACACAACCGTATCCAAAATACTATTTACTGAATATACAATGATTCTCAATCCAAATATGACAGCCAACTAAAATCCATGCTTGAACTATCCGCCTTTGGTCGTCTCCTTTCCTTTGGAACCACTTGCCCTGTTTGAAGGTTAGTCAAAGGAAAGAATGAGATTCAAGAGAATCCAGTAGTAACAAATCACTCATACCACACATGATCACATAGCATGCAAGTAAATCACCAAGCAACAAACAGCAATACACATCACACCCCACCCTCATCCCCTTTTACCGTCGGGAAGGCACGCAATCCTTACCCGAACCATTGTTAGCGACTCAAGGACTATTGGCGTGGCGGTGCATACACATAGCCTTACAGCTCACATAGCCTTTCAGCTTTACAAATAGCCTTTCAGCCCACAAATAGCCTTTCAGCTTTTACAAATAGCCTTTTGGTTTTCACAAATAGCCTTTTGTCTCATATCTACAAGCTTTGCAGCATACAAAGTCTTCACAAATCAATGATAAATCAAACATACAATGTATCACATATAGTATAAGGAAAAGCGTCACTACCTTGTTCTTTCCGGGCATGCTCCGGCACAAGCTGTTCATGAGTAGGGCAAATATCAAACCCTATAAACCAAGTCAAAGGCATAAGGTTATTTTCTATTCCAAACTCTTATTTTCATATTACTTAAAGTTGGTCATCATTTAAACTATTTAGGTGGCTATTAGAAGCCCAAACCTATGCCTAAAAGGTTAGGAAAGATCATATCAAAAACCACCTTTCAAAAGTGAAAAATATTGATTTTTAGGGGTTGGCCGTGGCACAGAAATCCATTGGCTATGGCCAAAAATATGTCAGAAACATTTGGGCTGCAGCCCAAATCTGCTGGCCGCGGCTAAGAAAATCCTGTTTCTTGGCCGAACTTCCAAAAATTATAACTAATTCCAGAAAAATTCAAATGAGGTGATTCTAAAGCTAAATGAAAGATATTTAAGTCCTATTTATAGGAAAAATATGAACCATTATCAAAAATCACCACAAAATTATAGAATTACGCAAAATCAAACACTACTCCAACACATAGCCCAATTTCAACATCAAACTTTGGACAGTCATTACTCCAAGCACACAAAACGAAATGACACAAATGATATGTCCATTTTGAAGCTTGGAATGTGAACTTTAAGATTGGAAAGCTTCAGAATTTTTAGAGACCATTTGCCCATTCAAAACATCCAGACCACCTGACTGCCCTGTACAAAGTTTTAAGGAACAAAATTTCAGTTTTTATGCAATTGCTTCCAATGGTTCCAAATTCACAACAATTAGCATTCCCACACCAATTTTCACAAGGAATCCATTGGAAACACCAAAATGACCAAATTCAACTCACATTGACATGTTCCACAAGAAACACAACATGTCACCCAATAACCCAATTCAAAACTCACAATGCACTTCATTTCCATTCAAAGTTCCAAACCAATTCTAATGGCACCAAAACACAAAATGACACCTATTCCAACACATCACACAATCCAATTCTTCCAAACCAAAATCACATAAAAATCAGGGGGAAATTCAAAATTCTTAAAACCTAACCGATGATCACAAGACTTAGCTCAAAATGTGTTATATTCTTACCTCTTTTTCCCAAAGCAAATTCCTTGTTTCTCCAACTTTCAATTTTTCTCAAGTTGTCAAACACCACCTTTCAAAAACCTAAAACCATAGCCATAAAGCCCTCAACACCATGAACAATATTAATGAAGGTGAATTGAGAATACAAGAACAAATCCTCACCTAAACTTAAGCCTTCTTCTTTATCTTTTCTTCAAACTTTGGATGAAAATGGAGATGAGATGATGATGAATGAAGTCTGAATTTTTGATGCAATAAGGCCCTTAGGCCGACCTTATGGAAGAGGGAAGAGAGAGTTGCAATTGTTGACTTGTCAAAAGGGGTGTGAGATGATGCTAAATGTCAACATCTTGAGGCATCTTCCTTAGACTTACTTGAACATGCGCACACACAATTCCACCTTCTTGATCTCATAATAATAATCAATCCTAACCATTGATCTTCAAGTTACCAATGAGTTTTCTCTTTGGTAACTGACCAATTGGTCGATAACTTTCCCACTTTGCCCCTGATTACCACAATGCTTACCAAACCACCACCAAACACATTTATCTCATTTATGCCACTCAACATGTGCCTTCCCTACCATTAGGGTTCATTTCAAGCTTCATCACACAATTAGGCTTAAACACAGGGTTAAGCACTAATCAAAACACATTTGAATCAAAATTCACATCATATTCTTCAAAAGTGTTTGTTTGACAATAATTACATCAGTTTTGAAGTATTTGGCCCTTAATCACAATTTGGGATATTACACATCGTGCTCAGCAGCCTCAATGTATGGAAGAGAACTCAACTTGCTCACCATGATTTCTTCTTCACCCTTGATTATTACTATCTTCCCACTATCAATGAGCTTTACCTTCTGGTGTAATGTAAAAGGTACTAGCTCAGGTGAGTATATTCATGGCCTCCCTAAAAGTATAGAGCAAGATGGTCAATATTCATAAGTTAAAAGTCTACTATGAATGAAGTTAGTCCAATCTACAAAGGCAAGCAGACCGTTCCCAACACTTCTCTCTGAGTACCATCGAACCCTCTAACCACCATATTACTCTTTTCAACCTCTGACGTCTCTACTGATAATTACTCAAACATAGATAATGGCAAAACATTTAATATTGATCTTCCATCTATCAACACTTTGGCCACAATAAATCTTTTGCACTTCAGGGTATTGCAGAGGGCTTTATACTGATCAATGGCTAATTGAACAACTACTTCTCTTGAAAATGAGATGGTAGATAACGCCTTAGCCACATTCATAATGCATGCCACCTTTTCTGGGGTCACACTAGACTACACATATACTTCATCTAGGGCCTTTTGTAGAGCACAATGATGTGGTTCAAAACTCAAGATCAAAGAGAGAATTGAGATCTTGGCTGGAGTTTTATTCAATTAGTCTACTGTGCTATATTCACTCTGCTTCATGATTTGAATGAATTCTTCATCATTTGTTCCTATGTCTTTTAGACAAGAACTTAATGGAATATCAACATTGGCTTGTTTTCCCTTCTTTGACGATCCAACAATTTATAGTAGATAAGCTTCCCGCTTCATATAACTTATATTGGGTGAACTATTGTTTTAATTCTGGCCTTGGCTTCTATTACTTGCCCTGAGGGATTCTCAATAATTCCTTTATACCTCCATGGTACGGTGCGATTACTTTGATATGGAAAAGGGGTCAGTACCTTAATAGTCATTGAAGGTTGTTGCAATGGTGTCAAGATGGTGAAAGAGACAATATTGGAATTTCTTTTTTCACATGGTTCCTTAAGGAAAACCTTAACATGCCCCTTTTCCACCATGCCCACTTCTTTCTCCTCTCAAGGCGTATAACCTACTGCCTTTAAACAAGTATAGATATCTTCTCCTACTTATAGAGGATCATTAGATAACTCAATTTTATCAACAACATTTACTTGGCTTCATGGCTTGGAAGAGTATTGGCGTTAATATCAGAGTTGTTGTTCCTCTTCAATTAAATGTGATTAGAATCAATTAAGTCTAATACATTCCTCTTGAATGTTGCACAATCATCTATTAGGTGCCCCGGGGTGCCCATATGGTATTCACATCGGGTATTGGAGTCATACCAAGCGGGGTACGACAGTTGAAGCTGTTTGTAAGTACGTTGCCCTAATAGTTGAGATTCTAAAAGTTGGCAATATAGCTCAGTATTTGTCATGCCAAAATCTGGTCATTAGTGATTATCTCGTAGCTTCCAATTTCTTCATCCATAGCTTGACCTTGCCTATTTGGTGTTGAATCATTCTTCGTCTTTCAAAACCAATCATTTCCATCTTCCTTCTTCTTCCTGTTGTTCCCCCTTTTGATGTTGCTCTTGCTTTGAGGAATCTTGCCGTCGCGTAGGTCAGTGTTGATTCAATCACCAATCTCAATCAAATTGGAAAAGTCAGTGACGTGCATCCCAACCATGTATATGTAGTAAGGTTCCTGCAAAGTACAAATGAAATAAGAATTGAGCTCAGATGATATAAGGGGAGGTTGAACTTGTGCTACGACTGTCCTTTATTTTTGGGCATAATCTTTGAAAGCTTCAGTGGCTTTCTTGCTCATTGACTTTAGTTGTTCCCTGGTGAGCCAGTGTCAAGATCAAACCTGTATAGTTTTATGAATACATCAGTCAAATATCTCTATTTCTTGATCTTTGTCTGATCAAGTTGCATGTACCATTCTAGTGCTGGCCCTTTCAAGCTCTCATGGAAGAAGAGTAGCAAAACGTTTTCGTCCTACGACCATACAAGAAACTTGGTGTAATAAGACTTAAGATGGTATATCAAATTTCCTATACTATTGTACTTATCGAAGTCTGACATCTTGAATTTCATGGGAATCTAGACATGTAGTGCCAAGCATAAATCCTTTAGATCAAGTAAACCCCAAGTTTTTTATCCTTGGAGAGCTTTTAGTTGATCTTTTACTTCACCTAACTCTTCCTTCCATTCCTCCTTTTCAGTAGATAGGGAGGGAATATTGAAAGTGTATGTTAAATCTTTTCCTGGTTGCTCCTCCTTAGTGCTCAGAATTCGAGGATTCTATTTATTTTAAGGCTCTTCTATCGTTTTCTCTTTCTTGCCATTTTTTGGTATATTTATCTCATTATTTTTAAATGGATTGGATGTTCCTCACTCTTTCTCATTATTATAGGCTTGAAGAGCTATAGTCAAGGTGGAAATCATTTCTTTCAAATCTATTATTTGTGCCTCTATATAAGACATTTGATAATTCAGATTAGATTTGACTTTCCTGGTATAAGTTGCCATCTGATGACTAAGTGAGCGTATGTTGTATGAACACATAGGGGGTACCTGGTTAGGACGTTTAAATGGAGCAATATTGTATCACCTACTTAGAAAGGAACAAATTTCATTAGTTTATTTGAACTCACATTTCAAGTAGGTATAGCGAGTTATCCATGATATATTAGGATAAAGGTCTTCCGGCATAAGTATTCTCTGGCTTCCTTAGGGAATCTATTATTCTACAGGGAGAACTAGAGTTGTTCATTAGATAGGAGGGACCTTGAGTCCCATCCTAACCAGGATCTTGTCATTGACGAGTGCTGAGTTGGCACATAGTCTTTCAGAACAAGTATCCTTTAGCCTCCTCAGAGAATCCATTATTCTACATGGAGAACTGGAGTTGATCATTAGACAAGGGGACCTTAAATCCTATCCTAGCCCAAAATCTTGTTATTGATTGTAGAGATAAGTACACAAAAAATTATAGTAAATGAAGTAAGATATACTTTTATTTGATAATTTCAAAATTTAGTTACAAGTTTGAGTTCCTCTATTGTTTGATTACATAAGTTAAAAAATTCAACAATCTCTACTAGTAGATTTGAAAGAATAATCATGCCTTCAGCACGCTTGAATGTGCTAGCAAATTCAGGGATCCTGGTGTTAGCAAAGTTTATTAAGTTACCATACCTCTTGACCCATTCTTCTGTCACAACAACTTGTCCATGGTAGAGGAGTTCCCAATTGGCTAAAACTTTCCTTTCATGATTCAGCTTGTCCATGAGGCTTTGGATGGTTTTAGCACTATTGGCTCTTATAGCAACTAATTCACCCTTCTTGCTTTCTAAGAGTTGAGAAAGAATATCAAATTTCCCTTGGAATTTTTTAAGGGGACATTGTCTTGTAATTTCTCTTTGAGTAACCTTTTTGCTGTAGTCATCTTCAATAGTCAAACTCTATTGTTCTTTATTTGCCTGTCATTTGCTTGCATTGCCCTTTTTAAGCTTTTGTTTTCTTCTTCCAGCTTCATGATTCTTAATCATTCTTCTAAATATCTTCTCTTTCTCTTTTCTATCAATTTTTCTTAGAGGGATGTGCATTTGTCCTCTAGCTGACTCATTTTGAGATTCCATCACATACAGCTCCTCCAGTTCCTTTTTTCTTATTTCTAGGTACCTTGTCAATTCTTTGTTTACTTGGGCATTGCTTCCTAATAAAGGATCTTGGGGAGAATAAGATGGATTGGCTCCTTTAATTCTATCCTTGAGCCAATCCTTATAGCCTGAAGTTGGACCTATTTCTTGCTTCCCCAGCTTAGCCTTTCCCTTATATGCTATCTTGCTCCCAGCTTCTTTGATTTCTTAACATAAGTCCCTCATGCCCTCTTCTTTGTACAAGAAGTGCATGGATTGCACTTCTTCCTGAGAGGGAGCCTTTTGCCAAAAATGCTAATTGCCTTAATGCTAAAGAAGGTTGTAATTAAGACATCCTCTTGGCCCTATGAGAGGAACATTAGAAAAGTCCCCACAGTGATGGATAATCTCTTCTTCCTTCCACCATTCTATTTTCCATAAGAAGGAATCTTTTGTTAACTGTGAGAACTTTTTCCTCCAATCATTTTTATTTAATTGCAGATGATTGAAAGCCATAAGTGGATTAGTAAACTTGTCATGCCTTTCCTGGAAGTACTTCTTCTTTCCATACACATGACTCAACATACATACCTCAAGTAATACAAGACAATATTTATTCGACCTTCCTTCTTTAGGTGGCACTAAGATAACGACATATAGGTTTTTGCTAAGATTGCAATGTTGATTTGGTAATATTCAACCGATTGAAAGACACTGATAGCTCCAAAGTCAATTATTCCTGTTGTTGAAGGAAAGAGGATCATGCCATAAATAGCAAAGGCAAAAGCCCTGTAAAAACTCTCTCAATCTTTATTCTTCACTAATCTTGTTAAACGAGCTTCCACTATGGTCTTTTAATCCCCTTGACTTGTCCGGTGCCTACAATCTGTACTTCCTTCATGTGAACCCCCAACAGCTTTACTATTCCCCTTGAGAAGGTAGCCAGTATGGATAATGGTAGATCTTCTAGTTCCTTTTAATCAGCATCCTAAAGATTTCCCCATATTTTTCAAGGGTTAGGGCTAGTTGAAAATCAGAGAAAGTGAAGCATCTTAAATAGGTGTCCCAATACTGGCCCAACTCTAGATAGCGTCAATATGTACAGGCACATGTAACAAATCAATGATATTTCCATATTTCTTCATGAAGCACAATTTGACTTAACCTTGAATGTATCAACTTAATCAAATTAGGCTTTCAAGTGGTTCTACACTGACAGTCAATCTGATGCCCTTCCCTCTATACACCTTCCTATAGGAACTTGATTTAAACCTTGTTTTTGTGCCATTTAACCTTTTTGCCAAATTTTTAGTTGTTGATAACTTGATTGCCGTTCATTAAAGAAAAGAGAAGGGAAGAGTGAAAAAGTGTTTCCAAATGCACGCTATGCAAATTATTACATGTGCTTTCTAGCCTTAATATGGGTAATGGGCATTAAGAAAAAGAACTTCACCTCCTCAAGAGATCTATTACCTTATAGGGAGGATGACACGCCCATTAACCTATGAACGGCCTAAGCTATTATGCAGCTAAGGGTTTTGTAAAATGATTATTATGTCTAGGACCTATATCAAAATGAAGCTAAAATACCTATAAGTGATTTAATGATACCTCATGAGTCCTAAAGGATTATCTCTTATTGAGTTATTTTCAAACATGATTGATGTGATGAGCTCATAATCTTTTAGGGTCATAGACCCTTGGACTAAGGTTGGCTATCTAATGCAGATACCATCCTTGTGATGTATCTTTATGTAGAGTAATGCTAGATATATACTCAGGTGAAGCAACTGTTATCCACTTAATCCTAGGGGTTTCATTGATTATGTATGGATGACAATAAAGATTGTTAACAATAAATAAGTATATGCCCTCCAATGTCCTATTTTAGGAATAACCCTAGGTTAGGGGCATCTATCCTGAGAAAGGCAGGTACTAATTAACTAGGTAGGTCGATAATTTCCACTAATAAGTGCAATGGTTTCAAGGTGGTTTTAATTCTCATAAACAAAGGTCTACTAACTGCCTACATCATAAAGATGAAGACTCTATTTGACGAAATTGACCTTCAGGGGGTTCTAAAAATCCCACAAGGATAAAGCTTGTCAAATGAGTAATAGCTAGGATGAAGTCTTCATAGTCACCTCAGGGGGTTCTGAAAACCCCATAGGGAGACCGCTAGAAACTTCCACTCATATAAGGAACTCAGACCCGGGTATAGGGCCCAAAACGTGTGTGAGGAGATAGTGTATGTGTTCAATGTGCGTGGAGAGCATACCAACCTATAACCTAAGTTCTACCCAACCCTCATCTGCTAAGCATATCTAAAGACAAATAGAGAAAAAGAATAAACAAATAAATGAAAAAAGAATAAAAAAAATAATCACACAAAAAATAAAATAAATAAAGAAAAGGGTAATTAGAATAAAATTCAGACCACATTATTTTTAAACATTTAACTTAAATATGATTGACTCTCAAACTATCCAAAGTGGAGTCGATAAGTTGTAGTGCCCAAAATTTAGAAAACATGGAGCCACCACCAAAATTTTTAAAAAGGAGAATTTTAGAAACCTTTTTAAAAATGGAAACTAGCCTACAAAAACTAGTTAGGATTCATGAGTCGATTGTGCATGGGGAAGGTGTTAGGCACCCCACAACACCCAAGCATAAGAATGGTTACCCTAAGTTAATTATCTAAAAACAATATGGCCTTTTAAAATTTCATCATAATTACCCAAAAATAAAATATTTACAAGATGAAAAAATAAGATTAATTATTTACATTGTTGAACTTGACCTAGGATGAAAACCTAGGGCCTATGTACCCTTTAGAGGGATCAAAGCCCATGTAGTTTCGTTACGGGTAGAAGGCATGGTGCTTCGTTGGTGTCTTTTAGGAAAATTTTATTTAATTTATTTGAAAAAATAATTTTTTGTTTGGTTCATATTTTTTAAAAATTTATGAAAGAAATTTCTTTATTTTTCATGAAAAAGAGCTTTTCCATTTTATTTTCATTTGTAAAAATGTGTTAATTTTTTTACTTTTTTGAAAGAGAACCTAGGAAAGGGATAAAGAAAAAAAACAGCACAAGTTAAAAGAATGGGAAGCCAAAAATGAGGAGACTTGTGCATACCTTTTATCCTTGCATGCTTATGACTTGTAAGCTACATGAGGAATCAAAGTAAGGGGATAAAAAGGAACATAGAAGAAATATATGGCCATATGCAATAAGCAAACTCACCCCTTAATTCATATCCATCAAAATGAAAATTATCGTGTCATGTAATAAAGATAAAGAGGCTATTGCTTAATCATGCTCTCACTAATTTGGGACTCTAAGAAACACATGATGGGGCATCATTTATTATATAAGACACAAACACACACAGTTTTTTGCTCCTTCAACTATTCATAAGAAAAGAATGTTAAAGGGCAAAAACGTGGAGCAATAAAATAAAATAGATGAAGGTGCAACCAATATATTCATCATGTAATACAATCATTCAATAGTCATCAAAATGCAAACAAGACACCTTAAGAAGTACACGTGGCCCACAAGCATAACTTTAGTCAACAAACCATTATTTTAGAAAACAAATGTTGCTGGGTGAGAAGAGGATAGAGAAAGGAACAAAAATAATATAAGCAAGGAGCACCAAGAGGTAATATACTTGTAGAGCTTTGCTTAATATTTTAGTAAGAATGCCTCCATCTCTATGTAGAGATGTCCATTGGCTTGGCAAAGAATCTCCTTCTAAACAAAGATGAAATAACTCTCTCAATAAATACCCTTCCCCATGCAAATTATGCTTGAGTAATGAAATGAGAAAATCATATTAGCTCCCTACCTTGCCTTTCTTTTCTCCCAAAATTCTTCTCAAATTCTTGTGTGTCTTGCTTCAATCCTTGCTCCCCTATTTATAGTCTCAAGGTAGGGTTTTCTTAATAAATGCTCTTTCTAACTTGACCCAATCATCATCAATGAATTTTTTTTAATTTTTTTCTTGTACTTTCTATTAATAAAACTTCCTGGCTTAACCTCATCACCATAAATGGAGATTTTTTTCTTAATTTATTTTTTTTATTTTTTTGTATTTTCTTTTAATAAAACTTTCTAACTTGAGTTGCTGAAGGCTTTCCTTACCCCTTATGAGTTTTCCTATACGGATATTCATGTTTTTTCCACCCAGCTGTTACTTTCCTTTCTTAATTGTTGAAGAGACACAGGGCATATGTGAACACACATGTTATAAGATATATAGGTTAATAATGCAATTGATTCTAGCCATAAAGCCTACAAAATCTTGATCTATCTTAAATTGTATGGCTGCTCAATATACGAAGAACTACTCTATTAGATAGAGTCAAGACCAAGTAGCTGTCGAGACCAAGTAGCTCAGAAACTCTCACATTGAAGAGCTAGGACTAATCATAATGTAGAATTTTAGAGGTTTTAACTTGGTGCCACTTGTTCAATACGAAAATAGGAAAGGAACTTTTGATCAAAGCAATAATGGGTTTTCCCAAAAAAATATAATTTCACAAAAGCAATTTAATATGTCACCTTGAATGCTTTATCATGTTGTGACTTCACAAATGCTGTAGGTATTCGCTTTGGTCATGTATGACTCTTCATACAATTAAACTAGTTTATTCATCACATCCCTATTGATCTTTTTAAGTAACGTTTGGAGATATTGTATTTCCAAAAAAAGGAGGTATTTGCTTAGGGATCCATATCTACTGAAGTCACTTCAAAAAAGATCAATAGGGTATAAACCTTCAGTTAAAGCAATGGGATGATAACTTCTAGTAACAGGAAAGGAACCTTCAATTAGAGCAATAATGGGTTTTCCAAAAAAAATAAAACTTTACAAAAGTAACTTTACAAAAGTAATTTAATGTTACCTTGGATGCTTCATGCGTCTTGATACAACTGAACTAGTTTATTCATCACATTCATATTGTTCTTATGGAAGTAACTATGTAGATATATATATATATATATATATGGATACTTCCAAAGGAGAGATTTTTGCTTAGGAATCCATATCTCCAAAAGTTACTTTCAAGAGAATAATAGGGTAGGAACTATAAATCAAAGCAATGGGTTGATAACTTCCTATAACATGAAAGGAACCTTCGATCAAAGTAATACTAGGTTTTCTAAAAAAAACCATAAATTGACAAAAGCAATTTAAATTCACCTTGGATGCTTTATCACATTGTGACTTCACAAAGGCATCCCAATCGACTAGGTTGAACCTTGCAAGGGTCAAGTGTATACCTAGCTAGGGTTCAGAGAAAAATCGAGTTAGGGCAAATGAAAGTAACTCACGTGGCAGTCTCTGAGACAAGGGTCAAGTGTATTCACTATTGCTGAGAAGTCGAACAAAGGCTTTTTATGGTGGGGTTCAACTAAAAATGAATCTCAATAGCTGGAAAACACAACAGGAGTCATAGGGTTACAATGTTGGTAGGTTCATCCTTCGAACAGACTAAGTGTTAAGTGTATTCTATTTCAGACATTTAAATAAAGAGGAATGGTAGGGTTTTTTTGGGTTATCATGCTTAAGACTTTATACATCATGGTTTGTTTGTAAGAACTGTTATTTATTAGTTTATATTTATAAAGGTTCTTTGAAAATAAGCGTGAGCTATGTTATTTTTTTTAATTTTTTTGAGCTTATAGTGTCTAGATAATTACATTTTTAAATGTTGTCAAAAAAAGAATCACCCTGTGATAGATTATATAAGGTATGCTACAAATTTTGGAACTTTTATTTCCTTCAATTTGAATGAATCAAAAGTTTTGTAAATTCACAGCATACCTCACATCATCACGCTATTAGCCACCAGAGGAGTGGTGTCACACTTTCTTTTTACAACGCATTTAGTGGACTTAAATAGAAAATGACTCTAAACTAGAGACCTAAAGTCAGTTATAAACAATTAAGATTACATCTTCAATATAGGGTTCAAACCCGGATTTGGATGGGGTTCTCAAAAAATTTTTGAAATATTTTCATATTGGCCTCGAACTAGTTTGCAGTCTGATTTCAACCCATTCATTTTCATTTTATTTCTTACTATCAAAGTATTACTTAAAGTGTTCTTTGATGAAACTTAATTTAAGCTCGTTTACTAATGGGCCCTAGGTGGATGACCATCCACTACCGGTTTGGTTGTCACTATACATCACCCATATTTAGGGTTACAGTAAAATATCATTACTATTGCCAATACTCAACTGACTTCAGTTACATACATGTTATATACGAATTCCCAAAATATAGATAACCAATGGACTAAAATTCCTAAACAGTGGTCCTTCACTCATTTGTTATTACCTTTTTTCCCTTTGAGCTACCTGCCCAAGCTAAAAATTGGTTTTTTGGAAAAATATAGTGAGATTCAAAAGAATCCTAGTAGTAAAAAATATCACCCCATATGAAATGCATATATAAGATATGTCATGTCAACCAAGCTTACTATACAAGCAGCATGTTCAAACATTTAGAGATAATTCACAATAAGCATATATGTAGCAATACCAGATATGCAAATAGCATAAAATTCTAAATTTCAATATGCGTACAAGCACCAATACCAGATATGCAAGAAGCATAAAGTTGGGTAAATACAAGGACAACCGTCTTTAGCCATAATACTGGGAAATTCTACTAGTCCTGAGCCCTTCTCATCTGAATGCTTTAAATTCACGATGGTACAAGCATGCATATAACATATCACATAATATGTGAGGGATAAGTTACTACCTGACAATTTTTCCAAACCTTTGACTTCGATTATCATTCCTCGGTTGTCCTCGGTAAATGTCAAATCCTATAGATTATAATTTACGGATGAGTTATTACTTATCCAAATTCTTTGATTACTTAAGACACTTAGTTGGTTATCATTTGGGTTAGTGCTTAGGCCCAATTAAGTAGTTAATGTGGTTACACTAGGCCAAAGTACTAGTATTCACCCTTAAACTTCACACTTACTACTTTTGGCCCAAAGCTCATTAAATTCTCATGGACTAAAAGCTGGCAAAATTTTTCACTTAACTTTGAAAAATCATGACTAATTCTACAAAACTTCAATTAGGGTGGTTCAAAGCTCTATGTGGCCCTTATTAAGTCCATTTTAAATAAAAAAATGATTACTCCTGCAATTCACAAGCACAAAATCCCAGATTTCACAATTATTCACTTCTATCATAGGTAGCTTCTATAATCATTAGCAAACTTTAAAAATTTGTATCACCCAATGCACTTATCCAAATGACACATATTACATATCATTTTAAAGATTCTTATAATTCTAGAAAATGTTGTGGCCATTGGATTTCATTTGGCCAGACACAATCACGTCAAAATCAGTATGCCACAGAACAACTTCCAGATTTAATGCCCAATTTTCAAAAATCATAATAAATTATAGAAAACTCCAAATTGACTGATTCCAAGTACATTATAAACATATTTAAGTCTAATTTCAAATAAAAATATCATTTTCTAGAAAATCAGCCACAAAATTTCCAGAAATTCATCAAGCCTTAACTGTTTCAGAATTGGTTCCAGAAATAGAGCCCAACTTTGAAAAATCATAACTTTAAATCCACTTATCCAAAAATTACATTCTACCTATCAACATGAAGTTCAAGATGTCGACTTCCTTTATGGAAATTTTCATAGCATTTGGACCAGATTTGGCCACTCAAAAACATAACAAAACATTACTGCCTCTAGAAAACAAATTTTGGCAGCACTACTCTTAAGTTCCAAATTTGAGATTTCTCATTTCTAAACCTTGTTTAACACCATTTACAAGACCTAACCACCACAAACTCTAAGAATAACCATATAACTGAAAATTAGGGCAAAAATACCCATTCCAAAAGGCTCAACCAAATCACACAATACTTAGTTCAAATAAAAGCTCTTACTCACCTCTTGCTTCTTCTAGGCTTTATTCTTTCATTCAACTACTTTGGTCTTGATAAATGCCTCAAAACACCTCCTCTTGAAAAATAAAACTATAGAAATGAAACTCATATCAAGAGAGACAATGTTTATGAAGACATTTTTGGCTAGAAAGGTGAGTAGGAGGGTGAAAATCTAGAGAAAAGTTCTTACCTACTCTTTGTTCTTCAAGCTTCTTCTCTCTCTCTCTTTCTTGTTTAGCTGAATTTGGGTGCTACAAATGAGTGAAAATTTTTTATTTATTCACTTATACTCTCTTTCCTTTATATGGCAAAAAATTGTGGGTAGTTGAAAAAAGTGATGAGGTGTCAAATGATGGTGGCTTCTTGCAAAAAGCAAGTTAATTAACCATGGGATAGTTTGGTTAATTAGATGATATTTTCTCTCCCTTATAGGTCCTATCCCAACCAAAATTGCCACTCAAAAAGGAGTGGAATTGTTAACCAATTTCCTCTTGATTCTTGCTTTTTGGGTCATACTTTCCAAGTTGGAAAAATTTGAAGACACTTTGACTTTTCTTCTTCTCTCCTTTCTTTTATCCTTTGCTTTTCTTAGTGAATTCTCTTGTCATCTATGTTCTTTCCTCATAATACTCTTACTTTTTCAAGAAAAGATCTTGGCCCTTCATTCGTGTTTCCAATTCTAACCTCAAGATCAAATGACAATTATCTCTTTTACTCTTGATTATGGCAACATTTATTTAAGGTGCCATTAGCTTTTCTTTCATTCTAATTCCTTCTCATTTTCTTCTTCTTTTTGGATCCAAGTTAAGCTTTATATCATTCTTGCCTTTAAATAAAGGAATTAGGTATTTTCCTTTAGCTATTTGGAACCAAATCCCATACTTTATTTTTCCCAAATAAGTCCATAAAAGACATTCTGTTTCTTAGACATTCTTAGGACTTTTGCAAACTGATGCTTAGTAGTTGGCTTGAGTTAGGCTTAATCTCAAACTTTTGGCCCCAAAATTTGGGATATTACAAGTGACCTAAATCATCTAGGAGCATGTTAGGATCATGGTGACCAATCTCATACTCATCAAGATGTGATTGGCCTTTCTGTTCATACTCGACAAATATTTGGCCAGCCTCCTTACATTATGGTCAATGTATTTTGCATGATACATCATTGCCTCCACTTAAGGGAGTAAAGGATGTGGAGGTGGAAGTGGTGGAGGTTGTGGAAGAGGAGCAAGAGGAGGAGAAGGAGGTGAAGGATGTAAAGGAAGAGGATGACATTTGGAATTTTAAAACAAGTCTATATCATGGCATTTCATCTTTAGAGAATAGAGGATAACAGTGAAAAAAATATGAAAAGTATAAGGAAATGGGGAGTTTAAATGTTTTGGAAGTGACAATTTTGAACCATCATATCGTATGTAGGAAGTTTAAGAGTAGCAGTCACGCACATTGGTAGGTAATGAATGAGTACTTGGTTCTTGTGCCTGATCATTGGAGAACAAAGAAGCATATTATATAGAGTTATCATCAGCGTGGGTAATGTAATGCCCTAAATTTTGATTAAGAGCTAATGACAATTATTAGGAATGATTTTTATGAATTAAAGTTGATTTAAGATCCAAATTAATTATTAGAAATACCCAATACCCTGGATTTTAGCATAATTATATGGTAAAATTAGGCTAAAATATGAGGGAAATGGCGCATGAAAGAAGAAAAGGGATTTAAACTATGTGTTTTGTGGCAATACAAGTGAATGTGCCATAATCACAGGAAAAATTGAAAGAATGCAAAAATTATCGGTCAATATTAGTCAGTGATTAATGAAGAAATTAATTACTAACTAAAAGAAATGAGGAGTGTGACTAAATCGCTAATAGAGTAGCTAGTGTAACCATGTGGTTACTTATTTGGTGAGAAATAAGGAGATTTGGACACATGTGCAAGCTAATATGATGAGGGAGTAGTTAAGAAAGTCAAATCTTATCATTTTATCATTTCTTTTCTCTCTTTCTTCCCTCATTTTCGCTAAAGAGTATGTGCATAGGAAGAGTGTGATCATTTCATCTCCTTTCACACTCTCATCTCTCATTTCTCTCTCATTCCTTTCTCCATTTTCAGCAGCCATTGGACTTCAAGAGAGAAGAAGAAAGCTTAGGAATAGGTGAGTTATTTGACCCTTTAGATGAACTCCTATGCCAAAACTCTCTTCTTTAATCTTGTTCCTTAGGTTGAGAGCTTCGATTCTATGGTTTTAAATTTTCCATTGGAGGAGTTTTGTGCCCACAAGAAAATCTAGAGGTTGGAGAAGCAAGGAACAAGCTTGGGAAAGTTTTGACGTGAGTAAGATGAACCTTTCTATATAAGTTTTATGGCATTTAGTTGAGCCTTAAATTTCTGGGATTTTTGACCTATTTTTTGAAAATTAAGGTCTTAGTGAGTTTCGCATGATGTGGTCATAGAAATGGTGCCTTGTGGTGTGTCTTGGATAGATAGAATTAAATTGAACTTGAAATGTGAAGTTTGAAGTTTTGGGGTTGTGTTAATTGTAGCCCTTAAATAGAACATATAGATCAAGTGAGAATTTAGTTGTTTTTACATTTCCATTGGATCCCATATGAAAAATTGTGTGGGAGTAGCGTTGGATGTGAATTTTGGAACTATTAGAAACACACATTGAAAATTAGAAAGTTCTGTCAAGTGAAACTCTGTGCTAGGCAGTTGGTTTGCATGGATGTTTTAAAATGGCAAATCATGTCAAAAAATTATGAAACTTTCTAGTCTAATAGAGCACATGCTAAGTTTCAAAACGGATACATTATGGGTGTCATTTTGAGGTGTATGCTAAAAGTTATGAATTTCCAAAGTTAGATGATAAAACTGGGATCAATTCTGTAACAACAATGAGATTTGTGCAATTCTATATTTTAGTGATTATAGTCAATGGTGATTCATATTTTTCCTATAAAGAGGACTTAAATAGATTTCCATTGGCTTTGGAATCATCCCATTTTGATTTTTCTAGAATTATTTATGATGTTTCAAAGTTCAGCCAAGAAACAGAAAATTTCCTTGGCTACAGCCCAAAACTTTCTGGGCAGTCCTTGGCCGCAGCCAGAAGATGTTGGCTACAGCCAAAAACTTTCTATGCTGTTTTTAGCCGTGGCTAGAGATTTCTTGGCCACGGCCAACCCCTGTTTTTAGCACTTTGTGATTTTAAAAAATGGTTTCTAACCTAGTACTTCCCAATCCTTTTTAGGCTATTGTTAGAGACTTTCATAGCTACCCAAGGGACTTTAATGATAATCAAATCTAAGTGTTTAGAAGTCATTTGAGTATTGAGATAAGTGACAACTCTTCATCCTTGATTATGGTTCTAGGATTTGATATTTACTTTGCCTACGAGAGACCATTGGTAGAGCAAGCACGGAAAGACCAAGGTAGTAACCTTTCTCTTATGTTGTGTATGATACATTGTATACATGACTTATCATTGAATTGTCATTATGAAATATGTCATATGAAACTTTGCTATTGTGAAATGTGTGGATGTGAAATATGCCTTCGTGCATTGCAGCGTGAGCAGTTGTAGGGGGTAATGCACGTCGCACCTACCCCTGTTGTTGTAATTGTTGTGGTAATTGCCGTTGTAATTGTCGTTGCAATGTTGTGGTATTGTGAATTTTCTACTATTAAGAAACATGCTAGTGTGGCTATGTTATTGTGAAATATGTCATTTGGAACCTTGCTATTGTGAACATGTTGATATGAGATTTGCCGTTATGCATTGCAACGTGAGCAGTTGTAGAAGTGACGCAAGTCACACCTACCCCTGCCATTGAAAATTATGTTGTTTTGTTGCTATGTTATGATTTGCTTACATGCTTTATAGTTGTGCATACTATAAGTAAATTATTACTACTGGGATTCTTTAGAATCTCATTCTTTCCATTGACAGACTATAGACAAGGGAAGCGGTTCCAAGGAGAAGCAAGTAATAAAGGGAGGTTGAACTCCAAGCTAGGGGTTTTAATTTTTGGGTAGTTGGTTATCATGCTAATAACTCTTGGATATTTTGTTGGGGATTTGATGAACATGTGGTATATATTGGAATAGTTTCATATAATCCCCTGTTTGGGAAACTACAAATAGGCTTTATGCCTTGTAAACCCTTAGATGAATTTATGGAACCTGAGTGTGTCGAGAATTTTTGTAACACTCTGATATGTATGAATGGAATCAAACTGTACAGGCCAATTTTATTCTTGCAATGTGAAGGTGAGACCATGTTAAACAAGTTTTTGAAATCCCCGTTTTGGGGATGAAATTTTTAACAAGTTTTGAATTATCTTCTGGTCTCTAATTCAACGTAATTTCATAATAGTGAACTTAATCTCGGCCTTTATGAGAAGGGGGTTATAGGGAAAGGGAAAGGTTTTGAGCCATCATTTGTCCTTTCATGGCAGTTTTTATGTAACAATCATTATTCTTGTGAGATGAAATATAATGGCTACTAATTAAAACTGTTATTTATTTGCATGGCACTCCAATAAGTGATAGGTTTTACTTAATAACCATTATGTATTGCACTTTTCTTTTGAAAAAATTTAGTGGTTGCATAATCGACCACCAGTTTACAAACAAAACTAAGAAAAAGGCAATGTAAATAAAAAAAACTAAAAATGAAAAGTTATGGAAATGTTTTATGAATCTCATGCATCATGAGATTCTTCCTTCTCTAGTAATTTGTCCACCTTCTGGTTTTAAGAGCAAACAAGAGTGGTGAGCTCCTTCAAGCACTGGTTCATGCGTCCTTGCTCTCGTAGGTAAAATTGGACCATATGATGGAGCTTGTAGGTCATATGGACAAGCCGCCCTTTATGGCTTGTTGGTGGAAAAAGTTGATATTTTGGTTTGTCCCCAGATGATGAAGCAAAAGTTCTCTTGTGTATGTTCATGATTTTGGTGCAGAAGAACAAAAGCTTACAGTTGGGTACATGAAGTTGAAATAGAAGTGGAGAAGTGGAGTAAAGTTTTTGGATATTTATATAGAGAGGGTTATCAAGCTATCATGTCCTTTAGTTTTACATATCATTATATTTTATAGATGGTAACGGTTGTTTTTTAATAACCGTTAGGTGTCAAACCCATCAATATTTCAACATTTATAAGAGTAACAACACGTATCTCAGTGGGCAAATAGAAATAGCGTATAAACACTAATATAAAGTACTTGATTATATTACAAGAATCCCTATAGGGTTTAAAACAAAATATATCCAATATTCAAAATATCAAAAAGATATTACAAATAAACAACACTTTAGCTTGCATGGGACCAAAATTCTCAGTTGCCGGTATCTACATCCTTGTCCTTTAAGCCACTTCTTCCAACTGAATAATTCAAATTTTATGGAAAGGGGTGAGATTCATACAAATCTCAGTAGTAACACACAATCAATCATATAAAATGTGAAAAAAAACATGCAATGCACCATATCGTGTAACAAAACAATCATATTGCAAACTTAACTGTGCATATTGTTCATAATCAAATGACTATTTGATCCCTATTTGTCTCACAACCTCAATTGGGTCCCAAATGAGCTAAATGGTAATTGTGCTTTTCTCACCGGGTGGTACTTGTGCTTTACCCACACCATATCTAGGTTTTGCAATAAACAATTCATATCATAGAACATGGCAACACAAAGCATATAAACAATTACATAGTATATGAAAGATTGAGTTACTACATAAATTTCCCTTTCCCAACTTAGCTACCAATCCAATACTCTTGTCTGGCTTAGGTAGATAACAAGTCCTAAAATTTCAAATTTACAATAAATGAGTTATTACTCATTCATGTCTTCTTCTAAGCTCATATAGTTGGTTATCTTGACTCAAAAACATGAAATGACCGAAAAGCCTTTAGGGACCCGGTTTAAGACCCTTTATACTCGGTATAATTATACTTTACCAAAAATTATGACCAAGACTATTCCTACACAATTTCATGTGTAGAATCCATTTTTTACCTTAGTTTTGACAAATTCACATTCAAATTTCCAAAATGCCCTTGGCAGCCACAAAGCTAGGGTTTTAGGGGTAAAATTGTCATTTCACACCCTAAAGCCTTCAAACTTCATTTTTCACATGTTCGCTACACAATTTTCCATTCTAAACATAATGGAATCATCAAATCCATGAAAATCCAACTCAAACACTGAGAAATTTTCATAGCCTGAATTCATGAAAATTTAGGAAAAATGAAGTTTCATGTTGTCTTTCCATTAAACACCTTCTTTTTGCCTTAAATCACTTCCTGAACCCTTTAATTACACTTTCCACATGATTAATTAAAATTTAGGCAGCACCTCCCCTTAGAGTTCATGCATCCCAAATCATAAAATCAAGCCAATCAAATCATATAGCCAACTAAATCACCAACAACAACAACTAATCAACAATTAAGCAAGGTTTCATAATTACCTTTTGATTTCTTTTCTTCCTCTTCCAAAATCACCACCTTCTCCTCCTTGTTTCTCTTGATTTTCTTCTTGCTTCATATGATTCCAAGAAGGATTTAAGGTTTAGAAGAGGTTTTCAAGATTTTAGAGACAAGAATATATGAATTTTTGCTTACAACTTACCTAAGTTTGCTTCTTGATCCCTTGTCTCTTCTCTTTGCTTCTTATGTTCTTCAAACTTGCTCTCTCTCTCTCTCTCTCTCTCTCTCTTTTCTCAAGTTGGCCTAAATTATGGCCTCTTGGACGAGCCAAGTAGTTTCTTGAAATGTCTCCTGCCACCTCCTTAAAAATAGTATTATTTTAATTGAATTTTGCACATGTGTCTTAATATTTTAATGCTTCTTTTTCCACTTGGCTATCAAAGCTTCCTCATGGCATTATTTATATCCAAATATTCATTTTCCTTCTTCTTTTACTCCCTTGGCCAAAATTGGCCATTAACTATAGAAAAATCAAGAGCCTTCTTGATTATTCAACAAATGACCATTTTGCCCTTACATTTTTCCAATTTTTTGAATTGCACTTTGTCATCCTTCTTTCCTTTTTGTTTTCGGCCAAAATTTTACACAAAGAATTAGGCCAAAACTTGTGCTCCTCCCTTCTTCATTTTGGGCTACAATATTAGGTTTGAAGGGTACAAAATTGCACTTTTATATCTTCACTTAGCCAAATTTCATGTAACCTCTATTTTCATTGTTTTGCCATTATTTCAAGTGTACCAAAATTCATCATTTTTCTTCCTTTTAATATCATAAAGATACAAGGGGTTTTGGTGAATAAGATTTAAGATGTTACATTAGGAATTTGAAGTAGTACTCTAATAAGTGACAGGTTTTTATGAATAACCATTTGCAATTGTTACTAGCCTAATAGTTCTTTTTCCTGTGCCATGAGTTACATGATGGTTGTTTCAAGAGAACCATTATTTATCCTTAAATTCATGACAGTTGTTTCGAAAGAACAATATTAGAACTGTTATTTATTTATTTATTTCATGATGGTTTTTCTATAAGAACTGTTAGATATTTTCTTTTCTTATTTTACAAAATATTTAAAATGAAAAAACAATAAAATGAAAACAACAAAGAACAATGGCAAGGAGCTTGATGAATAGATGAGATCACTAGGCTACCTTTAACTAGAGGAGTTGCCGCGATCATTGTTAAGATCATGACCAATCCCATACTCATCAAGTATGAGATCAGCCTTCCTGCTCATACTCGAGAGGTACCTAGAAAGCCTCCTCATGGCATAGTCAATGTTTTCTGTATGCCGCAATATTGCCTCTAGTTAAGGAAGCAGAGCATGTGGAGGCAGAGGAGGTGATGGTAGAGGAAGAGGCAGTGGTGGCAGGGGTGGATGCTAGGGAGGAGAAACAAGAGGTGGAGGTTGGGGAGAGGAGAAAAAGGCGGTAGAGGATGACGCTGAGAGTTTTCTAGTAAGTCTTCCAAATTGTGTTTCTTCTTGATGAATGAGAGAACAAAGAGAAGGACGATAAAGAAAATGTAGGAAAAATAAATGAAAATGGGGGGTTTAAAAAGTCATATAGAGAAGATGGAAAAAAATGTCATTGCACATGTTGGAAGTTCAATAGGAAGTAATAAATAGATATCTGATTCTCCTGACAATCATTAGATAACGAGGAGGCACCCAGAGTCAATGCGGGGAAGATGAAAGTTTTGAAAGCTTTAATTAATGCTTAATAAGTTAGAACCATTAAGTATATTGATGTTATCAAGAATACTTTACAGTTTTTAATTAACAACTATGAATTATTAGGTTATGTTTTTGTTAACTGTTTTTAATATTTAAAAAGCAATAGCGGTATTCATTCATCAATATCATTGTCATCATGATCCTCCTCCTTATTCTCATCATTGGAGAAGGGAGATGAAGGGTTAAACTGCAAGTTATATTCAACATCATTGTGATGAACTATGTGGTTTAACTACCTGTTCAGCTTGTTGGTGTATGCTTTAAGACACATTGTGTGGTAGTCAAGGCTTGCCAATATTTGCATCAGAGCATCCATTTTAAGAGGAGGTGGAAGAAGAGGAGTGGTGGAGGAGGGGATGGCGTCGGTAGAGAAGGAGCTCCCTGGGAACTTAACATGATGAAGGAGAGAAGGAGGAGGCCGATAAAGAAAAGTAGTAAAAATCACAAGGAATAAGTGAATTTAAATAGATGTTTAATAGATATTATAAAGCGTTATGCTGTATGAAGGCCTAACGATGTTACATATGAAAGTGTTGGATGACGGTTGTTTCTAAATACTGTTATGTTTTGTCTTCGCTACTATAAGAGGTTGGAAGATGAATCATTTGTAAAATTACATGATGATTTTTTTGTAAGAACCATCATATTTGTCACTAAATAAATTATGTTTATTAACTACAACATTTATTTTTGTGTTTTTACAAATTCTGTCTCTCAATACATGATGGCATGCATATTTAACCATTATATTTTACCATTTTATATTGGTGTGCGACCTCTGCCTCAACATACATGATGATTAGTTACTATAGCCATTATTTATTAAGCATTATATATGCCTGAATCTATAGTAGTGATATCAAGCTTAGAAGGGGAAAATTTTGAGGTTTTAGGTCCAAGCATCAGAGTAGACCCATCATTAAGGGAAGAAAGTGGGTATAGGAGTTGAAATGTGTCAATCAGTTGGGATCCTCCATGGAAAGGTTTGGCATGATCTTAGGTTGACGAATCTGAGGTAAGGGAAGCCAAGAGCTATACAAGATGAAGAATGGGAGAGAATAGGGGGGAGAGGATAAGAAGAAGATTTTGACGGGGATTGGAGATATGAGATTTAGATGTTACGGCAATCTAAGATTTTGAGGGAGAAAAAGATTATGTTCTTGGTTTGGGGTTTTTTATTTTTTAAATAATAAAAAATTAATATTAGTGACACAATTTAGATTATTTTTATTTTTTCCAATGCCAACTAGGACATTATTATGGCCAAATCAGCTTCCACATTAGCACTTTTAGCCAACCTAATAATTAACATAATGCAGATAAACGGTAAGTGTAATGCCCCAAAATGTGATTAAGAGCTAATGACTTCAAAAGTGAATGTAATTATTGATAAACAAACACTTTTGGAGAATGTGATTTGAATTGTGATCCGAATGCGTAATAATTAGTGCCTAAACCCTATATTTAAGTTCAATTGTGGATTAATTTCTAAATTAAATTAAATTAGAGGGAGGGCACATGGTAAGGTGAAATGGAATGACAAAATGTGTTTGGTGGTGATTTAGTAGGAATTCTCATAATCAGGGGTGAAGTGGGAAAAAGAAAAGTTACCGATCAATTAGTCAGCAACCAAAGAGGGAACTTATTAGTAACATAAAGATCAAGAAGTGTGACAATTGTCTAAGTGTTATAGAGGGAATTATCCCATGTTTGCATGTGCATGGAAAGAGTTGAGAGGACGCTCAAGATCTTGACACTTGGTAGCATTTGAGCCATGGGATCATGGTCAAAGTGTCAACACTAATTCTCTTCTCTCTTCCCTCATTAATTTCATTCAAAAAGGAGTGTGAGAGACCAAAAATCTGCATCACCATCTTTAGCCATTTTTTTCTCTCTAAGACTCCATTTTCGCCAAGTGAAGGAAGGAAAGAGAAAAGAAAAGGTGAGTTTATGACCCTAGAGATGACCTTGTATGCTCATATGCTCTTCTTTAATGTTATTCATGTTGATGAGAGCTTCATCTCTATGGTTTTAGATTTTTGAAAGGTGTTTGAGACCTTGAGAAAAGTTGAAAGTGGTGGAATCAAGAAACAAGCTTGAGGAAGAGGAAGAGGTGAGTATTTGATGCATTTTGACCTAAGTTTTGTGGTCATTGGTTGAGTTTTGAGAATTATGAAATTTTCCCTGATTTCAGTGTAATTATGGAATGAATGAATTGGATAGTGTATTGTGGTAAAAATGGTCTCATATTATGTTTTGGTGTTATTAGGATTGGTTTGAAACTTTGAAGGTAAAGGATTAAAATGTTGAGTTTGGTATTGTGCCATTGTGTGACATGTTATGATTGTTGTGAAACATGTCAATGTGATGTGAATTTTATTGATTTGGTGTTTCCAATGGATTCCTTGTGAAAATTTGTGTGGGAATGATGTTTGATGTGAAATTGGAACCATTGGGAATAATTGTACAAAACTTTAAATTCTGTCCATTGAAACTATGTGGTGGGCAGTTTGTTTGTATGGATGTTTTGAATGGAAAAATGGTGTCTAAAACTCTGAAACTTCCAGTCTTAAAGTTCACATTCCAAGCTTCAAAATAGACATTTCAAGTCATTTCAATTTGTGATCTGGGAGTTATAATTTTCCAAAGTTTGGGATTGAAACTGGAATCTGTTTTGGAGCAATGTGGACTTTTGTGTAATTTTGTATTTGTGTGATAGTTGATGGCAATAGTTCATATTTTCCCTGTGTATAGGACTTAAATATCTTTCAATAGGCTTTTAGGATCACCTCATTTCCATTTTTCTAGAATTAGTTAATATTTTTCAAAGTTCAGCTAAGAACAGAATTTTCTTGGTCACAGCCAAAAGTTCCTGGCAGCAGTCCAAAAGTTTCTTACCTATTTTGGGCCGTAGCCAGAGACTCTTGGCTATAGCCAAAAAGTTTCTAACCTTTTTTTGGCCATAGCCAAAATCTTGTACTGCAGTCAAAAAATTTCTGACCTGTTTTTAGCTGTCGTTAAATACTTCTTGGCCGCAGCTAACTCCCAAAAATTAGCATTCTAGAACTTTTGAAAGTAGATTTGATATGGCTCCTCCCAAACCCTTATGGCATGTGTTTAGGCTTCTAATAGCCACCTAAAAGTCTCAAATGATAACCAAATTTAGGTATTATGAAATTAAGAACTTGGAATAGGGATTAATCTGTCGTCCTTAATTTTGGTTTATAGGATTTGATATTTGCCCTACTCGAGAGCAGCTTGTGACAAAGCACGCTCGAAAAGAACAAGGTAATGACTCTCTTCCTTAAACTATATGTGATATATTATATATTTGATTTATCATTGTTTGTGAGACCTTCACCTGCGGCCCATTGGTGTTTCCGGTGGGAGGACCGTGCCGTCGGGGCGGTGGAGATATGGGGGAAGTGACTATGTAAAAGCCATAAGGCTATATTTGAAAGCCAAAAGGCTATTTGTGAATCCTTTACCTGTGGCCTATCGGTGGTTTCGGTAGGAGGACCGTGCCTTCAGGGTGGTACAGGTATGAGGGATGTGACTATGTGATTATGTGCATATGTGACAGCTTGTTTGTTGTATTTCGTAATGCTATATTGCTTAATGATGTCATTACATGCTTTGTGATTATGTATGGTATGAGTGATTTGTTACTACTGGGATTCTTTTGAATCTCATTCTTTCCTTTGACTAACCTTCAGATAAGGAAAATGGCTCAAAGCGAAAAGAGACGACTAAGGGTGGCTAGAACTTCTATAGGGTCATTTGATCTTGAATGTTGGTTATCGAATTTTGATTGGGGATAGCTATATATTCTGTAAATATTATTTTGGATGCGGTTGTGTAATCCCCTAAATAGGAATCTTTAAACCCTTAGTATATTTATGAAACCCGGGGGTTGCTAGGATTTTTGTTGTACACTCTGATATGTATGAATGTGATTTAACTGCACAGGATAGTTATATTCGAAATATGAATAGGAGACCAAGATAAAACGATTTTGAAAGAAATTTGTAAAAACCCTATCTCAAGGATAGGATTAAAAATGGAATTTCATCATCCGTTGGTCTCTAATTCATCTTAATTATGTATTTTTGAATCATAATTACTATTTATAAGGTAGGGGGTTACAGTAAGGGTATTTTTGCTCTGATTTTGAAAGTTTATAAGTACTTTTGCACTTCTGAAAAGCATTTGGTGATGAGCGAACTTTAAGTAAAAGCTCATAGGTATTTTTGCACATTAACCCTTTTTTTAATACTCACCCTTTATGTTCGTGTTTTGTTCTTATTACGATCTTCGTGAATAAGAGATCAATGTTCCATCTTAAAGTCTCAGAAACTATGATTCTAAAGTAATGATTAATGAATGTGTTTTGAATTGATCTGTTTATGTCGGTCATAGAGAAAGAAGGTCGTTGGCCGAGGAAGGTTTCCAATGGGAAAGAGGAAGAGATGAAAAAAATGATTAAAAATTAAGATTTATTATTATTATTATTAAAATATGAATTTGTTAAAAAAATTGAGTTATTGTCTCAACTAACTATGGTGATGATAATAATAATAATAATAGATAAAATTGGTCATTATTTCAAGAGCATTTTTTGGTATTTGTGCACTTAAACTAAGATTATTTTGTTATTAATTAATCGGATAGGCTATCGGAGGACTTGGCTCTCGTCAAAGTCACAAAGAAGTCAAAAAAGGAGGTGAAAGAAGGCACCATCATGTCCAACCTAATAGTGGATGTTGAAGATTCTGAGAGTGAACAACGATATGATCAAGCTCAAATGGATAGGAATGCCTAAAGTCCAATCTCCTACAAGGACTCACTTATGGGATTTAAAAGTTTAAAATTCAATAGTGTAGCATGCAGTGCTTCAGAATTAAAGAGGATCTATTGATTTCTAATCCCCTAAACCAAGCATGGAAGGTTTTGGAGCAATCAGAAGATATTGAAAAACTAATGACCATTTACCTGGTAGTGCTAATGTCAAATGAAGAGTATAATGAGAGTTGTGAGCCTTGGAATAATGCTCTGATAATCACTATATTAGGCTCAAATATCAACTTTTACAAGTTTAAAGAACTTTTGTGTCATGCCTCACAGTTCAAGAGTTTGAACTAATAGATTTTCCCAACTACTATTACGTAGTGAGGTTCACGAACTAGGAGAATTGGGGCACTCATTACAAATGGATCTTACTAGAAGGACAGTGGGTCATGGGTCAACACAGTGTCCTAGTCCAAAAATGGTCCCCCTACTTTGATCCTTTCTATAACCTACTTAGTAAGATTGTTACACGGGTAAGGATACCAAACATTCTGTTGAATGCTTACAACTAGAAATACATACTGAGGCTCGGTGCCTAAAAGTTGAGCTTCATACGTTGAACTTCAACGACCCAAACTAGCTAAGAGTTGAGCATGGAAGATATGCTAGAATTTGTGTAGAGCTTGATCTCCAAAAGAAGTTAATACCCTAGATCATACTTGCTTTAGCTTTATACAACATCGAATACAAAGGTTTGAGGAAAATTTGTTTTTCCTATAGACATTATAGACACAAAAGAGAATTGACCATGGAAAAGTAGTTGTAAAGCCTCATCTAGCATTGAACACCGCCCAATGCCTGAGAATAAGCAACCAACGATGTCATCAAAGAAATAGTTACCGGAAGAGGGGGCAGAATTTAGACCATTTCTCTGTAAGGATCACAGAGGACTCCAATTCAAAAAAAAGAAGAGCAAAAGACTCTTTTGAGCAATGTGAAACATGGTATCAAGAAGGATGAGAGAGTAGGGTCAAACCCATAGCCTCTAGGTTTCCAATGCTTGTAGATTAGGAAGATGAGAGAGAATGGTCAAAGAGCAGAGGAGGGTCACAGGTGAGGAACATAGAAGATTTGATATGACTGAGAAATCTCTAGTTGTGTACAAGCAAAAAGGGATAACCAAAAGCAACTTTGAAAAGGTGTTTAGATATCGAAATAAGTCAAAGGGCAAGGGCCCACAATTTTCAAAAAGCATCTATTTGAACAAGGAAAGAAAATGTGAAACCTTCTAGCCCAAGTGAGCCCAATAGGCAGTTAGAAGTTCAGGTGGAGAAGGCCAATAGGCCGACTATCAGTAATAGGATATAAGGGTATGTCAATAAAGGGGGAAGCAGCAAGTCAATGGATCCATGAGGATCCAATGCTCATTATCATCAAAAAAGACTTGCCCAGCTGGGCTGAGGCCTACCTATTGCTTTTATTGGATAAGGAAAATGTAGGGACGAAGATGAGAGGTACCAACAAAGAGAGGAAAGACCTAGAAGCTTCAATTTCAATCGGAACCACAAATTATAAGTTGAAAATGAAGAATAGGTGCTCCAATTCAAAAAGTGGTCGATTAGTGGGCAAAAGGAGGGGATCGTTAAAGGCATGAGTGGATAAGCTAGGGGAAGCCATGAGACATATTCTTTTGAATAAGTGAGTATGACCCTATCTATTGTCTATTTTTGTTATTTATAATGATAATTTCTTCTTGAAATTGTTGTGGAGATGAAAGTAAAGCTTTTCCACAAATGATTAACGATACTGTGAACAAGTATTGTATAAATGTTTTGGGGTTGCTTGAAAATTGAATTAGCAAAGATAGGGATGAATCTATGGTCTAATAGCTGGGTTTCTCTAATTGGATTAGGGTTGAAGTGATGGGTTTCGATGGGGGGAGGGGGTGTTATGGTTGTTATGGAGTGAGATTGAAATTTATGTTGAATATCTATATTCAAACATGCAATTGCTCCAGTATCGGCTAATTGATAAATGCCCTAGGAAAAATGTGGTATTATCTCAAGTATATAAGGACCCGAGAGGCATGGCTTACTTTGGGGGATTTTAACTCCTTTCTTGATCCCACAAATAAAAGAGGGGGTAACCAAGTGAATAACTCCTCAGTATCTATGTTTCGAGATTGTGTCAATGCTTGTAAAGGAGAGACTATATTGGGTATTTGCAATGTGTGTTAGGAAATATCTCTTCCTTCTTTTAAAGCTTTTCACCATCTACGCTATAAGTCTGACCACCGGGTTGTTGTTGTGTCTCATGGGGTTAAGAATATACGCCAAAGGGGACCAACCCAATTAAAATAACAGGCTGCATAGTGCTCGGAAGAGAATTTGTCAAAAGGTGAATTACACCATGGTTATAAAGACAATCAAGCACGGGAAAAGGATAAAGAACTATAGAAAAAGGTGAAAATTCATAGGCTGAATGATCCATGAAAAACAAGGCCTTAAGAGTGCTTTTAGGCTGAATTACACTATGGTTATGGCCCATGTGTGTTAGCTTATGACTTATGCTCCTTAAATGGGCTCTATGACCACTATTTAAGCCCAAATGCATGTCTTCCATGACCCATGAAGAGCAAAAACATGGTGTCCTACAATTAATGAAGGGCAATGAGGGCAATTTTACAAGGTTTCTTTTCCCACAAGAGACCATATGGCCCCACCTAAAAGGATAGAATTAAACATAATTAAAAAAGGGATTTAATTCAAAATATTACTCCCTCTGGTCCTAATTATAGGACAACATTTGAGAGTTGATCTTGGTCCTAATTGTAGGATAAATTTCTAATTTTTGTCAATTTCTTCCCAAAATACCCCCTATTGATACTTTATCAATAATCATTAATAATTTAATAAGAGTATATCGGAAGTTGTTGAGGGAGATTGATGATGCCGGATTGTGTTAAAGCTTGGAGAAGTTGTGTGTGAGGTCAGAGAAGTACAAGAAAAAACAGAAAATCGACATAATTGGATACCATTTTAAATTTTAAATAAGGATATTTTAGAAAAATAAATATGATTAACTAATTTAACCACTATTCTTAATTTCTCCAAAGTTAGGTAAATATGTCCTATAATTAGGACCGGAGGGAGTATTTCTTTTTATCCCTTGAGAATTAGATTTAATTCTTTTCCTCAAATAGATTAAATCCAAATCCAAGAAAAAGATAAAGATAAAGATTCAAGAAAAAGATAGAGATCCAAGGATTTAGGTTAAGATTTATCTTTATTCATTCAAAATTCTATCAAGAATTCGAATCTCTTCAATCAAAGGTGAAGAAGACGCTACGAGCTCATCAAAATCCAAACAAAAGAGAGAAAGATAAAGCGGATCATATCCAAATATCAAATTCAAATGCATGAAAAAGATAACGAATCTTCAAGATCATCCACCTCTCTTCCTTATTCAACAAGCCATTAATGCCTATAAAAGAGACCACGGGGTTCCATTCCAAGAGCATGACCACACACCACACTTCTTTTCTTCTTCCATCATCATGTGTGGTTAATTAATCCTCTTCTTAAGGATAGATCTTGTGGCTTGAATTCTATGTTCATTAATTGGGAGTTGTATTAGGTTTAGATCTTTTCTATTTAAGAATTTTAATGATTTCCTTGGTTTAAGTTTTGACATTTGCTTTTATAGACTTATAATTTTTGGTTGAATATTATTTGTGATCTTTATGTGAATTTCATGAATAACTGCAATTTAATGTTTTAATTTATATATTTTATTTTTCCTCATATATGATTATTCTTGTGATTATATGATGTTAATTTAATTACATGGATTATTATATATTTTGAATATGACGATTGTCTGTTCTAGGGTTTGATGTTTGAATAACTCTACTGTTAGTGGAACAAATTGTAATTGAAATTGATTCTCATATGCTAAGTGATGCTTGTAACCCCCTCACCGTAATTATACCCGCATTATGAAATTTAAGTAAAATAGAGACCAATAAACCAAAAACAATAGTTATAATCCCTTATCTAAGAGATAGGGTATCACGAAAAATAGTTCAAAAACATAATTAAACTGGTCCCACATTCAATTTCGGATACAATTACCTGTGCAGTTAAATCACATTCATAAATAACAGAGTGTGAAACTAAAATCTCGGCAACCCCGGGTTACATGTATATATATGCAATGGGTTTAGAGTTTCCCAATATGGGGATTACATATCCAAAAATTATATTTACATTTCATATACACCGTAATCCCAAACCAAAAATAGATAACCAACCCCCAACCAAATGTCTCTAAGAGATCCTAACCACTCCTGGTTGTCTGCTTCCCTTTTAAGCCACATGCCCTGTCTAAAATGTTAGTCATTGGAAAGAATGAGATTCTAAAAAATCTCAGTAGTAACAAATCACTCATACAATATATAAACACAAAGCATGTAAGTTCATCATGTTCAGTAGCAACACTATGATTCATGGCTCGTGCCACAACCAACAGCACTCATGGCTGTATCACAATGCTCTATGCCCGCTTTCATGGTAAACACTATGCCAGCTTTCGCTGTAATCACTATGCCCGCTTTCACGGTAAACACTATGCAGCAGCATCACAAAGCACCACAAAGCTCCACAAAGCATCTCAATGTATCACAAAGCAGCAGTAGCAACACAATGCATGATAGGCATACATACAATACATTTACACAAAGTACAAGAGAGGAGTCACTACCTTTTTCCTTCCTGACTTTCTTCGGCACAGTGGGCTCATGAGTCTGGTAGATATCAAATCCTATAGCCAAATTAGGGACAACTGATCAATTTCTTTTCCAAATACTTATTCCATAATACTCTAAGTTGGTTATCATTTAAACTCTTTGGGATGACCATTAGAGGCCTAAACACATGCTAAAAGGGTTGGAAGAAAATACCCTGAAGACCCCTTTTCGGAAGCACAATATTGATTTTTGCCTGACTCACTCGAGTGAAGATGACCTCACTCAAGTGATGACAGACTTGCACTTGAGTTAAAAATTCCAGATTTTATCAAACTTATCCAAAAATCACAAAAACATATCATAAAGCACCAAATGCTTACCTCTTCACTTTGCCAAAGCCAAATGCTTGATTCTTCAACTTTCAAATTGCTCCAACATCCAAATCACCACTTTTCAGAATTTTGAAACCACCAAGATAGAGCTCTTAATGAGGTGCATAACATTAAAGAAGGGGTTTAGGGCATTAGATATTAACAAAGGCATCAAAATCTCACCTTTCTTCCTCCTTTTCTTCTTTGGTCAGCAGAAAAATGGAGGAAGAAAGAGAGAGATGAGGAGATATAAGGAAGGTGGTGATGATGTGTGCATTTTCCCTTTTTCCCATACACAAAACCGAATAAGAGAGAGAAAAAGTTAGTTTTTTTTGTCTTTTAGCACCATCAAATGGTCCACCCAATTGCCACTTGTCATTATCTTGCTCACTCCTCCATGAGCTCACATGGGTGTATAAAGTAGGATTCCGACCCATAGACAATGAATCTCAACCATTGATCTATAATCACTAATGAGTTTCCTCTTTAGTAACTGACCAATTGGTCAGTAAATTTCTAATTTTACCATTTTGCCCCTGGTTCCATTATGATTATTAAATCATCACTATGAACATTTATATCAAATTCACATCACATTTTACCAAAAGTATTTAATTACACTAATTACAATCAACCTCAAAGCCATTAGCCCTTAATATCAGATTGGATCATTACAATTCTCCCCCCATAAAATAAATTTTGCCCTTGAAATTTGTCAAACTACTTGAGCCATAAACTTCGGATATCATCTTCGTATATCCTCTTCTGCTTCCCAAGTTGCTTCTCTCTGGGTTATTCCCCTCCAGATCACTTTCACATAAGGAATACTTCGGTGTTTGAGCTACCATTCTTCATGATCAATAATATGTTCTGGCTCCACCACATACGTAAAGTTATCTTGCAACTTAACTTCCTCATACTCAACGATGTGAGATGGATCCGGTTGGTACATCTTTAGTTGGGAAACATGAAACATATTGTGGAGTCTGCTCAAGTTTGGGGGTAGGGCTACTCGATACGCAATAGGCCCAATCCTCTCAAGGATCTCAAAAGGACCTATATACCTCGGGCTCAACTTCTTTCTCTTGATAGCTCTCCTTATGCCGGTAACTAGTGATATCCTTAGAAACACATGATAGCTTTTTTCACCAAAAGTATTTAATTACACTAATTACAATCAACCTCAAAGCCATTAGCCCTTAATCTCATATTGGGTCATTACAATGCTCGAACAATTAATTGAAATGTTATTATATGCTAGATGTAGGTGTAATAATTGATTAATTAGTTGAGACTTATGAAGATTGTCTATGGTATTTATATTAGACTTGGTACTATTTATACACTCCATATCCATTGTTGAACTATGATGGCCACTGATCTCTTCTCAAGAAGATTCATCATATCTCTTAAGTGTCTGTCTTTTATATCTTTTTATTTTTATTTTCATTTTTTTATTGTTAAAAACCCCAAAAATTACTCTTTGCTTTATTTTTTGAATCTTTCACACTTATTTAGTTAAAGAATTAAATACTATTGACTCTGCACAAGAGAATACGACTTAGGTTGTGCCACTACGATGCATAATTTAGTAATTAATTTGAGTGCTAATGACAAGTGCAATCACTTGGTTCATCCTAATCGTTGTAGTTTTATTAGTGAGCATCAAAGTTGTGACAACATCATCCTTGCTCAAGAAGCAATTCATTCTATGACAACAAAGAAGGAAATGAAAAGATATGATACAATCAAACAAATTTGATATGGAGAAGGCATATGATTGCCGATATTAGGATTTTATGAAATTTAATCTTTAGAGTTTGGGATTAAATGATCATTTTGTCAGTGTTATCATGCAATATGTCTCTTTGGCCTCTATGAAGGTGTGTTGGAATGGAGAGGCTTCGAAGAAATTCTCACTAACATAACGGATTATGCAAGGAGACCCACTGAGTCCATACCTTTTTGTGTTGTGCATGGAAAGTTGGGACAATTGATAAACATAGAAGTAGAGAATAGAAGATGGAAAATACTAAGAGTCAGCTTAAGTGGGCTAGTGTTATCTCATCTTTTTTCACGTATGACCTCATTTGTTTTGTAAGGCATCTAAAACCCAGATGGAGAGAATTCATGACCTCATGGTGGATTTCTGTCATATTTCAGGGCATAGAGTTAGCTTACCCAAGGCAAAGGTGTTTGTATCAAGGAATGACTTGAATCGAGTTGTTGAATATAGTCTCTTGAATACAGGTCCCAAGACCAGAACAAATATAAAAACAGTCTCAGTGTAGATTCCTCTATTAAAAAATTGGGACTATAGTGATATAGATTCTAAATGTGAACTTATCTTATTGACATATATGGACTTGTCAATGGCCGCTCTATGACTTGTCAATATAGTCATATACACTTGTCAATGGAAACTGTTTTAGTTAACATATATGAGATCAATCGCCACTTTATGACTTGTCAATATAGTTACGATGACATACACCTTTTAATGGGAGCTAGTTTAGTAAACATAAATGGGCTTGTTAATGGCCACTTTATGACTTATCAATATAGTACTATAGACTTATCAACGAGAGTTGCTTTAATTAGCATATATGAGCTTGTCAATGGCCACTCTATGACTTGTCAATATAGTCACATACACTTGCCAACTTATCAATAAGGTAAGTTCACATTTGGAATGTTCACTTGAATCAAGCTCTTGAATATAGTCACTTGCTGGGCATTGGTATTACTCTTAATCTAGACAAGAACCTCAGGGGACCACTTCTACACAAAAGAGTAGTGAAGGCAACATTTGCTCCATTAATATCAAAAGTAGGGAAGAAACTTGCTAGCTAGAAGAGTAGATTCATAAGTTTGGCTAGGAAGTCTATAATTATCAAGTCATTATTAATCACTCTTCCATACTACCAGATGCAAAAAAAATTTCATTTGTAAAGGAGTTTTACAAGAAGTTGATAAATTTAGTAGGGATTTCTTTTAGAGTCAAGGATCAGAGGACAAGAAAATGCTTCTAATCTCTTGGGATAGAATCAATCAAGACAAGAGAGTGGAGGATTAGGAGTCAAAGACCATATTAAACAAAATGAAGCATTCATAAATTGTACTAGGGTTATTGATACGGACGAATGCTCTATGGGTAAAGTGCCTTAAAAGTAAATATGAGTGTGCTTTAAAGAAAATTTCTAAGATCTCCAAGAAAAAGGAACAATCAGTGACTTGGAGTCTATCAAAAGAGTTTGGGATTCCTTTAGAAAGGGATTGAGGAGCAAGTTGAGAAGTGGAAACAATACTAATGCATGGTGGGAGCTATGGTCTCCAGTTAATCAACCATTAATCCACTATGTGGATAAGAACCATGAGTGGATTGACTATGAAGAAACGGTGAATTAGTTTGTGACAATGAGTGGTGCTTGGGATGTGACCAAATAAAGGCTTTTCTTGCCCAACTAGGTACTTGATAAAATTAAGAATGTTAACCCCTAATTCAGACAAAGGGAGATCTCTTCCATTGGTAGGCATCATCATATGGTAATTTCAGTGTCAAGTTAGCTTACAAAATGATTATCACAAATAGAAGGCCATCAACCAAGCTTGTTTGGCAACAACTATGGCATTGGTTGATTCCTAAACTAGCTAAATTCTTTATATGGCAAGTTCATCATGGGAGACTACCTATTAATTCACTTAAGAGTGAGGAGACAATATTACACACTAAGAGAAATTGTAAGGTACCAACAAATTGTGGTTTTATCTAATTGACCCGATATATTATGGTACTTTTTTTAGTGGTACTTTACAGGAATGAATCAAGTGGAACAAGAAACATAAAACTAGGAATCAGATGAAAGCCTTGTTGACCTTATATGCAAGTCTTTGGCTTGGTTTATTGGTTAATTTGGAAGAACAGGTGCAAGAAGGCATTTTAAGGTGTTCATGACTCACCTGCTAATATAACTTACTGGTGCATCCATCATCTTATTGAAGGAGTTGAAGAAGGGAGGTTTAAACATCAGATTTTTTGGGTACCTATGAGGCTTGGGGACAGATAAACGAACCCTCTTCAGGAGTATATCTGTATGGATATGGATGGCTTCGTAAATCTCCACCAACATTCGCCTTGTGCATGGATTGCTTGGGATAGTACAGGTGGCTAGCTTGCGGTGTAATATCCCAAAATTTGATTAAGGGACTATTCTCCAAAAGTGATTGTAATTATCATTAAACCGACACTTTTGGAGAATACGATATAAGTTGTGATTTGAATGTGTTACGATCAGTGACCAAATCCTGTATTTAAGCTTAATTGTGTGATAAAGTTTAAAATGCATTAAAATGAAGGGGAGGGTGCATGATTGGTGTAATGGAATGAGAAAATTGTTGGAAATTGTGCCCTAAGGGCCAATCATTATACTTTGAACATTATTATTTTAATGAAATTTCTCTATTCTGTTATCATATTATTTGCATGTTAACTGTGATAATTGTATCCTTGGATAATTCATAAAGATTGTCTTAAAATGTCCCTGGTCGATCATCTATGCGGGAGTAGAGATGAAACAAGATCAGTATGACTTTGATAAGATATGGAGATACGAATCAAAGTCTTAGGCACTTGCAAGAGTACAAGGTGCTGGACCGACCTACTATGAGAAAGCTACATGGATCAAGTCATAAGCTTTTCTCATGTATAACCACGTCACAATGCCCTTAGACCTAAGGTCATCATGGATTCCTACATAAGAGTTGCTAAGCTTTGAACTAGTCAAAAGTCACTTTTGACCGGGTGATGATAAAGGCTACGATCGGGCTTGGTGGTTTTTCATGCAGAGGAATATGAATGATCAAGATGGAATTTGTCCCTCACATTAGTAGAGAGATATTACTGGGGCCCCTCGATGAGTGAGTCTGAGAAATGTATGGCCATACTATGATGAAAGGAGTTTCTGTCTCTCTTATCAGGCTACTCAGGAATTGAGAAAGTAATGGTCAGGAACAAGAGGATGACATTATCCATGCCTTATCCTTGATCGATATATTGTGTGATAAAAGGGACGTGACATGGTTGTATGACAGGTTGCATCGTGATAACAATCCTCATATGAATTGGGTAGTCGTAATGTCTTGCTAGAGGCCACTTGCGACTTTTGGGTTAGTATAGTTATTGGCCCACTGCCAACTTCATATGGGCCTACAGGGTCGCTCACAAGAATAGCCTAACACGAGATAATGTTTAATTTAGGGTGGACGAATTTTATATATATATATATATATATATATAATATAAAATTCATTAATAATATTATATATATATATATATATTTGAAATATATATCTTATATATATGTATATATATATTATATTATATTATTATATTGTGTTAGTTTTAAATTTAATTTATTAAGATATATCAAAATTTAATAACTAACATGATAGAGATATAGTATCTCATATTTAATTTATGAAGATAAATTAAATCTAATGGCTCTTTATTTGGATTAAATAAATAGGTTAAATTAAAACTGTTGGACAGATTTAATTTAAACTGAATTTATTTAATTAGCTCATCAAGATAATTAATTGTTAATTAATTTCAAAATTAATGATGATTAATTTTGAAATTTGAAAATAGCCCTTTTAGGTTATAAACTTGATAGAGCAGATATATTCATATGCACATGAGAATTGAGAGCCACAAGTGAAACCCTAGGAGACATTAGAGGCGCTAGCACGTAGTCTCGGTTTGAGAGCATTCGTGTGGATACCGGTAGAGGGAGCGGACCTGACGTGTTGGCTCCTAGAGATCGTGAAAATGCTGAATCATCAAAAGGTATGAATCCTTCCAACTTGGTTTAAACGCCGTTGATAGATCCTCGATTAGGATCGGTGAAAATTTTTAAAATTCTTCCGCTGTGCCTACCGATTCTAACAGTGGTATCAAAGCCAGATCAATTATGCGTTTAAATTGAGTTTATGATTCTTATACATGTGATATATATGGGATGTGCACGTATGTTTATAAGAAACACTCGAATATGTATATGATTTGGTTAATACGAAACGAAATTATTTAGAAAGATGTGATCTTGTAATTCCGTTGATTTTCATTTTCATTTAAATTGAATCTTGAAATTGTTTCATTTTCGGTTTTAAAACATGTATGTGATTCTCGTTTTGGAACAAGCATGAAATCGATTCCGAACATGTATATCTTAAAACATGTATTTGATTTTTGTTTTGAACAAGCATGAAATTGGGTAGGGTACCTGAGATCATAGTTGGCGGCAATCAAATTGGGTCTAGGTTCGGATATCTATTTGGGTAATAGGGATCCAAACTATGGGGAAGATAATCTGGATCAGAAGCGTTCTGGGCCATTGTTGTTTTTGTTTTGAAAAATTGGGTCTGAAATTTTTAAATTTAAAATTTTCAAATATTTCTTTTAAAAGGAATGTGCCTTTTTTCAATATTGTATGAATTCTTGTTGTGACCACCTCTGCGTAGCGCAATATAATCTGATCACGACATTTATTGCTTTTCATATTGTATGAATTCTTGTTGTGGTTTATTATTTATCCTTGTTTGGGTATGGTGAACAACATGGCTTTAGAATTTTACAAAGGTTGTAATATTTAAATATGACCTGCGTGCCGTGCCTTTCTCTAAATACTCTCGATGTACATTCTCTTCTCATCTCACTCCCCTCGAATGTTTAAATGAGGTTTCTCTCAATGTATTTCTTTTTTATTTAGAGAAGTCCTCTCATTAGCTTAGGAGGATTTTAGGTTAAGTAAGCCATGTTGTGTCACGTTTAAATTATGCTTTTGATAAGATCATTGCATGATTACTTTTACGTTTATTTGTATTTATCTATATGAGATACTACCACGATTGCATCCATATAAATAAAACTAATTAATTAAGCCCTCTGAATCAAATCTTAAGTCATGATGCCATCAATTAATGAATACTTGTCAAAACCTAGATCGCTCAATTGTGGAAACCACCAAAATGGATGCACTTGAGTTATCTTGATGAGACAAGCTTGAGTAATGGTGCTGCTCAAAATATTCATTATTGTTTTGACTTAATTGAGATTAACAAAACGGTTTTGAATCTCAAGGCATTAGATGGGGTTAAAAATGCAGGATCATATGATGATTAAATTCCATAAAGATCTAAGAGTTACATGTGATGTAATTGGTAAATAGGTTACCTACCTAAATAACTTGAATTTAAGTGTCTTGCCAAAGCGGACTTAAGTTTAAGCCAAATATGGATCTTAGCCCACTAATTATTATATTGAGGGTTGTTAATTTACTGGGAGATTACTAACTAACTTTGCATATTTTAATTGTAGAATCATGTCGACTAGTAATACTGCTACACTTTCGTTGCGATCGGTCCTTGAGAAGGACAAACTCAATGGGACAAACTTTCTTGACTAGTTCAGGAACTTGAGAAATGTTCTCAAGCAGGAAAGAAAGGCATATGTCCTAGATCAACCCATTCCTGAGGAGCCTACAGCCAATGCTCCAAGAGCTTAGAGAAATGCTTACACAAAGCATAAGGATGACTTTATGGATGTAGGTTGCCTGATGCTTGCCACTATGGTTCCAGAGCTCCAAAGAGATCTGGAACTCATGGAGGCTCATGAGATGATTGTACATCTCAAGGAAATGTTCCAGCAACAGGCAAGGCAAGAAAGGTATGAGACCACAAAGGCCTTACATTCCTGCAAAATGGCTAAAGGTGCATCAGTTAGTACTCATGTGTTAAAGATGAAAGGCTATATTGATCACCTTGAGAGGCTTGGATTTCCCATGAGCTAGGAGTTAGCTACGGATTTGATCCTCAACTCACTCCCAGAGAGTTATGATCAGTTTGTTATGAACTACAACATGAACAACATGGAGAAATCAATTTCTGAGCTACATAGGATGCTCAAAACTGTTGAGCAAAGCATTAAGAAAACGCCTAGCACTATTTTGATGGTTCAAAAAGGAAAGGTTATGAAAAAGAAAGGGAAGGGCAAATGGAAGGGTAATGGCTCAGGTGGTAAGACCAAAGAGTCAAACAAGCCCGAAACCAAGCTTGCACTCAAGAAGGCAAAGCCTCCAAAGGAAGGAGTATGCTACTTCTGCAATGAACCCGGTCATTGGAAGAGGAATTGCAAACTCTACCTAGAAGATCTAAAAAGGAACAAGAAGGATAAGGACGCTATCGCTTCAAGTATTTATGTTATAGACATTCATTTTTCTACTTCCTCTACATGGGTATTAGATACTGCATGTGGTTCTCACATTTGTACAAATGTGCAGGGTCTAAAGGACAGTAGAAAGCTAAAGAAGGGCGAGGTGGACCTACGAGTTGGAAACAAAGCAAGAGTTGCTACTTTAGCCGTCAGCACTTATGAATTAGTTCTACCCAGTGGGCTTTTGTTAGTTTTGAACAATTGCTATTATGTTCCTGCTTTGAGTAGTAATATTGGTTCTCTTTATTATTTGGATAAGGAAGGTTATACTTCCATTACTAGGAATGGTAAATGTTCTATTTATCGTAATGACATTTTCTATGCTGATGGTGATTAACATGTTGATCATTATATATTAAATTTGGAACATCCTAATAATGGGAATATCTATAACGTAACTACTAAGAGGATAAAATCAAACGATTTGAATCCGTCCTACCTATGGCATTGTCATCTAGGCCACATAAATGAGAAACGCATTTCTAAACTCCATCAAGATGGATTTCTAAACTCATTTGATTTTGAATCATATGATACATGCAAATCTTGCTTATTAGGAAAGATGACTAAAGCACCTTTTACTGGGCACAGTGAGAGGGCCACTGAATTATTGGGCCTCATACATACAAATGTATATGGACCATTAAATATAGCTGCCAGAGGAGGTTATGTCTACTTCATTACATTTATAGATGACTTTAGTAGATATGGCTATATCTATCTAATGAAACATAAATCTGAATCTTTTGAAATGTTCAAAATATTCCAAAATGAAGTACAAAACCAACTTGGTAAAACAATTAAAGTACTTCGATCTCATCGAGATGGTGAATATTTGAGCCAAGAATTCGTTGACCATCTTAGGAGTTGTGGGATAATCTCACAGTTGACTCCTCCAGGACCACCACAATGGAATGGCGTTTCTGAACGGAGGAATCAAACACTATTAGATATGGTTCGATCTATGATAAGTCAAATAGATCTTCCACCATCCTTTTGGAGACATGCCCTAGAAATAGCTGCGTTCACACTAAATCGTGTTCCATCTAAGGAAATTGAAAAGACACCATATGAGATATGGACTGGAAAGAAACTAAGTTTATCTTTTCTCAAGATCTGGGGATGTGAGGTATATGTTAAGCAACAAGCCTATGATAAATTATCGCCCAGATCCATAAAGTGCCTTTTCATGGGATATCCTAAAGAAACAAAAGGATACTATGTCTACAATCCCACCGATAACAAAGTATTTGTTATTCAAAATGGTAAGTTTCTAGAAAGAAAGTTTGTCTCTAAAATAACCAGTGGGAGCGACGTACATATCGAAGAAATTCGAGAGCCACAAGATGGTACAGAACCACAGATAGAAATTAGAGAAGACTCACAACAAGTTGCTGAGCCTCCTCAAGTAACACAAGGTTCACGAAGATCTGATAGGACACGGCATCAGCCTCAGAGATATGGATTTCTGATTACTGAAGGTCGTGATGTGTTGCTCATTGAGCAAAATGAGCCCACCACCTATCGAGAAGCCACAGTGGGACCAAACTCTGAGAAATGGCTAAATTCCATGAAGTCTGAAATGCAATCCATGTACGACAATCAAGTATGGGCCTTAGTCGATCCACCTGAAGGTGTAAAAACTATTGGGTGCAAATGGGTTTTCAAGGAGAAAACTGACATGGATGGCAATGTAAATGTCTTTAAGGCACGACTGGTTGTAAAAGGATTCACTCAAACTCATGGTGTAGACTATGATGAAACCTTTTCCCCAGTTGCAATGACCAAATCAATCAGAATCCTTCTTGCCATTGCAGCATATTATGACTATGAAATATGGCAGATGGAAGTCAAAACAGCCTTCCTTAATAGAAAGCTGCTTGAGGATGTGTACATGAACAACCTGGAGGTTTTGTGCGTCCAGAGGACTCTGGTAAAATTTGCAAGCTTCAAAGATCCATTTATGGATTGAAGCAAGCATCTTGGAGCTGGAATCATCGTTTTGATGAAGTAGTCAAAGAGTTTGAATTCCTTCAAAACATCGATGAACCTTGAGTTTACAAGAAGGTTTGTGGGAACATAGTTGTATTTCTAGTGCTTTATGTAAATGACATCCTACTCATTGGGAATGATATTCCTACCTTGCAGAGTGTCAAGTCTTGGTTAGGAAAGTCCTTTTCAATGAAAGACTTAGGTGAAGCCACCTATATCCTAGGGATTAAGATCTATAGGGATAGATCCAAAAGACTAATAGGCCTAAGTCAGAGCACATACATAAACAAGATACTGTATAGGTTCAGTATGCATGATTCAAAAAAGGGTTATATACCCATGTCTCGTGGTATCCATCTTAGCAAGGATCTGTGTCCTAGTACACCTGATCAGTGAGATCGCATGAGTAAGGTTCCATATGCCTCAGCCATTGGATCCATCATGTATGCCATGTTATGTACTCGACCGGATGTCTCGTTTGCCTTAAGTATGACCAGCAGATACCAACAAGATCCTGGTGAGGGTCATTGGATTGCCGTCAAGAATATCCTAAAGTACTTAAGAAGGACTAAGGACTTGTTTTTTTGTCTATGGTGGATTGGATTATGAGCTCTACGTAACCGGTTACACAGATGCAAGTTTCCAAACTGACCAAGACGACCTTAAATCGCAATCTGGATATGTATTCCTCCTGAATGGTAGAGCAGTACGCTGGAAGAGCTCCAAGCAGAGCACTATAGTAGATTCTGCAACAGAAGCTGAGTATATAGCAGCATCAGATATAGCTAAAGAAGCCGTTTGGATCATAAAGTTCATTACTGAACTAGGGGTGGTGCCTACCATCTCAAATCCAATAGATTTATTCTGTGACAATAGCGGTGCTATTACACAGGTTAAGGAGCCTAGGTCACATCAAAGGACCAAGCATATACTCAGGCGATTTCATCTTATTATAGAAATCAATGATAGAGGTGATATAAAGATATGCAAAGTAGCAAGAGAAGATAATGTTGCTGATCCTCTTACTAAGCCACTTGCACAGGCAAAGCATGAGCGTCATGTTAGGGCAATGGGAATTAGGCAAAATTAATGATTGCACCTAGGGCAAGTGGGAGGATGTTGGAAATTGTGCCCTAAGGGCCAATCATTGTACTTTGAACATTATTATTTTAATAAAATTTCTCCATTCTGTTATCACATTATTTGCATGTTAACTGTGCTAATTGTATCCTTGGATAATTCATAAAGATTGTCCTAAAATGTCCCTGGTCAGTCATCTATGCGGGAGCAGAGATGAAACAAGATCAGTATGACTTTGATAAGATATGGAGATACGAATCAAAGTCTTAGGCACTTGTAAGAGTACAAGGTGCTGGACTGACCCACTATAAGAAAGCTACATGGATCAAGTCATAAGCTTTTCTCATGTATAACCACGTCACAATGCCCTTAGACCTGAGGTCATCATGGATTCCTACATAAGAGTTGCTAAGCTTTGAACTAGTCAAAAGTCACTTTTGACCGGGTGATGATAAAGGCTATGATCGGGCTTGGTGGTTTTTCATGCAGAGGAATATGAATGATCAAGATGGAATTTGTCCCTCACATTAGTAGAGAGATATTACTGGGCCCCTCGATGAGTAAGTCTGAGAAATGTATGGTCATATTATGATGAAAGGAGTTTCTGTCTCTGTTATCAGGCTACTCAAGAATTGAGAAAGTAATGGTCAGGAACAAGAGAATGACATTATCCATGCCTTATCCTTGATCGATATATCGTGTGACAAAAGGGATGTGACATGGTTGTATGACAGGTTGCATCGTGATAACGATCCTCATATGAATTGGGTAGTCATAATGTCTTGCTAGAGGCCGCTTGCGACTTTTGGGTTAGTATAGTTATTGGCCCACTGCCAACTTCATATGGGCCTACAAGGTCGCACACAAGAATGGCTCAACACAAGATAATGTTTAATTTAGGGTGGACGAATTTTATATATATATAATATAAAATTCATTAATAATATTATATAGATATATATTTTTTCAAAATATATATCTTATATATATATGTATATATATATTATTATATTATTATATTGTGTTAGTTTTAAATTTAATTTATTAAGATATATCAAAATTTAATAACTAACATGATAGAGATATAGTATCTCAGATTTAATTTATGAAGATAAATTAAATATAATGGCTCTTTATTTGGATTAAATAAATAGGTTAAATTAAAACTGTTGGACAGATTTAATTTAAACTGAATTTATTTAATTAGCTCATCAAGATAATTAATTGTTAATTAATTTCAAAATTAATGATGATTAATTTTGAAATTTGAAAATAGCCCTCCTAGGTTATAAACTTGATAGAGCAGATATATTCATATGCACATGAGAATTGAGAGCCGCAAGTGAAACCCTAGGAGACATTAGAGGCGCGAGCACGCAATCTCGGTTGGAGAGCATTCGTATAGATACCGGTAGAGGAAGCGGACCTGACGTGTTGGCTCCTAGAGATCGTGAAAATGCTGAATCATCAAAAGGTATGAATCCTTCCAACTTGGTTTAAACTCCGTTAATAGATCCTCGATTAGGATCAGTGAAAATTTTTAAAATTCTTCCGCTGTGCCTACCGATTCTAACAAAAATATGTTTGGTGGTGATTTAAGAGCAATACTACAACCAAGGGCAAAATGGGAAGTTACCAACCAATTGGTCATTTACCGAATAAGAAACTCATTGGTAACTTGGAGATCAATGGTTGTGATGGAGTAGACAAGAAATCAAAGGGTAGAATCCTATGTGTGTGGGCTTATGTAAGCTTATGAGAGATGAAGCAAGATCTTGACAAGTGTCACCACATGAGCCCTTGATCTTGGTCAACATTTCAAACACTCTTCAATCTCTCCTCTCTCCTTTAGGTCAACCAAAGGGCTATTTGGAGGCCAAAAATGCTAATAATCTTCTTCATCTCATCTCTCTCTCTTCCATGCTCCATGTTCCTCCAAAGCTAGGAGGAAAAAAAAGGAAAAAGGTGAGATTTGGCCTTGTTGTTGTCCTCTAATGCTTGAACACCCTTCTATAATGTTGTTTATAGTGATGAAAGCTTTATCTCTATGATTTTAGATTCTTGAAAGGAGGTGTTTGAGTGCTTGGGAAAAATTGGAAAGATAAAGAATCAAGAAACAAGCTTGAGGAAGAGGAAGAGGTGAGTAAGAACTTCCTTTTGATCTATTTATTGTGACTTTTGGTTGAGTTTTGAGAATTATGGAATTTTTCCCTGATTTAGTGTGATGTTGGAATGGATGAATTGTTTAGTGTATTATAGTTGAATTGGTGTTATATTGTGGCTTAGAAACAATATAATTGATTTGGAACATTGGGAGCAAAAGTAGTGAAATTGGGTAATGTGTGGTAATGTGGTGTTCAAGACAAAAACTTGTACCTAGAATGTGATTTTGGGTGTTTTGTGGTTTCTAGTGGGTTCCTTATGTAAAATTATGTGATAGTAACTTTGGGTTAGAATTTTAGGACCATTGGAAACACATGTTGGAAGTTAGGGAAAATTCTGTCATCTGCTGTGGTTTGGCTTTTGATAGAGCCTCACTCGAGTAAACAGGGGTCTTACTCTAGTACAGCACCAAGTTTATTCTTCTCCTTCAGTTTTCAGTTTCACTTCCATGCCAAAAAGCAAGAGTGCATTTCCTCACCTGCGAGTGAAGTGGGTCCTCACTCAAGTGCATATGTATGTTGCACTAAAAGCCATATCCCTAGAAAGCACCCGCAGTCCATTAGTCAAGGGTGTGTGTTAGCAACTCGCAAGTTTTAAATTGTCACTTTAGTATTCAAGGTCATCACTCAAGTGCACTCTTCGCTTCAGGGTTTTCTTTGCTCTCAGGTAGTCACTTCCTATGCTTCACCTTGTAAGACTCGAGTGAGTATGAGGCTATCACTCGAGTGTTGAGTTTGTGACTCGAGTGCAGTGATCACCTTTTGTCTCTGTGTAATGACCCAATTTGGGATTAAGGGCTAATGACTCTGATGTTGATTGTAATTAGTGTAATTAAACACTTTTGGAGAAATGCGATGTAAATTTGATATAAGTGTATTTAGAGATTAAAGATCAATGGTTGAAACTTATTGACCATGGGTCAGAATCCTATGCTTTGCGTCTATATGAGCTTATGATGGAAGTGTATAAGATGTTGCCAAGTGGCATTTGGTGGACCATTGGATTATGCTAAGAGACAAAAACTTACTTTTTCTCTCTTTTCTCTCTCCTATGCGGTTTTGGGGTGTATAGGCAAGAAAGAGAAAGCTTATTATCATTTTCATCATCTCACCATCTCTCTCCTTCTCCCATTTCTGGCGACCTTGAAAGTGGAAAGAGAAAAAGAAAGCTTTGATTTTGGGTGAGTAATAATCCTCCCATGCTCAAATCCTCTTCACTAAACGTGTTCCTAGTGTTAAGAGCTCTATTTTGGTTGTTTCAGAATCTTGAGAGGTGGTGGTTTGGGTGCTAGAGAAATTTGAAAGTTGGAGAATCAAGATTCTGGATTTGGCAAGTCAAAGAGGTAAGGATTTGATGCATTTTGGTATATTATTTGTGATTTTTGGATGAGTTGGGAAATTCTGGAAATTTGCCCTAGTTTTATGCCCATTTTGGAATGTATGAATTTCATAGTGGATGATGTTAGGATTAGTTCATTGTGAAGTTCTTTGAATATTTGATGTGGTTTTGAAGTTTGGGAGGTGTATTGATTGAAATTAGGTGTTTTGTGTGATATAGAGACCAAAGAGTTAGATTGTGGTTAAAATGGTTTTTGGGTGTTATGGAGGTTACCAATGTGTTCCTTAGGTAGTGTTAAGTGGTTATGAGCTTTGTGTGGAGTTTGGGAACCATTGGGAGCAATTTTGATCAATCTGGGAATTTCTGTTAATTGCTGCGATCTAGGCAATCTAATAGTATCACTTGAGTGAGGGAGGAACCTACTCGAGTGCTGCCTTGTGTTTTGCCTAGGTTTTCATGAAGGAAGCTCAAGTGCACTTTGTAACCCACGAGTGATATTAGTGATCACTCGAGTGATAGTGTGAGTTCATGATTAGGGTTGCTCTCGGGTTGTCACTCTCTAGTCAATGTTCAAGAGTGTGTTCTAACACTAGCAAGTGAAGCCCTCTCACCCGAGTGCCAAGGGTGGTGCTCGAGTAAGCTATTTCCTCTGATGTTGTATGTGTTCTCAAGTTCTCACTTTCTGTATTGCACTTTTGGGGACTCGAGTAGATTTGGAGTCATCACCCGAGTGCAAAGCCCCATGCTCGAGTGTTGTGAGTACTTTATGGTCATAGTTGTTGCTCATTGTGAAACACTCGCAAATGAGAGCCGTTTTCACTCGAGTGCAAGTCTCTTATCACTTGAGTGAGGTCATCTTCACTTGAGTGAGTCAGCAAAAAATCTGTGTTTTGTCTTCAAAAAAGGGGTCTTCAAGGTAGGTTCTCCCAACCATTTTGGCACATATATATAGGCCTCTAATAGTCACCTAAAGAGTCTTAAATGATAACCAACTTAAAGTATTATGGAAATAAGTATTTGGGAAAGAGATTAATCAATTGTATCTAAATTGGTATAGGATTTGATATCTGTCAAAAACGTGAGCCCACTGTGCCGAAGAACGTCAGGAAACATACAGGTAGTGACTTCTCTCTTATACTTTGTGTAAATGTATTGTATGTTTGCCTATCATGCATTGTGTGTTGCTGCTATTGCTTTGAGATGCATTGAGACGCCTTATGGAGCTTTGTGCCTTGTGATGCTGCTACATATTATTTACCGCGTAAGCGAGCATAGTGATTACAACGAAAGATGGCATAGTGTTTACCGTGAAAGTAGGCATAGTGCATTGTGATACAGCCGTGAGTGCTATCGGTTGTGGCACGAGCCATGACTCATAGTGTTGCTGTTGAACATGATAAACTTGTATACTTTGTGTTTATATATTATATAAGTGACTTGTTACTACTGGGATTCTTTAGAATCTCACTCTTTCCAATGACTAACATTTTTAGACAGGGCAAGTGGCTCGAAAGGGAAGCGGCCAACCAGGAGTGGTTAGGGCTGATAGGGACATTTTAGATTTTGGGATTGTTGGTTATCTAGCTGGATTTTGGGATTATTGTATATATGGATTGTAAATATAAATTTTTGGAAATATAATCCCCATTTTGGGAAACTTTAAACCCATTGTATATATATACAAGTAACCCGGGATTTTGGTTACGCACTTTGATATTTATTATGTGATATAACTGCATAGATAATTGTATTCAGAAGTGAATGTGAGACCAGATGAATTCTGTTTTTAAAAGTTTTGTTTGGATGTAACCCCCTCAGTAATTATATCCGAAATACACGATTAAAATGACATAGAGACCAATAATAATCAAATAACATTTACTAACCCATCACATGATGGGGTTTTCACGAATACTTTTCGAACTCATTTATAAACTTGGTCTCATATTCACATTTCGAATACAATTACTACGCGAAGATAAATCACATTCACATAAATATCAGAGTGCACAACATAATCATCCCGACCATCCCGGGTACATACCTTCGCTAAAGATACACAGGGCACAATTGCCCATTACAATTCTTCAAATGGGGATTACACAATCTCATCTCGAATGAGTCCTGCTGCTCCTTCCACGAGCTACTTGCCCTGTCTAAATTGTTGGTAAGGGAGGATGAGATTCGAGAAAATCTCAGTAGGGAAACATTATCAATATGCAAGCAAGATAAGTGTTTAATGCATGACATGCTTGCATCACATAACTCATGCACACATACAATGACAAATCTATAAGCTCAATGCTTCGAACGATACACATATGGCCATAGCATATATTGAAACATAGCTTCAAATCATTCATACATGTTCCACATAATCAAGCAAAGCAACAACATGCATCAACACATTAATACAGTTATCAGAGCATGCAGGAGAGATAAGTTGCCTACCTCTAGTCTTTTCTCCTCGATTTGCGTGCCAGCAACTCGGGGCTTCACATTCGATCCTACAATGTCAAATGTACTATTTAGACACTTCCATAGTGTTTCTGGGGGTTATATGAGGCTATCTTGAAAATTTACCAAAATACCCCCGGGACCCCGGCCCGGCCCCGTCGTACCCGGTCCGGCTGTACTTTTCCCGAAATTTTGACATGGGCTATTCTGACATATTTTCGCCCAAGGAATCCATTTCCGGACTCGGAATTATCAAATTCAATGTCAAATTACGAAATTGCCCTTGGCAGCCCTACTTTTAGGGTTTTAGGGGCGTTTCCGTAATTATGCTTTCTCGGCCTTTTCCGAAAAAGTGCCCAACTGTAACCCCACCTAATTTTCCCTCCTGAACTCAATGGAATCATCAAATCATTGAAAATCCAACTCTAAGACCCATTTACAATGCTGGCCGAAATATATGGGTTTTAAGGGGAAAATTGGGGTTTTTCGGTTTCGGCTCCGTAAACGCGTTCCTTTCTACTCCTAACCACTTTATTGACTATTCCATTAGGTTACAACTACCATTTAGTATCAATTTGGGCAGCATAACCCCTAGGGAAACCCATTTTCCATTTTTACAACCAATGGCAATCCGGCGAAATTTCACCGATTAAATTGCCCACAGCAGCCAGAATAGTCAATATACAAGAGTTTGGAAGTTACCTCAAGCTCCCAATAGCTTTTACTCAATATGGCTGAACCCTAGCCCCTTTTAAACCATGAAAATTGAGCTTCCAACACCTTAAAGAACATGAAAGAGAAGCTTAGAAGCAAGGTTATACGCGTTAGGAGCTAGATCGTCGGAGAAATCGGCTTACCTTGCGAGATTTCTCCTCTTTCTCTCTCTAAGAGCTCTCAACTTTCTCTCACTAGTTTCAGCTGGAAATGGCGTGAAATGGCTGAAGAAGATGAGCAATTTGATTAATAATCCATGCTGACATCATCTTTTAATGAGATGATGTCATAATTCCCATTTTCGGATTTTCTGGCAGATTTTCTGCCCAAACTTTGAAAAATCATAACTAATTCTAGAAAAATCGAAATGAGGTGATCCCAAAGCCAAATGACAGGTATTTAAGTCCTCTTCATTGGAAAAATATGATCCATTACTAAAAATCACCACAAAATTCCAGAATTACACAAATTTCATCACTGCCCCAAAACAGAGTCCATTTTCGACCTCAAACTTTGGACAGTCATATCTCCCAGTTCCCAAAAGGAAATGGCACAAATTATATGTCCATTTTGAAGCTTGGGATGTGAAATTCAAGACTGGAAAGTTTCATAATTTTCTGACATCATTTTCCTTGTCAAAACATCCACACAAGAAGACTGCCCAGACATAATTCACACTGGACAACATTTCTAGTTTTGCAACCAATGTGTCCAATCCAATTTAAATCAATTCCAATGATTAAATACCACAACATGACACCATTTCCATCACAATACCCCATTCAATTATTCCCTCTATTCTAAGTCAATTTGGATATTAATCCACAATTGAACTCAAATACAGGGTTTTGGCGTTGCTCATAACACAAGTGACAAGTGACTACAATCCACTTTTCTCTAAAAGGGTTCATTAATCACTAACCACGTCCACTTTTGTAGTCATTAACCCCCAATCACAATTTGGGATCTTGCTAAACCGGGGCTTAGCAATCCACTAATCTCAGGCTTATTCTCTAGCCTCGAGTCTCGAAATTCGGGGTGTTACATTTCTCCCCCTGTTCAATAAATTTCGTCCTCGAAATTTGTCATACCACTTAATCTAAATCTACGGATGCTTATTCACTACAGCTTCCGTTTCACAATTCATTTCACGTTGGGACGGTCTCCTCTAGACCACCCCCCACAATTGGTGCATCACAATTCAGATTCTCGAAAGAATCTTTCACAATAAATGCAACTCAGTTGCTACAAATTGCAATCGGCCCATTTCACGATTGCCACACAAACATAATCACCACATGATGTCAAACAAATACAATCGCCTCCACGCACGATTGCCACAAAACCATCATCACATAATCACAATCGTCGCAAGCCCTCCAATTCATGAGTGCCTAGTGCATCTCAATATCCAGAGGCTCTAAATCATGAGCCATATCTTAAGATTTTGGCAGTTAGGCAGCATAGGCCACCACTCTGCTCAACTCAATCTAGTTACCCCTTCCGGGAGTAAACACCACAACCTCAAGACATCAAACGATAGCCTCAGCTGTATACACAAACATTCAGCTTCTGCTATATCCACTTTCACAGCTTTACCCTCACCCGTACACCCACCAGTAACTCCACTAGTGGTAACCGGGACTTTTAGGTATTCACAACAAGATCTCATTTCCGTATCAACTTTCATGGTGTCGCCCTCACCCGTACACCCACCAGTGACTCCACTAGTGGTAACCGGGACTTTTGGGTATCAACCACAATCGCATCAAGTCACTCCGGAATCTCAATCTCTTCTATCCGAAGCACCCTACCATAATGGCCCACCTAGAGGGCTCAGTCTCTTCTATCCAGGCGCCTTTTATTGTCACACCCACCCCGGTTTTACCCCTCTAGGGATGCCCCGTGCCGGTGGTGCCCACCCCGGTTTTACCCCCCGCTGGGGATGCCCCGCGACGGTGGCTGGGTTACTCAATTATTGTCACACCTACCCCGGTTTTACCCCTTCTAGGGATGCCCCGTGTCGGTGGTGTCCACCCCGGTTTTACCCCCCGCTGGGGATGCCCCGCGATAGTGGTTGGGTTACTCACATTTCACCCAAGACTCACAAGAAAATTCACTTCCTTATCAAACGTATATTGCAGACTCTAATTTTACGCACCGCCTTTTGGCCTTGGGTCAACACCAGTGCAACCAACGTGGTGGCTAGCCAGGCTGGCCATGCCAGGGTAGTGCCCTCAGAATAGAGAACCCCCGATCATGTAGTCGAATTAGCCATCAGCTGAATTAGTTCTGCTCTACTACGGCACACCTCAATCCCAGCTTGTTCACAACTATCACAGATTCACAATCACACTCCACCCTCATCCCCTTTTACTGCCGAGAAGACACACAGTCTTACCCGAACCGTTGTTAGCTACTCAGGGACTATTGACGTGGAAGTGCACACACATAGCCATTCAGGCTCACAATAGTAGATCCATAATCACACCCTACCCTCATCCCCTTTCTCCGCTGGGAAGACACACAGTCTAACCCGAACCGTTGTTAGCTACTCAGGGACTATTGGCGTAGCGGTGCTCACACATAGCCTTTCGGCTTCCACAACTGGCCCGTAGGCCTTCACAAATAACCTGTCCCCCGTATCACCACCGCCCCGAAGGAACGGTCCTCCGCCATAGGAATCACCCCATGCGGCCGTAGGTGAGAGACTCACAATGCACAATTGCAACAAGCTGGAACCAGGCATTTTAATAATTCCACCCACCACAAATTCTTTTCACCAAACTAGGATCCTTCAAGACCCCTTTTTCACAAAATAATCTGGACTTCGAAGTTTTACCTCCCGAAGCCATGATTAACACATCATTCTCACGGTAACCTCGAGCTTTTGCTCAACACAATTCCCAAACATATCACATTCTCATGCTTCCGCTGCACACTCTGAGGTCAATCTCCTCATCTGTGCTTTAACAATGTCAAGCTGATTTAACAGAAGTCCCATAGGAATCTCCCACCACAACTGAAAACATTCACAACATATATTCACCTGTGTCAGACCTTGGCCCGATTCAACTTGAATCATTCAAAGCCACAACCAGTACTTCGTTGAGATCCCATACTCCCAACGTTCCCAGAGCTCTATTCTACGATTCAACATCATGGTGAGTGCACACTAAGGTTTGTCGTCACGGCAGCTGCACACTAGGGTTTGTCGTCACGGCGGCTATCACAATTTTTTTTTATATTGTCACACCCCTTCAGAGTGCCCACCCCCCTGATCAACTACGTACCAGGGCTCCGCTGGCCGGCCCTTACACTGAGCCTGGCAGGCAGCTGGGTTACTCACATTTCACCCAGGACTCACATATTCCTCGTATCACCACCGCCCCGAAGGCACGGTCCTCCCACTGTGTGCCATACACACCCCCAGTGGGCCGCAGGTAATAAAAACACAAATAGCCGCTCCGATCAGACGTCGCCGTAGGTAGCCCTCTCCGATCAGAACTCCCCGTAGGTTGCCTTCTCCACTTCGAATCCTCGTAGATAACTCTTTCAAATTCAAATTCTCCACAGAATCACTTTTCCCTGTGCCAGATTAATACTAGCAACCTCAGGATACCTGATACACATTTCAATGCCAATCTAGTACCACATCCTGGTACCATAGACCATATAGGTCATATCAACTTCCTAAGAATCAGTCCAGCTATTGAGTCTGATCCTTGGATAACAGTTCATCTCGTAAACCTCAACCTTAGTTGAACTGGGAATTCACTTCCCTGATTTCCATGGAGCATCACAACTCCAACACAAATCCAAATATCTTTGCCAGCCTAAGGCATACTGGTCCCCTAGGTCTTAAGGCCTTTATACACACAAGCTCAGTATGACATCACTACATGTAACATCATACCTCCTTAGGTTTCTCACCCAATATCTAGGTTAGTCACGATACCTAGAATCTCAATATCACACATCTAGGAAATCATTTTCCTTAGTTCTCTAATCAAACGATGGGTATGATTACCTCCACCTCTAGGTCTACACCTCAAATCCTCGGGTGAATCATACTGACTCACCATATCCACAACACAATTAATGTATACACATGGCCCTTAAACTCATATATCCACAAATAGCAGGGACCTTAATGTGCATACCACAACAAACAAAGTCATCTCCTATGACTTAAGGCAACAACTACTGCCATTATCCTAGCAAATTCCTTACTTGCCAGGAACTGCAGCTCTGATACCAAAACGTAACCCCCTCAGTAATTATATCCGAAATACACGATTAAAATGACATAGAGACCAATAATAATCAAATAACATTTACTAACCCATCACATGATGGGGTTTTCATGAATACTTTTCGAACTCATTTATAAACTTGGTCTCATATTCACATTTCGAATACAATTACTACGCGAAGATAAATCACATTCACATAAATATCAGAGTGCACAACATAATCATCCCGACCATCCCGGGTACATACCTTCGCTAAAGATACACAGGGCACAATTGCCCATTACAATTCTTCAAATGGGGATTACACAATCTCATCTCGAATGAGTCCTGCTGCTCCTTCCACGAGCTACTTGCCCTGTCTAAATTGTTGGTAAGGGAGGGTGAGATTCGAGAAAATCTCAGTAGGGAAACATTATCAATATGCAAGCAAGATAAGTGTTTAATGCATGACATGCTTGCATCACATAACTCATGCACACATACAATGACAAATCTATAAGCTCAATGCTTCGAACGATACACATATGGCCATAGCATATATTGAAACATAGCTTCAAATCATTCATACATGTTCCACATAATCAAGCAAAGCAACAACATGCATCAACACATTAATACAGTTATCAGAGCATGCAGGAGAGATAAGTTGCCTACCTCTAGTCTTTTCTCCTCGATTTGCGTGCCAGCAACTCGGGGCTTCACATTCGATCCTACAATGTCAAATGTACTATTTAGACACTTCCATAGTGTTTCTGGGGGTTATATGAGGCTATCTTGAAAATTTACCAAAATACCCCCGGGACCCCGGCCCGGCCCCGTCGTACCCGGTCCGGCTGTACTTTTCCCGAAATTTTGACATGGGCTATTCTGACATATTTTCGCCCAAGGAATCCATTTCCGGACTCGGAATTATCAAATTCAATGTCAAATTACGAAATTGCCCTTGGCAGCCCTACTTTTAGGGTTTTAGGGGCGTTTCCGTAATTATGCTTTCTCGGCCTTTTCCGAAAAAGTGCCCAACTGTAACCCCACCTAATTTTCCCTCCTGAACTCAATGGAATCATCAAATCATTGAAAATCCAACTCTAAGACCCATTTACAATGCTGGCCGAAATATATGGGTTTTAAGGGGAAAATTGGGGTTTTTCGGTTTCGGCTCCGTAAACGCGTTCCTTTCTACTCCTAACCACTTTATTGACTATTCCATTAGGTTACAACTACCATTTAGTATCAATTTGGGCAGCATAACCCCTAGGGAAACCCATTTTCCATTTTTACAACCAATGGCAATCCGGCGAAATTTCACCGATTAAATTGCCCACAGCAGCCAGAATAGTCAATATACAAGAGTTTGGAAGTTACCTCAAGCTCCCAATAGCTTTTACTCAATATGGCTGAACCCTAGCCCCTTTTAAACCATGAAAATTGAGCTTCCAACACCTTAAAGAACATGAAAGAGAAGCTTAGAAGCAAGGTTATACGCGTTAGGAGCTAGATCGTCGGAGAAATCGGCTTACCTTGCGAGATTTCTCCTCTTTCTCTCTCTAAGAGCTCTCAACTTTCTCTCACTAGTTTCAGCTGGAAATGGCGTGAAATGGCTGAAGAAGATGAGCAATTTGATTAATAATCCATGCTGACATCATCTTTTAATGAGATGATGTCATAATTCCCATTTTCGGATTTTCTGGCAGATTTTCTGCCCAAACTTTGAAAAATCATAACTAATTCTAGAAAAATCGAAATGAGGTGATCCCAAAGCCAAATGACAGGTATTTAAGTCCTCTTCATTGGAAAAATATGATCCATTACTAAAAATCACCACAAAATTCCAGAATTACACAAATTTCATCACTGCCCCAAAACAGAGTCCATTTTCGACCTCAAACTTTGGACAGTCATATCTCCCAGTTCCCAAAAGGAAATGGCACAAATTATATGTCCATTTTGAAGCTTGGGATGTGAAATTCAAGACTGGAAAGTTTCATAATTTTCTGACATCATTTTCCTTGTCAAAACATCCACACAAGAAGACTGCCCAGACATAATTCACACTGGACAACATTTCTAGTTTTGCAACCAATGTGTCCAATCCAATTTAAATCAATTCCAATGATTAAATACCACAACATGACACCATTTCCATCACAATACCCCATTCAATTATTCCCTCTATTCTAAGTCAATTTGGATATTAATCCACAATTGAACTCAAATACAGGGTTTTGGCGTTGCTCATAACACAAGTGACAAGTGACTACAATCCACTTTTCTCTAAAAGGGTTCATTAATCACTAACCACGTCCACTTTTGTAGTCATTAACCCCCAATCACAATTTGGGATCTTGCTAAACCGGGGCTTAGCAATCCACTAATCTCAGGCTTATTCTCTAGCCTCGAGTCTCGAAATTCGGGGTGTTATATTGGACACCATATCTCTTGGAGATGAGTGATTATAAATGTGATTTTTGTCTTATTGGTTTCTATTTCACTTAAATTTCATAATCCAGATATAATTATTGTAACCCCCTTGCCGTAATTATATCTGAAATACGCGATTAAGATGAAATAGAGACCAATAAGAAACAAATAACATTTTACAAACCCATCTACCAGACGGGGTTTTCACAAACACCTTTCGAAATATAATTTACACTTGGTCTCATATTCAAATTTCGAATACAATTACATTACGCGGAATATCACATTTATACAAATATCAGAGTATACAACAATATCCTCCCAGCAACTCCCGGGTTCCATTTATTAACTCAAAGCCTTACAGGGCATATTCGCCCTTACAAGCCCTCATATGGGGATTACACAAATCTTCTCAAATACATAGCAAATCCTCATCCACATACTTATATACATATCCAAATACAAATACAAATCATCCCAATTATGATGATAACCAACTACCGAATCTTTAACTTGAAGGAAGTCCTCTTCGCCCTTGTCTGCTTACTCCATCATCCATCTACTACCCTGTCTGAAAGGTTAGTAGGGGAGGGTGAGATTCTAGAGAATCTCAGTAGGTAAACAATATCAATATGCATGTATGATAGATGTTTAATGCATGACATGCTTGCATCACACAACTCATGATAACACAATGACAATTTGCAAGCTCAATGCTTCGAACAATATACCTATGGCCATAGCATAAATTGAAACATAGCTTCAAATTACACATAATTATGCAAAGCTAAGACATGCACCAACACACTAACACATATATCAAATACAAGCAGAAGAGATATGTTCCCTATACTCTTTCCACGTAAGCTCCAGCTTCGCTTACTCGCGATCAGAATGAATATCGAACCACGATCAGGGCGGACATCAACCCTATAATCAAAGCAAGGACATAGGGTTATTCTCTATTCCAAAACCTTACTTCCATATCACTTAATGTTGGTTATCATTTAACACCTTTAGGTGGCTAATCAAAGCCTAAACATATGCCTAAAGGCTTGGGAAATACTTGACCAAAGATCACCTTTTAAAAGTCCAAAATGCTTATTTTTGGGGGTGGGCCGCGGCCCACAATCCACTGGCTGCGGCCCAAAACTGCCCAGAATCCACGGGCCGCGGCCCAAGAAATCCAGTTTCTTGGCTGAACTTCCAAAAATCATAACTAATTCCACAAAAATCGAAATGAGGTGATCCCAAAGCCAAATTAAAGCTATTCAAGTCCTCTACACAGGAAAAATATTGGCCTATACTTGAAATCACCACAAAAGTCCAGATTTACCAAAAACCTAACATTGTACCAAAACAGGGTCCAGTTTTGATGCCAAACTTTGGACAGCTATAAGTCCCATTTCCCAAAACGAAATGGCACAAATTATATGTCCATTTTTATGCTTGGGATGTGAACTTTAAGACTGGAAAGTTTCATAATTTTCTGACTTCATTTGCCCAGTCAAAACGTCCACACAACAAGACTGCCCAGACAGAACTTCCAAAAGACAGAATTCCCAAATTTGCACAATTGGCTTCCAATGGTCCAATTTTCATATCAAACATCATTCCCACACAAAATTTCACAAGGAATCCATTGGAAATACCAAATCAACCAAATTCACATCACATTGACATGTTTTACCAATAATCATAACATGTCATCACAAAACCACAACACAATCACACATTGTCATTCTTTTCATTCCAAGTTCTCAAACCAATTCCAATGGCCAAATACCACAACATGGCACCATTTTCAACATAAAACACAACCCAATTCATCCAATCTAAAATCACAAGAAAATCAGGGCAAAATTCGAAATTCACAATACTTAACCACAAATCACAAAACTTAGATCAAAAGGCTTCAAATACTCACCTCTTCCTCTTTCCCAAACCAATTCCTTGATTCTTCATCTTTCCAATTTTCCTCAAGCTATCAAACACCACCAATCAAGAATCTAAAACCATAGAGATGAAGCTCTCATCACCATGAACAACATTATAGAAGGGTGTTTTAGCAATAGAGGGCAAGAAACAAGGCAAATCTTACCTTTTTCTTTTCTCTTTCCACCTTGAAGCATGGTGCCATGGAGAACAAGAGAGAGAGATGAGATGATGAAATGAAGATGATGAAGAAAGGGAGCAGCTTTTAGGGCCACAAATCGTCCAACTAAGGGAGGAGAGGAGAGAGGGAAAACTTTGAACATTTGACCCAAATCCAAGGGTCCACAATTTGCCAAGTGTCACCATCTTGACACATCCTCCATGAGCTCACATGCCCACACATACACATGATTCCGCCCCTTGATCTAATACACAAATCAATCTCAACCATTGATCTTGAAGTTACCAATGAGTTCCCTCTTCGGTAACTGACCAATTGGTCGGTAACTTTACCGTTTTGCCCCTGATTACAGTAATTCTCATTGAATCACCACCAACACTTCACATCTTTTCATTTAGCCCCAATATGCGCCTTCCCTCTATTTTAAGTCAATTTAGATGTTAATCCATAATTGAGCTTAAATACAGGGTTTTGGCACTGCTCACAGCACATACGAATCACATCGGGTGCCAAATCACACCATGATCTCCAAAAGGGTTCATTTATCACTAATGACATCCACTTTTGGAGTCATTAACCCTTGATCACAATTTGGGATCTTGCTAAACCAGGGCTTAGCAATCCACTTATTTCAGGCTTATTCTCTAGCCTCAAGTCTCAGAATTCGGGATATTACAATTACCGTGAAGGGGGTTACACTTTGTCATTGCTCTCTGTCAAGCACTCGCATGAGTGAGCCGTCCTCACTCAAGAGCAAGTTATCCATCACTCGAGTGCATCAACTAAAAATTAGTGCTTTTGCTTCTGAAAGGGGGTCTTTGGTTAAGTTTCTCCCAATCCTTTAGGCATGTGTTTAGGCTTCTAATGGCCACCTAGAGGTGTCAAATGACTACCAACTTTAAGGGTTTGAAGTTAAGGGATTGGGAAAAAAAAGGAATAACCTTATGTCCTTGATTTGATTGTTAGGATTTGGTATTTGCCCTTATCATGATCTACTTGTGCCAGAGCACATGTGGAAAGAATAAGGTAATAACTCTTCCTTTATACTATGTGTAAATGCAATATATGTATGGGTAATCATTGTTTTGTGATGTTGCGGATGCTTTGAAGCTTGTGTATTTGTGTGTCTTTCACCTGTTGCCTCATAGGGGGTTCCCATGGTGGAGGATCGTCCCGCTAGGGCGGTAGTTTACGGGGGATTGACTAAGTGAGTCGAAAGGCTATTTGTGCTACTATGCTGCATGATGTTATGCTTGCATGCTATGTGATTATGTGTGGTATAAGTGATTTGTTACTATTAGAATTCTTTTGAATCTCATTCTTTACATTGACTAACCTTTCAAATAGGGCAAGCAGTTCGAAGGAGAAACAAGTGACAGAGGACGGGTTAAGCTCCTAACTAGGAGTATTAGTTAATAGTTGGTTATCATAGTTGGGAGTATTGTATAATTTGTATCCGTATTTGGATTTGGGATGTAAGTTGTGGAAACGTATTGTGTAGTCCCCTGTATGAGAAGCTATAATGGGCGTATACACCCTGTAAAGCTTGAGTTAATGAATGGAACCCGGGGTTGGCCGGGAATTTTATTGTGCACTCTAATATATATATATATATATATGTGATTGAACTGCACAGGGTAATTATATTCGAAATTGTGAATACAAAACCAGGATATTTGGATTTTGAAAAGTATTTGTGAAAACCCTATTGTGGGGATGGGTTTGAAAATGGGTTTTACTATTCGTTGATCTCTAATCCATTTTAATTTTGTACTTTCGAATATTAATTACGGTTTGTAAGACAAGGGGTTACATGCACGATTCCAATAGAAGTTGGGTTTCTACTCATCTACTACAATGAAAATTCATGCTATAAAAGCAGGTATGTCTATCTGTAAGATGCTAGGTTTCAAGAAGATAAAGTTTCATTCTGATTCTACAGAAGTTATTTGTCTTTTGCTTGCAGAGCATGGGGCTTACCACCCATTAGCCCAAGAGATCTCTGAGACTAGAGCTATGATTTTTTCTAACTTGGATATTGAAATCATTCACTCACATAGGGAAACATTGAAGTGTTCGGATATGCTAGCCAAAATGGCCTAAGAAGAGAACAATGAGCTACGTTACCTACAAGTTCCTCCAGTTTGTTGTTGTTTGAACCAAATGTTAAGCCAATTCAGGCTAAGATTTGTTGATTTTTGTCATTCCTATGTTATTCAGTTATAATGTCCATGTCACACCCACCAAGAGTTAACTCTTGTCTTTGTTATTCCCAAAAAAAAAAAAATTAATGCAGGGTGAAATTAGAAAAAAAAAAGGGATTCTTTTTATTTTTAATTATTCATTATTGACTATTCGTTTGATCTTTTGATCAATTAAATTTCGGTGTGCTTTATAAATTGACAAGTTATCACGATTTATCACCATATTCAAAATCTAAGTGTTTATATCCATGGGATTTATTAGATTCCGATGTAATCTAACACTGTTGCGATTTTGTAAGGATTCAAAATTTAAATGCATTTATAATAACAGATAAAATGGGTCATTATTTCAAGGGCATTCTTTGATATAGCATATACAATATATCAATTATAAGTGAATGGAGAGGACTATAATATTCAGTGCTGGGAAGATAATAATAATATCATTAAACAATAATATTTAAATATGATTAAATAATATGTTTGGAATGTTATTTAGATACTCATGTGGTCTTATTTATAAGGCATTTTCAATCTGTTTCATATTGACTAAGAAAAAACTTAAACTTCATTAACTTTACCATAAAATCAATAACTTTCCAACTTTACCCCTATTGAACCAAACACTTTCCAATAAAATAATCATCCACACAATAATAAATGAAGGATAAATTTATATATTCATGAAAAAAATTAATGACGTGATTTATAAATATAATAAAAAAATACATTCTTTCTTTACTGACAAGAGGAGTAATTCACATACACAACTTTTCTATGTCAAAAGTTGCGATGCAATGCTTAAATGCTTCAGGTTGGTTAATGTTCTCACTAGCTTAATAGTTTAAAAAAAAACGATATCAGCAACTAAGATTGAAATGTGTATTTAAATTCATTGGTATTTTTTTTTTAACAATGGTCTTACAAAAATCTACGTCAAAATTTAACAATGACTCCCTACTAACCACCGTGGGATTGATATCTTCTTTAGGGATAGAAATAGGTTAGATTTCAGCTAAATAAGCCCGAGCCTACAATTGGAGCTTCAAATTTGAGTCTAGACTTGAGCCTTTAAAAGATCTACTTAGGATTAAAACCTTTTTAAAGACCTATTAACAATGTATACTTTTACAGAAGGCTTTATGTTGTAGGCATTGAAGACCATAAATAGCCTTTGAGCTAACTAAAACTTACATAAATGCAAGCTTTTGGTAGGTTTTAAAGCCTACATATAATTTAAAAAAGATCTAATTTTTGTATAGCGTAAAATTTTATATATATACATCACTCTGATCTTATTTATAAGTCTATTTTGATCAAGGTATTAAAACCCGGACCGGGTATTAAACCATTCAAGATACTGGGTTAAGGGTCAGTGGGTCAGATCATGACCAAACCGGAGCTAAACCGGGGCCAAACCGATGAGAAATTGAAAATTTTAGACTTAGTAATATAAAATTCTAAAGAAAAATTTTTTAAAAAAATTAATAGGAACCCGGACTGATCTACCAATCGGTTCACCGGTTTCCGAGCCGGTCCGGCCGGTCCGGTCTAGGTTCCACAACATGGATTTTGACAAAAAATTTTGGTTCTGATTATAATTCCACTTTTAGAGTAATAAATGAGATTATCATAATTTTTCCCCTATTAATTGTAATGAAAAAAGTGTTTATTTATTCTGGAAACCCCATTCATAAATGGGGGTTAAATTGGAAATTTAGTCTATAATTAATGAGCTTAACTAACTCTCATTGATATGTAAGAGTTAGGTAATTCGGATTTATAAATAGCATCAGAGTGGTTTATATATTTTGATTTCTCAAATTAATATATATATATATATATGTATGTATGTATGTATAAGTAAATAATATAGGGAAAATCTCACACAGGTCTCAAAAGACCTGAAAAAATATAAAAAAATGTCTCAATGTCGATTCCTTTATTGAAAAACTCCCTAGGGACTGCAGTTATATAGATTCCAAATGTGAACTTATCTTATTGACATAGATGGACTTATCAATTGTTACTTTATGACTTGTCAATATAGTTACATATACTTATCAATAGAAATTGTTTTATTTAATATATATGAGTTTGTCAATGATTACTCTATAACTTATCATTATAGTGGCAGTGACATACACTTGTCAATGAGAGTTAATTAGTTAACACATATGAGCTTGTTAATGGCCATTTTATAACTTGTCAATATAGTCACATATACTTGTCAACGAGAGCTAATTTAGTGAACATATATAAACTTGTCAATTTTCACTCTATAACTGATCAATATGGTCGTCTTAACACTTGCCAACTTGTCAATAAGGTAAGTCCATATACGGAATATATATATCAATGCAGTATTTAAGGAGCTTTTTGATAAAGGAATTTATATTGAGGTTTTTTTGATATTTTTTTTCTTGGGATCTGAGTGAAATTTTCTCAATAATATATATATTAAACAGACCAGGTCTCTATGCTTATAGACCAGGCCTCAAAAAAAAACCTAGCCTATTTAAACCAACAGACACCTAAATATGCCTTTAACCTAACCTCTTTGCTAAACAGGCCAGGCTTTAGTAGGCTTCAAACAGGGTAGGCTGTAGACAATTAAAAGATGCCTAGTCTATTTCTATCCTTAGTCTTTTCCCCCTTGAAAAACTGTTAAGTAAATTTTTATCTTTAAAAAAATTAAAAAATTAATAATTTGTTCAATATATAATATATAATTATTTTAAAAGTTAATTTATTAATTAATTAAAAAAATGTTAAAAAAATAATCATAAAGGACTGGCTTCCCAAGGGATTTGAGAAGTGAAGAAACGAATTGAATCCCACGAAGACCAGACACAAGTCTCTCGCCTGAAAGGAGGCTGGGAAAGAGAGAGGGGCATACTCACACTGCAGACTCCCTCCTTTTTCGGCACCGGTAACTTGCTACTTCTTCCACGTTCACTTCAATGCCACTTTCTTCACCAATTTCTCTTTTAAGTCTTGTTCATTTCTCTTTCTGGTCTTAGAACTTCGCTTCGAACTCTGAGCTTGTTTCATGGATCAGGTTAGTATAATGTACTGGACTTTGAGTTCAATTTGGTGTTTCTCTTCGAATATCTACCGATTCTATCTCTATTTGTTTTCCGATTATCAAGTACGAGAAAGTTGAGAAGATTGGTGAAGGTACCTATGGTGTGGTTTACAAGGCTCGTGATCGGGTCACTAATGAGACCATAGCATTGAAGAAAATTCGATTGGAGCAGGAAGATGAGGGAGTTCCTAGCACTGCGATTCGAGAGATTTCTCTCTTGAAAGAAATGCAGCATAGGAATATTGTTAGGTATAGTATTTGTGTTTTGTCAAATGGTTTTCCCACGCCCCACTATGATGATCCCATTTAAGCAACATAAATGGTTTTTTTTTTTGGTCGAAGGCTATATAGAAGACACATTTGTAGGGTGTTATGCTGATCTGTAAAAAATAAAGCCGGGTTAACCCAATAGGACTCTTACAATTTTCACCATATAAGATTTCCTCTTTAATTTGTTGCTTCACTGAATTGCTGCCCTACTGTTCTTCTACCTTTACAGCCATATCCATATTGGCCTATGCTTGATGGCTATGTGAATGACAGGTTACAGGATGTAGTACACAGTGAGAAGCGTTTGTATCTGGTTTTTGAGTACCTGGATTTAGATCTGAAGAAGCACATGGATTCATCTCCTGATTTTGCAAAAGATCATCGACAAATAAAAGTGTGTAACTACTTTCTTATATTTGGAGGTGTTTGAGTTTTGTATGACTTGGTTTATGATTACCTTAATTATAGGTTTGGAACTCACTCTAAAAAGTGAAAATAATATATAATGCTTTATCAAGGAAATTAAATCAGCAAGAAATTTTATGGCTTTCTGTTTCATTTCTTGTCTTTCCATATATCAAATGAAGGGAAAAATGAGTGAATGTTCAAAATACTCTTTTAGTTACGGCAAGCATATCTCTGCCTTTCAAAATAATGGTCCTTTTTCATTAATTCATGCTTCTCAAGTTTTTGTGACGAATGACTTAGTGAAATAGATATTACCAGATTGGTATTACGTTATGTAAAAGTCTTCTGTTTCTAAAGATGAGTTTTAGGCTTATTAATTATGGGCAACTGACCATTGACATTTAAAATGAAATTTTATTGTAGTTTGTTGATCTCTGATGAGAGGCAAATCCAAGGGAAACTCCTATGGGATTAGGGGTTTGTGAATAAGTAGAGGATTGGGAGTGTATGATTATACAGAGTCATACTCAGTTTATTTTTACTTAGTAGTCCTTTATCATAATCTGGAATAATTTATCTTTTAGTTAATCCCTATTTTCATATCATTATGAACAAAAGAAGAGAGGGCCTGCTGCAATGTGTGTAAGTTTTATTTGAGCAAGCCATTTTTTTTTTCTGTTCTTCTCTCAAAATATACATGATAACAAACTTGGTTTGAGAGAATGCTATATGTTTAATATCTTATATCAGAGCTCCAACTAATTCTTTGTCCAAATTCTAGTACTGCTTTGACCTAAAGTTTGCTATTGAGGGTGCATAAGTGTTAGTTGCTCTGGTTATTTAAAGTTGTATATTGGTTAAGCTCGTCATTGCTTGATTGAGCTTTGTGGTTCTTGTTTTCACTACAAATTGCTGACTGAAGTAGGTGACTAGTTTGTTATTGTGGTTTGACATTATGAATTTACAAAATGTGTTGTAAAATTTACTGGATTTGTATGGTACTGAATACCTCAATGAGGAACCCAAGAAACAGAACTAGTTGAGTGCCCCTTAGGTTAAGTAGATCAAAGTCATCTGGAAGCTGTGTCATTGTGATTAGATCATGTGGCTGAGAAGAGTGGCTAGGAGTGTGTTGAGTAGTGAACTCATGGGAAATAGGTTGAAGAATTCTGAATCTGTGGTTTATCTACTGAGAACATTGTCAGAGGTGGTACTGGTTACTTGTTAAGTTCTTATGTTGCGGCATAATATCTAGTTGTTCTCATCCAGATGCATTTTCATTTTTAAATTGGTTGCCTCATGCAGCTGTCCCTGTATTGATATATTTTCATGTTCAATTTTGGGTGCAGTATTCAGTTTCCTAGTCTAGGATTAGTGTCTTATGATTATCTAGAGGTTCAGGATTAACGTAATCCAGAGTCTTAATTCATCGTTATCTAGGAGTTTATCTTTTTAGTTAATCTCTCTATTTTGATTGAATTATTACTATTACCGTTATTTATAAAAAAGAGAGGGAATACTACATTTTATGTTTGTGTGAGAGAGTTCTACCTGTGCAAGCTTCTTCTTTCATGATATTTCTGTTCTTCAGGGTCATAAAAACTGATTCTGAATTGAAGGGGGGGGGATGCTAATCTTGGCCTAAAGAACCAACTAAATTGAAGTTTGAGTGGGTTAATTATTTATTCTGCAGATGTTTCTGTATCAAATTCTGTGCGGTATTGCTTACTGTCATTCGCATAGAGTTCTCCATCGTGACTTGAAACCACAGAATTTGTTGATAGATCGCCGCAGTAATTCGCTAAAGCTTGCGGATTTTGGATTGGCCAGGGCATTTGGCATTCCTGTCAGGACATTTACACATGAGGTTTGACTATGTTCTACCATATTTATGATTTATTTATCTATGTAGACATTAAAATAGATAGTCACTCTGATCAAGAAATGAGTGAAATGTATGCTGCATTTTAAAGTTGTATTATCTGTAGTTCAGACTCATTGAGGGAATTCCTATATCAAAATACAAAGGAATTGGGTGAAAAAGTTACATAAGAACGTTATCTCAATAATGCTTTCCAATTCCCCGGCAAATCCATAAGGGAAAACTGTCTGATAAACCAGAAGTTGAAATCCTAAGAGATGACAAATAAATTATTTTCTCCCAAAGATGGTGTGGAGAATAAGTCTCTGGTTTGAAAGCCCGCATGTATTTAGTTCTCATCATTGAAAAACTACAAGCCAACGGAAACAACATGCTGCTGGAGGATCGTGTTCCTTTATCTTGCGAAAACGGTATTAAATTCACTGTTGAAAAGTGACCTAAAGAGGCTGAACAGTTCACTTCTCATTAAAAAAAATCCCGACAAGACATTGTTCATGCAGTCACCCTGCGATTTGAAAAAAAAGGTTATTATTTGTCTTGCAGCTCTGGAACACATAATGAAATCATTGAGAGAGAACGCATAATGAGAGGCTGTCAAAATTCCTAGTTTAAGTAAAGCCGACACAAACTGCTTTGAGTTTGTCTTTTACTAACTTTAGGGGGGGGGGGAACTGTTAAGAAAATATCTGAGCTCGTAAACAGCACTTAAAATTTGTCATTTGTGAGGAAAACTAGTTGAGATAGTAAAAGGTAATAACATATACAGTTATTCATAAATTTTGTGATGAGGTTTGCAGCTAGTAAGGATCTAAAAATAGAGAAACTTAGTTCAGAGCCATACAATAGATGGGCTTGATGTTGGGACTTGAGACAAGGGAATTAAAGGGAGAGAAAGGAGGAAGGGGATATGCTTGCTTTTGTGATTGAAGATCTTGCTACGGAGTACTCCTTGTTGAGATATGGAGATATGGATGCTTGCTGCTAATTGGTGAACAGCTTGTTGCAAATAAGGGGACAAGTAGCTTGCTGAAACGTGGAATTTGAAGCAGATTGTAGAGGGCTTGACTGGCTTGTTGCAGAGATATTACAAGGGGGATAGGTGATCTAACTTAAAGGCGACTGTGTTTTGAAGTTTGGTTGTAGGGACTCCTCACTTTTGAGCTAGGCTGGCTAAGAACGAGAGAAATGAAGGGGCTGGTGAAACTAAAATTAAAAACATTGGGAGTCGACTTGATTTCCTAGTCTAAACTCTAGACTTGTCTGCTATAACTTTTCAATATGCTGCCTTCACAATATTTTAAAGAGATAAATGAATGATATGACAGTATATATTTCACTAATTGGGTGCAAGCTGAAAGGGTTCGGGCAGTATATTTTTTGCTAATTGGGTGCAAACTGAAAGGTTTCGACCTTTTTCTCTTTTTACCACAGTTCACATTATCCATCGCACTTTGATATCTGCAGTTTATTTTTTCTTTCTTTTCCCTGGTGGAAAGTCACATTTAACTTCACCCTCTTAAGAGATGACCTTACCATTCCTTGAAATCAAAAGATAAGCTACATTTAAATCCATTTTGTCTAAGGTACCTCCACATGGTTAAGGGAGATAGATGTCTTGTTTATTACAAGAACTTCAACGAATTAGATCTACTAATCATAGCATATAAGCGGTGTGGCTTGCTATGTATTTTATATTTCATGTTGATAATTGTTTCTTCAAGTTTAGCAAATTTTATAAGTTGACTAATTTCAATTTTTTTAGAAAATTTTAATTTTAATATATTCAAAAAATGCATTCACAAAATGGTTTTTTAAGTAAATCAAGCCAATCAGAAGATAATTATTTAAGTATTTAATATTAAAAATAACATATAGTCCATATATATTTAATTAGTGTAAATGCTATTATGGATGGGAATTTCTTTTGAATGAATCTTATTTAATGTTTTAGAAACGTTAATTGTTATTGAAATAAACGGATGGTTTCAGAATTTTAGAGAGCTGTATTTTCTAAGGAAAAGGAGAGTAATTTACCTTCTAAAGTTATTGAATTCTATATTCTTTAAACTGATAGATTGATAAAAGTTGATCATTTTAGCAATATAAGAATGCTATATACTAAAGGAAAAAACTTATGAAAATCCTGTCGCAAGAATTCATAACAGTGACTTTGTGGTTATTTTTCATTTATTCATGTTTCTTCATATATTTGCAAAATAGAAAATGTTTCTTCATATATAATATTGGTGGTTGTGCGCAGGTGGTGACACTATGGTACAGAGCACCAGAAATATTGCTTGGATCTCGCCAGTATTCTACCCCAGTGGATGTTTGGTCTGTGGGCTGTATATTCGCAGAGATGGTAAACCAGCGCCCACTATTTCCTGGAGACTCTGAGATTGACGAATTGTTTAAAATATTCAGGTATGAGGCTTTTTATAGTTAATTCTTAGCATAATTTCAGGGAAATTATATGCACACCTGTTTGTTAAGACCTTGGCATATGAAGCCTTCTAACTTTGATTGACCATCAACCTTAATCCCTTAACCTTGAACAGCACTCACACAGGAGACTCCCTTATTACCAGGCTAAAGTAAACATTGATTCCCTGTAAATGAGCCATTCTAAATTGGAAACTGTTTATGGAACAAAGTGTCATCCAAATGGGTTGAAATCCCAACATATGTGATGCAAAACCGACTCACACATCTCCACTAATGCAAACAGAGGGATATGGGAGAGAGAAATAGAAACATAGATGGGGAAGAGAGAGATGAACAGAAGGGTAGCGAAGACAACTGAATTCTCATTGGCAGCAAATTATCATTCAACAAAGTTTGGATTATAGCTTTTTTTAATAGCTTTTACGACTTACGAGGTAAGTGTGTGAGAAGAGTTTTGTCTCGAGTTGCGCAAACCATGATTTGAAACCATGGTTTGGAGGTTTGCCAAACACACAAAAAGTCTGGTTACAAATGCTAACTTGTAGCTATTTTAAAAGCCAGCTTTCCATCTGATGAAGGTAAGTCAAAAGATATGATATTCTAAGGTTTCCTTACTATGAAGTAAACATTCAAAATAAAATGACACTAAAAGCATAAAGTATACACATTCTGCCAGGAGTAGGTTTTCTCAAGATACACTAATTCTCATACCATATCAATGAAAAAGTATAATGGGGTACTGCCAACGGCTCATGGTTGAAAGGAGGTGGGGTCTTTTGTGATATTAATATGGAATCATCATGAGGCTTCTTGTTTGTTATTCTAGGAGGATTCTCATCCTCCTTTTTGGCAATTTTTTTATTTACAAAAAAAACTCAAAATCTTAATGAATTCTTCTATCAATAAAAGCGTCTGCACGAGGGAAGCATGCTGCAATAATTGTCGATGCTTTAGAGGATGCATTGTTATTCCATCTTGTTCTGTTTGCCCTACTGATTCCTTCACGTTTACGATTACTTTTTGTTGCATTATTATGAAAGGTCAAACCAATGAAATATTTCATGCGCTGAAAGTGTCCAAACTTTTGTATTGTAGGGTACTGCAATCTACTGCTTAAGTTATCTCTTGTGAAGTTTCATTTGGTCTTATTCTTGTTGTGTAGTATGATCCTTGTTCCTTTCTGGACGAATATCAAATCTTTGCAATATACTTATTGCAACTCGTGACTTGCATTTAGTAGTCCTTACTTACTGGTCATCAGTTTTTGCTAGAGCCTTTAGAGTTTTAGTTGAGGCAAGGTGTTCATAAAAGTTTACTTTGAAAATTTTACATCCCAAATTTGAAAACTTAACATTATTTTTGTGGAGGCTGTTATCCTGGCTGAGGTCGCTCTCAGGTATGCTTGATTGGGGTCTTGCAGGTGACGGAGGTCTCCTGGGACAAAAGCACATGACACCTATGTTGGGCTAAACGAAAAAAGGAAAAAATAAGTTAGGGCAAGGGTTGTGTCATGTGATCTGTGCTTCTTGAGATGTTTGTTACTATACCAAGGAAATTAATTGGTGTTGCCCTTTTTATCAAATATGAAAACATAAGCTAATTAAATAATTCAACAATAAAACTGTTAAACTGATTAATTTTCTGTTGCTTCCTTCTCCTAACACAAGTCTGGATTGCTTTCTTATAAGGGTCACTAGAATTGGTTGATGTAACTTGTGTAGTATAACATGGTGATGGGCGGGGTTTTTTAAGTGGTCATCAATAGTATCTTGAATGGTGTTCATTTTTAGTCTCTCGTAATTGCCTGACCAAAAAGGAGGGAAATGGTGGTTTGGATTTGAGTTTAATACTCTCTCCGCTCCTTTTTGTAAGAGATAATTTCTTAGTATGGTATGGCTTATTCCTATTTATAAGAGAAAGTTAGAGGTTGTCTCCATTTTTTTTTATTTCCCATTTTCCCCATTTATTAAGTCATTAATTACTTAATCTCTCTCTTCCACGCACACCTCTTTTCTAATAAATAGTAATTTGCTTATTTTCTCTCTTACACTCCCCCCTAATATTAAGGGTATTTTTGGGAAAAATTATATTTTTATGTATTTATTGTCTCTAACTAATTTTAACCAACTGTTTTTATCAAAGAAGTTTTGCACCAAGCGTGCATAATTACATAATAAAGTTTATTTTTGCTTCTAAATAAACATGTTATTGCTTATATGAAGAATCATGGGCACACCAAATGAGGATTCGTGGCCTGGAGTGACTTCATTGCCTGATTTTAAATCATCCTTTCCCAAGTGGCCTCCAAAGGTAATTAATTCTATGTGCTGCTATTGATTTAAGTTACGTGAACATGAATTCCTTCTATCTACATTGTTAACTTGCAGTAAGGGCTATATTACTTTTTTTTCCCCAAAATGCTGTGCAGGACCTGGCAACTGTTGTTCCAAATCTTGAGCCAGCTGGCATTGATCTTCTTTCTGTAAGTGCATCATCATTCAGATAATTATGGGAATAAAAATGAAACCAAATATTTTGTATATAGTGCCATCAGTGATTAGTTAAATTGCTTTCTATTCTGCTGACACTCGAGAAACTAGGGCAAAACAAGGTAAATGCATAAAAGAAACAAGAATAGAGAGACCACATAAAAGATAATATTTTTACGGGGGTTTACATAAGTAAAACCAATGTGATACTGATGAAAACTTGGCGAGCATGATATTTTGGAAAGGTTAACCAATGAAGAAATGGTGATGATGTGAACCTTTGTTAGAGTTGTGAGCTTAAGAGCTCATTGTTTTCATTGATATATAAACCTAGGCTTACAAACTTGTATTTATAGAATTTCAGAATGAGAATGACGCGGGAAAGAAAACTGAGATAGCGGAAAGATTGAAGGAAAATGGAAGAGATTTCGATGCAAGTAAAAAATGTCAGGCTTGCACCGAAATCCCTTCTGATTTCTAACACTCCCCCTCAAGCTGGAGAATATATATCGATCATTCCCAGCTTGCACCTAAATCCTTCAAACTTGGCTCTGCTTAGTGGTTTTATCATAATATCCGCAATTTGGTCATCAGATCGTATGTGGGACAATCTCATGATATCTGCTTCAATCTTTTCTTTAATGAAATGTCTGTCTATCTCAACATGTTTTGTCTTATCATGATAGACTGGGTTTTTTACCATTTCAATGCTGGCTCTGTTGTCACACCACACTTGCATTGGTCCCTCATGTGGAATTCCTAATTCCTTCAGTAATCTGATAATCCAAAGTCCTTCACGTACTCCATTGTTAACAGCTCTCAGTTCTACTTCTACACTGCTTGTTGACACCACAGTCTGTTTCTTGCTTCTCCATGTAACCAGATTTCCCCACACATATGTGCAATATCCTGAGACTGACCTTTTAGTTTCCCTGTCTCTAGCATGATCTGCATCAGTGTAGATTTCAATATCTCTGATAGTGCCTTTCTTGAAGGGATTAAGCTTTAAATAGCTTAGGATTGTGTACAAGGCTGCCATGTGTTCTTCCTATGGTTGATGCATGAATTGACTTGCTATTCCAACTGCTTGACTAATATCTGGACGTGTGTGAGTCAAGTATATGAGTTTCCCAACAAGTCTTCTATATCGTTCTGGATTGACTGGGACACCATTTGGTTTGATTCTGAGGTGGCACCCTTCTTCCATTGGTGTTCCTACAGGTTCTGCTCCTAACATTCCTGTTTCATGCAATAAATTTAGGGTATACTTCCGTTGAGATATATTGATGCCCTTTTTAGTTCTTGCCACTTCCATGCCCAAAAAATACCTCATTTATCCAAGATCTTTCACCTGGAACTCAGTTGACAAATCATGTTTTAGTTGAGCAATGGATCCTTCGTCGTTTCCTGTAATGACTATGTCATCCACATAGACAATCAAGATAGTGACTTTGTCATTATCACGTTTAATGAACAAAGTGTCATCCGCTTGTCCCTGAGTGCACCCAAGTCTCTTCATAGTTTTAGTAAACCTGCCAAACCACGCCTTAGGTGATTGTTTGAGCCCACACAGTGATTTGTTGAGTTTACACACAAAGTTGTTAGGAGCTGAAATTCCATCTGGAATCTCCATATATACTTCTTCCTCTAAGTTGCCATTCAGAAATGCATTTTTCGCTTCCAGTTGATGCAATGACCAATCCAAATTAGCTGCGATTGATAGTAGTACTTGGATGGTATTAAGTTTTGCTACTGGAGCAAATGTCTCTTGATAATCAATTCCATATGTCTGGGTATATCCTTTGGCAACAAGTCTAGCCTTGTATTTGTTGATTGTGCCGTTAGGATTGAATTTAGTTGTAAATATCCACCTGCATCCTACTGGTTTCTTTCCTTTAGGAAGCATTGTAATCTCCCATGTTTTATTTTCCTTAAGTGCTCTTAATTCTTCTTTTGCAGCTTGTTTCCAATTCTGATCAATCATAGCTTGTTGAAATGTGTCTGGAATGTTCATCTGTGCACTGTTTGCAACAAAGCTTTGCATTTTTGCAGAAAGATTACCGTATAAAACAAAACGTTGAATTGGATGTTGAGTACACGATCTTACCCCTTTTCTTAATGCAATAAGCCAACCTAGTTCTTCAGGATTTAATACCGGATTAGAGTCATGGTCATTCCTTCGAATAGGAGAAATAGTTCTACCAGTGTTTGATTCATCTTGTAGTCTGGATTCTTCCTCTTGTCCCGATTCTACATCCATCCCTGAATTGATTTCAACATTTGTTTCCAATTCATTCAATGAGGGAGGTTTAGATGAACTTTGGTCGATTTCAAGATTATGTTGGGTAGGACTTGGTTGGTTTGTGAGAGGTAAAGGGTCAATGACAGGTATGAGATTAGGTTGTGATGGTGATGGTTGTTCTGCATCCAAGATTAGCCATTCATTGTCAGTGTACTCCCCCTGAATGGGTAATTTTGGATAATATGCTTCTTCTTCTGAGAAGATTGTATCCCTGGAGATAATAAGTTTCTTGGAAGTAGGGCAATAGCATTTGTACCCTTTTTGAGTAGAGGAGTAACCAAGGAATAGACATTTGTCAGCTCGAGTACCAAGCTTGTTGCCATCATTTTTGTGGACAAAGACAATACAACCAAATACCTTAGGAGGCAATGAGTTGATGATGGAGCAAGTGGGAAAGTGTTCTAGTAGTGTTTGGATAGGGGTGTTGTATTTGAGTACTTTGGAAGGCAAGCGGTTGATGAGATAGGTAGCTGTGAGCACGGCATCGCCCCAGAAGATAGTAGGAACATTTCGTTCCATTAGTAAGGTTCGGGTTACTTCCAACAGGTGTTGGTTCTTTCGCTCAGCTACGCTATTTTGTTGAGGAGTGTACGGGCACGAGGTTTGGTGATGAATTCCTTGTTGGTCAAGAAATTCTTTAAAGGTGTTGCTCATGTATTCCTTGGCATTATCACTTCGTAGTACCTTAATGGAAATATTTAATTGAGTGTTCCCAAAGGTGTAGAAGTTTTGAAAGATTTTGGCTACTTCAGATTTATCTTTCATTAAATAAACCCATGTGGTTTTGGTATGGTCATCTATGAAAGTAACAAACCATCTGGCATTGGTGAGTGTTTTTATTTGTGCAAGTCCCCAAATATCACTATGGACTAGTGCGAATGGTGAGGAAGGTTTGTAGGGTTGTTTGGGATAAGAAGCTCTGGTTTGTTTTGCAATTTGGCAAGTTTCACAATGAAAAGGAACATAATTGTTATTGAATAAATTTGGAAACAAATGCTTCATATAATCAAAACTAGGGTGGCCTGAGCGACAGTGCCACAAGTGTACATCATGATTTTGTGAGTTAGAGCTAACCAGTGCTCTTCTTGCCTTTCTTGCATCTCCTGATTTCAGGTTTGAATCTTCAAGGTAGAACAATCCATCCCATTCTTTAGAAGTTCCAATCTTCTTTCCCGATTTTAAATCCTGAATAGTACAGACATCGTTATCAAAAATGACTTGGCACAGTTGGCCTTTAGTTAATTGACTCACAGATATAAGATTGACAGTGAGTGCAGGCACAAATAGAACATTATGAATTTTCAGGATATTAGAAAGTACTACTGTGCCAATTCCTTCAACTTTAGTGTATAGGCCATTAGCAACTTTAACTCTAAGATTCTCATGAATCAAATTAAGAGTTGTAAACAATGTGCGATTACCAGTCATATGATCAGTTGCTCCTGAATCAATAATCCAAGCATTCTCACTAGCTCGTGCAATATTTAGAGCTAAAATAGAGTTACCTGATTGTACAAGGTTGGTGTTGGGCATAGAATTAGACTTATTCTGTCTGTTTAGCATTCTACGAAACATCCGCAGTTCTTCTTTAGTCAAGGAATTGTTATCCTCATCTTCAGATTCAGTAGTAGTGATATGGCTTTGTTTGTTACCTCCTGGTTTTCCATGAAGCTTTCAGCACTCTTCTTTGGTGTGGCCCTTCTTCTTGCAATAACTACACCATTTGTTTCTTCGTTCGTCTTGTGGTCGTTTTGCCACCAAGGTTGACCTTTCAATTGAGTTTGAACTACCTTGGTTTGCTGCTAGGGCTGACCTTTCAATTGGGCTTAAGCTACCTTGATTCAAGAGCTTTCTGCTTTCTTCGAACTGCACATGGTTGACAACATCAAAGAGATGCGGTAAAGGCTAAAAGGCCCATTATTCTGCTCCGTATCTCCTCAAATGAGTCATTTAGTCCAAGAAGAAAATCATAGACTCATCCTTTTTCGACTATTTTCTTGTATAACTAAGCATCTTCCACATTTTTCCATTGATGTACTTCAAACAGGTCCTGTTGTTGCCAGAGTTTGATCAACGCGTTATAGTAATCAGTGACGGTCAGAGTACCTTGTCTCAAATTGCGAAGTTGGCGCTTCAAATGGATCAAGGCTGCAGTATTATCAATAGAGGAATAGGTTCTTCTAGCTACATCCCAAATTTCTTTTGCAGTAGTTGCGAGGAGATATCCTTCGCTGATGTCATCAGTCATAGAGTTGCACAACAAACTCATAACTTGATTGTTCTCAATAAACCATGTATCAAAATGAGTGTCATCAGGGGCAGGCTGGGATGCTTATCCATTGATATACTTCTCTTTTCGCTTTCCACGAAGATACCTTAGCACGGTTTGGGACCATTGGAGGTACCTGTGGTTAATAGCCATAATCTGACTATTGGAGAGTTCTGGAGCCATCACCGTTTTGCTAGTAGTGGAGGAATGAGAAGAAGATGAGTCTTGGGTCTCAGAATTTGTACCAGACATGAGTGCCATTGGTATAGCCCTAGTTATGGATGAATTTTGAGGAAAAGAACCAAAGATAGGAGGAATTTTGGAAGAATCCATGAGACAATGGTGGCCGGAAACACTTTAGATTGGTTTCTGGAAGAAATGAGGTCGGAAAGCTCTCTGGACGGCGGTGCGTGGGGTTCACGCGCCGGTGGACAGTGGCGGCGCGTGGGGTCACGCGCCGGTGACAGTGGTGGCGCGTGAATTTCACGCGCTGCTCAGATCAACCTCGGGATCTGGGATAACGCCGGTCGGCGGTGTCTGATCTCTTCTGAGGTGGCAGTGTGCTTCAACGCGCCGGAATGGCTGAGATCGAAGCACATCGTCACTTCCCCAGTTTTCTGATTTGCAGCGTGAATCCCTCTCTCGCTTCACCGTTTCCGGTCGCCGGTCATTCTATGCCTAAGCTCTGATACCATGTGAGCTTAAGAGCTCATTGTTTTCATTGATATATAAACCTAGGCTTACAAACTTGTATTTATAGAATTTCAAATGAGAATGACGCGGGAAAGAAAACTGAGATAGCGGAGAGATTGAAGGAAAATGGAAGAGAGATTTCGGTGCAAGTCAAAAATGTCAGGCTTGCACCGAAATCCCTTCTGACTTCTAACAGAGTCGCACTTCAATTGCTACTTTATGTTGGTAAAAGGAGATCTATTTAAACCCCACATTATAATTTGATAGAAACTCCCAGAATTATTTGAACATTGATAATAATAAGATAAGTCCTACATTCAGTGAAAATGAGTTGAATTCTAACACAGCAATTATCACAATCACTGCAGCAGTAGAATAAGGAAAGTACAGTATTAGAAATACACATATGCAGCAAATAGCAAACACAGGCAGAAAACCCCTTGGCTTGAGACTTTAGAGTTTCTTCCTGCACTCCTTCGGAATTTCCTTGTATTCCACTGCCAATTATCTTTTACTTTTCCATTACATCCCCTCTCGTAAGATGCTACACTCAGTTATCACATTTTTCCACTTGCAGTCCCCCTACAGACCTTCTAAGAGTCTCTCCCTGTAGAATCTTCTGGAATATGTAGACTATGTCTAGACCCTATTTGTTAGTACACTGTCCACTGGTCTATCTCCCTTTTCTCTTTCTCCTAAAAGTTTCAGACGTAGGCTTATCTGATGAACCCTGTCACTCTTGTGTGGGACTCTAGTTTCAAAACTTGCAATAGGCGATGATATTTCACCATGTTTCTTGTGTCCTCTAACATATGTTAAAGGGGAGAGAAATAAAGTGGAGGATAATGAAAGGCTCTAACTCTAATGCCACTGATATGAATCTTTAGAGAGCCATGCTCCCATTAACGAAAAGAAATGAACCAAAACAAAAAGGGAAAAACTGGGGGAAAATCCCCTATTGGAAATTTAATTGGTGAGAATGATCTATTAAATTTTTATACATAGAGTACTACTACTCTTCAAATTTTGTAGCCACAAAGTGTTAGTACTCTTATTTAGGTCTTTCTCACCAATTAATGTGCTAGTGAAGGACTTTCTCCAATTTTCCCAGTCAAAAAAGTAGCTCTTGGGGTGTGGCTATACTAAAGGTTCATATAAGCTGAGTGTGGGTCAAAAGCTTACCTGTTTTGTTATTTCTAAGTTAGTTCATTTGGTATGTTTCTCCCAATTCCCATGAATAGTTCAACTAAATAAATTAAATTTTGAACTGAGAGGAAAAGTTTCTTCTTTTGTTGTTGTTGTTGGATCTTGTCATAAATTAGTTCCCTGGTGGTGATTTAACTTCTTTATAGCAGATTTGCTTCTGCTGTATGGTGGGATTATATCGGATACATATAAATTAACAAAATTTCGTCTTATCATTCTCATTCCTTATCATATATATTGTTCAATTCATTTTTTGCATACAAGTTTCATCCGAGTCAGATATGAACATATAATCGTCATATTAAACCTCTAAACCATATCCTTTGAGCTTTATCTACCAATTGTTTTAAGTGCGTGAAATCTTATTCCAGAGCATGCTTTGCTTGGATCCCAGCAGAAGAATTACAGCCAGGAACGCTGTTGAGCATGAGTACTTCAAAGACATTAAGTTTGTACCCTGATCCCTTGGCAAGGATGTCTATAGAAACATAGTATGTAGATTGTTTGGGTTTTGATTGTGCTTTGCTTCCCCCCGCCCCCCCAATTACAATGATTGAACTTATTTATAGTTCATATTGTTATATTTATTTCGCATTCAACATATTGCCTACCTCGTTCTAGAGATTACAGATTGGTGGCAAATTTGTAGTTTGCTTGAGTGTGATAGGACTACATGACCTCCTGCTGCATTTAAATCTTACTTCAGGGCTTTTGCTCTTCGGCATTGTATATCTGCTTCACCTTTTTTTTTCCCATCAATATTTTAGCAATACCGATCATTTTTTTTTTTTCAAATATACTAGGTTAAAAACAAGCAATTTTAAATTATGCTCTAAAGCCATGCGATTTTTTTCTTTTGCCATATCTCCATGAAAATGATCAAATCTATCAATTGATAGTTAGGCATTAATCTGAACATGATAAATACTTGAAGAAGTTGCACGTTTATGTATAACCAAAGAAAGTGCACGTTTATGGAGTTGGGGAGATCAAATGTATTTGAATCGTTAGCTTAATTGACATATAAATGAAGTTATGTTGAAGTGAAATTCATGTTCATTTTAGTTAGTCAAAAAAGTATGAAAAGTTCATTGTAATTTGGTGCTACGACTTCTATAGTGATAGAGGCCACCGGGGGACTTCTTAATAATTTAACATTTTTAGGTTGTTTTCATCAGCAAGTATGACCCTCGCACAACGTCAATTATTTGTGTTTCTTCGGGAATCACACTGTTTTCTTTCGTTAACTCTCCCTTGGCATTGAGGTCATATTTTGGGAAATGGTTAATGTTTAATTTTTCCTCATAAATATTCGTTTATGAACCATGATTATTCAGAATTTTCTTTTAAAAAAATAATTTTATACTAAAAGCATTAAAAATAGAGTAAATTTGTCCTAATCGTTTAAAAACTAATGTGAAGTCCCACATTTGTTAAAGAGGGGAATGAATGACTATTATATAAGGGTTTAGATATTTCCTTCTCTTGACATATTTTTAAACGTGATGGGAACGCTACTAAGCACAACTTCCTCTTGATGCACATGGCTTAGAACATTTTAAGTATGACAACTACTTTTAAAAATTTGTTATTAATTTTTTTACTTTGGATTTTTTAGGCATTACATACAAGCCCCATATAAAAAATTAATCACTCACATGTCGAAAATGCTTGTAAATATAGAAGCTTCACATGTAAATTTAAAAATTTAACTTATAAATGAGATTAAAAAGATAATTAAATTTTTATTTGAACCTATTGTGATTCGCCCATTTTTTATGAGGCACACAGATGAATAGAGCGATTCAATTCTAGTTATCCCTTTGAAAGGAATCTTCCTATTTTTTGGTTTGAAGAGTTTCATGATAGCTGTCCATGGCATGAACGTATATAAATGGAAAGTCATGAGTTTGATTTTGCTTGTAACCTTTGAAAGAGGAGCATTAGAATAAGGGATAACTAGAATTGCTGCTGTTAATAACTCCTCGGTAGTGCACGCACGCAGGTTAATAAATGAGCAGCTCACTTTGTTCAAAAACCATTCAACTTAAATATGGATAATCTAGGTTTAATTCAATTTATATTTTTACATTTTTTTTATGTAGAATCTAAATTATAAATAATCTGTCAATACTCAACAGGGACCCTTTTTTAAAAATGAATCGATCATTTAAGAAGTTATGAATTAAAAAAATTGAAATTTATACTGTCGAAATTAGATTTAGATTGTTTATTTGTTTACCACTGTAATGATTATTGAATAACTCTGGCAAAACCAAAAAAAAAAAAGATTATTGAATAACAGTCTCGAAAGAGATACTCAGCCTGACTTCATCGAGTTTTGCAGAGGTTGACCTAATATGTTCAAATTATTATTTAACAAATTATTTATGTATTTTTCTTAAATTTTTACTTAAAATAAAATAAGAATGTCATTTATTTATAAAATTAACATTTCTCGTTATAGTTATTATTGTTCATTTTATTTGTATATTGTGAAACATTAATGATTATTTTGGCAAACACGACATATATAATTAAGGGTTGAAATATTTGTTTGGTCCTCTATTTGTATCAAGTTTTAATTTGGTTCTTGAAGTTTATAAAGTGTGCTTTGTTGTCCCTTAAAATCTTAATATCGTTAATCTTATTAATGAAAAATCGTTAATCTTATTAATGAAAAATATTAGACTCAATGAATTTAAATAGTGACTCTTTAATTAAATGCTAACAAAAATTGTTTAAATTTAATTATTTAATATAATTTTGTTTTCAAATTTAAAAAAATACTAAGATTTTAATTCTTTAACAAAAATTGTTTAAATTATAAATTAAAATTATTATTTTCAATTTATTTGTATATTATGAGACATTTCTGATTTTTTTGACAAACAAGACATTTATAATTAAAGGTTAAAATATTTGTTTGGTCATGAAGTGTACTTTGCAGTGGGCTTGTTTGGTATGAGAAGAGAGGAGGGGAGGAGAGGTAAAGTGGATGGAGAGAAAAAAATTTTAGTTGAATTTAAAAAAAATAGAGAAGTGGGGTTAAATTTTTAATTAATTTTTCTTACATTTTTATCTTACATATTCTCTTTATTAAAATTTTTTAATTCCACTTTTCTAATTTTTTAAAATTCAACTCATACAAATTTTTCCATCCTTTTCTCCCCTCCAAATCTCTCATACCAAACATACATTAGTGTTAAAGTCATTAATTTCATTAATAAAAAATGTTAGACTCAACCAATTTATACACAGTGACTCTTTAATTAAATGCTAAAAAAATTATTCAAACTTTAATTCTTTAATATAATATTTTAATTAAAATTAAAAATATAAATTTTAATATTTTTAAATTATAAATATATAATATTAAATAACATTTAAAAATATAATATTTTAATATTTCAATATAAAAATATATATAAAAGAAATTAAAATTTAAATATTTTTTGTCAACATTTAATTGAAAGTTACCATTTAAATTTGCTGAGTCAAACATATTATTTTCTGAAAAATTAACCGTTAAAATTAAATAACTAAAAATATACTTATAAACTTAAGAACCTAAGTTAAAATTTGATGTAAACTTATAATACTTAAGTGATATGTTGTGCAATTGGCCATAAAAAAAAGTGATATGTTGTGCACAAATATAATGTGAAAAAGTAGTTATAATTATTGCTGTGTGGTAAGTGACCATTGAAAGCACAATTTTTTTAGTTTGATTTGATTTATTATTTATTTGTTCATTCCTATGAAAACAGACGAGCAAAACTTATCATTTCGACTTTTCCTTTAAAAAAAAAAAAATAAGGAGGAGGAGAGCAAAACCCGCAAATGCAAGAAATATTTTTTTTTGGTTGTCCACCTGGTTTACCAGAATTTTATCCCAACTACATCCGGATCCGACCCACGTTGCGCACCTGACTATGGTGGGAGAGTCTCCCAATGGGAATTTTCTGCATACACAATGCTCGAACTTGAGACCTTACTTAAGCGGAACCAAACCGCTTACCACTTAGACCAACTCCCATTGGTAGTGTAAGAAATATTATAATGACAGGCACATAGTTCGTTTTCTTTTGGACCAGAAGCCTCATTTCAATTTCCAATTGAAAGATGAAACTTGTTCCTATAAAAAGAAAGAGTAAACTACTCAATTTAAATTATGACATAAGGTGATTATATACCAATTTTTTATCAGCATGCTATACATAATTTTTTTGGATTATGGATTATGATTCAAAATTAATTTATAAAAAATGATTATTTATCATTCTTGTTAGGACACTCCTTCGTGAGACACAATTCACAGACACAACACAAGGCCACAAACAATCATAATGAAAGTTTTTGTTTTTTTTGTTTTAAAAAGGCTGACTCAAATTATTTATTTTCATAATTTTATGATATTATTAGACTCGTTTGGAACTTATGTACATTAATATTTATAAGTCTTTTAACCGCTCATCCAAACAAGCTAATTTACATTATTCCCTCCTTTGAGCATACAACGAAAATTAAAACCAAAAAACACACTTGAAAGCAAATCCACCCATTGGTATATTGCACAACCTTGATCAATAGTCATTCTGAAAAGCCAGGGAGAGCAAATCAAAACTTAAGGTGGACCTCTTCAAAAGATTTGACTATATATAAAACAAAATTTTGCTTAATTTTTTTTTTTGGGGATAGAAACACGAACCAACCCACAATTAGAGTCCAAGCTCCATTGGACAAATTAACCCCTGAGCCTAACTCTGTTTCAATTGGACAACCCAGATACCCGATTCGATTCACAAGTACACCCCAAAACCTTTCAAAATCAAATACATTAAAATGTATATTCTGCTTACTGAGAAGGTAAGCTGACATAACCACACGTCCTTTTCTCTTATGTTTTGTTAAGCAAACATGCAAGATTGCGAAGTTCTTCAAACGCATGCATTGTTTCTGCATCAAATCCTCCTGCAAACTGTATTCAGAAACGAAAGAGGGGAAAACATTAGCATTTCAATCATATGATCATAGTACAGTGTATGTACAAAATCCAGAAGTGTTCATATACAAATGTTGTACATGCCATTTAGGTTTTGGGATGCTCAACAAATAATACATAATTGTTTTGGGAAAATTTGAGGCTGTTTCTCTGTAGCAATATAAAAGGACATATAATGTAGGTTTGGCAGCATTTTCAAGTCTTAATAATTTACTCAATAAGGAATGTAGTCCCCAAAATTCAATTGGAGACAAATGTGGTCAGTATAGTTTATTTATTCCAAGTATGGCGTTAATAATAGCAATGTTACTTCAAGTTATATATTAAAGTAAACAAAAATAATAATCAGATAGGGGTAGGACAACAGATCAATTTGTTTACGTCACAATAACTATCATATTGTTTTCTATCAAAATGTTTCATTATCTCGTTATGTGGATTCCCAACAACCATGTGGATTCCCAACCCTAAACCACGTTTTCTATCCAAAACGTTTAATGTTTGGTAACATCTTAAATCATGATTTGCGTAACCTGAGACAAAACTTTTTTCACACACTTACCTCCTAAGTCGTAAAAGCTATTAAAAAAAGCTAACGTAAAAATTGTAGTCATTCTTCTAAGACTGGGTAAAGGTTGAAAGCATACAAAAATATTTTAAAGTAATTTTTGAAGCTGAAAAAATATATTAAGAGTAAAATTACAATCAGTCTGATAGCATACTAGGTACAACTGAAAAAATATTTTAAGGGGTTAAAAACACTAAAAAATATTTTAAAGTAATTTTTGGAGCTGAAAAAGTATATTAAGGGTAAAATTGTAATCAATTTGATAGCACACCAGGTACAACTGAAAAAATATTTTAAAGGTACTAAAAAATATTTTAAAGTAATTTTTGGAGTTGAAAAAGTAAATTAAGGGTAAAATTGTAATCAGTCTGATAACACACTAGCTATAAAAATATTTTAAAAAGCAGTTTTGCAGCCCCTGGGAGCTTATTGTTAATGGCACGAATTTGACAAAAGCACGAATTGCCTTTTAATCCAACCAAACACTCAAAAAGAAAATCACCCTCACTCAATCGTACGAATTGCCTTATCTTCGTGTGATTTCACCCACAAACGCATCATTCAAACACTCACTTAGTGTGTCTTTGGTATCACTTATTTTTTAGCGTCCTTATTACGTAAGTCGAAATAAAACTCCTCTCACATACTTACCTCGTATACCATAAATCACGATTTATAAACACTTATAAATAAAAAACAAGCCATATCAAACGATCACTTAGACTTTTTAGACAAATCAAACTGAAATCACAATACCCTAAAAATGAAATGTTGACCAACTCCTGATACCTAGAAAGTACAAAATCGCTTCAATTGAAACTAAAATGACTAAATTATTTTCTCAAGCAAATTAAAGGGGGTAAAAGTGCACCTAACAAGAAAATTCAGTTTCATAGGCAGATTCAAAATGAAATATTGCATAATTGCCAAATGCCAAAAGAAAGTAGGAATGAACCTGATGGATTCTGAATGCAAATCTCACTCCTTGGAGAAGCATGTAGTCCATTGCCGGATCTTTTTCTGTTGATGCCTTGGCTTGAAGTTCCATAGCCACCCTTTTCATATACTTCTTTGCCAGTTTAACTGAGACTAGCTTTATCTGCAACAATAAATCGTAGTCAAATATCATTTGAAGCCCTGCTGAATCAGCAACAATTCATCCGTATAAACCCCATGGTATCCAGTTTCCACATGCTTCATTTGAAGCTCTGCTAGGTGTCATTTAAAGCTATAGCTATCAGAGGTGCGCATCATCAGGTAAATAAGCATTTCCAGATAGATCATTATGGTTTTCACTTTTAAAGCTTGCGTCATCAAATACTATGCCTATCTTACAACATGTTGATTGCACTCAGTTACCTATTTAATAGTCTATAGCCAGTCCTACTTTTGTGGACCATACCAGGTTAGTAAGAAACATGCTGAAACCTCAAAACATTATTTTTTCCCCTTTTTGGCTATCAAATCTCAGACATCTTAGAAAAATTGGTACTTGCACCAATACAAGACATGACACAATTTACAAACTCTGCCTAAGACAATTTAAGTTTTCAACAAGTTACAAATGTGATTTCATATCATTTTGTTTTGATGGACATTGTGCCATATCTTGTAAGATTGTTAGATATTTATTGAATAAGATATGGCCTTTTATTTCGATATCTTAACGTCATCGTTGTAATGCACTGGCTGCACTGCCCAACAGAAACAGAATCTGATATTGGTAATGCTTTCATTGTATATAAATGCCACAAAGATGTTATGCCAAAGTCATTGTTCGTATGTTTATATAGATTGATGCACAGCATGATGTACCTTGCCAATGATTCCATTGTCAAGCATCCATTCTATGGGAATTCGGAACTGCTTGCAATTACGCATTAAGAAGTCTCTTGTGCGTAGAAGGTTATAAACAGTACGTTCCATCCTGACAGGGACAACAGAACATAAACCTAAATAAGCTCAAGAATGATCAAAAGGAATCCAGGAGTTCTTTATTTCCCTAACTGAACTTTCATAGATATTCAGTTACGTACTTTTCCGATAATGCAACCATTTTCTTTAGAGCAATATCACAAGGGAGCCGAGGATCATCCTTGTACGAGTACACTTCAGTCTCCAATTTTTTGAGATCTCGGTACCCAAAGGCAGCTTCTCGTAATGTGTCAGCTTTCTTCTCTGGCCAATCAAAATGCTTTAGGACTGCTCTCTCATCCACCTAAGAGAGTACATGATTAAAGCCAGTAGAACTAGACAAGAACATACAAAAAGATTCTTACTTTCATATTCAAATGAAGGATATGACTTACAAGGAAGCAGAGTTCATCATCCAGCCATTTCACGAATGCCACTACATCTTCTATGTTCTGATAAACTGCATTATTTACCTCTCTAATTAATGAATTTACAAATTCTCCTTGTGTCTCAACATCTGCCTTTATCTACATTTCAGTGGATAATGGTTAGTTATATACAAATGTATAGCAGAGTATTCATCCAATCAAAATACCAAATAGATGTCACTTTCCCCTGTGTTCATGCTGAAAATCATAGTTTTCTTAATCTTAAAAATTCAATTTTTGGTTTAGTTCCTATTGTTGAAAAAGCTATTGGATGATTAAGCTTTAAAAAACTTTAACTTGATCCATTTCTTGTCAAGTCTCTCTTAAATAAACAAACATATTCAACCATGTGGTATTTTGATGCTTTAAATTTGGATGTACAAGGTTTCACTTAAATTACTAATCTTAGGTGGCAAGTGATGCAACACAAGTGAGTGATTTTCAATCTTTCTCCTTTTCAGCATTTTGTTGACTGTTATAATCCAATCCAGACATATTCGGAGTACTAAAATGTCATATGGTTAGTCCCATCGACAAAGTTCAATGATTTAAGGAAAAAAATTGATAAAAACGGACCTTAATATTTTTTAAAACTACAAGAAGGAAAGCGCTCTGACCCAATTCAATTGAATCTCCTTTGGGGAAAAAATTAAGGAACATAAAAAGTTGAAACTACTCACAGCAAGCAAATGTGACGAGCGGTTTTCGATTTCTCCAATCATGCTGCTACGAACATCAGCAACATCTGCTGCATCATATAATCCTCCATTTGAAGAATCCTTCCTAGAATCTCTCTTCATAAGCGAATGGTACAATTCCACTACTTGTGGAGCTCGTTTCACCATCCCTCCTGTGTTACTACTCCTCTGAGCGAAATTTGGAGGTGGTGGAGGAGGAGGTGGAGGTGGCGGTGGAGGTGGGACTTGACTAGCATTTTCTTGTTTTGGATTACTGGATATACAACAAGAAGAAGGCATTGGAGGTGGATTAGGAATACGCAGGGCCCTTTTCTCAACATCTGAAGAAACCAAAAGTTTGTTAGCTTCTTGGAAGTTCCCAAAACATTGTGGCCTTTGGACAATCTCCAAATCAGATTGCTTTTCCATTTCTTTTGTACAAAAGAAATAATCAGATTGCCTTCTCTTACTCAGTACAGTGTCTTCCTCAGAACAATTTGATGATCCACTAATAGAGTGTCTTCTTCTGGGGCTTCTCCCAACAAGACTATCTGAGCATTCTTCTATTTGTGACAAATGGTCGCTACTTATGGGCCATTTCTTAGGCTTCTTGATTGAATTGAAACTATTTACACTACTCTCAAATGAGCGAGGACTTGATGAAGGCTTATCAACAGAATCAGGCGTAGAGCATGATGAATTTTTCAACTCGTTTCTTAAGCATGAATTTACCCACCTAAGGTAGGCAAGTTCTTCAACCTCAGTTAACCTGCTCATTTGTAAGCCTTCTACTTGCTTGCACAGATCTTCATTTGTCAGTCTGAGCAATGATGCCTCGGCTTTGATTTTCGCTATAATATCATTCTGATTACAAGCATCACGAGAATGCAGGGTGAGAAAGAGGAATGTGAATTTAGTAAATACAATATTTGGAGCGTAATGTTAGACTGAGATTTATTCGGCTATACGAGTTAGTCCAAAACATTAAGAAACTCCCTGCATAATTCAATATACCCGTCTATAAAAGTATAAACTCTAGAAGACTGACTCATGAGAGGAGGAAATTAACGATTAAAGCATATAGACATGAAATTTTCATAACTAAAATTTATATTTACTTCAAATATATTTCTCAGTTCTGGAAAGACAGAGGACAATGCAATGTTGCAAAATATAATGTGCTTTAGGAGTTTACTTAAATTCTATAAACACAAAAGAATTACCGAAACCAACGTAAGAAAACAACGAATGTAGTTGGTAGTAACTATTTCTAAAATAGTTAAAACCAGCCGTCATTTTTCCTGTGTCGAGACATTGAGTGTATCAAATAGTGAAGAATTAAATTTATGTTAAGCAAGCCAGCTCAATCGGATTGAGGTCTTTCTGCTTGAAAAATAAAGGATTAAGAGAGAGAAAATCTATATCCCACAAAGCAATAGTGAAATAGAGAATTTTTTTTTCTGGTCAACTGATAGTGAAACAGAGAATTACCTCAGAAGATTTAGCAAGGCAAGACATCTGAGACTCCAAAGAAGAGAGTCTGCAAGTGAGGTTTCTTTTTTGCATCTGTAGCTCCTTATTCAATCGCCTCAATTCAACGACCTCAAGCTCAAGATTCTGAGTACTATCCTTGTGTTCTGTCTTCACTTCTTGGTCCTCTTGTCTTTCTGAAACGCATGTTGTTAAAGCAGCTAACTGCTCAGCAAGCTTAGTTTTCTCCTCTTCAAGCTCCTTTTGATTTCTCTTACTCCCAGACAGCTCTGCTTGCAGCTTCAACTCTCTTTCCTTCGATTCTTGAAGAAGGCTTCTCATATGATCCAACTCAGTGAACAAGTCCGTGGACGACTGTCTCCGATGCGTTGGATTCGGATAAACCTGAGCAACATTCATTGAGCATGACAAATCACCGATGAGAGATCTCTTGACTCTTGAATGAGCGGGCACTGCAACTGAATTCGTTAGAGGCTGTTTCTTGTTCGGAGCCGTCCCCTGCGGTTTCGTTTTCTTCTCTGCGGTGAAGCCTTTCACAATGTGCGCTCCCCAAGAAGATGCTAACCTAGGCTTCGAGTGATTCGAATTTCCTTTCCCATTTTGAAGCTTCGGATTCTGATTTTGATCGGCGAATTTTGACGAACCCTTGGTACTAGACCTGTTCTCTGTTGCATTTTCTTCTCCCATTGCTAATGAAACTTGAGAAAGAACAACAATGGTGTAGTTTTCTTCTTCGGATCGATAGTTCTACTCCATTAAGCTTTGGAAGCTCAAATTTGAATTTGCCAGAGGAATGAACGGAACATGTAGTATGAGAGGTTGGCCGTGAAGTGGCAGCTTTTTCTTTGAAATTTTGAAATTTGAATGAGGAAAGCTAAGCTGAGTGGGGGAACTTAACTGCGCGAGCAGTACGAGGGAGGAAATAGGGAACGGCAACGGTCGTTTTTGCGCAAGTGGGGCCCATGGGAGCTCCAATTTGGCAGAATCAACTTTATATTGTTTCAGAGACGGAAAAGACCAAAAGAGAGAATTTGGATGCGTGCAAGTGGTAAATGTACTTCTTTTTTCCCCTCAAAAAGTAAATAGTTATATTTTGAGAAAATTAAAATAAAGGGGGAAGAATGTGTAATTTTTTCAAGTTGCGAAAAAATAAAAATTGAGAAAATTGTTTAATTTAGTGAAACTTAGAATTTTGTATTAATTTTAAAAATAGAATATGAGAGAAAATATAGGAAGAATGCAAAATATTTTGTTAGAAACATTTTAATATTTTCAATTTTATATTTTTATATTTTATCCTTTTAAATAATCATAATTTATATGATCCTTCTCCATAAATATCTTTTTTATCAAATTCTTTATTTTAATTTTTCCTTAAATTTTTGAATGCAGTAGCAATCAACAAGTATCATCTTCTCAGAAAGTTGCGTGGAGCATGAACTTTAACTATCCTTCACCTTACTTTTTTTTTTTTTTTTACTGAAAAGGATATATCATTACTTTCACCTTACTTTTATGAAAAAGAAAACACAATAAAATGTGGACCATAAGATTCAAAACTCAAAAAAAAAAAAAAACCCAAAGTAAAAACAATAAAGAAAGTCTTGTCATGCATTACCTAACCAAATAACGATTATATATGTAACAATTTTCCTTTGACTAACCAATAAATTAATCACCCAAAAAAATACAATTAATCAAAATAAATTAGTCGATTAAGCATGACCAATGCCGAAAAAATTTCCTTATAAACCGGATGAAAAATCTCCTTATAATCCGTGTGAAAAATCTCTCTCAAGTAACTTACATTAATTAAACCCCCTTCTCTCTTTTACCCCAATCCTTCTGATCTTGTAACAAAATTATTGTATATTAATATAACCAGAACAATCCTGTTGTAGCATGTGAATTCCTATTTTGTTATATAAACAGTTAAATGCCTCATTCAATATCAGTAAAGAATCTGATGTCACTCCTTTACCTACTATTCTTTTCACTTTTCCATTACCACCCCACCCTTTATGAAGAAAGCAAGCAGTGTGTAGAATGATGAGGCTTAAGCTTAACCGCCGCATAGTGTAAAATAAAGGAAGCAAAGCATGCAAATGTTTAATAAATTGAGTCTTGAAAGGTGTCTCAGAATTCTGTTTATCTGCTTGTTGCACCATCTTTGATTAAGAAATAAAAGAAGCATTCATCTTCAACCTAGGAAAGAAATAAAATGATAAGTTGGGCAAGAAAGGGGACCTTCAATTATTTCAGATTTAGCAACGGGGAGATCTTTGGAGCTTTGATTCTTTTCAAATGCTTTAGAAAAGGGACCTAAGGGTGTGTTTGGTTTTGGGGGAGGCAAAGGAGAATAAGTTACCTTGTTTGGTTTGTTAGAATGTAGGGGAGGGTGTAATATCCCAAAAAGTGATAAGGGCTAATGACATCAAAAGTGGATGTAATTCTGGTTGAATAAACACTTTTGAAGTACATGATGTGAATTATGATTTAAATGTGTTCTGATCAGTGCCTAAACCCTGTATTTAAGCTTAATTGTGTGATAACGCTTAAAATGAACCCTATGGGTAGGGGAGGGCACATGAATAAGGAGATGGATTGATAAAATAAATTTAGTGATGATTCAAGTGGAATTGTCATTATCAGGGGCAAAATGGGAAACTTGCTGGCTAACTAGTCAGCTTCTAAAGAGGGGGTTTACTAATTTGGTTGAAGTTATGGTGAATGTGTAATTACTTAAGAAATTATGATAGAATTATTCCATGTGTGCATGTGTATAGAAAGAGTTGGGAGAAGTAGGATTTTGACAAGTGTCCAATTGTGAACCATGGATCGAGTCAACATTTCAAAACTCATTTTCTCTTCCCTCTCACTTGTAAAGTTGGCTAGGAGCATGGGAAAAAGGGAAAATTGATCATCTTCATGGCCATCTCATCTTCTCTCTCCCAAACTCCATTTTCGGCCAATAAAGGAAGGAAAGAGACAGTGAAAGGTGAGATTTTGATGTAATTATGGTTCTTTAATGCTCAAATGCTCTTCTTTAATATTGACTGTAATATCCTGATTTGTAATCAAGGATTAGTAGCTTCAAATGATGTAATTAATGTTAATTAAGCATATTTGAGTATATGTTGTGTGTTATGATATAAGGATGATTAGTGATGATTTCATGAGTCAAGAACCAATCAGGGGTAAAACGGTAAATTTACCAACTGTCTGGTTAGCTAATGATGAGAAAAACCCCTTAGTAATCAAGATCAATGGTTGAGATTGAAAGACCAAGGGGTGGAATTTGATGCAAGCAAGCTTAGGTGAAAGCATTGTGGGAAGAGTAAGATGATGCCAAGTGGCAAGCTTTGGACCATTGGATGAGTCAAAGTTTTCAAACACTCTTCTCTCTCCCTCTTAGTCGGTTTTTGCATGGGAAAAGGAAAGAATGATCATCACCAACATCTCACCTTCTCTCTCCATTTCTTCCATTTTCGGCGGTGCAAGCTAAGGAAAGAGAAAGAGAAAAGCTTAAGTCTTGGTAAGTAAAGGTCTCCATATGCTTATATACCTTTCATTAATGTTGATCAAGAAGTTGAGAGCATTACTTCTATGATTTCAGAATTTCCATTGGTGGTGTTTGATTGTTTGATAAATCTGAAAAGTGGTGGAATCAAAGTGTTGATTTCAGCAAGTTGAAGAGGTAGGTTTGTAATGCATTTTGATATATATGTCAAGATGTTTGCCTAATCAATGAAAATCCTGGAAATTTGACCTAATTATGATGTTAAATGAAGGGTAGTCTTTGATGAGAGTGTCACTGTTCATTTGGTCAGTTTTGACACTTGGGAGTGATTAGAATTTGATTTGAAGTTGAATAAGGGAAGTTGTTAGAAATGTGTTAAGTTGTGGTTTTGGTGGATTTATGGTTTAGAGATGAGATCTTGTTGTTGAGTGGAAATTTGGGTTGTTTATGGTTGTCAATGGGTTCCTTGTGATGATATATGAGAGAATGAGTAATGGTATGAGTTAGGGAACCATTGGAATTCATTTGGTGAATTCTGGTAAACCATGTCAGTTTCTGCGTTATGGGTATCTGGTGTGAATTCTCGAGTGAGAGAAGAACTCACTCGAGCACAGGATGAACGTGCTCGAGTGAGCATGTTTGTGCTCGAGTGAGGGTGCCTTTTTGGTGCTGCGGGTGAGTGTCTCAGGATATCACTCGTGAGTGATTGCCAAGAGTGCGCCTGGCACTCGCGAGCATTGAGGGATCACTCGCGAGCACTGGGGTTGTGCTCGAGTGAGTCTGTTGCCTGGGAGTTGGGGTGCTCTCGGGTAGGCACTCGCTGCCTTGTGCTCGCGAGCACTGAGGGTCAGTGCTCGAGCACAAGCGTTTGTGCTCGAGTGAAGGTGAAAGAAGAGGTTGAGAGGTGCTCTCGGGTTGTCACTCGCAGGCCTCACTCTTGTGGTGCTCGAGTGTGCTCGGGATCTCTGCTCGAGCACAGCCTTTTGTGCTCGAGTGAGAGTGTAGGTTGGTCGCGGGAGTTGCTCTCGGGCAAGCACTTCCTGCGTCTCACTCGCGAGTGAGGGGGAGTTGTGCTCGAGCACGGCCTTCTGTGCTCGAGTGAGGGGTGCGAGTGAGGGGTCCAAAAATCAGATCTTAGCTTTCTAAAGAGGGATCTTTGGGGATAGTTATCCCAACCCTTTAGGCATATGATTAGGCATTTAATGGCCATCTAAAGAGTCCAAATGAATACCAACTTAGAGTTATATTGAAGTAAGAACTTGGAAAAGGAAATTAACCAAATGTCCCTATTTTGATTATAGGATTTGATATCTGCTATCCTCGTGAGCCTACTGTGCCCAGAGACATCAGGAAAGGATCAGGTAGTGACTTTTCTTTTGTACCATTTGTGATGCATCGTATGTGTGTATTTTCATTGCTTTGCGATAAGTTCGTATGCTGCGACTTATGTGGATATATGTGAGCACCGTCAGTCCAATAGTCCCTGAGTAGCTAACAACGGTTCGGATAAAGACTGTGTGTCTTTCCGGCGGAGAAAGGGGATGAGGATGAGGTGTGATTATGTGACATGAAAGCCGAGAGGCTGATTGTGGGCCGAAAGGTCGGTTATGAGCCGAAAGGCTATTTGTGAGGCTGACGAGCCGTTTGTGAAGCCGGATAGCTATGTGCTATAAGGCTATATGTATGCACTGCCACGCCAATAGTCCCTGAGTAGCTAACAACGGTTCGGGTTAGGCAGTGTGCCTTCCCGGCGGAGAAAGGGGAGGAGGCTGGAGTGTGATATGTGTTGCTGCTGTATGATGATTTACTTACATGCTATGTACTTATGTGTGGTATAAATGCTTAGTTACTACTGGGATTCTTTAGAATCTCATTCTTTCCTTTGAACTAACCTTTCAGACAGGGCGACTGGCTCCAAGGAGAAGCGCGTGACCCGAAGTGGTTAGAGTTTTCTTCGGGACATTAGTATAGTTTTGTTGGTTTATTCATTTTGGGTAGGGATTACTGTATTATGTTTTGGAGATGTATATAGTTTGAAATACTTGGTTGTAATCCCTAAACAGGATTTGGAATTCTAGGTATGTAGTGAACCCGGGGGTTGCCAGGAGTTTGGTTATACACTCTGTTATTCGTAAATGTATATAAACTGCGCAGGTGATTATATTCGATAAATTGAACTTGAGACTGGAAGAGGAATGAAGTTTAAATGAGTTTTAAACCATACGACGGTCTCTAATCTAATTTAATTACCTAATATCGAGTTATAATCACGTGTTTAAAAGCAGGGTGTTACATTGACCACCTTGATGAGAGCTTCATCTTCATGGTTTTAGATTTTTGAAAGAATGTGTTTTAGAGCTTGAACAAATTTGAGAATTGAGGAATCAAGGATCTAACGTTGGCAAGTTGAAAAGGTGAGCATTTGTAGTATTTTGGCATATATGTTGTGATTTTTGGCTAAGTGTTGATATTTGTGGATTTTTCCCTGATTTTGGTGTAAACTTGAAATGAATGAATTGGTTAATGTATAGAGGTGGAACTAGTGGCATATTGTGTCTTTGAGTCATTGGGATTAATTTAAAATTTTGGAAACCAAATTGGCCATTTTGTGGTTTTAGAGTTCAATGTGGTTAGAAATGTAGAATATGACATTGTGAAGGGAATGTGGATGTTTTGGTGTTCCAATGTGTTCTTTATAAAAATTTGATAGGGTTAGAGTTGTTTGTGAAGTTTGGGAACCATTGGACACATTGTTTGCAAGCTTGAAAAATTCTGTCAGTTGCTACGTTTTAGATACTAATAAGCCTCACTCGAGTGCAACAACCTATTTCCCCTTTTCCTTCAATTTTCAATTACACTTTCATGCCAGAATGCAAGAGTGCACGTTCTCACCTGTGAGTGATATGGGTCATCACTCGAGTGAACCCTATCTCACTTGAGTGCAAGGATATTCTGCACTATGAGGTCGCGTCTCGAGGAAACACTCGAGGTCAAATTGCAAGAGTGTGTGCTAGCACTCGCAAGTAGGACTCCTTAGGGAGATTTATATTTTGGTGTTGGTTATCATATTTTGTTGGAGATCACTGTATATCTTGTAAATACTGCTTTGGAGACAGTTTTGTAATCCCCTAATGGGAATTTATAAACCTTTAGTTTATGCATGAAACCCAGGGAATTGCCGGGATTTTTGTTGTATATTCTGATATATTAATATGATTTAACTGCACAGGGTAATTATATTCTAATTGTGAAACTTTGAGACCATGATAAGGCAGAAAATTTTGAAAGAATTTATAAAAAACCCTACTGTAAGGAAGGGATACTAAATGAGTTCGATTATTATTTGTCTTTATTTCATTTTAATCACATATTTCAAATCATAATTAAGGTTTTCAAGGCAGAGGGTTACATTTTTGGTATCAAAACTGTAATTCTTGGCAAGGGTAGAGTTTGCTAGGATAATTTCCTTAGTTTTGACTATAGTGGTAGAAGATGACTTCTAATGGTTTGTTGTGTATACACATATGTGTTCCGTGCTGTGGATATATATGAGACTTGTGAACTGTATGTATACATTATCTGTGGAACTGACGTTGTAAATAATTTGTAGAATGAAAAAGACAAAGGGTCATCCCAGAGTACAATAGGTAGACCTCGAGGTAGAGGTGGTCAATGATAATCCACCAGACCCTATGCAAAAACTGATGGGTCTGATTAAAAACCATAGGGATATGATTGCTGAGTTGAAAGCAGAGCTAGAGAAGAGAAGGCTAAATGGAATGAAGGCCAGGGTCCGTCCACACAAGAGGAGACCCAGGAGGGGACTCATAGGGAAGAAATCGTAGAAGGGTTGGCACGACCACTCGAGTCACCTCCTCATGCTGGACCAAATCAAGAATTACACGGGGTTCCAGTTAGAGAAGAAAGAGATCTACAATACTAGGTCTCGAAATTTTGTAAACACCTGCCTCTAATGTTTAGAGGTTGATTTGATCCCCAAGCAGCCGAAGATTGGTTGAACAGGTTGGAAAAGATCTTTGAGGTTCTTGAGTGCCCGGATAAGGTGAAGGCATGATTGGCAATCTACAAGCTCGAGTGTGATGCAGATAATTGGTGGCGGAATATCACCCTAACGTTGAAAAGTCAAAATGTGCCATTGACCTGGGAGTTGTTTCAACAACAATTCAATGAGAAATATTTTCCCAAGTCAGTGCGGCTAGAGAAGGAAATAGAATTCCTGTCGATCAAGCAAAGGGACATAGAAACTTTTGATGATTATCTGTCCCATTTCATCCTTTTGTCCCAATATTCCTCTTATCTACAGAAAATAGATGATGAGAAATAGAGTTCAAATATGCCCATCTGTAGGTTACGGCTAGAACTGAGAAAGAGGTTAGCCACCCACCAGTTTACCGAGTTTAACAAGGCGGTTAAAGAATGCAGAATCGCTGAAAACAACTTAAGAGATCTGTATAAGGCCAAGGGTACTAGTAGCCATAGTGAACCCAGTAAGGGTTTACTTCCCAGAAGAGGAAGGGCCAGGGATCCTTTTCATCTAAGGACAGTGGTACGAAGCCCCTACCAGCCCAGAGATCGGGAGCCTCAGAAATCTTCAACAGAGTGGGTGTGTCCCTAGTGTAATAAATCACATTATGGCAAAACCTGTTAGGGTCTAATAATTTTCTTCTATTGCAAAAGATTAGGGCACGTTTCTAGAGATTGTCGGCTGCTACAGGCAAAGTAAAGACTGAGAACTCAGGGCCGAGTGTAACCCCCTTCCAACCATAAGCCGAGATTAAGTTTATAATCAAGTAATTGAGTGAAATTAGAGACCTTAGATGATTTGGGATTTAAACAAAATCAAACTTCCCAAAATCAAAGTTTATAAAAACTTTTCTAAAACATGTTCACAAAGGTATCATATTCACATTACAAACACACAATTGGCTTGTACATGTTGATTCCATTTATACATTCAGAGTACAGCAAAAATTCTCGACACACTCGGGTTCCATTAATTGATAAAAAGGGATTATACAAGGCATAAAGCCAATAATTCTTTTCCTTTACCTTGGGGATTACACAAAACTATTCAAATATCACCAATTCATATACAGGCAATTCCCAACAAAATATCCATATGCTATACATGATAACCAAATAATCAAAATGAACTCCCAATCTGGAGCTCTACCCGCTCTTCATCACCCGCTTTCCTTTTGATCCTTCGGCCCTGTCTAAAAGTTGTTTTGGGAGAGTGAGATTCTAAAGAATCCCCGTAGTAACAAATCACTCATAGTATGCATAATAATAAGGCATGAAAGCAATCATAACCCACACATAGCAACTACAACGACAGTTACAGCAGTAAAGGCAAGTATGACTTGTGTCACCCTTATGTTTGCTCATGCTGTATTGCACCACAACACAGTTCACAACAATATATTTCACCACAACTGGGATTCATACAAAGCATTTTACAATACACAGTCATATTGGCCAGATTCACAAAGCAGTTTCTCAATGATCCATGTCTATTACAACGGAAGTCCAACGGCCGGGGTAGGTGTGATAAGCATCAACCCCCTACGACAGCTCCCGCTGAAGTGCTTGAGCTACAATGGATCATGGCACATTTTCATTCATATTTCACAAACACAATGATCAATCATGCATAACAGACATCATACACAGCATGGAGAATAGTCACTACCTGCTCTTTCCTTCCATGCACGCTCTAGCACTGTCCCTCCCAAGTAGGGCAAATGTGGTATCCTATAATTTATAATGAGTGACGAAGTATTATTCTCTATCCAATTCTCAATTACTTCTTAATACTTAATTAATTATCATTATTGCTCTTTTAGAGTCATTAAATACTCCTAAAAAAACTCCTAAAGGGTTGGAAGAACTATCCCAAAGATCTCCTTTTGGAAGCACAAAACTGATTTTTCACTGCTACACTCGAGTGTTGGTATGAACACTCGAGTGAAGAAGGCCTCACTCAAGTGATGGTACGGTCTGCACTTCAAGTACTAGAAAGTGAGGACAGAAAGTGTTTGCCTGAGAGCACAAGAACTTTCAAAGAAGGGGAGCACTCGAGTGAATAAGACCTCACTCGAGTGACAACTTAACACTCGCAAGTGTTAAAGCGCACTCTTGAATTTTTGGACACGAGTGACAACCCGAGATGAGAGTTCATGGTGTCAAATACACCCGCACTCGAGTGAGAGGAGGGTCACTCGAGTGAGAACCCACAACACTTGCAAGTGAGGCAATACTCTTGCCTCTACACATGGAAGTGCAACACAGAAATTGAAGCAAAAAAGGAAATTACACTATCGCACTTGAGTAAACTCATCCTCACTCGAGTGATGTTCATCCCGCACTCAAGTGAGCCCCATATCACTCGAGTGATACGCATCAGAAACCAGAAAACGCAAAAAACTTGACAGTACTTCCAAAAGCTTCCCAAGAGTTTCCAATAAACCCAAAACCTCAACCAAAAGCTATTCCCACACAAAAACACCCAAGGAATTCAATGGAATCATCATAATTATCAAAATCCTATCCCATTATCATGCTTTGGTTTGAATCAACATTAAACACCAAAAATCCCAAAACCACCAAACTTAACATTTCAACCTCCAATCAATCTATCTATCCAAAATACCTCTCAAGATACCAATTTCATGCCAAAAGCATACCAAATACCCAATGACACTCATTTTTGAATTTAAGGCCAAAAATTCCAAACTTCATACAATGGCATAAAACATAGATAGAAAGATTGGTCTCACTTTCCTTAACAACTTTCTCAAAGACACTTTTTGATTCTCCAAACTTCATATTTTCATGATTCCTCAATCACCACCAATGGAGAAACTACAACCATCAAATTGAAGCTTTCACTTCAAGGAATAACATTAATGAAATGAACTTTTGTGTTTGAGGTCATTAGCTTACCTCAAAATCAAGCTTTTCCTTTCTCTCTCATAAGCTCAAATGTCATCAAAAATGGAAGAAGAGAGAGAGAGAGAGAGAGAAGAGTATGAAGGAGATGAAGAATGATGATGATGATACTCCCTCCCCCTACTCTTCAGTGAAAATCAAGGGAAAAGAGAGAGAAACTATTAAAATATTGGGCATTTGACTTTTCTCATCTTTTCTCTCTTCACACACAATCATGCCACATGTCACTTTGCTATTGGCCCACCCAAAATAATTCACCAATTAGCCACTTTAATCCCTCCTTTAACCATTTAATCACACTTCTTATTTTTCCTCTTAGCTAGTAATTAATTTCTCTTTTAATCACTAACCAATTGCCCAACAATTCATTCTTTCAATTTCCACTAATCATGACATATTAATTAATATTGCCACCAGAACATATAATAATCCCACTTTAATTCGATAATTATCCTCAATAATTATCATTAGCCCTTAATCGAAAATTGGGGTGTTACACTGAGTATTCGCCATGACTCATGAAGAAGCCCATAAGTCCCCCGATTTGATACAAGGTAAAGTCCTTCTTCATGGTTATTTGTTACAATTGTTATTCAACTCAAGTGCAAGTCACTCCTTCATTGCTTATGATTGCGTGAAGCGCCTGGTATTGCATATGCATAAGCTGCCATTCGATTTGGTTGTGTCGACCCCAATAGGTGTCAAGGCCATGACTATTGAAGCCTGTTTAAATTGTGTTATAACCGTGGAAGGGCATGAGTCCATTGTGGATTTGATTTGTCTGCCGCTATATCAATTATAAATCATTTTGGGTTTTGATCGGTTAATGGCAAACAATGTGTTACTTGATTGTGGTAGTAAGAGGATTGTATATCCTGCATCTCGAAGAGTTCAGAATGTGAATGATGTGAATGGCAGTCTGAATTTCCTTTCGACGGCCAAGGCTGAGAAGTATTTAGAGAAGGGTTGCCAGGGGTATATGGTGTTCTTTTCTATTCAAGGGGAAACCAGAGAAATTTTGAGCAGTATACCCATGTTAAATGAATTCCCTGAAGTATTTCCTGATGATCTTAGCGGATTGCCTCCTGAAAGGGAAGTTCAATTTCCGATTGAAATTATGCCTGGAGCTGGTTATATTTCAAAGACCCCATACCGTATGGCCCCAAATGAAATGGCGAAATTAAAGAAGCAAATTGAAGACTTGCTTAAGAAAGGGTTTATTCGTGTCCCCGTGGGGAGCTCCAATATTGTTTGTTAAAAAGAAGGACGGAAGTCTTCGTTTGTGTGTGGATTATCGAGAACTGAACAAGATTACTGTGAAAAACAAGTATCGTCTCCCAAGAATCGATGATCTTTTAGATCAATTGTCTGGTTCATGTGTATTTTTGAAGATTGATCTAAGGTTAGGGTATCATCAATTGTGTGTGAGAGCAGAAGATATACCAAAAACTGTTTCTAGAACGAGATATGGGCATTATGAGTTTTTGGTGATGCCATTTGGGCTAACTAATGCACCAGAATTATTCATGGATTACATGAACTGTGTCTTTTGACAGTATCTGGATCAGTTCGTTGTTATGTTTATTGATGATATCTTGATATACTCCAAGAGTAGGGAGGAGCATGAGCATCATTTGAGGATTGTGTTGAATATATTGCATGAGAAGTAGCTCTATGCCAAGTTGAGTAAGTGTTTTGGCAGTCAAAAGTAAAATTCTTAGGCCATGTTATCTCACAAAAAGGAGTCTCTGTGGATCCCAGTAAGGTGGAAGCAATACTGGACTGGAAGAGGCCAAAAACTGTTGTTGAGGTACATAGTTTTCTGGGTCTTGCTGGTTACTACCAGAGATTTATTCAGGATTTCTCTCATACTACTTTGCCGATGACCAAGCTCATGAGAAAAGATAAGCTGTTTATGTGAGATGAAAAATGTGAAAATTGCTTTGTGGAGCTGAAGAAGAGATTGACTATGGCACCTATGTTGATTATAATGATCCCAGCTTGACTTATGTTGTGTATAGTGATGCGAGTAAGCAGGGATTGGGGTGTGTTCTTATGCAGCAAGGACGTGTGGTGGCCTATGCCTCTTGACAGCTTAAACCTCAGAAATGAATTATCCCACCCATGATCTGGAGCTTGCGGCAATAGTGTTTGCTTTGAAAATTTGGTAACACTATTTGTATGGTGTGACGGTAGAGCTATACTGTGACCACAAGAGTCTCAAGTATTTGTACCATCAAAAAGAGTTGAATATGAGACAACGTCGTTGGATAGAGTTGCTTAAGGACTATAACCTAGAAATCAAATATCATCTGGGTAAGGCAAACGTAGTCGCAGATGCTTTTAGTCGAAAGACTGCTTGTGGCAGTGATGATAATACAAGAGGGGAGATTGATAGAAGATTTTAGAGATTTGAATCTGTCAAACCAGATCGTTTGTGCTAATTATACTGTTTCCTAAGGGGAAAGTAATTTAAGAGCTGAGATTGAAGAAGCTCAAAGGCAAGATGGTTGGATACAACGGAATCTAGCTAAGATTGAACGGGGAAAGGCTCAGGGCTATAATTTGTCACCTAGTGGACTAGTTCGTTATCAAAAGAGAATTTTTGTTCTACTTAAGGCGAAGTTAAGGAGATTTACATACGAGAAATTGTGAAGCTCCATGGTGTATGTAATATTAAAAAAAACTGTCAGCAACTTTTTCAGAAAAAAACATGTGGGGCCTGCTTAAGAAAAAGTGACAAGAGGGTATTATTAATACCCTTTCCCCTTCACTTCTCTCATTCAGTTTCACGAGCAGGCGAGCGGAGAGCGAACACTGTTTTAACATGTTAGGTTCTAAATTTATGATAATTTTGGTACTTAAAATCACTTTTTCTTATCAAACTACCTTCATAAAAGTTATTCTACGTATTTTTATCTTTCTATTGGTGATAATATTATACTGATTAGCAAAAATTTTGGGGTTAGGATTTCGGAGAATTTTGAGTTTTTACAAAGGATGACTATAAATATGTAGAGAATAAATAATAGTTGATTTTAATTGGTTTAGATTTGTCATCTAGTTGTTTTATGATTTTATAATTAGTTTCTTCTTAAATAAGTCATAAATTATACTTTAGGAGTGTTTTTTATAGATTAAATTTGGATTAAAAAATTTATTTGAGTTATTGAAAGTATTATTGAAATTTTAATCGGTTTAGTTTTGTAGATTTTGAGTTATGTGAAATTATAAATTATGATTTGATATTATAATTAGAGAATTATAGTTATTAAAAATTTTATTGAGTGAAATAGAATTAAGAAATTTTAAAAATTTTGATTTAAAAAGAATTTGAGGAATAGATAAATTGTTGTTATTTTTAAGAGAATTAAGCCAATTATGGGGATTATTATTTGCTATTTTGTATTAGTTAACAAATATTATAAATTATATTAACATGTAAATATATATATATATATATATATATATATATATATATATATATATATATATATATATATATATTGTAGAGTTAATTTGAATTTGGCTTGTTGGAGTTAAATTCTCTCAAGTTTAGTTGTGTCAAGAACTTGAGGTAACCAGTTTCCAATTTATCATATATGCTTTTGAAATGATTATATGTGTATGTTGGTATTTTTAATTGCTATAAATATGTTATAGTAATTTATATATGAAAAATTTACAATGGCAGCATTAATCATGTTTTTAGTAATTTTTTTAGTTAAGTGGGTCTGAATGATTTATTTGAATGATTGATGATGCATAGCATTAAATATGAAATATATGAATAAATTATTGATATTGAAGATTGTGATGTTGAGACGTTGGATGTGGTGAGTTGTGATTAGGGAGAGGTTTGACTCTTTTATACCACGTGGTATAGCCGCCACCGTGTGCACAGTGGATGATTTTGGCATTCTCAGGGCCCTTAGTATCACCCTTTCATTTGGCCGGGTTAAGGGTCAGCTCAAGGGCAGGTGACACCTTTCCATTTTCGACGGAAAGGGAATCCATGATCTAATATGAGTTCTGTAGCCTTTGGCCGGTTTACACCTCATTATTGGAGAGCTTGGTGCAGTCTTGTCACAGAGACTAATCCTATTATATGTTGTAGCTCATGGGTTCTGTCAGCGGTTAAGGAGGTTATAAGGATGGTTGAGGGAGTTTTATGCATATTGAATATAAAAATATTTTAGGAAGATTAAACTTTATGTTATATGGATATATATATATATATATATATATATATATATATTTTACCGGCTTAATTATGTTATAATCATTCCCTACATACTTGTTAAATGGAATTGTAGTTACTGAGTCCATGTGACTTACCCCGTCGATATTTATAATTTGGTTTAAGGTGCAAATTTACCAATGAAGTTTTGTCCAAGGAGCATCTGGCACAAATATCTTTTAGAAGGGGCAAAAATACTAATGAACAATTAAAAAGGGGCATCCACCACAAAAACTGTTAAATCCGTACTAATGCTGTTAAGGGTTTTGTTCTCTTATAATTTAACGCTATTAGTACGGATTAACGGTTTTTATGGTGAATGCCCCTTTTTAATTGTTCATTGGTATTTTTGCCCTTTCTAAAAGATATTTGTGCCAAACGCTCTTCGAACAAAACTTCATTGGTAAATTTGCACCTTGACCCTTATAATTTTTCAGGCGAGAGTTCAGGTGGTGCTACCAAAGGGAAGGTGAATGAGACTTGATTTGATACCAATTGTATGTCTCGTTTAGTTACATGAGCATAATGTATATTGCCAAACATAAGGGCATTTATGGTATACGTTACATATGTTGAATACTTCACTGCATACTGGGATTTATACTGTAGGCGGAGGCCCATAATATGTTGTATTATGTAATACTTAATGATTTACTCGGTTTGGAGATTAATTATGTGGTAATTAAGAGAAGTTATTATAGTGTACCAAAGAATATCATTTCTGACCGAGATCCCCGATTCACTTCGAGATTTTGGAGGGCCTTGCATGAGACTCTGGGTACTCAGTTGAGGTTTAGCACGGCCTATTATCCTCAGACAGACGGATAGTCAGAGAGGACTATTCAGACACTGGAGGATATGTTGCGAGTTTGTGTCCTCAATTCAAAGGGAATTGGAATCACTTCCTTTTACTTGCTGAGTTCGCCTATAACAATAGCTATTATGCAGCATTTAGATGGTGCCGTATGAAGCGTTGTACTGGAGGAAGTGCCAATCAACCTTGTGTTGGAATGAGTTATCTGAGAGGAAGCTTTATGGGTCAAAGCTTGTTGACTAAACCTCAGCACAGATTCGAATCATTTGAAAGAGGCTCATTGCAGCGCAGAGTCAATAGAAAAGCTATGCTGATAGAAGGAGAAGACCTCTAGAGTTTGAGGTTGGCGATCATGTATATCTGAGGGTATCCCCAATTACCGGTATTGGGAGAGCTATATAGGTCCTTTTGAGATTCTTGCGAGAATTGGGCTTGTTGCGTATCGAGTAGCCCTACCCCCGAACTTGAGCAGGTTCCATGATGTGTTTCACGTTTCTCACTTGAAGAATTACCAACCGGATCCATCTCACACAGTGGAATATGAAGAAGTCGAACTGTAAGACAACTTCACCTATTCAGTAGAGAGCAAATAATTGATCGAGAGGAACGACGGCTCAGACACGGAGCATTCCGCATGTGAAAGTAATCTGGAAGGGAATGACATAGAGAGAGGCAACTTGGGAAGCAGAAGCTGACATGCGTAGACGATATCTAGAGTTTACGGCTCAAGTAGTAGGACAAATTTTGAGGGCGAAATTTAATTTTCGGGGGGAGAATTGTAATATCCCAAAAAGTGATAAGGGCTAATGACTTTAAAAGTGGATTTAATTCTGGTTGAATAAACACTTTTGAAGTACATGATGTGAATTATGATCTAAATGTATTTTGATCAGTACCTAAACCCTATATTTAAGCTTAATTGTGTGATAAAGCTTAAAATGAACCCTATGGGTAGGGGAGGGCACAAAAATATGGAAATGGAATGATAAAATAAATTTAGTAGTGATTCAAGTAAAATTGCCATTATCAGGGGCAAAATGGGAAACATGCTGGCCAACAATCAGCTTCTAAAGAGGGGGTTTACTAATTTGGTTGAAGTTATGGTGAATGTGTAATTACTTAAGAAATTATGATAGAGTTATTCCATGTGTGCATGTGTATAGAAAGAGTTGGGAAAAGAAGTAGGATTTTGACAAGTGTCCAATTGTGAACAATGGATCCAGTCAACATTTCAAAACTCATTTTCTCTTCCCTCTCACTTGTAAAGTTGGCTAGGAGCATGGGAAAAAGGGAAAATTGATTATCTTCATGGTCATCTCATCTTCTCTCTCCCAAACTCCATTTTCGACCAAGAAAGGAAGGAAAGAGAAAGTGAAAGGTGAGATTTTGATGTAATTATGGTTCTTTAATGCTCAAATGCTCTTCTTTAATATTGGCCACCTTGATGAGAGCTTCATCTTGATGGTTTTAAATTTTTGAAAAAAGGTGTTTTAGAGCTTGAACAAATTTGAGAATTGAGGAATCAAGGATCTAACCTTGGCAAGTTAAAGAGGTGAGCATTTGTAGTATTTTGGCATATATGTTGTGATTTTTGGCTAAGTGTTCATATTTGTGGATTTTGCCTTGATTTTGGTGTAAGCTTGAAATGAATGAATTGGCTAATATATAGAGGTGGAATTAGTGGCATATTGTGTCTTTGAGTTATTGGGATTAGTTTAAAATTTTGGAAACCAAATTAAGCATTTTGTGGTTTTAGAGGTCAATGTGGTTAGAAATGTAGAATATGACATTTTGAAGGGAATGTGGATGTTTTGGTGTTCCAATGTGTTCTTTATGAAAATTTGGTGGGGTTAGAGTTGTTTGTGAAGTTTGGGAACCATTGGACACATTGTTTGGAAGCTTGAAAAATTCTGTCAGTTGCTGCGTTTTATCTACTGATAAGCCTCACTCGAGTGCTACCTGTTTTCCCTTTTCCTTTAGTTTTCAATAGCACTTTCATGCCAAAATGTAAGAGTGCACATTCTCACCTGTGAGTGATATGGGTCATCACTAGAGTGAACCCTGTCTCACTCGAGTGCAAGGGTATTCTACATTATGAGGTCGCGTCTTGGGGAAACACTCGCGGTCAAATTGTTAAGAGTGTGTGCTAGTGCTCGAGTGCACTCCTCATTCTAAGGTTTATATTGTTCTCGGGTGGACACTTTCTGCATATTACCTCATGAGACTCAAGTGAGCATAAGGCTATCACTCAAGTGTTAAGTCTTATGCTCGGGGCAGTGAGCAATTCTTGTCTCAGTTGGTGCTCTTGGCCAAACACTCGCACGAGTGATCTTCTGCACTTAAGTGTAAATTTCAATATCACTCGAGTGAGGTCTTCTACACTCGAGTGTCTGAGTCAAAAATCAGTATGCTCATTTCTAAAAAGGGATCTTTAGGAAAGTTTCTTCCAACCCTTTAGGCATGTGTCTAGGCTTCTAGTAGTCAACTAAAGAGTTCAAATGATAACCAACCTTAACTGTTATGAAGATAAGAATTTGGAATAGAGAATGACCTATTGTCCTTGATTTTGGTTTATAGGCTTTGACATTTGCCCTGATCGCGAGCAACCGGTACCAGTGCACACCTGGAAAGAATAAGGTAGCGACTCTTTCCCTTATATTATATGTGATACATGATATGTTTGATTGATCATTGTTTGTGGGTCTATCACCTGTGGCCCATCAGTGTTGATGGTAGGAGGACCGTACCTTCGGGGTGGTGGAATCCAGGGGATGAGATTATGTGAAAGCCGAAAGGCTATATGTGAAACCTTCACCCGCGGCCCATCGATGTTGACGATAGGAGGACCATACCTTCAGGACGGTGGAATACGGGGGATAAGATTATATGCATATGTGGCAGCCTGGGTGCTATGTTTTATGCTATGATGCTGCTTGATGATTTACTTGCATGCTTTGTGATTATGTATGGTATGAGTGATTTGTTACTGTTGGGATTCTTTTGAATCTCATTCTTTCCTTTGACTAACCTTCAGACAGGGTAAGTGACTCCAAGGAAAAAGAGACAACCAAGGGCATATAGGACTCTGATATATTAATGTGATTTAATTGCACAGGATAATTATATTCGAATTGTGAAACTTTGAGACTAGGATAAGACAGAAAATTTTGAAAGAATTTATAAAAAACCCTACCGTAAGGAAGGGATACTAAATGAGTTTGATTATTATTGGTTTCTATTTCATTTTAATTGCGTATTTCGAATCATAATTATGGTTTTCAAGGAAGGGGGTTATAGAGGGGAACCTTTATTTGGTTTAAAGAGAGGGGAGGGAATTAAAGCCAAAATTTTGGCTTCCCTCCCACCCCCTCCCCTCAAACCAAACACATCATAAAAGAAGCTTTTCCACTTTTGCATGGAGGGAAAAAATTGATGATTAATGAAAGAGAGTGAGATGGAAAATCTGCACCACGTCATAAAGGGAGTAAAAAATATTTAAAAGGAAAATAAAAGGGGAAAAAATTGCCTCCAAACACATCACATTCAAGAAAATCCCCCCAAAGGTTGAGGAAATTGTCAAGCTCTTCTAGACTATGTAGGAACCCAAGCAAACCAATAAGCAAACATAATAATATACTAGATATTTTATACCTCCATGTATATTTGAAGCCAAAATGAAGTAGTATCTATTACTTCATATCTTATGCATGCCAAAGAACTTAACATGTTTCTCATAAATGTTGTTTAGGGTCTTTTGTTTAGGCAATGGCTACGTGTACTCACAAAGGACTTAATAATATACTAGATATTTTATACCTCCATGTATATTTGAAGCCATAATGAAGTAGTATCTATTACTTCATATCCTATGCATGCCAAAGGACTTAACATGTTTCTCATAAATGTTGTTTAGGGTCTTTTGTTTAGGCAATAGCTATGTGTACTCACAATGCTTTAATACTTTATTTGAATGCTCGCTTCAAATCAAACATGTTACATGAACATTACTAGCCATATAGCCACTTATATTACTTGACAAGTATTTAAGGACCCTTTTGTGAAGCCATGTCTTTCACAATGCTTAGACTAGTATCGACATGCAAGTCCTACCATGAAAATATATTTGGTCTTATATACATTACTGCATACATCACATTGCTTATAGGACCACATAGAACAGAAACAGAATAATTGCAATGCTTACTCAGTTCTAGTTCTCTTACTAAAAGATTTTATTGAAAAACTTTCATTATACTATTTCTAGAACCAATTTGTTATGTCTTCAGTTAGCAAGACATATATTCAAGTCAATACTTAATCAAGAAAACAAGCAAGCAAGCAAATGTTTGTTAGTAATGAAGAACAAAAAGAGAATCTAAGAAGACAATGGACCTGGAAGTGTCTTCCTCCAAAACAAGATATGGTCTATGTTAGATTGAATGTTTGATTGCAAGGTTGTTGGAATTTTTTAGAATATTGAATGGTTGGAAATTGGAATTGCATATATAAATATTTTAAACTTGTATGTTCCGTTATATTGATTGTAATTGAAGTTTCTAGGCTGGCACTCAAATTTATATTGCATTATCTTTTTAGGTTTTTAATAGGGGTGTTAGGGAAAGAATAAAAATAAAAAAAAATGTCCACTTTTTAGATTGGTTGAAGTAACAATTGGTCTAGAAAGTAGGAGACCTTCGAAGCGAATCTTATGTAGACCAATTTTGCATTCGATCTAGAAGGCCATTTCTAATCAGTCTATATGACCAATTCTACACTAGTGAATCCTCATAATTAATGCAGTATTGCATAATAAATTAAATTCTTATTTCATTTATATTTTAATTAGGTGCGAAGCCTAATTGAAATAATCCATCCATTCAAGGTTGAATATGAAGTCCAAGATAAGCATTTTATTTCATATAGTGAATTATTGAATTACATTCTTTACATTTACATTGTTAGATTTAATGCTTTAGAAGGTTTTCAGGCATACCTCGAATCAATTGACTCACTGAGTGCTCACATGTGATTAGAGCACCGATATGGACCCCAATCACGTTATACGATAGATGCACCATCAGAGAGAAGAGAACCAGAGAGAACGATTTTAGAAAGTTTTCTATTGATGTATGTAACTAACACCCCATAAACTGATAATGATCCCATCTATTTTGTATTGGAAGTTATCATAATTTGAATTTCAAATTATAAAGATAAAACCCCTCCTTTAGAACCATATCTCTCTATAGTTTCATAATAACCCCATATGCATTAAGCTTGTGCCATAATCCACCAAGGGTGGGCTAAGCATATTCCAACATCTCCCACTCATACTTGGTGGATCAGATGTTATAGGTCAAGTCTCTTTCTCTTCCATTCTTCATTCATACCAGGTGCTCTGCTTTAACTATATGGGCATGACATCTTCATAAGGGTGTCTTGTACTCGAAATCCCTTTCGCAATAACCAACATAAAATAACCTTGTAGTATAGCTTGATCATATTAATGCAATGCCTCTAATGTCCTAGAAGTTACCCATATATACTTTTCATATGGCCAATCTAATCCCTATTGAGTCAAGATAAGACTCAGACTGCCTTTCTCATATGCATGGTATCCACATTTATGAAATTTACCCAAATAACATCATAAGGAACCAGTTTCAGACACAAGCCTAAGTGTGTATATTTCAGGTAATCTTCCTTTTGCACATATATCATTTTGAAATGAATCAACCACTTTCCTAACATAATACCTTTAGATCGTATCTATCATGATCAGAGAAAAAATGCTAAAGTAGTAGACATTGAATATATCTCCATGATATTGTCAAAGTCAAAGGACATCTTGAAACGGTTAACCTTTCTAGGACTCACACAATAATGAAGTAGGGATTTATTCAATTACTTCCCATTTGCAGTTCTCTAGCACATGTGATATGAATCACATGCTACAGTGTTATTCTTATACTATAAGAGTGTATGCCATTTTGATCTTACTATTAACACCATATAGACTTAAGTATAGACACACATAGTATCTAAACCCAAATTCTTTAGTTTTACTCACATGATGTCAATTTTGAAGAATTTGTTGTCTGGCCACAGGTATCATGGATGTGGGTAGCCATGAATTGATCCATATTTATAATAATGAATCTCATCTTGACTGACTACATCATTAAGTCGAGGTGACATGTAGTTTGTGTTTCTTCTTTACCATATTAGCTCTCTTGTTGTTTTGCTAGTGAACACATATGTCTCATCTTTGTACACTTCATTTGAGTGTAAAAGTGGCCGCTTGTGTGAGAAATCTGACCTCATCAACTTGTATGACATACTAGACATTGTATACTTTAGCATACACATGTAAAGCCATAATGAAGTATCCATACTTCACTTATTGTGCATGCCAAAGGACTCATCATGCTCTTCATGTACTTCCTTGGTCACATGCTTAATTAGGGGACTTTACATAGGAATATGTTATTCACAAACAACTTTATGTGCTATAGAATTTCTAACAAGAATCACATTTTTATGTTTAGTCTTAACATGATACTTGGGGTCTTTTACTTAGGTAATGACTGTAGTGTTTTCACAATACATTAACACTGGATTTGAATTCTCACTTTCAAATCATAAATGCTTTTATAAACATCATCAACCATATTGCCACATGTATTACCACAGTACATACTTAAAATGTGCATAATCATTATATGCCCTAAAAGTATCTCAAAACCTTTTGTGAGCCATTTCATGTCTATCACAATGGTTATTGTAACCCCCTGCCTTATAACCAGTAATTATAATTCAAAAATATGTAATTAAGATGAATTAGAGACCAACGGATGATAAAATTCCATTTTTAATCCCATCCTTTAGATAGGGTTTTACAAATTTCTTTCGAAATTGGTTTCGCCTTGTCTCCTTTTCAAATTTCAAATAAAACTATCCTGTACAGTTAAATCACATCTATACATATCAGAGTGTACAACCAAAATTCCCGGCAACCCCGGGTTTCATATATATCAACTAAGGGTTTATAAATTCCTATTTAGGGGATTACACGATATCATTCTAAAATTTACATCCCAACAATATACAGTAATCCCAACCAAAGTTGATAACTAACAACCAAGAACACATCTCTACAGAAGTCCTAGCCGCCATTGGTTGTCTCTTTCCCTTTAGAGCTACTTGCCCTGTCTGAAGGTTAATCAATGGAAAGAATAAGATTCTAAAGAATCCCAGTAGTAACAAATCACTTATACCATACATAATCATAAAGCATGTAAGTAAATCATCAAGCAGCATAACTCGAATACAGCATATACAAGCTATCACATATACGCATTGCCTTCATGGTATTCACATTTACAACGGTATATCAACAGCCGAAGCAGAGATGACCCACGTCATTCGCTAGATGGCTCTCACTGACATGCGCACACTGTAATCCACATAGCCTTACAGCTCACAAATAGTTAATCCCTCGTAAACTACCACCCCAGCGAACAGTCCTCCGCCATGGGAACCCCCATGAGGCCGCAGGTGAAAGACACACAAATACACAAGCTTCGCAGCATCCACAACATCACAAACAATGATAACACATACATACACTGCATGCACCAAAATCAACGACGACGGATTAATCTTTATCCCAATTTCTCACTTTCATAACACTCAAAGTTGGTTATCATTTAACTCTTTAGGTGGCTAGTAGAAGCCTAGACACATGCCTAAAGGGTTGGGAAAACTTGACCAAAACCCCCTCTCTGAAGTGGAAACACTACTTTTAACTCATACACTCGAGTGATAGATGACGCACTCGAGTGATGAGATGACTTGCACTCGAGTAAGGACAACTCACTTATGCGAGTGCTTGGCCGAGAACAACAACTAAGACAAAAAATGATCACAGTACTCGAGTCCTGAACTCAATACTAGAGTGATAGCCTCATACTCACCCGAGTCCTATAAAGTGAGGCACAGGAAGTGACTACCCGAGAGCACAAGAAAACCCTAAAGTAAAAGTGCACTCGAGCACTAGCTCTAGGACTCGAGTAATGACACAACATTTATAGGTGTTAAGATACAGTCTTGAAAACGGGGCTACGAGTGACAACCCGAGACGCGAGTCCATAGTGTATAACACTCTTGCACTCGAGTGAAACAAGGTTCACTCGAGTGATGACCCATATCACTCACAAGTAAGACTATGTACTTCTGCTTTCTTTGTGAGGGAGTGCAACTGAAACTTGAAAGAGAAGAGAAAACATGATGCTGCACTAGAGTGAGATCCTAGATCACTTGAGTAAGGCTTATCAGAAGCCAAAACGCAACAACTGACAGAATTTTCCAAATTTCCCAATAAAGTATCCAATGGCTCCCAAAATTAGCAAACAACCTATTCCCACACAAATTCGCATAAGGAATCCAATGGACACACTAAAACAACCAAATTTTCATCCTATCAAACACATATTCAGCTTTTTGACCCACATTGCAACACCAATCACCATATGGATTAACTTCCTATCCCAAGTTCCAAACCTAATCCCTTATTCCAATGACACCATATGCCACCAATTCCACCACAATATACTACCAATTCATCCATTTTAAAATGACACCAAAATCAGAGCAAAATCCACAAATTCCAAAACTTAACTAATAATCACAATGAATATATCAAAATTCATCAAATACTCACCTCTTCCTCTTCCTAATGTTAGATCCTTGATTCTACCACTCTCAAATTTCCTCAAGCACTCAAACGCCACCTTTCAAAAATCTAAAACCATAAAGATGTAGCTCTCATCACCATGAACAACTTTAAAGAAGATGAGTTGAGTATAAAAAACCAATAACAAAGCCAAATACTCACCTTTCACTTTCTCTTTCCTTCCCCAAGCTTGGCGAAAATGGAGGCTTATGAGAGAGAAGATGAAGATGATGAAGATCAGATTTTTCCCTCCCCATACACATTAGCCGACTTGGAGGGAAAGAGAAGAGAGGAACGAGTGGTTGAAAGTTTGACCATCATCTATGACCTAAATAATGCCATGTTTCATGATCTTGCTTTCTCTCCCATGGCACACATGAGCACTCACACATACAATTCCTCTCTCTTGCTCATTGAATCTCAACCATTGATCTTTGAGTTACGAAAAAACTTCCTCTTTGGTAACTGACTAATTGGTCAGTAACTTTCCTTTTTACCCATTTTGCCCATAATTATGGCAATCTTACTGAACCACCAACAAACACATTTATATCATTCCCTTCTTCATTCATGCGCCATCCCCTACCTTTAGGGTTCATTTTAAGCTTTGTCACATAGGTAAGCTTAAATACAGGGTTTAGGCACTAATCAGACCGCATTCGGATCATAATTCACATCATATTCTTCAAAAGTGTTAATTAACAATAATTACATCCACTTTTGAAGTCATTAGCCCTTAAGCCCATTTTTGGGGCATTACAGTTATACTAGTACTAATTTACAAGTCCTACCACAAAAAAGATATATGATCTTGTACACATTATTGCATACATTAGACTATCAATAGCTTTGCATGGAAACTCTTTTCCATTTTCTATGTTGATTCAGTTCAAGGACAAACATCAAGACTCAAAATTTTCATTTTTGAAGTCATTGGGGGTATTAATGGGTTTGCATTTACTCTGGCATAATCATTTAAGAAGCTCCTTAATATAATTCTCTTGTGACAGAAAGGATTCGTCTTAAGCTATCTCGTTGGATCTCAAATCCAAGAGTATACATTGCTTTACCCATGCACTTCTTTTCAAAATTTATGAGTGTTGTTCTTTAATAGGAACTATCGAATTCAAACTATTTTTAGTCAATAGTATACCATCCTCTTAAAAGGATAATATCACAAACCACTTGACAATGGTTTTGTAACCTCCTTCACAATTATAATTTGAAATACGTGATTAAAATGAATTAGAGACCATCGGATAAACAAAACTCATTTCAATTCCCCATCCTTAAGATAGGGTTTTCACAAATACCTTTCAAAATCTAATACACCTAGTCTCATATTCATATTTTCAAACACAATTACCTCGCGAAGATAAATCACATTTATAACATATCAAAGTGCACCACATAATAATCCTAGCAATCTTGGGTTCATACCTTTACTAAGGATTTATAGGGCACATTCGCTTATTACAATTTTCCAAATAGGGGATTACACAAATCCATCTCGAATACACAACCAATTACTCATTCGAACATATACACATCCAAATATCCAAATACACATCCCAAACATATAAAGTGTGTTTGGGGGGAGCGTTTGGACCCCCCAAACGCTCAATTGGTGCCTAAATCCCAATTGGCAATTGGGAAAAAAGTGTTTGGAGACCCCAATTGTCAATTGAGCTTGTGATGATCAAAATAACTTATGTCATAAGCTCAACATTGGAGCTTTTACTGATTTAACTTTTGGGGAGGGTGGGAATGATTAAAATATTTTTTTCAGTTATGTCTATTGTGCTATCAGACTTATTGCAATTTTACCCTTAATGTACTTTTTCGGATACAAATACTAATTTCAACTATTTTTGGTGCTTTTAACCCTTAAAATATTTTTTCAACTGTAGCTAGTGTGTTATCAAACTGATTGCAATTTTATCCTTAATATACTTTTTCAGTTCCAAAAATTATTTTAAACTATTTTGTTATGCTTTTAACCCTTTAAAATATTTTTCCACCCACTCTTTCTTACTATTATCACAAAAGTCACTTGTGCTTAAGTCAATCCAAACAAGTTTTACTTTTACAAGAGTTATTTATATAATCGCTTTTTCAAACATAAATCACATTACACAATCGGGCTTTTACCAAAAATAAAATTACCGAAAGCTAAATTGATAAACTCCATTTTTCCTATCGTTGTTCCAAACACACACATACAGTTATCCCAATCCATAACTGATAACCAATTACCAAATCTATATCTCAAAGGAGTCTTCGCCGCCCCTGGTTGCTTGTCCCCTCCTCAAGCCTCTTACCCTGTTATTGTTCTTTCCACATGTGCTCCGGCACTGAATACTCATGAACAAGGTGAATTTCGAACCCTGTTAACCATATCAAGGACATAGAGTTATTCTCTATTCCAAATTCTTACTTTCATATCACTTAAAATTGGTTATCATTCACAACCTTTAGGTGGCTAATAATAAGCTCAATGAAAGCTTAAAAGGATTGAGAAGTATTAGGTTAGAAACTGCTCTTCAAAATCACAAAGTGATGAAAACAGGGGTTGGCTGCAGCCAAGAATTCTCTGGCTGAGGTGAAAAACAGCACAGAAGGTTTTTGGTTGCAACCAAGATTTTCTGGCTGAGGCTAAGACCTGCACAAAAAGTTTTGGGCTACAGCCAAGGAAACTTCAAAAAATCATAATTAATTCTAGAAAAATTGAAATAAGGCGATCACAAACCCTATTAAAAGATATTTAAGTCCTCTACATATGAAAAATATGAATCAAGGCTGTCCATCACCACAAAAATATAGAATTGCTCAAAATCCAACACTGCTCCAAAATATATTCTAGTTTTAATCCCAAATATTGGAAAATCATAACTCTTAGCTCACAAAATGAAATGACACAAATTATAAGTTCATTTTGAAACTTGGAATATGAACTTTAAGATTGGAAATTTTCAGAATTTTTAGACACCATTTGCCCATTCAAAACGTCCACACAAACAAACTGCCTAGCATAGAGTTTCAATGGACAGAATTTCAGTTTTTGACAATGGCTTCTAATGGTTCCAATTTCACATTAAACACCATTCCCACATAAATTTCACAAGAAATCCATTGGAAATACCAAATCAACCTAATTCACCTTACATTGACATTTTTCTCAATGATCATAACATGTTTACACAATTCCACAACACAAACTCTGCATTGTAATTGCTTTCCATTTCAAATTCTAAACACATTCCAATGATATCAACACACACTATGACACCATATTTACCGCAATACACAAACCAAATCATCCTTTTCATAATTACACCAAAATCAGGGCAAAATTCAAAATTCACAAAACTCAACCAATGACCACAAAACTTAGGTCAAAATGCATCAAATACTCACCTCTTCCTCTTCCTCAAGCTAGTTCCTTGATTCCTCCAACTTCAAGTTTCCTCAAGCTCTCAAAACACATTTTTTCATAAATCTAAAACCATAAAGATTAGGCTCTCATCACTATGAACAACATTATAGAAGGGAGTTTGAGCTAAAGAGATCATCTACCAAGTCATATCTCACCTTTTTCCTTTCTCTTTCCTTCCCCAAGCTTGGGAAAATGGAGGCTAGAAGAGAGAGAGATAAAGAAGAAGAGGGATCAATTTTTTTCTCTAAATAGCCTTTCTTGGCCGACTTTTGAGAAGAAAGGAGAGAGGGAAGAGGCTTTGAAATGTTAACCAAGATCAATGGCCCACATAATGCCACTTGTCACAATCTTGTTTCCTCTTCTAAGTGCATATTAGCTCACACACATGGGATTCCACCCTTTTTAATCTCATAACAATTAATCACAACCATTGATCTTTGAGTTATCAATGAGCTTCCTCTTCGGTAACTGATCAACTAGCCGGTAACTTTCCTGTTTTGCCCCTGATTACGGTAATTCTCACTAAATCACCACAAAATACAACATATTATTCCATTTCACCACAATATGCGCCCTCCCTCTATTTTAAGTCAATTTAGATATTAATCCACAATTGAACTTAAATACAAGGTTTCGGCATTGCTCATAATACATTCAAATCACATTTCACATCATATTCTTTAAAAGTGTTTATTTATCAATAATCATATCCACTGTTGGGAGTCTTTAACCCTTAATCGAAAAATGGGATATTTCAGGTTTCCTTCAACCATTTGTAAAATACATTAGGTTCGCTTTCACGAAACCTTATGCATCACTATTTGGGCAATTGTTTTAATCTATAAAAAGATATATACAAAAACATGTGAGGTTATCCCTCTATCAAACCTCAACTACCACTTTAGTGAAATATAATAGTAATTGTAAATAGATTTTTTCATTCATATCACCACTTAAAGGTGTAGATTTTACATCCCTTTGATGTATATCTAAATCTAAACAATTAATTGTTGCTAGAATAAGTCCAATTCAAGTGCACAATAGGTAAGATGAATGCCTTCTTATTCCAAATAAGTCTGGTATTTGCTAATTGATCTATCCACTCTTACTCTCTAGTCTTCAAAATTGACTAGTTCCAAATAGCCTCTTATCTTAGATTCAATCAAATAATTCTCAAACATGATTCTTTCTCAATGAATCATCACTTCAATTGCTTTCTTCCATTTTGCCTTAGCAGGATTTAATAAGGCCTCTTATACAAAATACAACTTATTATCTTCTAGAGTGACCATGAACTCTTTTCTCATTCAATCCTTATAGGAGCTTCCTGCTTCTTTTGTGTAAGTTTCTTTATTACCCATATAAGCTCCTACTCATAAGGATAATTGATAATCACCAATTGGTTCTATACTACCTTGTCTTTGTGTCTCGTAAAGAGATACATAGCGATCAACTTCACTCTTATTTAGAAACTAATCCATAATAAATGTGGTACATTTTAATTCTTTTCAGTCACAATTCCACATTCATTTTCACTTTTGAAAAATGTGAAAAGGTAACCTTAATGAGCTTATACTTATAATCACAATGGGAATGCGCAATTGACCTTTATGGTCTATGAAAAATCAAATCCAATTTACACTTTGAGCACAATACATAGGGAGTAGAAGTAACCACTTTAGAGGGCACACGATTAAGTTCAAGACTACACCCAGTTGATGAAATCAAAGGTGTGATAATAATCCACCAAAGGTGGACATGATAATACTCTTCCACTCACATTTAGTAGGTTAGCTTGAACCATCACATACATAATCATGTCTCATAACATTTCATTATGCATTTCAACAACTCCACCTGGTAGCGAAATGAATCAAATAGTTAGCAATCTAACTATCTTTCTCTTGTCATAGAGCTCATTTAATCATTCACAACCTCAATTAGTTCATAGGATCTCAAAACTCCTATTCAATTGATTTCGTAACTTATCCATTTACATTCTAAAATATTCAAGCTTCAAACTAATGTAAAGTCAAACAAATGTGATCATATGTGAATAATCCTTAATAAAGGACATAAAATGTTAAGCTCTGCATCTTGCCCTTATACACAATACCACATTTATCATAATGGAATAATCACTATGGAGAAATAGTTGTCGCTTTACTGTAAATCTTTTCATAATGCTTTACCTGCTATAGTCACACAATGACATCTCCATATTGGAAATTAAACTTAGCAATCCTCATTATGCTAGTTTTTTATAGTAAGTTTATGTCATTGTTTAGCGTAACATGTAATCAAGTCAATGCTTGAATTAGAACAAGTAGTAAAGCAACCAAGCACCAATGAGTCACCAACAATGTTCAACTCAAAGAAATCCCATGAAAGGAAAACTGAATCAGAACTATATAATTTTGTCTCAAAATCATGAAAGTTCAAACTATTCAACCCATAATCTTGATGGCATGAGATAATAACTTAATCTCATGTAACCCAGTGCATGAAACACATAACAGAGAATTAAGGTCATTCCACCACAAAAAATGAACTTGTAGGCACTAATGCCTTTCACCTTAATCCTCATGTTATCACCAACATTAAGCTTCTTGCTTTGATTTGACAACAGAGAGCATTCTATAAAGAATCCTTATTTGTTGTTTAGCTTACTGCAAGTGCACATGTCGTAAGTAATAGTATAGTGATAAAAAGAGTATCATTCCACAAGGACTATGACAAAAGTGAGCTAATTAATATAACTATGTTCTCAACTAGGTTGAATGCAATCATTTGAAATTGGACAAGTTAAATAAGGATTTTTATGAAGACAATAAAGTAAAACAATGGCAATTGGAAAATTGATTCTGCTTCAAGACTTAAAGGCTTAAAATTACTTCTTCCCCATTGTATTTCATGGAACTATGCAATTAAATCACTTATGCTAGTTAAGTGAGTCTATATACTAGTCAAATATTTTAAAATAATCAAACAAGCTCTCTCAAGTCAAGATTGATTCTTAATCTTCATTAAAAATATTCAATCTCTTGTTTATAATTAATAAAAACTATCTTTCTAAAACAATTCTTCAATAGACTATATTAGGTTGTTAGATATATCTCTATTCTAACAACAAACCATCCATCTAATCATTAAACTTCAAGTTTAACATGATTTTTCTCAAGTTTTACAACCAAAATAACTCTCTCAAGCATCATTCAATTGAATTAATCTAATAATGTAGTGATCAAGCATAAAATATAATTAAGCATAAAGAAAAATCAACATATATTCTCAATAACTAACAAAAGCAAGATAATCTAGTAGTTCTAATCCATACAGTGGATAAATGCAATACTAAAATCAAAGCTCTAGCTACACATGTTCATAGAATAGCTATAATTATGCAACATAATTATAGCTATTCAATAAATTAGTAAAGAAAAGGAAGAAGAATAGGAAAAACCCAAGAATTGAAGCTTCAAATCCCTTCTCAATCTAATCGCAAAGCCCTAGCAACCAAAACATCCACGAAGTTTAGAATATGTGATTTTTGGCCTATCCCTTGCTTTTGTACTGGTTTTTTTGCTTTAGTTTTCAAAACACACAGCATCAATTTCACACATTCACTGTCGATTCATAATCACGAATGCCATAGTAAATTGTCAAACATAAATAGACAAAAGCAATACTTTTTTAGGTGGTTTCGCTATGACTTTAGCTATAATGGATCCACTGCCAAAGAGTAGATAGAAAGGTCATCTTCTGAAGTAGTTTTATAATGGCTTGGCTACAGCACTTCAAAGGCAAATGCAAGCTTCTCTTCCATAGTGTCCTTTTTCATCTTTCTCTTGCATTCTTCCCTTCCATTCACAACTTCCCTTGATATTTAAGAGCTTTCATAACTTGTCATCCTCCACCTACAAGGAGGAGGACTTTATAAGCTCTTTAACTTTCATAAATAATCATAACTAAGTGCATTTAACTCATGGTTTGACAAAAATTTGATTTTGCTTATGTCATATCACATTTTCTTTTATAATCTTTTTATATGCACAATTTGAACCCAAAAATAAGTGAAAAGAGAAGAAAATGTGTTAGAATATTTTTGATTTCTATAAGGTAACATACCCCCAAATTTAAGCTTTTTCTTGTCCTCAAGCAAAGAAGTTTATCCTCACTGAATGAATCAATTACTCATCATTGATGTATGAAGAATTGGTCCTCATCAACTACTCAATAGATTATATTAAACAAGAAATGAAGACAAGATGCAAAGTTGAATACTTCATAGATTTAAAACATGCTTTTTGAGAGTTCTTAAGTATGAGTGTATGAATTGAGTCAACATTTATTCCTTTTGCACAAGCTAAATTTAAAAGTAACACTTCAAACCAAATACCCCTGTTTAAGCAAACAATTTTAGCATCCCCTAATTGCTTACTCTTTTTCTTCTAATTCACTCCACTTGACGTAAAAATCAAAGGGACTTTTCTTAGCTTGTAATGGGGCCAGAGGTTAAGGCTTTCAAAAGAAAAGGAAAATGATAGCTAATCAAATATCTTAAGATAGATTATAACTAGTCAAGAGTTTTCTTCCTTTTCTCATGAAACATACTCCCACAAACTTGAACCAAATTGAACTTTCATATCAAGCCTTCTTTGTAAGCATATCTCTCTTTTTTTTTTTAAAATACTATTTTAGCTTAATTTTATACAATGTGAACTCTTTTACTTTCTACACCCATTTCCCAAATCTTTTGTAACTTTATATAACATCACCACATTCTTCCACCCAATCACTTATCATCTATCTCAAAGCAAGGAAATCATGGTTTTACACCTTGGCTAAGGTAGGTAGGTGTTAGGTTTTTCAATCCAAAATCTTTAATTGGTTTTTCAAATAGGCTCAAAATAACAGTTAAAGGGGAAATCACATCAATTAGGTAAGTTTGAAAGGCTCAACCACATTTTATGAACTGCCTTAATTATTTTTCAAATCTTATGATTAATCAAAAGTTTTGAAGAATTACAAAGGGGATTCTAAAATCAAAAACTTGAAATAAAGGTATATAACTCAATTTGCAACTAAGCCCTTCAAAAGCACATCCATAATAAATTTAACTCTAATAGTGCGTAAATTACTTTAAAAAAACTTTTGAACAACATATTTTATCACTACAATACACTCATCCATACACATTAATAAAAATTTTACATATAATATAACATATAGAGCAGTAATTTATATCAAAGGATCATCTAAACAATATTTGACAAATAACTAAAACTAACAACTCATTTTCAAAAAAAAAATTTCACAAGAAAAAAAAACTTAAGTATGTGAAATATCAAATATTCCAACAATTTTCTAACAAAACCTGTTCAAAAAATTTCTTTTATGCACTCATTTTCTTTCAAAATTTGTTTCTCTTTCAAAATTATGACACAATCTCACCCCAAACTTAAGATTAACAATGTCCTCATTGTTAACCCAAGCAGGAAGGGATTGAAATTGAACAGTACCTATACAATATGTAGCTTATATCCACAATATTCACAAAGATCAAGAATCCATAGGAAACAAAGCCTTCAATAACCCAACTAAAGCATGGAATCAATGTAAACTCTAGCCATTAGTAGCTAGTTCCATAACATTCACAGCAAACATAAGACTAAAAGAAACAACATATATGAATAATTACATTTGTCATAAGAAGGAAACATATCAAGCATAATATAGCCATCAGGACCTGTTTCAAAAACAGAATAGTCACTGTGTGATTAGCCCTCAATAGCTCATATATAAAACATAAAGTCTAAAGGCAAATAATAAACCATTAGTATCTTCAAGCTAGAGAGTGTGCAAACAGCTAAACAGTCAAGGAAACTAAGGAATATATAAATCCTGGACATAATCATAACTTTAAGGACAACCATAGTTAGCAAAATAGTTTAACAATTGAGCTAACAGAATAAACAAAACACAAACAACAATAGGCAATCATTGTAGATCAGTCTAAGTCATTTGCGTTATATTCTCAAGCAGAAGAGCTATCACCATCAATTGGGCTCTCTTCAGCCTCTGAGCCCCCATTGTCTTCTACTTTAGATGTGCCTGTGTCATTGTCTTTATCCTCATTTGATGGTACCACAACCCCCTTCTTCTTAGCCTTCCCTTTTAACATTGCTTCAATGCACATAAGGCGGTAGGAATCCTTAGCATGGTTTAGCTCACCAACCCTCCATTGCTCATGAATGCTCTCAAAGGTGATAACCCCATCCCCTTCATCCCAATACATGGGGGTTTTTGTGTCTTTCTTGACCTAGTCATACTTGAAAAGAGGGGCTGGTCGGAAAATTTCATCTTTCTGATACTCTTTGCTTTCATCCTCCTTGTATAAGTCAGAAATTAAATGAAGAAATGCAATTTTCTTGCTCATATGGCACGCAGAATGGAGCATGGCATTATAAATAACATTTTCAAGTTGCACCAGCTGTCGAGTCACCAAGAGTTAGACCAAAAGAGTAACCTCTTTATTCAAGGTACTCAATTGACCACTTGGTAGCACATTAAAACCAACAAATTTTAGCCACATTTGAGCTTTTTGATTCATGGAAGCTTGCTTGAGATAAGCTTGCTTCCTTTTACCTTTGGATTTTCATGCAGTAGTTCCCAGTATGAGTAATATGTTAGCTATTTCTTGGAAAGGAAAATTATCCTCACTAGCAGCCTTTAGTAGCTAATACTTATACTCAATGAGCTGGGAAGGTTATAAAATTTTTTGATTCGCTCATTAGTTATGGACGATTTTCCTTATGGAATTTTAGTGCGAAAGTTCACTGTGGTGGTCATGAAACAATATACATAAAAGTAAAAAGAGCACAAAAGTAGCATTGCCAAGTTTCCTTGGGTCCAATAACCTCTAAAACTTGAGCCAACTTGTAAAGTTTATAGCTCTTGTTAGGGAGCAAGGCTCATTCTTGTTGAAACTTGCGCTTGGCAATGTTTGCTTTAGTTAACTCAAAGTGACTTGGTACCACCTGCATAGTGGGAGGTGGAGGAAGAGCCTTAAGGTGTGTTTTGTAACCCCTTCACCGTAATTACATCCGGATTACGAAATTTACGGAAATAGAGACCAATAAAACAAAATCGCAATTTATAATCCAACCTCCAAGAGATGGGATATTTCAGAATCAGTTCTAAAGCATACTTAATCCTGGTCTCACATTCACGTGCGGATATAATTACCAGAGTGATCAAATCACATAAACAATATCAGAGTGCGGAAACTAAAATCCCGGCAAACCCCGTGTTACTTACATAAATAACTTGGGTTTACAAATTCCCAAAATGGGGATTACATAACCAAAATAATCATTTACATACTTATGTACACTTGTCAATCCCACATCCAAAACTATGATAACCAACTACCACTTAGATTTCGGAGTAAGCCTAACTACTCCTGGTTGTCCGCTTCCCTTTCGAGCCACTCGCCCTGTCTGAAAAGGTTAGTCATATGGAAGGGGTGAGATTCTAAAGAATCCCAGTAGTAACAACAATTTCATACCACATGCAATCACAGAATATGCATACAATTCATCTCATACAGCAACACAAGTCACTCCACCCTCATCCCCTTTTACCGCCGGGAAGGCATATGACCTTTACCCGAACTGTTGTTAGCGACTCAGGGACTATTGGCGTGGCAGTGCATACAAATAGCCACACGGCTCAAATATAGCCTTTCGGCTTTCACAAATGGCCCGTCGGCCTTCACAAATAGCCTTTCGGCCCACATATACACATATATCACACCCTAACCTCATCCCCTTTTACCGCCGGGAAGGCATACGACCTTCACCCGAACCGTTGTTAGCGACACAAGGACTATTGGTATAGCGGTGCTTCCACAGTTTTCACAAAACTTGCAGCATACGATATTCATTTCAAAACAATGACATAATATACATACAATGTATCACACAAAGTATAAAGAAAGAGTCACTACCTGTGTCCTTCCTGACTGGCTCCGGCACCTTAGCCTCACGAGGACGACAGATGTCAAATCCTATATCATTTAGGGACAACCAATCAATCTCTTATCCATACGTATAATTCAATAATACTCTAAGTTGGTTATCATTTAGGACTCTTTAGGTGACCACTAGAGGCCTAAACATATGCCTAAAGGGTTGGAAGAAGCTACCCAAAAGACCCCTTACTCGAAGGCAAAACACAGATTTTTGGTCATCTCACTCGAGCACAGATGCTCTCACTCGAGCACAAGTACGGACATCACTCGAGCACAAGAGAGAGTGAGACTGCGAGTGAGCACCCGAGAGCACAAGGAAACCCTCGAGCACCGGCTCACTCGAGCACGCTGATCTTCACTCAAGCACAAGGCCAAATGCCTCACTCGAGCACCTGCGAGTGAAGTTCAGGAAGTGAGGACCCGAGAGCACACAACGCTCTCCCAGAACTGGATCACTCGAGCACAGCCATTTGCACTCGAGCACAAACCCCATTCCCGCGAGTGAGAAGGCACACTCGAGCACCTTACTCGCGAGTGACAACCCGAAAGCACTACTCCCACCTGAGGCACAATCTCACTCGAGCATGACCCCCAGTGCTCGAGTGAGAAGGCTATGCTCGTGAGTGTCAGAGCACACTCTTGGCAATCAGCCCACGAGTGAAGACCAGAAAGCAACCCTTCACTCTGGACCCCCACTAACACTCGAGCAGACCATGCTCACTCGAGCATGTTCTGTAACACCCCGAATTTTGAGACTCGAGGCTAGAGAATAAGCCTGAGATTAGTGGATTGCTAAGCCCCGGTTTAGCAAGATCCTAAATTGTGATTAGGGTTTAATGACTACAAAAGTGGACATGGTTAGTGATTAATGAACCCTTTTAGAGAATATAAAGTGGATTGTAGTCGCTTGTGTTATGAGCAACGCCAAAACCCTGTATTTGAGTTCAATTGTGGATTAACATCCAAATTGACTTAGAATAGAGGGAGGAATTGAATGGGATATTGTGATGGAAATGGTGTCATGTTGTGGTATTTAATCATTGGAATTGATTTAAATTGGATTGGACACATTGGTTGCAAAAAATTGGAAATGCTGTCCAGTGTGAATTCTGTCTGGGCAGTCTTCTCGTGTGGATGTTTTGACTAGGCAAATGATGTCAGAAAATTATGAAACTTTCCAGTCTTAAAGTTCACATCCCAAGCTTCAAAATGGACATATAACTTGTGCCATTTCGTTTTGGGAACTGGGAGTTATAGCTGTCCAAAGTTTGAGGTCGAAAATGGACTCTGTTTTGGGGCAGTGATGAAATTTGTGTAATTCTGGAATCGTATGGTGATTTCTAGTAATGGATCATATTTTTCCAATGAAGAGGACTTAAATACCTTTCATTTGGCTTTGGGATCACCTCATTTCGATTTTTCTAGAATTAGTTATGATTTTTCAAAGTTGGGCAGAAAATCTGCCAGAAAATCCGAAAATGGGAATTATGACATCATCTCATTAAAAGATGATGTCAGCATGGATTATTAATCACATTGATCATCTTCTTCAGCCATTCACGCCATTTTCAGCTGAAGATAGTGAGAGAAAGTTGAGAGCTCTTAGAGAGAGAAAGAGAAGAAAAATCACAAGGTAAGCCGATTTCTCCGACGATTTCGCTCCTAACGCGTATAACTCCGATCCTAAGCTACTCCTTTATGTTCTTTAAGGTTTGGAAGCTCTTCTTTTGGTGTTTTGAAGTTAGGGTTTTCAGCCAAGTCAAGGAAAATCAAGTGGGAGCTTGAGGTAACTTCCAAACTCTTGTATATTGACTATTCTGGCTGCTGTGGGCAATTTAATCGGTGAAATTTCACCGGATTGCCATTGGTTTTAATTTTTGGAAATGGGTATGTGGGGCTGTTATGCTGCCCAAATTGATACTAAATGGTAGTTGTAACCTAATGGAATAGTCAATAAAGTGGTTAGGAGTAGAAAGGAACGCGTTTACGGAGCCGAAACCGAAAAACCCCAATTTTTCCCAGAATACTTGAGAATTTCGGCCAGCTCTAGAAATGGGTCTTAGAGTTGGATTTTCAATGATTTGATGGTTCCATTGTGTTCAGGAGCGAAAATTAGGTGGGGTTACAGTTGGGCACTTTTTCGGAAAAGGCCGAGAAAGCATAATTACGGAAACGCCCCTAAAACCCTAAAAGTAGGGCTGCCAAGGGCAATTTCGTAATTGACATTGAATTTGATAATTCCGAGTCCGAAAATGGATTCCTTGGGCGAAAATATGTTAGAATAGCCCATGTCAAAATTTCGGGAAAAGTACAGCTAGACCGGGTACGGCGGGGCCGGGCCGGGTCCCCGGGGGTATTTTAGTAATTTTTCCATATAGCCTCATATAACCCCCAGAAACACTTTGGGAGTGTCTAAATAGTACATTTGACATTGTAGGATCGAATGTGAAGCCCCGAGTTGCTGGCACGCAAATCGAGGAGAAAAGACTGGAGGTAGGGAACTTACCTCTCCTGCATGTATTGATAATTGTATTTGTGTATTGATGCATGTTATTGCCTTGCGTGAATTATGTGAAACATATGAGAATGATTGTAGCTCTGTTTCTATTATACTATGGCCATGAGTATGTTGTTGAAACATTGAGCATGCGGATATATCATGATGTGAACATGTGTTATTGTGATGCAAGCATGTCGTGCATTAAATACTTATCTTGCATGCATATTGGTATGTGTTTCCTACTGAGATTCCCTAGAATCTCACCCTCCCCTATCAACATTTTAGACAGGGAAGGAAGATTGAGGATGAAGCAAGCATCCAAGGACGAAGAGGACTCGTTTCTGGGTGAGAGCTTAGTGTTGGTTATCAAGAAGTAATTGGGATAATATATGTGTATATTTGGATAAATATTTGGTTATGTATATGAGTAGTTTGTGTAATCCCTAATCGATGAGTTGTATGGGCTAATGTGCCCTATGATTATCGAGCGAAGATATGATTCCGGGATTGCCGGAAATTTATATTGCGTACTCTGATAATTGTGTAAATGTAATTTATCTTCGCATAGTAATTATATTCGGAGTGAAAATATGAGACCGTGTTGTAAATGATTTCGAAATGTAATTGTGAAAATCCCGTCTGGGTCGATGGGTTTATAAATGATGTTTTGTCTTATTGGTCTCTATTTCACGTTAATTGCATAATCCGGATATTAATTACGGCAGGGGGTTACATTTTGGTATCAGAGCTGCCGTTCCTGGAAAGTAAAGGATTTGCTAGGATAATGGCAGTAGTTGGTGCCTTAAGTCATAGAGAATGGCTTTGTTTGTTGTGGTATACACATTATGGTCCCTGCTGGTTGTGGATATATGTGATTTATGGACTGTGTATACATTATTTGTGTTGTGGATATGGTGAGTCAGTATGATTCACCCGAGAATTAGATGTGTAGATTCAGAGGTGGAGGTAATCAGACCCATCGTCTGATTAGAGAACTAAGGAAAATGATTTCCCAGGAATGTGATATTGAGCTTCTAGGTGTTATGTCTAACCTAGATGTTGGGTAAGTAACCCTAGGTGGTATGATGTTACATGTAGTGACGTCATACAGAGCTTGTGGGTGTAAAGGCCTTAAGACCTAGGGGCTGAGGTGCCTTAGGCTGGCAGAGATATTTGAGTTTATGCTAAAGTGGATAATGCTCCTTGGAAATGAGGGAAGAAATTTCCCAGTTCAACTAAGGTTGAGGTTTGGATAGATGAGATGTGATCTAAGGATTAGACTCAATAGCTGGGTTGATTCTTAGGAATTGGATTTGACCTCAGTGGTCTGTGGTACCAAGGTATGGTACAGGAAGTGAATTGAGATGTGTATCAGTTATTCTGAGAGTGTTGGTTATTAATCCAACACAGGGAGAAAGCTATCTACGGAGGATTCGGATCGGAGAACGCTATCTACGGGGACTTTTGATCGGAAAGGGCTACATACGGTGAGATCCGATCGGAAAGGGCTACCTACGGTGAGATCTGATTGGAAAGGGCTACCTACGGAAAACTCTGACCGGAGGGGCTGACCAATCAGTGGACTGAGTGAAGCACCGAGTGCAGTAGCGTAGAGTGGAGCCACCATGACGATGAACCCTAGAGTGGAGCCACTGTGACGATGAACCCTAGAGTGCAGCCGCCTTGATAATGAACCGTGGAGAGCAGTTGCCGTGAAGTTGAATCGTAGAGTAGAACTATGAGGACGTTAGGAGTATGGACTCTTAACGATGTGTTGATTATGGCTTTCAATGATTCAAGTTGAATCAGGCCAAGATTTGGTATAGATTGTGAACGTTGTCAGTTGTGGTAGGAGATTCCTATGGGACTCCTATTGAGTCACCCTGACATTGTGAAGGCACAGATGAGGAGAAAGACCTCAGAGTGCGCAGTGGAATCGTGATGAATGTATTATGTTTGAGAATTGTGTTGAGCGGAAGCTCGAGTAGCTGTGAGAATGATATGATAGCTATGGCTTCGGGAGGTAAAGCTTCGGGGTCAAGTTGTATTGTGTAAAGAGAGGTCTTGAAGGATCTCAGTATGTGAAAAGAATTCGAGATGTTGAAGTGAAGTGGTTGAAATGCCTGGTTCCAGCTTGTTACAATTGTGCACTGTGAGTCCTGGGTCGACGTAGTGTACCCAGCCTCTCCGCACCCGATTGGTGGGAGAGGGCACCAACCGTTGTGGCCCGGTGGGGTGAGACGGCGGTGGGGTGTGACGGTTATTTGTGAGTCTCTTACCTACGGCCGCATGGGGTGATTCCTATGGCGGAGGACCGTGCCTTCGGGGCGGTAGTTTACGGGGGACAGGCTATTTGTGAAAGCCAGATAGCTATGTGCTATAAGGCTATGTTGATACACTGCCATGCCAATAGTCCTTGAGTAGCTAACAACGGTTCGGGTAAGACTGTGTGTTTTCCCGGCGGAGAAAGGGGATGAGGGTGGAGTGTGATGTGAAAGCCGAAAGGCTATGTGTGAGCATCGCTACGCCAATAGTCCCTGAGTAGCTAACAACAGTTCGGGTAAAGACTGTGTGTCTTCTCGGCGGAGAAAGGGGATGAGGGTAGGGTGTGATTATGGATCTACTATTGTGAGCCAGAATGGCTATGTGTGCACTGCCACGTCGATAGTCCCTGAGTAGCTAACAACGGTTCGGGTCAAGACTGTGTGTCTTCTCGGCGGAGAAAGGGGATGAGAGTGGAGTGTGATTGTGAATCTGTGAACATTGTGGATAAGCTGGGACTGAGGTATTGTTGTGTAGCAGAGCAGAGCTAATTCAGCTGATGGCTAATTCGACTACATGATCGGGGATTCTTGTTGTGAGGGCAATTACCCCGGCATGGCCAGCCTGGCTAGCCACCACGTTGGTTGCACCGGTGTTGACCCCAGGCCGAAAGGCGGTGCGTAAAATTAGAATCTGCGATGTGTGTTGTTGTGAATGTGACATGTGTGAATTGTGTTAAGGTGCAATGCAGCGTGTGCAGGTCAGCGTGAGCCGTTTAGGGTTTGACGCTGGTCATCTCTAGCTCAGCCGTTGAACTGCCGTTGTAGTTGCTTTGTGTGGTGCAAGAGCATGATGGTAGTGTTGGGAGATTGAGACTCTCAACCGGTCGCCTGGATAGAAGAGATTGAGATTCTAGGTGGACCATTACAGTCAGGTACTTTGGATAGAAGAGATTGAGACTCTGGAGTGACCTGAATCTGTGATATGTGCTGTGATGAGAATGCCGGAAGGGCAATGTGTATTTGTATAAGTGGCGAAAGCTACGTACAATTGTGTATACAGCCGTGGGTGCTGTCGTCTTGTGACAATCGTCACGCATCAATGTGAATCTGTCGTGGACATTGTGATTGAGACCCAAAAGTCCCGGAAGGGTGAGGGTAATGCCGTGGAATTTGATACGGCAATGTGATTGTTATGGATACCCGAAAGTCTCGGTTACCACTAGTGGAATCATTGGTGGGTGTACGGGTGAGGGTAATGCTGTGAATGTGGATACAACAAAAGCATAAGTGCTTGTGTATACGGCTGCGGCTGTTGTTATGAAATGAGTTGCGAAGTGGTTGAGTTATTCCAGGATAGAATCACTAGATTGAGTTAAGCAGGTTGGTGGCCTATGTCACCTAACTGCCGAGATCTTATGATATGGCTCATGAATTAGAGTCACCGGATACTGAGATGCGCTAGCCACTCATGAATGAGGAGGCCTTGCGATGATTGTGGTTATGCGGTGATAGAGTGTGTGGCAATCGTATGTGGAGGCGATTGCACTTGTTTGAAAATAGTATGATGATTGTGGTTGTATAGCAATCGTGAAATGGGCCGATTGCAGGTTATGGCAACTAGGGTTGCATTTATGGTTTAAGATTCTTACAAGAATCAAGTTGAGACGCTCCATTGTGTAGGTGGTCTAGAAGGGACCATCCAATGTGAAATGAATTGTGAAACGGAAGCTGTCGTGAAGAAGCGTCCGGAGTTTATGTCCTTAGTGGTGGAACAAATTTCGAGGACGAAATTTATTGAACGGGGGGAGAAATGTAACACCCCGAATTTTGAGACTCGAGGCTAGAGAATAAGCCTGAGATTAGTGGATTGCTAAGCCCCGGTTTAGCAAGATCCTAAATTGTGATTAGGGTTTAATGACTACAAAAGTGGACGTGGTTAGTGATTAATGAACCCTTTTAGAGAATATAAAGTGGATTGTAGTCGCTTGTGTTATGAGCAACGCCAAAACCCTGTATTTGAGTTCAATTGTGGATTAACATCCAAATTGACTTAGAATAGAGGGAGGAATTGAATGGGATATTGTGATGGAAATGGTGTCATGTTGTGGTATTTAATCATTGGAATTGATTTAAATTGGATTGGACACATTGGTTGCAAAAAATTGGAAATGCTGTCCAGTGTGAATTCTGTCTGGGCAGTCTTCTCGTGTGGATGTTTTGACTAGGCAAATGATGTCAGAAAATTATGAAACTTTCCAGTCTTAAAGTTCACATTCCAAGCTTCAAAATGGACATATAACTTGTGCCATTTCGTTTTGGGAACTGGGAGTTATAGCTGTCCAAAGTTTGAGGTCGAAAATGGACTCTGTTTTGGGGCAGTGATGAAATTTGTGTAATTCTGGAATCGTATGGTGATTTCTAGTAATGGATCATATTTTTCCAATGAAGAGGACTTAAATACCTTTCATTTGGCTTTGGGATCACCTCATTTCGATTTTTCTAGAATTAGTTATGATTTTTCAAAGTTGGGCAGAAAATCTGCCAGAAAATCCGAAAATGGGAATTATGACATCATCTCATTAAAAGATGATGTCAGCATGGATTATTAATCACATTGATCATCTTCTTCAGCCATTCACGCCATTTTCAGCTGAAGATAGTGAGAGAAAGTTGAGAGCTCTTAGAGAGAGAAAGAGAAGAAAAATCACAAGGTAAGCCGATTTCTCCGACGATTTCGCTCCTAACGCGTATAACTCCGATCCTAAGCTACTCCTTTATGTTCTTTAAGGTTTGGAAGCTCTTCTTTTGGTGTTTTGAAGTTAGGGTTTTCAGCCAAGTCAAGGAAAATCAAGTGGGAGCTTGAGGTAACTTCCAAACTCTTGTATATTGACTATTCTGGCTGCTGTGGGCAATTTAATCGGTGAAATTTCACCGGATTGCCATTGGTTTTAATTTTTGGAAATGGGTATGTGGGGCTGTTATGCTGCCCAAATTGATACTAAATGGTAGTTGTAACCTAATGGAATAGTCAATAAAGTGGTTAGGAGTAGAAAGGAACGCGTTTACGGAGCCGAAACCGAAAAACCCCAATTTTTCCCAGAATACTTGAGAATTTCGGCCAGCTCTAGAAATGGGTCTTAGAGTTGGATTTTCAATGATTTGATGGTTCCATTGTGTTCAGGAGCGAAAATTAGGTGGGGTTACAGTTGGGCACTTTTTCGGAAAAGGCCGAGAAAGCATAATTACGGAAACGCCCCTAAAACCCTAAAAGTAGGGCTGCCAAGGGCAATTTCGTAATTGACATTGAATTTGATAATTCCGAGTCCGAAAATGGATTCCTTGGGCGAAAATATGTTAGAATAGCCCATGTCAAAATTTCGGGAAAAGTACAGCTAGACCGGGTACGGCGGGGCCGGGCCGGGTCCCCGGGGGTATTTTAGTAATTTTTCCATATAGCCTCATATAACCCCCAGAAACACTTTGGGAGTGTCTAAATAGTACATTTGACATTGTAGGATCGAATGTGAAGCCCCGAGTTGCTGGCACGCAAATCGAGGAGAAAAGACTGGAGGTAGGGAACTTACCTCTCCTGCATGTATTGATAATTGTATTTGTGTATTGATGCATGTTATTGCCTTGCGTGAATTATGTGAAACATATGAGAATGATTGTAGCTCTGTTTCTATTATACTATGGCCATGAGTATGTTGTTGAAACATTGAGCATGCGGATATATCATGATGTGAACATGTGTTATTGTGATGCAAGCATGTCGTGCATTAAATACTTATCTTGCATGCATATTGGTATGTGTTTCCTACTGAGATTCCCTAGAATCTCACCCTCCCCTATCAACATTTTAGACAGGGAAGGAAGATTGAGGATGAAGCAAGCATCCAAGGACGAAGAGGACTCGTTTCTGGGTGAGAGCTTAGTGTTGGTTATCAAGAAGTAATTGGGATAATATATGTGTATATTTGGATAAATATTTGGTTATGTATATGAGTAGTTTGTGTAATCCCTAATCGATGAGTTGTATGGGCTAATGTGCCCTATGATTATCGAGCGAAGATATGATTCCGGGATTGCCGGAAATTTATATTGCGTACTCTGATAATTGTGTAAATGTAATTTATCTTCGCATAGTAATTATATTCGGAGTGAAAATATGAGACCGTGTTGTAAATGATTTCGAAATGTAATTGTGAAAATCCCGTCTGGGTCGATGGGTTTATAAATGATGTTTTGTCTTATTGGTCTCTATTTCACGTTAATTGCATAATCCGGATATTAATTACGGCAGGGGGTTACATGTTCTTCGCTCACTCGAGCACAAAGCGATGTGCTCGAGCATTGCTCATAAAAACCCAGAATAACTCGAAGCACAAAGGGAAAAACTTGCATATCACTCGAGCACGTTCTTCCTCTGCTCGAGTGATGTGCATCAGAGACCCAAAACGCAGCCCAAAAACCAGAAACACCAGATGGTCAAATCCTCACCCAAAGGTTCCCAAACTCTTCCCAATGCTCATACACTCTAAGCACTAACTAGGGAACTTAATGGCAACTCCAAAAACACCCCAAAAACCACTTTGACCATAATCAAACACTAAGGTCTCTAAGATACACATTCTCCAAATTTCCCTTAACACATTTCCATCATTCCAGATTATTTCCAATAATCAAATAACTCAACATTAACTCATTTCTAACATCAATCACAATGAAACTCCTAAAATCCACATTTGGTGCAAATTAGGGCAAATTTCCAGATTTTACTCTAATTAACCAAACATCACAAACAATATACCCAAATGCTCTAAATGCCTACCTCTTCTCTTTGCTCAATTCAGAACCTTGATTCCTCAATTTTCAATTTCGGCCAAAATCCCAATCAACACCATTCAAGGCTCTACAATCATCACAATATAGCTCTCATTGAGATGAATAATGTTAGAGAAGAGGTTTTGAGCAAAGGAGGAGCATAACTTACCAAGATTCAAGCTTTTCTTCTTCCTCTTCTTGCCTCAATGTCGCCGGAAATGGAGGAGAAAGAGAGAGAAGATGAGATATGGTAGGATGATGATGGAAAGTCAACTCTTTCCCTCACACACACACTCAACCGAGTAGGAGAGAGAGAAGAGAGGAAAAGTAGCTTTTTGTCACTTAGTGCATCATCCAATGGCTTCCATTACGCCACATGTCATCACCCACTCACTCCCTCAAGGAGCTCACCAAATCACAACACATAGGATTCTGACTCACGGTCAAGGAATCACAACCCTTGATCTTAAATACCACATGTATTTATTCCCAAAATTCACATTACATTAATTCCAAAAGTGTTTAATCAAGATAATTACAATAATTATCAGAGTCATTAGCCCTAATCATATATCAGGATATTACATGTTTGGTTTAAGCAGAGGGAAGAAAAGGGAGGGAGAGGGGGGTTAAATTATCATTTTGGGTTAAAGGTATTTAAATTTTGGGCAGGAATCCAAAATTTAAAAGGAATGAGAGGTAAATTTTGGGCGGGAATCCAAAATTTAAGAGAATGAGAAGGTAAATTTTAGATTTCTCCCATCCAAAACTGTAATTCGCCACCCCTCCTATCCCCTCCCCCCTCAAACCAAACACACCCTTAAGCTTCTTTAGAGGTGGCGCCTGCTTAGCAAAAGCGGAAGCTCGTTTAGATGATCGAGCTTTTCCCATTATCATAGATATAAGCAAAGCAGAAAAACACACACTGAACAACCATTAGACAAACCTATGAAAGAAAAGAAACTAGCCTAACCTATAGAAAAATTTCCCCCAAACTTAAAGTCTTTCTAGGTTCAAAGCTTCCAAACAAAATTCCATACTTAAATCTATACTCACTACCTTCAAAATCTATGTATTCCCCAAATGGTATTGTGTTAACAATAAAGACTTAGCTAATCCAAACCCAATTCATTGTGGCAAACCAAAGAAACCTATTTTGTTTATGTATTGCTTAGTCAAAATCAAATGATCCAAGGCAGAAAATAAGTTCCAAAACTTCTCATTATATAGGACCTTGGTTTATCACAAGAAAAAGATAGAGTCACCTCCCCAAGAGCATAATTAATCAAGCACCAGTTATATTAGCAAGAATCCTGCTCAAGTTGCAACTATAAAGGATGTTTTGAAATCTCTTTAACTTGTGCCCAAACATGGTTTTCATTAACTAGAAATATACTTCCCTTTACACATCAGTTTGTAAAGTAGTATATTCATGGTTCAAAAATTAAGTTCAACTTTTTCAATTGAAATTCAGTCACCCAAAGATTTCAGTATAACATCATTCAATATATAGGTGACTGTGCTTAATTAACAAATCATGCTCTAAACATTATTAAAATAATAGCATAAATGGCCTAACTATTCAGAACCTATTTTATACAAGCAAGCATCAATAATTGCCATAATCTAGTCCTTAGAGCATAAAAGTAGGTAGCTATTCAATTCTGCTTTTGAAAATTAGAAAGAGTTTCACATAACAAACACATGAAGGCTAATTAGAATAGTGATGAAAATTAGGGGTGTTCGGGATCGGGACGGTATCAGGAAATCCTATTCCCAATCCCAAAAAGTCTTCAGGAACCAAATTGATTCCCGATCCCAAGAATTTCCCATGCTGTCGGGATGGGAAATTCTCAAGCTCGGAATCGATAATTTCCTGAATTCCAAGCCACCTACACTATAAATCTTACCCCCAAAGAATCATCATATACTGACCATTAGAAATGAAAGCCTAAAACATGAATCCAACACATATGTGCAGATCTAAAAGACACTACAGTCACGGATACAATGTTCCTTATACATTCTCATCATCATCTTTCAACCCCATCTACCGCACATACTCCAACCCATAAGGCCTAAGCTATATATTTCCATAAAAAGCAGTGACAAAAACAAGGCACAGTACCAATGGAAAAAAGTATCATGCAACAACAAAAAAAGATCAGCAACTAAACATACCCAATGATTCCAACATCTTATCACATTCATCCAAAATGAAATGTCTTACATTCTTTAAAGAAAGGTCCTTATCCCTGGTTAATGCTCGTTTTCTATGTTTAATGAATTAGAGAATTAGGTGGTGTAAGGGGTCATCTTTCAATTCCATTCATAGATTTCAAATGGTCCCATAATAGTAGAATTTAGATTCAATAAAACTTCCATTTTATTGTGCAGTGCCTTCCTTGTGCCTTGTTTGTTCTGTTATGAATTAGACTACAAATTCTATGGCCATTTTAGTTTTCTTCTTTTAAAAACACACACTGATAACAAAAATGGCACTTTATAGTTTCTACTGTCGATGCAAAAAGTATAGGAAGGAAAATAAAATAATCATATCAATTCCATTTGGACAGCACATCATACACATACATGTTACAAGAGATGGTAATATAGCACTAAAACTTGAGAGTGACAATAGAAAAATGAGAACTTGAGATTCAAGGGCAACTCAAAGGAACATTTGCCAACTCAATTGAAGCAAGCATTAACATATAAAATATACAAGTAGGAAGACCAAAGAAGAAAAAGCCAACTCAAAGGAACATTTGTCACTTACAAATCTTGACTATGCGATATAGAGATTAGGGATTTGGAGAAGAAATTTAGAGAGGGGATGCGCGCCAGGAGCATCATCGTGTCATCCATCGCACAGGGAAGGGATGAGAGACTGAGAATAGGCATCCTCAGGCAGAGTCACTGTCACCGACACCAAGAGAGGATGGGAAGGGAATTAGGGCTCAAAACTTAGAAGCAGGGGGTTGAGGTCGATGGCTTTACTTACAATTACAAAGAGTTAGAGACACTGAAACTGAGTTAGATAACTATAAAAAAACTATGTCTATTATTTTAGGATCGGGAAATACCATTCCCGATCCCGATTTTTTTTGTCCTGAAAGTTTCGGGACAAGATTTTCTCGTCCCGATTTGCCAGATAGGGAAGGGAAAATGATGTACACCCCTGATAAAAATAACTCCTAATTGATAAAAAGGTCACACGAGATTAAAGAATTTTTTTTTGAAAATGGAGTTAAGAAATCTTTGAAAATTAAGTCCCGATAGGACTTATAACACAAAGACCTCATGCCCATTGTCACATCAGTAGTAAATGGAAAATCCAAAACTTCACGATACATCTAAAAATGTTCATGCATTCCCAAAATGCACTTGTACATATAGGTAACAATAATTTCAAAATGGACTTGGCTCAAAATAGGGGGTATTTCACGTCGTTAAACACACCAAAGCAAAGGCTAGACTTAAAACTCTTTCCATGGATTAAAAGATTCTATTCAAGGTAGAAAAACCAATCCTTTAAAACCCCAACATGAATAAGAGCATTTCAGGACCTCATTATCGTTTCTTTAAGTTATGCGAAATGTGAAAGAATCTAATTCAAAAAATCATAGAACTGAAATAATAGCTACCGATATGAACACAAAACAATCTTAGCTAGGTAAGTGTGTGTTCTTTTATCCCCAAAACCGTGGTTTCAGAAGCACTTTTCCGCAAATCGAGACAAAACTCCTCTCACATATTTACCTCGTAAACTGTAAAAGCTATTCTCTAAAAGCTAATCAGAATACATACTAAGTCACTATCCACTCCTTTAACCACTCAATTCAGATTCAAGCTTAATTCCCCATAATCAATAAATAGAGTTAGCTAGGGAAGTATGAACCAAAATTTCGTTCAGCTCAAAGCTTGACAAAGTAAACAGAGCAATGGACAAATCCTCTAATTAAATCATATATGCTCAATCCTAATTCATTAATCTTCAAGACATAATCAAAACCAGAGACCTTGATTATTGATACCTTAATCATAATCTCCCTATTTAACCACTGAAATTCAAGATAACAAAAGAGAAGGACAGGAGAGTTACCTTCACAATGATGAATAAAACCAAGCACTTCCCTTTCTTGCTCTCTGGTTTTAACTCATGATCTGAAGCAAGAATGACTTAGGGTTTGATTTGAATAAGAAAGTAAGAGCAGGGCACGTATTAATAGAGTAAGAAATATCAAGAGAGAACGACAGGAGAGGGAAGTGTGATTCTGATGAGGAATATGTCGTCAAGCAAAGAGGAGGACTGAGTAATGGTGACTAAGGCATGGTAGAAAGGAAAGGGAGAATTAGAGAAAGCAACGGAATTGGGTTGGTGGCCAAGGTGCAATGGAGAAGGGGAAGGATGAGAGAGAGGTAGTGGTAATTAGAGGTGGTGATATAGTCTGACCCACCGGGCTTGGGCTAACCCGCCACAAGTTAGGACCATATAGGTTAGGGCCTAAAAGGACTACATCAATATAGGTCAGTGTTTAGCCAACCCAACCTATAACAACTGGGTTGGTGGGTTAGCCCTCCCAACCCATATTCTTATTTTTTTTCAATTTTCTTAAACAATATACTAAAATTGTTTTTTCTATAAACCTAAACCATAAAATAATTAAAAATACATTACAAATTAAGTATTCATCAAAAGTCTACACATGCAAAAATAAACATAAATCCAAAAACCATCAATAGAACTTAAAAATAATCAATAATTAGTTAATATTAATGGTGTTCAAATTTGAAGCATGATGTGAAGCTGTAAGATTTTCTTGAGCTCAATCACTTTGCTTTTCCACAGGTAAATCCACCACTGCCACAGATAATAAAACAAAGTGGAAGATAATATTATGCTAATTTTAAATAAATGAGTAAATGACAATGAGATAAATGAGTAAATAAAATTAGGATATAAATGACAATGAGAAGTAGAGTGACATAGGCTAGGGTAGGAAATTGGGTTTGGGACTTTAGGTCTTTCAGCTTGGGACTTCTAGAATTGGGTCTTAGGTTATATAAAAAAAAGAAAATAAATATGGGCCAACCTGTAACCCCCTTCCAACCAAGGCCGAGATTAAGTTTATAAATATATAATTATGTGGAATTAGAGACCATAAGATAATTTGGAACTTATTTAAAATTAAACTTCCCAAAACTAAGGTTTACAAAACTTTTCAAAAACCTGCTCAACGCAGTCTCATATTCACATTTCAAATACACAAATGGCCTGTATAGTACGATTTCATTCATAAATATCAGAGTACAATGTAAATTCCCAACACACTCATGTTCTAATAATCAATTAAGGGTTTACAAGGCATGAATGCCCATAATCAATTTCCCAATCTAGGGGATTACACAAATACTATCCAATATCTCCAAAATATACATGTAATTCCCAACAAAATATCCAAGATTTACAAAATGATAACCAGTTATCCAGAGTAGTTAACTCCAAGCCCAGAGCTCTATCCACCCTTTGTCACCTGCTTCTCTTTAGAACCACTAGCCCTGTCTGAAATTTATTTTGGGAGAGCGAGATTCTAAGGAATCCCTGTAATGTCAAATCAATCATAGTATACACAACCACAAAGCATGAAAGCAAATCATAACACAACACATAGCAACTACAATGGCAGTTTCAGCGGTAAGGGTAGGTATGGTCACCCTTACGTTTGCTCACGCTGAAGTGCTCATGCTGTTTTGCACCACATTATATAATTCACCACAGCTAGGTTTCATGTAAAAAATTTCACAACACATCAAAGCCATACTGGCATATTCTCAAACAGGAATCCACAATTCCACAACGCAGCCTCGGTGATTATAACGGCAGATACAACGGCAGGGGTAGGTGTGATAACCATCACCCCCTATGTCTGCCCACATTGAACTGCTCATACTGTAATGTCCTTCGGCTGATAACACATTCACAAGATCGTAATGATAAGTCATGCATACCAAGCATTATACACAACATGAGAGAAAAGCCACTACCTTGGTCCTTCCGTGCTTATTCTGGCACTGGTCTCTCCCGAGTAGGGCAAATAACGAATCCTATAATTCATAATTAGGGACAAAGTGTTATTCTCTATTCCAATACTTAATGACATCACAACACTTAGATTTGGTTATCATTAATGTCATTTAGGAAGCTACAAATGCCTCTAACAAAAACCCTAAAGGGTTGGAAGAACTATCCCAAAGATCCCCTTTTAAAAGTAAAGGACAGATTTTTCACTGCTGTACTCGATTGAAGAAGGCCTCACTCAAGTGATGAGGGATTGTGCATTTGAGCATGAAAGCTCACTTATGTGAGTGCTTGACATAAAGCACAGACAGAAACAAGAAATGCCCACAACACTCGAGCATAACGATCAACACTTGAGTGACAGCCAAATGCTCACTAGAGTCCTATAAAGTGACGGGCAGAGAGTGTTCACTCGAGAGCAGAAAGAAATAACAGAAACCAGGAACGATCGCTGCACTCGAGCATAACTCAATTCACTCGTGTGGTAGCCTAAAGCTCACCCGAGTTCCACAAAGTGATTTTTAGGAAGTGCTCACCCGAGGGCACTATAAACTTTTAAAGGAGAACATCACTCGAGCAGGGATCCCTACACTCGAGTGATGACTTACATTCGTGAGTGCCGAGATGCACTCTTGAGAAAATGAATGTGAGTAACAACCCGAGACGTGAGTTCATAGTGTCAAATACACCTTCACTTGAGTGATAACCCGCAATCCTCGTAAGTGAGACAACACTCTTGCTTTTTTCACGGAAGTGCAACAGAAAAACTAAAGGGAAAAGAGAACACATCATGCTACACTCGAGTGAGACCCAATATCACTTGAGTGAGGCTTATCAAAAGCCAAAAACACAATAAAGTTGACAGAATTTCCTAATCTTTGCCCAAGTGTTTCCATTAATCCTAAATTCTCAACCAAGGCCACTCCCCCATAAAATTGCACAAAGAATCCAATGAAAACATCAAAACTACCAAATTCCTATTCCATTACCATGCTTGGTTTTAGGCAACTTCTAACACAAAATCCCTAATACATTGCCAACTCCATATTTTAAACCCAAACCAATTCTATCTATCCAAGACATATACCAAAACACCATTTTCATGACCATAATTTTTGAAAATAAGGCCTAAAATCTCAGAAATTCCAAACTCAATCAAATGCCACAAAATTCATATAGAAAGATTCATTTCACTTATCTCAACAACTTTCCCAAAGAGGTTCCTTGATTCACCAATCCTTAGATTCCCTCGTGTGCTCAAAACACTACCAATAGATGATCTAGAACCATAGAAATGGAGCCCTCAATCCAAGGAACAAGATTAATGAAAGGAGTTTTGGCATTTGAAGTCATTAGCTTACCTTAAAATCAAGTTTTTCTTCCTCTCACTTAAACAACAATGGCCATCGAAATAGGAGAGAGAAATGAGATATGAGAGCTTGAAGATGAAGATGGAATGATGGTGCTTCTCTTCCCCATACCATTTCAGCAAAAAAGGAGGGAAGGAGAGAGAGAGAGAAAATATGATTAAAAATACCTATTTGACTTTTCTCCCTTCTCTCTCATGATATAAGCTTGCCAAGTGTAATATCTCGATTTGTAATTAGGGCTAATGATTCTGATAATTATTGTAATTATTTTGATTAAGCACTATTATGATCTATGTAATATGAATTTTGGAATAAATACATATGGTAATTAAGATCAAGGGTTGTGATTCCTTGACCGTGGGTCGGAATCCTACGCTTTATGTCTTTGTGAGCTCCTTGAAGGGGGTGAGTGGATGATGACATGTGGCATTGTGTGAGCCATTGGATATGGCACTAAGAGACAAAATACCACTTTTTCCTCTCTCTTCTCTCTCATTTTCGGTTGTGTGTGTGACTAGAGGAGGAAGTGGGTACACCATCATCATCCTACCATCTCTCATCTTCTCTCTTTCTCCTCCATTTCCGGTGACATTGAGGCAAGAAGAGGAAGAAGAACAGCTTGAATCTTGGTAAGTTATGCTCCTCCTTTGCTCAAAACCTCTTCTCTAATATTGTTCATCTCAATGAGAGCTACATTGTGATGATTGTAGAACCTTGAATGGTGTTGATTGGGATTTTGGCCGAAATTGAAAGTTGAGGAATCAAGGTTCTGAATTAAGCAAAGAGAAGAGGTAGGCATTTAGAGCATTTTGGTATATTGTTTGTGATTGTTGGCTAAGTTTGGTCAAATCTGGAATTTTGCCCTAATTATGCCTATTTCGGGAAATATGAAGTATATTATGATTGATGATTGGAAATGATTTAGTTTGGAGATATAGGAGCATTTGATGTAATTTGGAATGATAAAAATGTGTTAAGGGAATTTGGATATGGTGTGTCATTGAGACCTTAATGAATGATTGTGGTCAAATGGGTTTTTTGGGTGTTTTTGGAGTTGCCATTATGTTCCCTAGTTAGTGCTTAGAGTGTATGAGCATTAGGAAGAGTTTGGGAACCATTGGGCATGATTTTGACCATCTGGCGTTTTCTGGTTTTTCTGCATTTTTGGGTCTCTGATACACCTCACTCGAGCAGGGGAAGAACGTGCTCGAGTGATGCATGAGTTTTTCCCTTTGTTCTTCGAGTTCTTCTAGGTTCTAATGAGTAATGCTCGACCACATCGCTTTGTGCTCGAGTGAGCGAAGAACATGCTCGAGTGAGCATGGTCTGCTCGTGTGATGGTGTGAGTTCAGAGTGAAGGGTTTCTTTCGGGTCTTCACTTGCTGGTGGATGTCACGAGTGTGCTCTGACACTCGCGAGCATAGCCTTCTCACCCGAGCACTGGGGATCATGCTCGAGTGAGATTGTGCTTCAGGTGGGAGTTGTGCTTTTGGGTTCTCACTCGTGAGTAAGGTGCTCGAGTGTGCCTTCCCACTAGCGGGTGTGAGGTGTGTGCTCAAGTGCATGTGGTTGTGCTCGAGTGATCTGGGTCTTGGAGAGCTTTGTGTGCTCTCGGGTCCTCACTTCCTGGACTTCACTCGCAGGTGCTCGAGTGAGGCATTTGGCCTTGTGCTCGAGTGAGGATCAGCGTGCTCGAGTGAGCCAGTTCTTGAAAGTTTCCTTATGCTCTCGGGTGCTCACTCACAGACTCACTCTCTCTTGTGCTCGAGTGATGTCCGTACTTGTGCTCGAGTGAGAGCATCTGTGCTCGAGTGAGATGACCAAAAATCTGTGTTTTGCCTTCGAGTAAGGGGTCTTTTGGGTAGTGTCTTCCAACCCTTTAGGTATATGTTTAGGCCTCTAGTGGTCACTTAAAGAGTCCTAAATGATAACCAACTTAGAGTAATATTGAAATATACGTATGGATAAGAGATTGATTGGTTGTCCCTAATTGATATAGGATTTGACATCTGTCGTCCTCGTGAGGCTAAGGTGCCAGAGCCAGTCAGGAAGGACACAGGTAGTGACTCTTTCTTTATACCTTGTGTGATACATTGTATGTATATTATGTCATTGTTTTGAAATGAATATCGTATGCTGCAAGTTTTGCGAAAACCGTGGAAGCACCGCTATACCAATAGTCCTTGAGTCGCTAACAACGGTTCGGGTGAAGGTCGTATGCCTTCCCGGCGGTAAAAGGGGATGAGGTTAGGGTGTGATATATGTGTATATGTGGGCCGAAAGGCTAATTGTGAGCCGAAAGGCTATTTGTGAAGGCCGACGGGCCATTTGTGAAAGCCGAAAGGCTATATTTGAGCCGTGTGGCTATTTGTATGCACTGCCACGCCAATAGTCCCTGAGTCGCTAACAACAGTTCGGGTAAAGGTCATATGCCTTCCCGGCGGTAAAAGGGGATGAGGGTGGAGTGACTTGTGTTGCTGTATGAGATGAATTGTATGCATATTCTGTGATTGCATGTGGTATGAAATTGTTGTTACTACTGGGATTCTTTAGAATCTCACCCCTTCCATATGACTAACCTTTTCAGACAGGGCGAGTGGCTCGAAAGGGAAGCGGACAACCAGGAGTAGTTAGGCTTACTCCGAAATCTAAGTGGTAGTTGGTTATCATAGTTTTGGATGTGGGATTGACAAGTGTACATAAGTATGTAAATGATTATTTTGGTTATGTAATCCCCATTTTGGGAATTTGTAAACCCAAGTTATTTATGTAAGTAACCCGGGGTTTGCCGGGATTTTAGTTTCCGCACTCTGATATTGTTTATGTGATTTGATCGCTCTGGTAATTATATCCGCACGTGAATGTGAGACCAGGATTAAGTATGCTTTAGAACTAATTTTGAAATATCCCATCCTTTGGATGAGGGATCATAAATGGCTATTTTGTTTTATTGGTCTCTATTTCCCGTAAATTTCGTAATCCGAATGTAATTACGGTGAGGGGGTTACACCAAGTGTCTCAATCTCACTGGCTCTTATAAAATAAGTAACTAATTAGTTACACTAACCACTCCATTAGCCATTTAGTCACACATCTCATTTCTTCTTAGTTTGTAATTAATTTCTCCATTAATCACTAACTAATTAACTGACAATTTTCTGTTCTTTCTAATTTCCCACTGATTTTGGTGCATTTACCAAAATTGCCACAAAACATAATAATTAAATCTTTAATTCACAAATTATTCTCAGTAATTATCATTAGCCCTTAATCAAAAATTTAGGGCATTACACAACCCGCCAATCTAGTGGTCTAACCAGCCGCGTGTTAGGACCATATAGATTCAGGCCTAAAAGAATAGCTCCCAAACTGTCCCAATATTGCAAAACCCAAACCACCCATTTTGTCAGGTTGGGCGGGCTCGACCTACGGTCTAAACCTATATCACCAGCTCTAGTGGTAGTAATCGGTGGCTATAATGTTAGGGTTTCCATGGTGATAGTCGTCGGAGTAGTGACGACATAGCTTTGGTGAGGAGCGTTAGAGAGGAAATGATGGTGAGTTTGGAGTCGATGGTGGTGATTTGAGTTTTGGAGGTAGATGCTTGAGGTAATGGTGGTGCAACACCATCGAAGTTGGTGGCAATTTGATTGTGGGGCAGAAGCAGCGACGGAGTAAGTGTGTGTCAAAGAAGGAGAATGAGAGGGAAGAACGGCGGATCTAGAGGGTGTATGAGAAATAGAGAGCAGCGGAGAAGAGGAGAGAGTTCAGCAAAAAAGAACAATATGTGAAGGCTGAGATAGCGTTAGAAAAGGAATGCTTGAAGGTAGCAACGAATTGGGAAAGGAAGAAGCAGTAGCGGTCATGAATCGGCTTTATGTTGAGAATGAATAGGTAAAGAGGAATTAGGGTTTAAGGGAAGAGGGAATTTACACTTAGGTATTAGGGATTTTGAAATTGGGGATGAATGTGGCCAGAAATGTGATTTAGGTTAAAAGGGATAATTTTGGAATAAATTGAAAGAATGAAGGGCAAGGAGGGAAGACTAATACTTTTATTTATTTATTTTTATGATTTTTTGAATATTCTGTTATATATATAAATATATATATATATATATATATTGATATATGTGTGTGTGTGTGTGTATGTGCGCGCGTGTGTGCGTGTGTGTGTGTTTTATTTTTTTTTATTATTATTTTTTTGCATAAGTTAGTAACATACTCAAACTCACCCAATTAGCTGTGGCCTTCACCAGGCCACAGTGAATCCTGGTAGCTATAAACAGGACAGAAGTGCATAGGTTAGAAACACACTCAAAATCACCTAACTCGCTATGGCCTTTGCTATACGAATCCTGGAAGAAATAAATAGGTTAGAGAGCAGCACGTCAAAAAGACTCAATTCATTGTGGCTTTTGGCCATGGTGAAAGCTATAGTAAATACTGACTGAACCAAACAAACAACAAAATAGCAGCAAAGTCATCCAATTTCACCTATAATCCAATTTTAAGCATTCTAAGGACATTAAACACTAATCCATGCCACAAAACACTTAGGATTCATTCATTCACAACCCAAAAGCAATATGATAGTCTAAGAATAGCCTCAACACTACTCAATACTACATTCCAAGATCAAAACCTCATTCAATGGATATTAAATTATAGCAACATGCAAGGTAATTTGTGTTGTAAGGTTTCCCTTTTTAGGCTATATAGGTCTCATAATCTCTTATTTGCTGCACAAACTTATCAACTTTAGTGCCATTATGACCCAAGTCAATGGCTTTACAAAATCTTCTATTTATATGAGAACTTTCAATGTCAAATATCACAATTGTCCCCATTTAATTTATTAATTATGTTCTTGTTCTTCGTAGCCTTTATTGACTTAATCATTAAAATAATCCCACACAGAGAATTATTCATAATTGTTTTGAACTAAGAACATACTTTTATAGCACATTGAAATATACAATGTCATGTACTTATATTATACTTGACTAAACAGGCAAAAACACCATTGGATCTATGATCAGGGGAATACATTTGTACCTCCCATTACATAGATTCCAATAAGGCCACTATCATCTATCAAGAATTTCAGTCAAGTACTTCATATAATATGCTCAATTATGACTCTTAGAAAGCACATTTTTTGGAAAGCTCCCACTTAAGTAGAGCACAGAATGCTAGCTCCTAGTTAGATAAAGCATATGAAACTAACTCCCATATAGATAGAGCATATTACACTAGCTTCTACTTAAATGGAGCAACAACAAATAACTTATTCCTATTCTAAACTACCACAATGTAGTTCATATTCACGAATGCGTTTTTCAACACAATCATCATCCAAAAGAATACAATATTTTAGATCAGTATTTTTAGAACTCTCTAAGTTCATACTAATCTCAAATATAATATTATGAATTATTATAGACACTTTAGGATTTTTTAAACATAAAAATAAAAATAGCATTAAAAGCCACTAAAATCAATCCAAACATATTTCAAAATGAGCCAATAATATGCCAAAATGTAGATAATGAATTTAGGGATTTTTAGAAATAAATAGCATCTCAATCGGAGCTCAAACACCTCTTCATGCACCCCAAGAAGGAAAGCAAAATAAAATTCTGAAAAAATTTCAGAAATGTAGACTCGCCCACTCTCGACGATGGCTTGTATATAACACACATCACCTTTAACCTCTACAAATGCAACATGAGCCGAACAGGTCGAAAACACACGCCACCTATTGCAGTGATAGGTTTGCCATATAGGCATAGGATGTGCTATATGTATACACATTTACTTAGTACTTCTGTGTTTTTTTTAATCTCAGGTTTAGGTCAAGTACAACCCAACCCAGGTTTGAGTTCATGACCTAGTTTTACAGCCCAGTTCCTTTTTTTCTTAAACAACAGCGAAACAACGCCATTTTGGTTAAGGGAGGTTATCTTCAACACGACCCGATTAGATCATGAGTCGGGTCCGTCGGACCGAGCACCTTCTATAGCATTTTCCAACAGTTTCCATTGATCATTTCTAGTGAAACTTGTCTTGTTAAAATCATCTTCTTTTCCATTATTCGATAGGATTAATCTCAATGCCAATAAATCTATAGTTCACATGACCCAATTTGAAAGTTTCAAAACTTAATGCTCCTATTTACGCTTGAAGTTCCTAGTAATGTTTGTATCTCATTTTCGGTTCGTGTTCTTCGATTTTAAAGGGGCAAGAAAACAAGTTTTAGGATTTAAATAACAACAAAAATCAAGAACGTGTTGTGATCGTCGGTCCCATAGGGTATGATTACTAGTTTTCTCTTGTTTATGGTGTCGTTGTGATCGTTGTTCTCTCCTTCTTTACACGTTTATACTATTTACATAGCATTAAAAGTTAAAACTCAGTTTTCAAGTAACCCCATAATAAGGATCATGAACATCAAAACATGAAGTTCAATAACAACTATTCTATGAAGTTTTCCCTTTCATTTTCATTTTAAATTAAAAAACACCATTTCTGTCTAAACATGCTTATACAAGGATATATCATACAAAACATAAATGATAAAGGCACAGATTAAGCATAGACGTGAAACTAGAGTAACAAAACAAAACACAGTGAAACATATGAACTATATCTAATTAAGCTTGTTATTCCAGCCACAAGATCAACAATTGCTCTTATACCACTGAAGGATTTTGAGCATACCTGGAATCCAATGACTCGTTGAGCACTCATATGAGATCAAAGCATCGATATGGACTCTACTTACGTTATACGGAAGATGCACCATTAGAGAAAAGAGAACTAAAAAGAATAGGTTTAAGAAGTTTTCAATCGGTGTATGCAACTGACACCCCACAAGTGATAATGATCCCATATATTATGTATGGGAAGTTGTCATAATTTGAATTTCAAATTATAAAGATGAAATTTCTCCTTTAGACCCATATCTCTCTATATTTTCACAATAACCCCATTTGCATTGAGCTTATGCCTTAATCCATCAAGGGTGGACTGGGCATATTCCAACAATTTTAATAATAACAAAACTAGACAAGAGTTTGTTTTGCAGGAAAATATAATAATAAGATATAAGATTAAGATTAAAACTAAGAGTAAAGTTATCTTATTTGGATATAAGAAAAAAAGTAGTGAGCCAAAATATATTTGAGTCAAGGGTCTTATCCAGATTAAGCTTAAAAAAAGATTTGTGTTAATCGTTATTCAAATATTGAGATAAAATTCGTGCGTCAAAATATGTTCGAATCAAAGGAATCATTCAAATAAAGCTAAAGGAAATATTGTATTATTTTCTATTCAAATATGGAAACAAATCTGACAAATTACAAATTATCCGAGTCAATAGTAAGAATCCAAATAATGTGCTATGAACAGAATATTCTGTAGCAAATTTATATTCTTGTTCCTAAGTAAAGTTTAGTATCTTGAAAAGAATATCTAAAGTTATAAATTAAGGTGATTAAATAACCTTTAATTTTTTTGGAAAGTGAAATAGTAACCATAAACTATTTTTTGAAGCAAAAGTAATCATAAACATTATAAAAGAAGGCAAAAGTAACTATAACGTTAACATCCATTACTGTGAACTTTTTAGTGAAAGGTTAAGATATTAAAATAGCCATTAATCTTACCTATATAAAAGCAAAGAAGTGAGCAGTTCTCTGCTTGCCACATCAGCCCCTCCGTTTTGCAGTTACATATATTCTGAAAAGTACACTTGTGCAGTTACATATATCCTGAAAAAAAAAATACAGAATTCCGTTTTTCAGTTACTTATATCCTGAGAAACAAAAAAAAACTATAGATCCGTTTTGCAGTTACATATATCCTGAAAAAAAACTACATGTTTATTCTGATTCAGTAAATAAAATTAATGACTAAATGAAATTAATTATTTCCGATTTGGTTTGAAATATAGAATTCATGTCATCTCTTTCTTTCGTTTTGCAGTTACATATATCCTGAGAAACAAAAAAAAAACTACAGATCCGTTTTGGAGTTACATATATTCTGAAAAAAAAACTACATGTTTATTCTAATTCAGTAAATAAAATTAATGACTAAATGAAATTAATTATTTTCGATTTAGTTTGAAATATAGAATTCATGTCATCTCTTTCTTTCGTTTTACTAATACATATATCCTGAAAAAACAAATTATAGAATTATCGTTACGAAAATAGATTTCTGATTCAGTAAAAAAAACCACTTAATAAGATAAAGTTTCTAATAAAAAATAGGGAGAAGTTGTTTTTATTTTATTGTCTTCCCTATTATTTTTGAATGTATAACAAGAGACGTGGTTTCTTACCTATATAAAAGCATAGCAGTAAGCGGCTCTCTGCTTGCCACATCAGCCCCTCCGTTTTGCAGTTACATATATTCTGAAAAGTACACTTTTGCAGTTACATATATCCTGAAAAAGAAATACAGAATTCCATTTTGCAGTTACATATATCCTGAGAAACAAAAAAAAACTACAAATCCGTTTTGCAGTTACATATATCCTGAATAAAAAACTACATGTTTTTTTTTATTCAGTAAATAAAATTAATGACTAAATGAAATTAATTATTTCTGATTTGGTTTGAAATATAGAATTCAAGTCATCTCTTTCTTTCATTTTTCAGTTACATATATCCTGAGAAACAAAAAAAAACTACAGATCCGTTTTGCAGTTACATATATTCTGAAAAAAAAAACTACATGCTTATTCTGATTCAGTAAATAAAATTAATGACTAAATGAAATTAATTATTTCCGATTTAGTTTGAAATACAGAATTCATGTCATCTCTTTCTTTCGTTTTACTGATACATATATCCTGAAAAAAAAATTATAGAATTATCGTTACGAAAATAGATTTCTGATTTAGTAAAAAAAACCACTTAATAAGATAAAGTTTCTAATAAAAACAGGGAGAAGTTGTTTTTATTTTATTGTCTTCCCTATTATTTTTGAATGTATAACAAGTAACGTGGTTTCTACTTTATGGATGAGAAGAAGTTGTGAAGCAATTTCCTAATGACAGAGAGAATACGTGGGCCACATGGAAGGGTCTTTCAACCAATTAGAATTTGCTAACAAAAGCAATGGGCCGATGTTTGACTGAGAGAAATTGGAAAAACAAAAGCATTAAGCCCTAAAGGAAGAGAGCAATTGCTGAAGGAGAGCAGCCAATAAATGGAGAGACGGAGGCAGCTTCACAGAGCAGCGAGCTTCGACGACTCAGTGAACCAGAGAGGAGTAGCAGCAAGAGAGCATCATCAAAGGTGGAACCTGGGGAGGCGTTATTATCTTCTGGTTCATCTCTTCTTCCCCAGGTTCGACGAGCTTAACGGTAGAGTGGGTCTTCTGTTGGGAGCACCGGAAATTAGATCTAGCTGAAGAAGAGAGCAAGCCGTCATGAATGGTTCTTTTGAGCTGACGCTGACAACCTCTTCTGTTCTGCGTTTTATGCTTCGGCTTTTTTTCCCTTCCCCCTTTTATTTTTTGTGGATTCTGAATTATAGTTCCTTTGTAATACCCCGAATTTTGAGACTCGAGGCTAGAGAATAAGCCTGAGATTAGTGGATTGCTAAGCCCCAGTTTAGCAAGATCCCAAATTGTGATTAGGAGTTAATGACTACAAAAGTGGACGTGGTTAGTGATTAATGAACCTTTTTAGATAATATAAAGTGGTTTGTAGTCGCTTGTGTTATGAGCAATGACAAAACCCTATATTTGAGTTCAATTGTGGATTAACATCCAAATTGACTTAGAATAGAGGGAATAATTGAATGGGGTATTGTGATGGAAATGGTGTCATGTTGTGGTATTTAATCATTGGAATTGATTTAAATTGGATTGGACACATTGGTTGCAAAACTAGAAATGTTGTCCAGTGTGAATTCTGTCTGGGCAGTCTTCTCGTGTGGACATTTTTAATAGGCAAATGATGTCAGAAAATTATGAAACTTTCCAGTCTTAAATTTCACATCCAAACCTTCAAAATGGACACATAATTTGTGCCATTTCATGTTGGGAACTAGGAGATATGACTGTCCAAAGTTTGAGGTCGAAAATGGACTCTGTTTTGGGGCAGTGATGACATTTGTATAATTCTGGAATTTTGTGGTGATTTATAGTATTGGTAAATATTTTTCTTATAAAGAGGACTTAAATACCTTTCATTTGGCTTTGGAATCACCTCATTTCGATGTTTCTAGAACTAGTTATGATTTTTCAAAGTTTGGGCAGAAAATCCGAAAATGGTAATTATGACATCATCTCAATAAAAGATGACATCATCATAGGATATGTTATTAAACGGTTTTTTCCTTCTTCCTCCTCATTTCTGACGCTGAGAACAGCTGAAATAGAGAGAGAGCATATGGCATCTTTAGAGAGAGAAAGAGGAAGAAATCTCGTAAGGTAAGCCGATTTCTCTGACGATCTAGCTCCTAACGCGTATAACTCCGATCCTAAGCTACTCCTTTATATTCTTTAAGGTTTGGAAGCTCTTCCTTTGGTGTTAAAACAGCTAGGGTTTCAGCCAAGACAAGGAAAAGCTAGTGGGAGCTTGAGGTAACTTCCAAACTCGTGCATATTGACTATTCTGGCTGTTATAGACAATTTAATCGGTGAAATTTCGCCGGATTGTCTTTGGTTCTAAAAATGGAAAATGGGTTTGTAGGGCTGTTATGCTGCCCAAATTGATACTAAATGGTAGTGCTAACCTAATGGAATAGTCAATAAAGTGGTTAGGAGTAGAAAGGAACGCGTTTACGGAGCCGAAACCGAAAAACCCCAATTTTCCCCGGAGTACTTGTATATTTCGGTTATGGCTATAAATGGGTCTTAGAGTTGGAGTTTTAATGATTTGATGGTTCCATTGAGTTCAGGAGCGAAAATTAGGTAGGGTTACAGTTGGTCACTTTTTCGGAACAGGCCGAAAAAGCATAATTATGAAAACGCCCCTGAAACCCTTAAAGTGGGGCTGTCAAGGGTAATTTTGTAATTGACATTGAATTTGATAATTCCGAGTCCGAAAATGGATTCCTTGGGCGAAAATATGTTAGAATAGCCCATGTCAAAATTTCGGGAAAAGTACAGCCGGACCGGGTACGACGGGGCCGGGCCGGGTCCCCGGGGGTATTTTAGTAATTTTTCCATATAGCTTCATATAACCACCCAGAAACACTATGGAAGTATCTAAATAGTACATTTGACATTGTAGGATCGAACGTGAAGCCCTGAGTTATTGGCACGTAAATCGAGGAGAAAAGACTGGAGGTAGGGAACTTATCTCTCCTGCATGCTCTGATAACTGTATTAATGTGTTGATGCATGTTATTGCGCTTTGCTTGATTATGTGGAACATGTATGAATGATTTGAAGCTATGTTTCAATATATGCTATGGCCATATGTGTATCGTTCGAAGCATTGAGCTTATAGATTTGTCTTGTATGTGTGTTGAGTTATGTGATGCAAGCATGTCATGCATTAAACACTTATCTTGCCTGCATATTGATAATGTTTCCCTACTGAGATTCTCTCGAATCTCACCCTCCCTTACCAACAATTTAGACAGGGCAAGTGGCTCGTGGAGGGAGCGGAAGGACTCATTCGAGATGAGATTGTGTAATCCCCATTTGAAGAATTGTAATGGGCAATTGTGCCCTGTATATCTTTAGCGAAGGTATGTACCCGAGATTGCCGGGATGATTATGTTGTGCACTCTGATATTTATATGAATGTGATTTATCTTCGCGTAGTAATTGTATTCGAAATGTGAATATGAGACCAAGTTTATAAATGATTTCGAAAGGTATTTTTGAAAACCCCATCATGTGATAGGTTAGTAAATGTTATTTGATTATTATTGGTCTCTATTTCATTTTAATCGTGTATTTCGGATATAATTACTTAGCGGGTTACATCCTTTGCCTAAATTTTATTTATTACTTAATCCTATGGTTCCTTTATCTCTAAATCTGAATTAAAGTTACATATACCCTGAACAACAAACTAATTGCTGCAGGAGAGTAGCCGACGAATGGAGAGACAGCGGCAGCTTCACAGAGCTGCGATCTTCGGTGAACAAGAGCAAGCCGTCATGAATGGTTCTTCTGCGCTGACGCCGACAACCTCTTCTGTTCTGCGTTTTATGCTTCAGCTTTTTTTTCCCTCTCCCTTTTAATTTTTGTGGATTCTTAGTTATAGTTCCTTTGCCTAAATTTTATTTATTACTTAATCTTATGGTTCCTTTATCTCTAAATCTGAATTATAGTTCCTTTGTCTTCGCAAGTTGGTAATGATTCCAGTCAATCTATTTATTCAGAAAAACAATTACATAATTATTTTTTCTATGTGATTAATTCGTTGTGGCACACGCACGTCCTCCTTTCATTACAGTTTGTGGCGGAAGGTGCTCGGAAGTTACTCACTCTCATACCGTAGCAGTTACTGACTCACACTAACTTGCAAACCTTCTTGCCTGCCGTTCCTTTAAAAGCTCATTTGCACTTATAATCGGTGCTCTGTCTCCTGTGATTTCATCTTACTCCTGCGCTTTTATCTTCAGTCTCCTTTCCACTTTTCCGATGGCTACCGTTTTTGATCCAGTGCGTGCCTTGACTCCTAAGCGGCACAACTGGCGCATATTGTGCCGCATATGTGTCCGCCTTGTCTGCATGTGGAATATGCCCTCTCGGCACGGTTCTGTTCGGTTCTGTTGATGCTATGTCCATGGAGCTTGTAATGCAGGATATTCATGTCAAGGGTTCATTTTTGGACACTCCATTGGCCTTTTTCGCCCTTTCATCTTCTGTCCTTTTGCATTAGTCCCTTTATTAATTTTTTGTTTCCTTTTTTATATTTTTTTGCGCTTTTTCAGGGTGATCGTGTGTATGCATCTGTGCGAAGTGGATTTGTTCGTTGCCATAAGAAACACCTAGAAGAGGGCGCGGTTATAGAGGTCTCCAATTTTGACGTCGTTGCTGCAACAGGGTCGTACCGGCCAACGACTCACCCGTATCGTGTTAACTTCCAGTTTTCCACCGTTGTGCGACCTCGCAAGGATGATCATAGCATCCCACGTTATGGTTTCGCTTTCAAGAATTTCTCTGACATACTCTCGACTGACTTGGATGACCGATTCCTGTTTGGTGAGTAACGTTTTAGTGTCTGCGTGTTTTATGCTTCTTAATTAATTTGTTGCCAATAAGCGTGTACTCACTACCAAAACATTTACTAGATGTTGTTGGGAGGGTGTCTGCCATGGGCCAACTAGAAGAGTGCACTGTCCAAGGACGCCGACAACATCGCGTGGACATAGAATTAACGAATGAAGAGTAAGTTGGCATGAGATTTGTTTTAATTATATCATGTTGTCAACCTTTAATGGTTGTTCCAATAACCACGCGGCTACTTTGCAGTCTAGAATGGCTCCAGTGTACACTTTGGGGGGAATTTGCAGATGACCTTCTATCATATATGGCTTCTCACAAGTCTGGCCCAGTCGTGATCATCCTCTAGTGGTGCAAGGCGTGAGAATTTAATCGTTAGTGTTTTTCACTTATTTTTAGTATACCCTTAGTTTGCATTCTTTAAGCCCATGTCATAGACTAATCAAATACCTTATACTAATTAATTGTGTCCAGGTAGGAATAAGATCTCCAACTCTATGTATACATCCCGTCTGCTCATACACCCTGAACTGCCAGAAGTAAGCGATTTCATTGCAAGGTGTGTTCTCTGCCTACGTATTCTTTGGTTTAAAATTCTGCCTATATAAGTTGAACACCAAGCATGTTTATATAATTAATTAATGATTTCAATGCACTACAAGATTTGAGGCAGCAGGAGTTGATGTCTCACAGCCACCAAACCGTATTACACCTCAGCGAACTTTAACTCTCGCTGAAGAGTTGCTAGGAAACCCGAACAGACAAAAGATCGCAGGACTACATAGAGGGCCAGCAGTTTGTGATACTATTTTAATTCAGTAACCTGTGCAACTTATTTTTTCAATCTCAATATTCACTGGGAAAAACAAACAATTATTTTAACGTTATTCATTTTTCATTAGGAAGGTAATATCCGAAATTACAATATAATTATCTCCCACCATCACAGCATGCACCGTCTTTATTTAGTGTTACAATATTTTAATGATTAATTTAATTTTAGTTCCCAAATATCACCCACTATCACATCATGTTAAATGTGTTATGGTTATTATTTATGTTAGTATTCACTGTTTGAATGTTACATTCGGATATCTTAATTTTTAAAATACAGTATGCTATTATTTTATATTTGATTGGTTTGGAAACGTTTAGAATTACTAGGTTCTGGAATTAATTGCTTTGCTTTATGTTGTCCTTAGGATGATTTTGTTAAACAAAAGTTTGAAATTATGCTTGGCCTTTGTTGCAAATGTTAACCAAAACTTACTGGGGATAATGAACCTGATGTGCTGAAAACTATCCAGCCATATGGGAAGTATGCCCACTTCCGTCCTTTTAAGGTTGAGAGTATCTGATTTTGCATATTGCAAATTTGCAATAAATCTATTCTTGATGGCTAGAATGTTTCTTTGTTGGACTTCAGTTACTGAGTTTCTATCTCTAGAACGAATTAGAACATTTCACATTTTTTTCTTGGTCAAACTGTTTCATCAGTTGTCATAGTTTACGTGCATGCATGCATACATTTTTGAGAGGGTGAGCCTTGACGCATCGATAAGGTTGCTCTCATGTCACATCTTAATGTTACCTTTACTTTAAGTAACACAAATTAAATTTATTGATTTCTTGATTTCACGTCTCTATCCAATTAAGAATAGGTTATCGTTGCACGTGTGTGGGTATTTAAGATTTCTGCAACAAAATAATATCTTTAAATATACTCTTCCTTTAGATTAAAAACAATCTCATTCTTTAAAAATCCAAACATTCACATGTGATTAAGATTTACATTTATTAGTGTTTATATTAAAAGTATTATCTAACAACTCTGTTTTTGGGTTTTATGCTCATTTTTTGGCGTATTTAATCTCTATGCGGAAACGCCCATGGTGTTAGCTGAGATTGTTGACGTTCGTTATGAGCATGGTTGGTTTTACAACTCATGTAAGGCGGATGGAAAGAAAGTAGTTCCGGATGGGGATGGTTTTTTTTGTGACAAGTGTCAAGGGATCGTGAAGAATGTGATTCCCAGGTGATAAGCTCTCCTTCTCTTACCAATCTGTCAACTCAAAATAAGCATGCTTTAATGGGACCCCTAACTTTGATTGTCTGGTGTGCTAGGTTCTTGGTGAAGTTCGATGCTATAGATGACACTGGCACTTGCATCTTTGGTTGTTTGATAGGGAATTTTCAAAGTTAGCCGGCTGTTCTACGGTGGAGATGATAGATCGAGTGATTCATCAACCTGTTCACCATGATGTGAGTGTGTGCAATCCATTAAGTTGTTATAATTATAACCGACCACTTATCTATTGGAGGTCCATGTTGCTGATTTGAGTCGTGTGTGCGCAGGATGATGTTGAAGATGACAATGTTCTCCCAGCGGATGTTGTGAACAAGATTGTAGGCAAAAAATTCCTTTCCTGTTAAGAATTCCAGAGGAATATGTGGATGGGTCTTCCAATTCATGCATCGTGGCACGCTTGACTGCAGACTCTGAAATTATTGAAGCATTTGAGGCTGAACAGGAAGCTCCAATTGGCTCCCCTACTATGGTGTCTTCCAGCCAAGAAGATGACCCTATGAGTTTGTATCATTTGCTTTATTTGGTCATAGCACTACATATTTCTCTGCACACATTTATGAATTCCTAACTGATGTTTGCCTTTTTGTGGTACTAACATCGTAGGATGTCGACAGCTCCCTTCTTGACTCTGAGGGCGCAAGCTCATCAGTGATTGCGCGTGAAAAAGTGGGTGTCAAAGTAAAAATTGAAAAGGATGAGTCTGCTCCTGATGATGATGAATGCTTAGTTGATTATTTGGGTGGTACTTCAAAGAAGCCAAAACGTGAAGATAAAGCTGTTAAAGTGGCCAAGGGAAAGAAGAAACATTAGTTTTCCATTGATGATTGGGGTGGTTTAGTGTCACTATTTTAGCTTTTTTTTAGTTGATGTGGACTTTCGTTAGTTTCCTATGTTTATTTATAAATTCAAGATTTCTATGTTGTTGTTGGATTTCCCTTAATGTATCCACCTGTGGTGTGCTATCAGAATTGGTCTTCTTTTTCAACTTTTCATTTCAGGTGTCATAGAAAATGGTATCGGTTTCCAATCGTTTAATATATGACATGATGATGTTCCTTTCCAACTCTGTTCTTTTATGATAGATTATCAGTGTTGGTTGCTTTATTATTTTTTTTAGGGCATAGTCTTTTGTCTTTTCTCTATAGTCATTCGTCCCTTGTAATATTTGTAGATCAAACTCTTTGGGGACAAGGTCATCCTTGAAGATCTAATAGAGAGGTATATTAAACATCAATGGCTAGATAGTGTTTAAACTGGACAACTTGCTGTGCATCAGTGGTCATTTGTTTGCTTCTTGTAATTCTTAAATGTGAATGTGGCATCTGTTTAATCAATCAGTCGTTTGTCCTTCCATGCCGTTGTTTTTAACTTTGTTCGAACACCATTTTGTTGTAAAATGATGCTCATATTTTATCGGCAAACAAAAAGTGATCATCCTCATTTCTCATGACTCTCAAAACGTGCAGACAATTGTGCTGCCATGATGTTTTGGTTATTTCAAACTAAGGAAAATTATAATGAAAAGAAAAGTAAAACTATGACTTATAACTCTTTTTGGGTCATATGGTCACATCATTGATGGAAGCCATTTTATGGCGATCAAAAGGAGCTTTTACACTTTATATTGATTTAATTAATTGTAATAAAAAAAAGGAAATCATAATTGTTACACTGCCCATTATCTTACTATTATGAAAGGAGAAAATAACTTACATATATGCTTCCATTAAATCTTATCTGAATGATTTCAGTAAATACAATTAGGTTAGTTTTGCTACTATTAAATCTAATTATTCAGAATTAAAATTATATTTTCCGACAATGAAGTAGTTATGATTTCTCTATATCTAATTATTGACCTGTTGCATTAGTTATGATTTCGAATTAATCTGCATTATATTTCCTTACCCATATGCTTTTAGAATTAGTTACGAAAATAGCATTATGATTTTAGTAAATAAAATTAATTATTAAATACAATTAAGGATTTCATATTTAACTACGATAGGATTTGGTGGGCAGAAATAACATTAAGATATTCAATCTCATACTACAATCAAAATCAATCAGGTCAATGCAATGATATAAGGAGATAGGTGAATATTTAACAGCCTTCCTTTTTGTGGGTGAAAGTTAAGATTGCAAAATTAAATATGAGAACACAGTCATGGTTCTACTTAAAATTTTAAATAGATCTGTTCATAGTTTGAGGTGAAAGTCTCTTACGCATATTAAATAAACACGCATCCAATGCCTTAGCAATGCACATTTAATTTATGTTGATTTGTTATCATTAAATATTATCAAATTCTTTAGAAAAAAAAAAGGATTAGTATCAAAATCTTTGGCCCCAAAAATTACTATCAAAGATAATACAAACACATTAACACGTTAGCTGCAGGCGTGAAACTGTCAGTCAAAACACAGCATCTGTGGAGTGTTGTACATCGGCCTCAAAACTGTCTAATAACTGCCATCCCCTGTTCAGAATGCCACCACAAACAATTCAAATGCATATTTTTCTGTCCGAAAAGGAACAAAAAACTTCTGGTTGACCTTCATTTCATTGCGTTTCGGTCTTGCCACAAATCCCATGGATTTCTCAGAAATACCAGATCATAGAAAATCCCTCACGGCAAAAAGGAAAGAACGCTGTCAAATTGAAATCAACAATACACGCGAAATAATGTCTGGGAAGGAAGGTATATATATACATCAAGATGGTTTGGCCATGGTCCTTTTCTTTATGTCAGTTTAACATGCAACCTACACAGATAGTTGGTTTTTGTTTCATTTTCTGACTTTCTGCTCACTTACCAGCAAGGGCAAGGCGGCTTGAGCATATAAGGAAGCAGAGAAAAATAAACAAGGAGACTTTAACGAGCATCTCACAACCTAGGACCACACCACTCAGTTAAGGCTATCAAATCTTGACTTGCCACTTATTCTCCTTACTCCTCTGTATTATTCCTCTGATAGTGACAGACTGACTTTAGTTTGATAGAACTACAGTAATAGTTTTTAAATAAATGGCTAATAAAAATATGAAAACATCTCTATCACTGTATAGCTACTGCAGGATATTTATTACCTGCAAAAATGTGAACCAAATTAGCAAATAAAACTGCAGACATGAAATGCTCATTTCATTGGATTCTCTATCTTAAAGATATTTGAAATAATCAAACCAAGAGTAGCGTATGCCTTAATATATGACAAAGTACATCGCTAAGATACCTTAGATGTTCCAAGTAAGGAGCCGATTTCATCCAATGATGCAGGTCCAAGGTCTACAGGTACCCAACCTACAAGTTCAAATACTTTTAGTTAGTTCTTATTATTGTCAATTAGTTTTGAGGGAAAAAATCACTGAAAAATATTATAACAGAGATCATAAGGACGCAGCTATTCTTATCATAGTTTGATTCTCATAATGCACCGTAAATCACTATGGAGCTTTGTCCTCAATTTAGTTTTAGGAAGATAACAAAAAAATTTAATTATGACATAATTCAATGCAGTTGGAATTTGGCAAACTATTGGATTGATAATTTTGTTTGTGCAATAATAATTGCACCAGCAAGCATCTCAAGTGGACAACCAATGCTACTAGTACTGCACAGTTTTAGTGGTTTGATTGCTATTGTCATTCAATATCAGTAATTTCTACACAACAAAATTGTTATAGAAAATATGCCCATACTCCATTTCAAAAACCAGAGTAACAGAGGGTTGAAAAAGCTCACCATCCAAAATGCTATGAGAAGGAAATGCTTGCAGTTGCTTTGGATTGCTTTCATTCCTGCACCAAAAGTCTTTCGGATACAGAATCTGCATATTTCTATCTTGAGCAAGTTGAACTATATGTAGAGCTTCATTGCATGCCTTAAGCTCCATCAGATCAAGAGGAACTAAGACTCCTAAGACATGCATTATTTGAAATGACATCATTCCAACAAACACCAACCCCTGGCATCTAGATGTTAAAAATCGCAAAGCAGCTGCTTTATTGTAGAAATCACTGCCTCCTATTTGGATTCATGAGAAACAAGAGACTTATATAATCAATTTGAACTTTAAATCATCTTGCACGGTGTTGATAGTTCTAATAACTAATGCAGTCACAGCAGAAGAGACGTACATTTGCCACATAGGGTTTCTTGGTGGCATTTGTAACATTTTCCAGTAGATATAGGCTTTCCTCAAAGTGAAAACCAGCCATACAGGCATAGAACTGTATGAGAGTGAGAGAAGGAGTCATTAACAAATATATCGACTCCTAAAGTTAATTCTTTAGCAAACTCCAAACAATTGGCAACTTCCTCTTTAAATTTAGATAGGTTCTCAACAAGAAGGATATCCGGTTTCTTGGGGCCTTCGAGCTTTGATAGCTTATTACATGATAGGTTCTGCAGTGGAACAATTTGTATCTGAAGAACTTCTGACAAGAAATCTGAAGTATAGAAATCATCATCAATTATCTACTGACTACTATGGAAGCTCCCTTTTTATAAAAAGAAACCATTGTTTTATTTCTAACACCCATTTTCATAATTGAAAAATTTTCTTCATCTTTGCTTTCATTAGATAAAGAAGGATTGTTTAATCATTTATTAAATAGCCAAACGCTACTCTGGCAACTAAAATAAGGGTAGAATGTAATTATGTACCAGCAACAGATTCTGTGTGAGAAACTTCTGAATCTGTATCCCAATCACTGGCCAGAATTACATGTGCCCCAGCTTCATGCAAGTACTTAATTGTTCACACTGTATTGGAAACTGATTGAGTCTGTTACTCATGCTGCTTGATGAAGATGTTAGAATCAAATCTGACCAAGACAACTTTTGCAGAGAGTTCTTCCCTGGGAAATTCTCTAAGAGTTTGTATATAAGGAAAGACATTTAACTCCCCACCGTTATGAGTGTAAATCTAACAGCAGAACCACAAAATGCTTATGTTAGAAGAACAAGAAAATTTAGAGACAAAAATTAATTCGTTCATTCATGAAACAAAGTCACAAAGAAAGAAGCCAACATTCTTCAGCGTCATAAATATCCAAAATAATTACAAACTATAATCAGGGACATAAGATATTGGTCTCGATGATGCTTTACTTTCACAATCTAATAGGGAAAGAACATGTATTTCCACTTTTGTGCCAACAACAATTAAAGTCAATGGCATTCTCTTCTAGAAATATTAGGATGATGATAGATCGCGTTAAGGAATGCATGAATGCCTAAATCTCATTTAAACCAAAAAGAAATGTCTACAGTTGCCACAATGCCACTCTAAATTCTTAATTCCCATTATTTTACTTCTGATATTTTACTTCTTAATTCCCAATATTAGGATGATGATAGATCGCGTTAAGGAATGCATGAATGCCTAAATCTCATTTAAACCAAAAAGAAATGTCTATAGTTGCCACAATGCCACTCTAAATTCTTAATTCCCATTATTTTACTTCTGATGTTTTAAGCTTTGAACAATTACTAACTATAGATGTTAAGTAAATAGGCTAGTAGAAATAGAATAATAAATCTTCAACCATTTTGCTACTTTAAATTAAGGGATTCAAAAAATGTAGTCATGTCACCATTCTGTCCCGAGGATAACTTTGAACTTTAGACAGAAAGTCTTTCTAGATTAGGAGAAGTCTGGATAGTTCTGACCAGCAGGTAGGATTAGAAAGACAAGATAGGAACTTATAGTAAGCATTAGTCAAGAAGAATTTCTTTTATAGTACCAAATTTCAATAGTTGTTTTCTTTCTTTTCTTTTATACTCAAATTATCTCATTTTCAAATGCATCATCTTAGTTTTTGACTTTGTATTGAGTTTTTTTCCCCTTTTTGTAATCATTACCTATTTGTTGTTTTGATTTGCTTAATATTTTACTGTTTAAATGTTTGATTTTATATTTAATTATCAATTATTTTGAAAACGTTTTGAGAGATCACAAATGTGTTGCATGTGTTCCAATATTTTAATTATTATTTTAATTTAGGTTTGCCCAACATAATCATATCTTAATGTTACCTTTACTTTAAGTAACACAAATTAAATTTATTATTTTCTTGATTTCACGTCTCTATCCAATTAAGAATAGGTTAACGTTGCACGTGTGTGAGTATTTAAGATTTCAGCAACAAAAAAATATCTTTAAATATAACTATCATCCTACTCTAATGATCATTATGCACAAATTCATAAACTACTGCATCTTGTCTTATTAAAACTATTATATGTATATGATTCAAGGAATTGTGCCCAGCAGCTGATCAGAGAACAAAGAGAACAATGCAGTGATGTTATTGGCCGCAAACCGCTTGCTAAAATCACTAATGGTTTGATCTACTTACTGTTTAGACAAATTTCTTACTATTTGTCCTCAAAGTATATCTGAATTTTAATCTAATCAGCTTCATGTTTAGGTATGTTTGGGTTACAAAAAAGTGCTGCATGATATGTCTGTGTTCCTTAATATTTGGAATAGTTCATTATTATTCTCATCTTCTACAAAAAAGGCATCGTTATGGCTGCAGTCACCCCTTCGCACATGCTTCTCCTTCCTCTTTTTGTCTACTTTACACATATATAGACGAAATTCAAAAAGTGGATTTATTAACTCATAATAATGTACTACCTTTTTGGATTAATTACATTAGTAGATATCCTTAGCGTTTTACCATATTCATTATTCTTCCCAGTGACTATATTCAAACCACCAAAGTTTCCTGTTTATCTTTTCATTGAATTTACCTTTCCAACTTTGAAAGCTTGAAATTTGTATCAAGTAATAAAAAGCCACAAGAGAAGGGTTGAAAGGTACTTTGCCTTTTTGTTTGCTTCTTTTTTTGCCTCTTTTCATTACTATGCGTGAATGAGGCTGCTAAATTTATTCCAATAGAAAACAGTACGGAAATACAATTGGGACGGGGTAGCTGAAGGCATAAACTTAAAGTATAGTACATTGAATGATGATAAAAGCTAGAGGAATTTTTCTTCCTTGTGCATGAAATCTATGAATTGAGTCACGTTGTTCATTGCTTATGAATAGTATCCCTTGAAATAGATTTTGTATACTATATTGATGTTCATGTTGATTTTAGCATAGTTGCACATTTAAGGTTTTCATGTATTATGAGTTTTTGGGAAATGGCCATTGAATTACAAGGTTAGCAGAGAAAGCATGCATTGTATTTATCGCTGCTAGCACATTGACAAGTTAGTAACAGTAAGATCACAAACCATTAAAAAATAGCAATTATCCAATACTAATGATAGTACATAATGATTATACAATCACATTGGATGGATTATATGCCAACCATAAACTGGTTTAAAATGCCAATCCTATGAAGTGGATGAGCTTTTTAAATTTTATGAGGTTCCTTATATCCTTGAATCTGGCATTTTATGGTTTCTATTTATTGGTTAGGGTACATTCATTGAGAGACAAATTATGTGAGTGTCCAACTAAACGATCATATGAGAAACCATATCCATTAATTATGTGTTTGTCGCATTCCTCTTCCTCTTCTTTTTTTGATAATTCTCTTGCACCTTTTTCTTTTTCTCCCCTGTATCTTTTTAAAAGTTTAGACCCGCATTTTTTTTTCCTAATAATGCCTTCTTTATCAATTGCTTCAATTTCTATGCTAATCATGCTTTCAATGTAAACCATATATTAATTCCAGTTCCATCGTCTTTCCCAATCAGGACATAGACGTGTGTCATGCCAGAGGACATCAGCTAGAAAACGTAAACCGTGTACATCTTGCAATGAGAGACCTGGTAATTATCTTTAGGCTATATTTATTTTACCACGTTAGCTTATAGACAGCTTTACTGCAGCCTTTGTGACATGCAACAAATATTATGTAGTTGCTTATTGCTTTATAAATACTTCATCTTTGTAATTTTGTTTGACAATAGAATTTCCAGAGTATGAAGATCTTGGAGATCCAACATATATTTGCAAACACTGTGGAGCTAAATTGTTGTATAATAAACGACTAAAGAAGCATTACAATGACAAAAATCCTAATTTTGGCGTGTGTTGCCTACAAGGAAAGGTCAAGCTCTCTACCGAACTGGAACCACCACTTGAGTTATCATTGCTTTTATCTAGAGAAAGTTTAGAGAGTAAGCATTTTCGCAGCAATATTAGAACCTATAATTCTATGTACGCCTTTACATCCATGGGAGGAAGAATTGATCGACAAATCAATGATGGACGTGGACCTTATGTATATAGAATGAGTGGCCAGAATATGCACATGATAGGTAGTATCCTGCCCCCTAATGGACAAGCTCCCAAATTTACACAGTTGTATATTTATGATACCGAAAATGAAGTATCAAATAGAATTTCACCTATCAGGTAATTATATTAAACAAACATAATCTTCATTTCTTTGCATTCAATTTAAGTAAAGACATTTATATTTTATCATTATTTTAGTGTTTTATGATCATGCATGTTTTATTATTCTAGTGGGCAAGACAACTCTCTGACTGGCATAAATGCTGATATTGTTCAAAGACTTCAAACCATGCTGGACAATCATAATAGCTTGGTACAAACGTTTCAAATGGCAAGAGATTTTGTCAACACACATGAAGGCCATGCAATAAAAATCAAGCTTATACATAAAAGGGGCACGGACAGCCGTAGATATAATATGCCGTCAGGACAAAATGAAATAGCTGCATTGATCGTTGGAGATATTGGAGATGCAGATCAGGGCAAAGATATAGTAGTCAACTACAAAACAGGGCTGCTTGAAAGAATAAAAGAAACCCATCCAGACTTTCTTCCTTTACAATATCCATTATTATTTCCATATGGTACAGGTGGTTATAGAGAGGATATACCTCATCAAAGGATGGTAGGGAATAGTCGAGGTATAGTTAAGAAGGTGACAATGAGAGAATATTTTACCTATAAGATTCAAGACCGAGACAAAGAAATATCGACCATATTATTGGGAGGAAAATTATTCCAGCAATTTATTGTTGATGCATATATGATGGTTGAATCTTATACTCTTTTGTACATAAGAACACACCAGAAACAACTCAGGGTGGAATTATACAAAGGACTTGCAGATGCTGTGATTGCTAGAGAAACAGCAGCTGTCGCTAGAGGTAAACGAGTTATACTTCCCTCATCATTTACCGGTGGAGCCAGATATACTATAGGAAATTATCAGGATGCAATGACAATATGTGCATGGGCTGGCTATCCAGATATGTTCATAACATTCACTTGTAATCCAAAGTGGCCTGAAATTACTAGATATTTGCATGAAAAGAATGCAAAGATAGAAGATCATCCTAAAATAATTGCACGGGTATTTGAAATGAAGCTGTATATGATGATGAAAGACTTAAAAGAAGGCAAGTTGTTTGGTGCTGTTAAAGCAGGTTCGTACTTATTCACTTGAATAAATGTCTTTCTCTATTTTTCATCCCATTTATGTTTACTTTTCTTCCTTTGTGTTTACTCAAGTACCCTTCGTATGTAAATCATCAAGGGTCGAGTACTTTTTTGAAATACGTTTACAATTCAATAATAGCCTCCTATATTTAATTGGGATAAGATAGAATCAAATTTTTTCTATTTTAATTTTCCCACATTGAACATCAATTCTTTTGAAAAAAACATAGTGATTATATTTTTTTTTCCAAAAACATTATAAAAAATAACATATAACATAAAATAAAATATCTATTGTCCAAAAAAAAGGGGGTGTGGGGTTCGTTGTTTTAATTTGACCTAGAAAAGGAGGGCATGTTTTACTATATGTAATTTGGTCTTCTCATTTTGTCCCCTCAATAATGGACCTGTTGGGTGAGCCCTTTTATTTTAGCTAAAGATAAAAAATATATTAAATACATTTAGATACCTTTGAATGTCAATATGAGATAAGCATGGTTTAAAACTAGCTTAACAATTTTCTACATGATACACCAGTTTGTTAACATTTAATTTAAAATAGTTTGGAACAACATATTGTGCCGATGTACATGGAGGCTAACAAATGAACCGTATTGTGACTTATAAATACTGTTTTCTGTCAAAATATACATTATATATTTTATGATGACTAATTAACTTTGGAGACACAGAACATTTTTTCTATTGCGACGATATCTTGTGAGTAACCAATTCAAGGATATATTGCAACTGATATTCAAATAAAGAATATATAACAAATATTATCTTAATCACTAAACTTTGACTCTTTTTAAAATCTATTATTCAATTGTATTCAACTAACATTAGCTTTATCATTTGGTTCATTAGTTCACATTAAAAAAAACCTTCAAATTACATGTAATACCATACAAAAAAAAATTCCACATCATTAGCTTCAAATTTATTTTATGTGTTAGCAGTCTAATTCAATGCTCTTTTTCATACCTTGCAGTGCTATACACGATTAAGTTTCAGAAACGAGGTTTGCCACATGCCCATATTGTGTTGTTTTTGGTTAATGACAGCAAAATAAGCACACCTCATGATATTGAAAGAGTTATAAGTGCTGAAATACCTGATAGAGAAATCAACCCATCACTGTACGATGCGGTGGGCAGCTTCATGATGTATGGCCCGTATGGAATAGTTAACCCAAATTTGCCCTGTATGAGTAAAGGTGAATGCACAAAGTATTACCCAAAAAGCTTCACTTCCTCTACTACTATCCATGAGGATGGATATCCTCAGTATAAGAGACCAAATAATGGACGGGTAGTCATGAAAAATGAGGTCCCCCTGGATAATAGATATGTCATACCTTATAATCCGTATCTGCTTCTAAAGTACCAAGCTCATGTCAATGTTGAGAAATGCAAACATGGTGACTCAATCAAGTATTTATTCAAGTACATCAGCAAAGGACATGATCAGGCCACCGCAGCTTTTTATGCCGAATCACCATCAGAAGGATCTGATGTCGTACATAATGAGATAAAAATGTATTATGATGTTCGGTATCTCTCACCATGCGAAGCAGTATGGAGGATTCTCAGTTTTGATATTAATTACAGGTTCCCCCCAGTTGAAAGATTGCAATTTCACCTTCCAAATCAACAAATTGTCATATATGAGGATGACACTGAACTAGAAGCTGTTGTTAATCGCAATACTACAAAACAATCAATGTTCTTAGCTTGGATGTCAGCAAATGATAAGTATGTGGCAGCGAGACAACTAACATATTCAGAGTTCCCCACAAAGTTTGTTTTCAAGAAGGATAAGCTAGAGTGGGATCCTAGACAATGTGGATTTGCAATTGGAAGGTTATCTAATGTTCCTCCTGGAACAGGCGAGGCATACTACATGAGGTTGTTGTTGACCATAGTTAAAGGCCCTAGATCATATGAAGAAATAAGAACTGTCAACGATGTTCTTTATGAAACTTTCCATGATGCTTGCTATGCCCTTGGTCTGTTGGATGATGATAGAGAATATATTGATGCAATTAAAGAATCAAGCTAGTGGGCTTCACCCAGTTACCTGCGGCGTCTATTTTGTATATTGCTAGCGTGTAATTGCTATGGCAGACCTGAAATTGTTTGGCAACAAACTTGGAAGTTGATGACAGATTATATCATCTACAGGCGCCGTCAACAAACTGGCCATCCATGTAAGTCTTTCAACCAAGTTATCATGTTATTAGTTATAAAAGCTCACCAAATTATACTTTCCAATTACACTTGTACACATTAACAACCTCTTTTTTCATTAGCTCATGAATATAACATTTATTGCCTTCATGTAGACTTCAACTTGTCAGATGATGAGCTGCATAGTTATGCTTTAATGGAATTGAAACATGTCATGATGCAAAATGGAAAGAGTCTCTGTGACTATGAATCAATGCCTTCCTTGCAAGATGTCAGTATCTCATCACAGGGAAATAGATATCTGCACAATGAGTTGAATTTTGACACTGATGCACTACGTGAACAACTGCAGACCCTACTACCCAACTTAAACCCACAACAAGAAGAAATTTATTCAGCAATAATTGATGCTGTCACCAACTTACAGGGTGGTATGTATTTTGTTTATGGATATGGTGGAACAAGAAAAACATACTTGTGGCAGACGTTATCTACATCTCTGAGGTCAAATGGTCAAGTAGTTCTTAATGTTGCTTCAAGTGGCATTGCATCACTTCTTTTGCCAAATGGAAAGATGGCTCTCTCTCAGTTTGTCATCCCAATTACCATTACAGAGGATTCAGTTTGTAACATAAAGCAAGGATCACATCTAGCCGAACTTCTCTTACATGTGTCTCTTATAATTTGGGATGAGGCTCCTATGGCAAATAAGCATTGTTTTGAGGCATTAGATAGAACAATGCGTGATATTATCAACTTAGATTTCCCAGACATGTCCAATAAACCTTTTGGTGGCAAGGTTGTTGTGCTTGGTGGAGATTTCAGACAAATACTGCCAGTCATTCCAAGAGGTACACGAGAAGATATAGTGCATGCTACAATTAACTCATCTTATTTGTGGAAATATTGTAAGCTATTCATGTTGACCACTAATATGCGACTGATGGGCTCTGAAGCATCATGGCATAACCAAGAGGTAATTGATTTTTGTAATTGGATTATATTAATTGGTGACGGAACAGTTGAAATAGAGGAGCATTCTGATAGTTTGATTATAATACCAGAAGAGCTATTATTAAAGCCTGTCAACAATCCATTAGAATGTATAGTACAGGCTACATATCCTGATTTGCTACTTCGTTTAAATGATAATGCCTACTTCAGAGATCGTGCCATCCTCACTTCTACATTGTCAGTTGTAGATAAGGTCAATAATTATGTGCTTAGATTAATTCCTGGGGAGGAAAAAATCTATTACAGTGTTGACAGTATTTCCAAACAAGATACGGCTCGTGGCTCAATATCAGAAATACATTCAATTGAATTTCTCAATAATATCACAATGTCTGGACTTCCAAACCACCAACTACGTCTGAAAGTGGGTGCTCCTATCATGCTTATGCGCAACATAGATAAATCAAATGGGCTATGTAATGGGACACGCCTTATTATCACTAGGCTGGAAAAGCATGTCATTGTTGCTAGATTAATGTCATCAAATGCATCACATGGTAGCGTGCTAATCCCAAGGATTACTATTACACCTTCTGATGCATCTTTGCCTTTCACATTTTGTCACAGATAGTTCCCTATCATGTTATCCTTTGCAATGACCATAAACAAGAGCTAAGGGCAGAGCCTTAAAAATGTGGGCTTGTATCTTCCTCGTCCTGTATTTACACATGGTCAGCTATATGTTGCCATGTCTCGAGTTCGTAGCAAAGAGGGCTTGAAGATATTAATCCTGGATAAAGATGAAAATCCAACTAACAAGACTTGCAATATTGTGTACAAAGAGGTCTATTATAATTTGTTCATATGAGGTTAGTAGCATGTACCATTAAGATTTTAGGTCCATATGCATCGTTGAACTCAATTTGTTGTTTTAATGTGTCTACACAAGTAAATACATTCCGATTCATCTTATGTGGCAAGTTGCATTATATATTGTGTATTGTCAAAACACAAAACATCACTTTAGTTTACAAGGTTAATGAATGACTTTCATACAAGTTGTTTGTGTATTTGCCATTCTTAATCAATTTTATGGACCTTTAGCACGTGCATCGCGCGGGTCCTATGCTAGTTTATACCAAAAGTACAAAAGTAACAATAAATTTTTTTGGACACAAAAATAACTAAAAGGTGACTTCTTAAACATTAATTTATAAGTTTTTTTTTGTTGCTTATGCAAGTTGGAGTCCAAGTGAATTTTAATTATGAGATAACGAGTGGTGACGTGGATTTTCCCAACCCTACTATATGTATATGCGATCTTCATTACCTCTTATTTTTCCTCTCAGATATCCTCTCTTATAATCTTCTCATGGTTAGTTATGAGATTGCTTCAACATTTGCAATGACGATACTTTTAAGGCCAGTGATTCATGTTGGGGATTTTAGCTTTGGAGTTGGGGTGATAAGTTTCTTTCCCTTTGTCATTCTTGCCAAAATAAAAAAAGATGACTTCTTAAACATTAATTCATAAGTTTTTCTTTGACTTTTGTTATTTTAATTTCCAAATTGATAAAACACTCATAATACAAAAGTCAAAGAAAAACTTATGAGTTAATATTCAAGAAATCACCTTTTAGTTACTTTTGCATCCAAAAAAAGTGTATGGTTACTTTTACACTTTTGGTATAAGTTAATGACTATTTTAGCACATTTAATCTTTCAATAATGGACATTAATGGATTATTAACATCATGATTACTTTTGTCCTTTTTTTATAATATTTATGGTTATTTTTTCTCTAAAAAATAACTTATGGTTACTGTTTCATTATTTAGAAAAGTTGAAGGCTATTTAAGCACTTTAACCCTTATATATGTTAGAAGAATTTCAAAACACTCTTACAGGTAGACAAGTTGGAGATTGAAGTTCAAACGGATAGTGAAGCTCCTAAAGCTACTTTTTCAGACACATTTTATGGACTCACCTACCTACTGACTCAAGCTTCAAACAGGAAAATACTCCAATGTAAAGATTGTTGTGTCTAACAGACAGAATCCAAGTTCGATTATAAAAGGAAAAGCATTCAATACAAGAAGTAGACATTAACGTGCGCATGATCTGATTAATACTCTTACATATTGAGCTATTCAAAGAGCAAACATTCTGTACTTTAGTGTTTACTATATTCGCTCTATTTGAGAGAGATTATACTGTAAACTCATCTCTTATTCTAAGATACTTAAGATCGCGGGATCTTAAATTGGCATTGCACTCTAACAATAGTAAGGGGGAGCTATTACCTGTCATAATTGTTGAGATTTGCACTAAAGTATCAAGAGCCTATTGGAATTTTGAAGGTATAATAAAAATACTTGGAGGTATTCTAGAACTGAATGTAGGTCAAGTGGTACACCGAACTAGTATAAACTGCTTTGTGTATTCTTCTATAAATTCCTACTTATGATGATATCTCCTTAACTCTATATTTGTTTTATTTTGTTAATTTTAATTATTTTATTAATAACCCAATTCACCTCTCTTTGATGATTCTCCCGCTAACCCATATATCTAACAAGAAAATGACAAAAACAAAATATAATTGTCTATGTGGTTTACTTCTTTTTCTTTGCTAAGCATATGTATCCTCCAATTGGAGATAATTTTATTCGATGTACTGTCAGACACTAAATATGAAAATAAATGTGAAAATAGCTCCTAGAGGGATTCCAACCTTTGTGATTTATTTTTTAAAATGTTATAATTATTTGTCTTTTTTTTTTCTCGAATGGATTATATCCTCTTATGTTCCCGTAATGTTTTAGCCCAACAGCGAAAAATATTGAATGAAAAACACTGGTACATTAGTCCATTAATATGACCCAATCCTTCAAGTATTTAGTTCGTTCGTTTTGGTCTGGGTCAGACAGCGGACCGGTCGTGCCCGCCCACCACTCCTTGTGATAGTCCGATGACTTGCAACCCCCGGCTTTCTTCGGAAAAATTCTCTCTCCCCTCGTAATTCCACAGTCGCTGTCGTCTCCAATTTTCTGAGTGAGATCTGAAGTTCCAAATCTACGTGAAGATTGGCATTTCCTGGAGATCCGTCCGTTTTTGCAGGAGCGCAGAGATCATCAAAGCCGGGAAATTTCCCTACAAACAAACAGACACTCGAAACTTTGGTCTCTCTCGTCAGACAGAATTTCTGATATCGGATCATTTGTCACGAACCGAACCCCCAGTAACGATCAGTCATCTTTAATCCTTTCCTCTTTGGAACCACTTGAATTGTAATGGTCTGAGGCTTCTGAACATGGATTCGCAGCCTTCCCAATCGGGAAGGTCCCCGACTGAATCTCCTACCCTTTCCCGTACAAGTTCCCCACCGTTTCTCAAATCGAATTCTGATGCCAGTATTCAGAGCTTGTCTTCCATTCTCAACAATCCACATGGCGGTAAATCTGGTATATATGGTTCAGATGCATCGTGGGTGGGATGGTGGTCCTCTTCCACCACCGTTACCCCTCCTGAGTTCTCGCCCTTAGTCTCCACCAAGGCCTCATCAGAGGTGACACGATCCGATTTTCAAAGCTACTTGGGTGCAATCTCTGAAGTGTATAATCGATTCGAGGACATAAGGAAACATAGCAGCAAGGAGAATGTGGACTTGGAGAGCATTGGAGGTCAAGGTGAAGCACTAGTTGCGTGCTTACGAGAAGTTCCCGCGCTTTACTTCAAAGAAGATTTTGAGTTGGAAGATGGCGCAACATTCCGCGCTGCTTGCCCATTCTCAAACGTATCTGAGAATTTGGTACTGCAAGAGAAGCTCTCGCATTATTTGGACGTGGTGGAGCTGCATTTAGTGAAAGAGATTTCATTGCGCTGCAACTCATTCTTCGAAGCCCAAGGGCAGTTACAAGATTTGAATGTGAAAATTGTTGAGGGTTGCAACCGGATTCGGGAATTGAAGGAGACCGTTAGGCTCTTGGATATTGATATAGTAGAGTCTGCGAGGCAGATTCAAGAGTTGAATGCGTCTAGGAGTAACTTGTTGGTTCTTCAACAGAAATTGAGGCTAATTTTATATGTCAACCAGGCAGTATCTGCTTTGAAATTGGTACTTTGTATACTTCTTCTGACAAGTCTATTGATGTTCTTGTTTAATGTCCTTTGTGGCACTTTAATTTTTTCCCAGTCAGCTGTGATGGTAACTAACTGTACTTTCTTGAGGCTTCGGCACTCAGAAGCCTCACTCAATATTGGCAACCTTGGCTTACGAAAATACTTATGTGGGAGCACCAACTCCTGCATGATGGTTATCTGCACTTTTTTTTTTTGGCCAGTAAACTGAATTTAAAGACTTGGGTTTGCAGCTTCCTGCATGATCTACACCTTTTTTCCCGAGTTTGTGGTACCCTTTTCTCATCTTTAAAATATGATGTCCTGACCTGACATCTCTGTTGTGACTTTATCCTACTGTCACTTGGAATTTGAGAGTTATGTTCTCATACATTTTTTAATGGATACTGTAATCTGCTGCTTTACTAGTCTCTACTAATTTTTGTCTGCTTTAGGCATTGGTGTGGTGACTTGGTTTCTTGACCATTTTAAATATTGAGACGTTTAAACTATACCTAAAATGAAGAAGAAATAATTATTGGACGGTTAATTTCAATTTGAAAACTTCTCATTTCTGTCTTCTTTTTCATTCATCCTCTTTCTTATTTTTGCTTAAATGCATAATTTAATTGTTATTTAATCATTTAAACAGTAGGGAATGAAATGAAAAGCTATGCCTCATCTGTCAAGGCACTATAAATCATATGTTGGACATTTAATAATCTAGATAATCTATCGTAGTTCTTACAAAGTTGATCCTTTTTCTTGTGTTTTCTTATATTAGTCGTGAGCTTATAAATTGTTCTTATTTCTGCTTGAAAAGCTAATTAAAGATGATACATTTTTCTGGGATACAGCTTGTTGCATCTGCAGATTGTGCTGGAGCACTGGATGTAACTGATGATTTGCAACATCTGCTGGTATACTCTTGTGATTCTATGAATTCTTGTGAGGAGTATTTTAATGCCTATTTTCATGATTAAGGCTTTGGCATTAGCCTGCTGCATTCCCTTTCTTGTGATGTATAGTAGACTAGTAGACAGTGTCATGCATGCATATCTGTGCAGTTCAGGAGAAAAAGTGGAGTACTAAGGAAATTAAGAAAAGCAGTGAGAAAAGATATTGTTTTGTTTTTTTTGGTTGAACAATGATATTAGCAGATAGAAATCCCTAAAGTTCAGTTCAGGCATGGAAGTATTCTGGGAACAATACAGTTGAGATCTTCTACATTTATTGTTTCCATTTCCAAAGGTTACTTTCATGTTCATATTCAATTTCTAGCTGCTTCAAAATAATTCTGTACATAATTCCTTGTAAATGAATTTATGAAGGATAATTATTTCTGGTTGTATACATGGCAAATTTAGATTAATTGAACAATCTGCGTCCTTTCAGAATGGACTAAGCCACAAATGTCATCGTTGTTATTTTGATATCTCTGGCAGTGTTAATGGAAAGAAGTCTTTAATCTGAGTATTCATCAATATTTCCCTGTGTTTTTATGCTTTACCTTTCAAGTTGTGTTGATACAACTGAACTAAGTCATTGACGGGTTAGCTGTCTATTAAAACGCTTAGGACTTATGCTGATAAAACATGAGGAGAAAGTGCTGGATTGATTTATGATTATTGATTTTCTGTAACTTTTGTAGGATGGGGATGAACTCACTGGTTTACACTGCTTTCGTCATCTTAGAGATCATGTAGCTGGCTCCATAGAATCTATAAACAGGTAAACCTTTCATAATGTCCTTGCTTATCCAAGTGATTATGGTACTTTGCATAAATGTTTGGCCTCTTATATTCTTATTCCTTTTGGCTTACTGGAATTCTGTTTGACTGTTCTTTATATATTTTGTTGTTTCATTTTATTGGTTTTTTCTTTAAAGAATGGGTTCAGTCCTATCGCAGTTTCTCAGTTACTTTTATATGTTAGAATTAAAAGGTGTTCAAGTGAAGTTCTGTAGAATATAACTATGGATGGGTGATGGGAAATCTGGGATCTGGGAATTATGCCCACTTACAGCAAGGATTTGCAATTTTAGGGGACGAAATGACATGTCAACGGGTGATTGAACTCTTTAGATTTTGCGATGCTGTTTTGCCCTAAAGAATTTGAAGCTTTGTAGCTTGAGATAGATTCCATCTTCGGATGTTGTTACATAGTTGATTATGTATATTGATATCCTAGTACCTGTTCTATGTTCCCAATAGCTTAAAGTAGTTTTTTCCTCCATTCATGAATGATTTTTAGGATTTCTATGTTTTAGCAAAATTGTACTTGTTAAGAGAAACTTACCTTTTATTTTGAAAAGAAATAATTTTTGATTCGTAAAGTGATTTATAATAATTATAATCATATGGGATATATATAACTATGGTTTAATCCGTCTGGTTTATTTGCCCTCCAAATGCGATCCTTTGATATCCTCTTTGATGCTTGGCTCCCTTTTATTTTGGAAAATTGGCAAACTTAATTTTTGCCCATCTTCCAAACTCTTATTTTTAACAAAATTGAAGGCTGTTTCTAATCTACCTGGAAGATTATATTTTTGACGTTGGTCAAAGTGTGGGAACACCAGATTAAATCTGATAGGATGCTTATTTTGTAAGTTTTGAGGCTTTTGTGTGTAAGATGTTTCTCTCTTCTAGTTTCTTTTCATTAGGGTTAGAATTTAATTACGTTTGGATGCCTTTGTGAAGCCAGTTTGAACGGATTGTTTTGCAATCTTTATCCTTTTCATTCTTGTAGTTTCTCTGCTCCAGAAGATATTATCCTCTACAATAGTTGTATTTATATAGTAAGACTTTATTTTCGTTAAATAGCGGAGGCTAATTGTAACAATATAACGAAATGGTTAATATTTGAAGGGCCTTAAACTTCAATAGATTAAGCTGTATCCATCACTTAAAAATTTCTAATCTTTGCTGAATAATTGATATGAACAACAGTATTTTTTCTGAGGCTTCGTTGCACTTTCCTGAGTAAGGGTGAGTCTAATCATTAAGTTTGAAACAATCGTCTCAAAAAATGATTGGAATAAAACATCGCAAACCTTATGATTCTTTCATCACCCGATGCTCTGATGCATCTAATGTTCATTGAGATAGTCAGGATATGTTACTAGATATGTATCTTATTTTGGTGCAAGAAAAGTTGGAAGTGATATTCTACATTGTATGTTAGTAACATATTGTATTGCTTCTGTAGCATTCTTTCAGCAGAGTTTATTCGAGCTTCCATACATGATGCTGCAGAAAGAGATGCAATAATTTTATCCAAAGCTAAAGCAAGGGCTTCCCTGCCCATGAATGGAATTGATGATGAAGTAAGATTATATGCTTAAATTACCTTTGTATCTTCCGTAATTTTTACCTTAGTTTTCTTGCTTTTATTTTCTGTGACCTCCTGTGGAATGATTGCCATATTTTGTTAGCGGACTACTGTTTCCTGCAAGAGTTTTCTTTTTGTTTGTTTATAAACAACCTATGGTTAAAAGGGCTGTTCTTTCTTGTCAATTGATCAGTGGAGTAGTAGTAGCTCCTTGCCCTGCTAGATTGCGTGGATGTGAGACTTGTTCACAGAAATAATGTCCATTCATCTATGTGATCATGTGGAATATTAAGGCATCTCTTTCAACAATGTTCTCTCTCCAAGCATGGGGGCCTCCTCTGTTCATTGAATGCAGCACCATTACTGACATTGTTAATGTGTTAGGAAATTATTCTTAAATATAAGATTAAGATCTTATTCTCACTTACTTGATTGATATCACAATGCTTAGGGATTACAATATATATAGGAAGAACAACACAGAAAGAAAACAGAGAGACAGAAACCGATGGGTAGGTGAGTGATAGACGGAGGTGTGTGAGTGTCAACAATGGCATGCTATTCGGTGCTGATATTGCTGACATTTTACATTAAATTATATGTTGGTTAAGCTTTTGGTGCATTTAAGTTGCTCCAAAGCATCTTTCAATCAACATTTCTTTATAGTGCAATTATACAACAACAACAACAAAGCCTTATCTCACTATGTGGGGTCGGCTACATGGATCACATAACGTCATTATGCTCTATCAAAAACCAAATCTTTAGATGCATTATTAATCAAAAGATCCTGCCCTATAACCTCATTGAGTGTTCGCTTCAGTCTTCCTTGACCTCTTTTTAGAAAACTCCATATTGATTGATCAACCTTCCTCACCGACACACTCAATCAATGGCCTTGTTTGAACGTGTTCAAAGCACCTTGAATGATTTTTTACCATTTTCTCCTCAAAAGGTGTCACTTCAACTTGTTCGCGTATATTATCATTACGAATCTTATGTTTTCTTGTATGACCACACATCCATCTCGGCATCCTCAATAGGTGCAATTATGTTATGCTAAAAATTTTGTGCTGTGGCTAGTAACTTTAATAAGATACATAATATGTAGAAAACAGGGTCTCATGCTTCTGGCAGTTTGTTCATATGTTTGGACCCCCATTATAATTGACATAGCAATAGTGTTTCAAAATTTGTACTGATTCAGTTTAAGAATAATGATAAGAAACTAGTTCTATTTAACATCTTTTTACATTTCGCATGACTGTTTTTGACCATAAAAAAAGGTTGTGCATGACTGTTTAATCTACAGGCGTCACTCATATCAATCTTGAATGCTTTAATTTTAACAAACCCCCCTTGATTTAATTGAGTAGTCTGGTGGCATTTAACTCTGAGGTCTGAGTAGTAGAGCGTCACGGATTTTATCTATTTATGGTGGTGTGATTTATAATTAACCTTCTGTGATCTACCTCTACTTAGTGCTTTCTTGTCTCTTTTTTATTATGTCATTTATGGAAGTTGTGCATGCATTTCTTGGACTAACATCTGGATGTGATTCTCAACCAGGTAAAGTTTGATGAAGAAGAAACAAGTAATTTTAGGGATCGTCTTCTTCCTACTGCCATTGGATTGCTTAGAACGGTGAGTAATTTGTGTTTTCTTGGAAGAAATTGTTCCTTGCATATATATATATATATATAATTTGTATTTCTGCATGGTCGTGTGGAAGCTTGAGTATGGTCTAATTATCCATCCGAGAGCCTCCACATTCTCAAAAGTAAATATGGAGGTTTGATATTGTAGAAGTCCCTTACCAAGACAATGCAGTGTGTATTTTTCTGTTCTATTTTAAAATATCTTGTCCTATTTCATCTTTAACGATAAAATAACTTTAGTTCTCTCCTCAGTGGATGTAAAACCTCTGAGGAGACCTAAAAAGTTGTGAAATCCACTAGAAAAGTGTCTGAACCATTTTTCCGAATGGATTGCCTTTCATTTCCTTCATGTTACACAGCTTTTTGCTGTGAATAGATTTCATAGGACAGACAAGGTTTTGTTTTAATGTTTTTGCTCCTATTGTTGTCTATTCTACACTCCTATTTCTGATATGTTTTTTCAAGATCAATACTTTTTATTCAATGGATTTGGGATTTTAAATGATGCTTTGGTGCTGCTATTGTGAGAAACTTTTCAACATGTCATTGCTATCCCTTTTCATTATGTCCTTAACCTTGGCTATGGTACCTGGTTAACAAGAAATTTGATTTTCTTAGTGTTGGCTTAATCTGTTTAAGATGATTTCTTATGATGGTTTCTTGCAGGCCAAGCTTCCCTCTGTTCTGAGAATCTATCGAGACACATTAACTACTGACATGAAAAGTTCTATCAAGACTGCAGTTGCTGAGCTGCTTCCAGTTCTTGCTACCCGACCTCTGGATTCAGAATTGTCTTCTAAAGATAGAGTAGTAGATTCTGATGGTGAGAGTAGTGTAATTTGCCATCTCTGCTGGCAGAAGATAGATTCTTATTTCTCTAGCACTGTTTCTTCTGTCTTCTGCTCCATATTCAACTTATTAATTATAAGTGATTCAGGTGGAGGTGCATCCCTTGCTAGCAAGTTGAGGAGCCTATCATCTGATTGCTTTGTGCAACTTCTAAGTGCTATTTTCATTATAGTCCAGGTAATTTGTTCTTGGCCATGCTCACGTCCACCAATACTCATTCATGCAACTTTTCAAATCTAATTTTGTGTCATGGGAGATGGGAACCTATCGCTTCTTGTGTGCATTAGCATAGCTGTTAAAAGTCCAAGAGTAAATTGGTGATTAGCATGAGTTTTTTGACTTCTCTCTCCATCTATTTCTCCTTCAATCTCTCTGTCTATTTCCTTCGTCAATTACTGCGTCTCTATCACTTTGTTTTATCTTATATATATTCTGTAATCTTCCCATTTCATATATATCAATGAAATCTGAGCTCTATGAGCTAATATGGTATCAAAGCAGGATTGGGTTCAATCTGAACCCAGAAAGCGTGCTGCATGACGCGTGAGAGACGAGAAAGAGAGGGAGAGAGGCGTGAGAGAAGAAGAGAGGGCGAGAGAGCGTGACCCACAACCTCTGCAAGAGAGAGAGTGGTGCGTCACAGCCCCTCCAGGAAGAACCGCCGACCGCCAACCGGCCGATTCCTAGAATCCGGTGTCAATCAGAGTGGCGCGTGAGCTCCACACGCCGGCAACTAGGGGTGAGCATTCGGTTTTTCGGGTTCGGTTTACGGTAAAAACCGAAATAACAGAAAACCGAATAAAGCTAATTTTAAAAACCGAAACGAAAACTGATTAACCGAACCGAATTAACTGAAATATTTAGATTCGGTTCGATTAATAATCGAATTAACCGATTTTTTAATTTATCATCTATAAAATAAAATATATATAATTAAATTTTTTAAAAAAATTATTTTCTATCCTTAAGATTACATTTAGGGGTAAAATATATAAAATAAATTAACTAGATTTAAAATATCTATAGATTTTATCTAATATTATTGAAAATTTACACCTATTTAATTATAAAAACATGCATTTATCAAATAGTATATATTAAATATAAATATATTACATATATTTCGGTTTTAACCGAAATATTTTTCTAATAACCGAACTGAAAACCGAAAACCGAATTTTTAGAATAATAAGAACCTAAATTTTACCGAAAAACCGAACCAAAAAAACCGAATTGAGTTCGGTTCGGTTTTCGGTTTCGGTTCTAATTTGCTCACCCGTACCGGCAACAGGTTTGCTTTAGGGGTGTGTGAACTTCACGTGTCGGTGACATTTCCTATTTTGGAGCGTGATATCCACGCGTCGACGACCTTTTTCCCTCCCAGGAGTAGCGTCGTCATTGGTTGGCAGCAGGAAAAAAAAGAAAACTGGCAAGAAGATCTGAACATAATTCCTCAAATTTAGCCCTTGTAAGGTTGGTCTCAATATGCTTAGGTCCATCAGCAGTGGCAGTTATGAATGGCACACTGATATTTGTTTGAGTCAATGATGACAGCTCCATTTTTTGCTCTCTCTACTGTGTCAGTGTGACGCTGAAGAGCTTGTTTGTCCTTCTAAAGATTTATGCCTTCATCTCTCTTAAAGTTTGAAGTCAGCCAATCAACAACTCTCTTATCAAAGTCATCACCAACCCCAAGTATTGAGACATCAAAAGTACCACCTCCAAGGATGAGATACAACACCACAAAATACACCAGCCACGTATCCACCTACAAAACTAATACCAAGTTGCAGAGGTTTGCTGCAATCATGCTTTGGTATGAAAATGGCATGCTTATAGATCTTCTCAACAATTTTCTCAAAAGAAGCAAACTTCATCATTGTATATGGGATCAAGCGTTCCCACAGAGGAACAAGTCTCGTGGACAGCCCCAAAGTTCTTTTAGATTTACCAAGTATCCCTGGACGTTCGGCTATATCCCTGGAAGTTCAATCAAAACCGGGGTCACTTCAATAGCTCTCATGTTCGGTACAAATACTACAACTCAAAATTCATCTTCTTCCTCAAACTCCTCTATTATCAGTGGCACAGTGGTGAAGTCAAAATTCTCCGATAGTCAGGAAGAATTACAGGTGCTTCACCATATATTTGATAAGCAGGATAAGTCAAATTCTATTCCCAGTGTGAATCTAATACAATCAGGTAATTCCGTTATAGCTCTTAACGCTGTGATGAATAGTGAAGATACTTGGATTGTTGACTCTGGAGCTACAGATCACATGATTGGTAACAAAAATTTATTCCACAACCTTGAATTCTGTCATGAACATCTCAAAGTAAAAGTAGCTAATGGTGTATTCACAAGGGTTGAGGGAGTTGGTACGGTCACTTTATTTGATCATTTGGAACTTCACAATGTTCTATTTGTGCTTGCACTCACCTGTAATCTTATATCTTTGAGCAAGTTAACTAGATGTCGAATATGCTGAGTAATTTTTGAGGATGATTTGTGTGTTTTTCAGGATTTAAAATCGAGGAGGACGATTGGTACTTCTAAAGAATGGGATGGATTGTTCTACCTTAAAGGATCGAACTTGAAAACTAAAAATGCAAGGAAGACAAGAAAGGCACTGGTTAGTTCCAACTCTCAAAATCATGATGTACACTTGTGGTACTGTCACTCAGGTCACGCTAGTTTTGATTATATGAAGCATGTGCTTCCAAGTTTATTCAACAAAAATTCCATTCTTTTTCATTGTGAAACTTGCCAACTTGCAAAGCAAACTAGATCTTCATATCCCAAATAGCCTTATACACCCTCCTCACCATTCACACTAATCCATAGTGACATTTGGGGTCTTGCACAAATAAAAACACTCACCTATGTTAGATGGTTCGTTACTTTCATAGACGATCACACTAGAACCACATGGGTTTATTTAATGAAAGATAAATCCAAAGTAGCCAAAATATTTCAAAACTTCTATACCTTTGTGCGAACCCAATTCAACACTTCCATTAAGGTACAATGAAGTGATAATGCCAAGGAATACATGAGCAACACCTTTACAGAATTTCTTGATCAACAAGGAATTCATCACCAAACTTCCTGCTCTTACACTCCTCAACAAAATGGAGTTGTCGAATGAAAGAATCGTCACTTGTTGGAAGTAACCCGAACCTTACTAATGGAACGAAATGTTCCTGTCATCTTCTGGGATGATGCCATACTCACAATAGCTTATCTCATTAACCGCATGCCATCCAAAATTCTCAATTACAACACTCCTCAAAAACTCTTTAAACACTTTCCAAATTGCCTATTAATCAATTCATTATCTCTAAAGGTGTTTAGTTGTGTTGTCTTTGTTCACAAAAATGATGGCAATAAATTTGTGTTCGAGCTGACAAATGTATATTTCTTGGCTACTCCTCTACTAAAAAAGGGTACAAATGCTACTGTCCTACTTCCAAGAAGCTTATTATCTCCCGGGATACTGTCTTCTCATAAGAAGCATATTATCCCAAATTACCCATTCAAGGGGAGTATAACGACATTGAATGGCTAATCCTGGAAGAATCCAACTCCAAAGACTTATCACTCACATCATCACTGTCACAACCACAACCTAACCTTATAGTTACCATTGACTCATTTGCTCCCACAAGCCAACCTAGCCCTATCCAACTTGATCATGGATTTGAACATATTCCACCTCAACCTGAACCCACACTTAATGAATTGGAAACAAATGTTGAGATCAATTCAAGGATGGATAACGAACTACAACGAGAGGAAGAGTCTAGACTACAAGCTCGAAATGAACCAAACACTGGTAGAATTGTCTGTCCCATTCAAAGGAACGACCATGACTCCAATCCGAGATTAAATCCTGAAGAACTGGGTTGGCCTATTGCATTGAGAAAAGGGGTAAGATCTTGTACTCAACATCCAATTCAACGTTTTGTTTCATATGGTAATTTGTTTGCAAAAATGCAAAGCTTTGTTGTAAACAGTGCACAGATGAAAATTCTAGACACATTTCAACAAGCTATGACTGATCCGAATTGGAAGCAAGCTGTAAAAGAAGAGTTGAGGGCACTCTAGAAAAATAAAACGTGGGAGATTACAACTCTTCCCAAAGGAAAGAAACCAGTAGGATGCAGGTGGATCTTCACCCCAAAATTCAATCCTAATGGTACAATCAACAAATACTAGGCGAGACTAGTTGCAAAAGGATATACCCAGACATATGGAATTGATTATCATGAGACATTTGCTCCAGTGGCAAAACTTAATACTATCCAAGTGCTGCTATCAATCGCAACTAACTTGGATTGGTCGTTGCACCAACTGGACGTGAAAAATGCATTTCTGAATGGGAACTTGGAGGAAGAAGTATATATGGAGATTCAAGATGGAGTTTTAACTCCTAACAACTGTGTGTGTAAACTCAACAAATCATTGTACGAACTCAAGCAATTACCTAGGGCGTGGTTCGGCAGATTCACCAAAACAATGAAAAGACTTAGATACACAGGGACTGGCAGATAACACATTGTTCATTAAACATGCCTATAGCAAAGTCACCATCTTGATCGTCTATGTTGATGACATAGTCATTATAGGAAATGATGAAGAATCCATTACTCAACTCAAGCAGGATCTATCAATTGATTTCCAAGTCAAAGATCTTAGACAAATGAGGTATTTCCTAGGCATGGAAGTAGCAAGAACTAAAAAGGGAATCAACATATCCCAGCGGAAGTATACCCTAGATCTGTTGCATGAAACAGGAATGTTAGGTGTACAACCTGAAGAAACACCAATGGAAGAAGGTTGTCACTTAAGAATCAAACCAAATGGTGTCCCAATCAACCCAAAACGGTATAGAAGACTTGTTGGGAAACTCATATACTTGACCCACACACGTCCAGACATTAGCTATGTAGTCGGAATAGTAAGTCAATTCATGCACCAGCCACAAGAAGAACATATGGCAGTTGTGTACAGAATCCTAATCTATTTGAAGTTTAATCCTGGAAGAGGGATCTTTAAGAAAGGCACTGTTAGAAATATTAAGATCTACACTGATTCAGACCATGCAAAAGATAGGGAGACTAGAAGGTCAATCTCAGGGTACTGTACATATGTGTGGGAAAATCTGGTTACATGGAGAAGCAAGAAACAAACTGTGGTGTCAACAAGTAGTGCTGAAGCCGAACTGAGAGCTGTTAACAATGGAGTACATGAAGGAATTTGGGTCATTAGATTACTGAAGGAATTGGGGATTCCACATGAGGGACCAATACAAGTTTGGTGTGACAACAAGGCCAGCATTGAAATGGTCAAGACCCCAGTTTATCATGAGAGGACAAAACATGTTGAGATAGACAAACACTTCATTAAAGAAAAGATTGGAGCAGGTATCATGAGTCTATCCTACATCAGATCTGAAGACCAAATTGCAGATGTTATGACAAAACCACTAAGCAGAACTAAATTTGAAGGATTTCGGTGCAAGCTGGGAATGATTGACATATACTCTCCAGCTTGAGGGGGAGTGTTAAAAGTCAAAGAGTAAATCGGTGATTAGCATGAGTTTTCTGACTTCTCTCTCCATCTATTTCTCCTTCAATCTCTCTATCTATTTCCTCCATCAATTACTGCGTCTCTATCACTCTGTTTTATCTTATATATATTATGTAATCTTCCCATTTCATATATATCAATGAAATCTGAGCTCTATGAGCTAATAGTTGCACTTCTTTGTGCAATGTGCTTTTAAACAAGTGTGTCAAATGTATATGAGGATAATAGTGAAGTGAAATGCAAAAACATTGCTTTCTTGAAACTGTTGTTTTCCTCTTGTGCTTCTCTTTTAATTGTTTTTTTTTTTTTGGTGTTTGTAAATTTGTAAATTTTGTTTTCTTCTTTTTCAACATGGAACTATTGCAGCAATTGGATAAATGTCTATATTGGTAACTTAGGGTATGATATTTATATTATTACTTTTTTAATTGAAAAATTGCATTGGCGTCTTGTTGAAACCTGAACATTTGGTTGTTTTTTTTTTTTTGACCTCGAACTGAATAATTGGTAGTTAAACCATAATTTTGTTATAATGTTTCAACGTCCAATTTTGTGTGTGTATAAATATTTATATGCAATGTTTTATATAAACAAATGTTAGCTATATGTATGAAGTTAAATTATATGCACTCATGGCGCAGCAATGCAGCATAGCCTCTATGAAATGTGACTAGATTAAAACCATATATGATGGGCTGGGTTGGAGCTTGGTGCTGATGTTGTGATTGTACCAGCTGACAAGGGATGAAGTGGAAGGTCACTTTTGTATTAGCTAATGAGAAACGGAGTGAGTGCTGGCTTGGTTGTGATGAAGTTGAATGGATGGAATAATGGGTTTGTGAAGAGTTAGGTATTTATTTGGCACAAGAAGTTGATGTGCATGACGTGGCATTTTGACGAAAAAAATTTGGTGGAGTCAAGTTTTTTTATAGTTCATTGAGTTGGCTGGTAAATAGGGAGCAGAAAAAAAAGAGCTAGCTATTATGCAATGTAAATTGAGCAAAAGTAATTAAGTTCTCAGAGCTAGCTATTAGCAGAAACAAAAGGCTTATGGTCAAACTGAATTTTATGCCCTATAACCTTCTGAATAATGAATAATCTGAAACTTTGACAGGTAAATTATGGCACCTTTGTCAGGCCTTCGAAATCCTGTCATCCTGGTTATGAGATTATGTAGCTTGCCAAAATTTCCTAATTAGGTCAATGTGCTCTTGAGGCACTTAGGTGCCTGTCTTCTAACGCTAAAACTTGGACTTAGTAGAAAGGTGGACACATGCATGCATAGAAGAAATTCTTAATGGTGACTGAGGGTGCGGCAAAGTCTCAAACTATTTATTGAGGGGCCTCAATTACAAACAACAAAGACAAATTCAAATCTCTTCCCTTCTTTCGACAATCACTTGTCTTGGAGACTCAGATATTCATATATTGGGAGAGGGGAGAATCCTGATGGTCTGATGCTATTTGTATGTATTTATTGGCCAAATGGAACCCTTATTAGAGGGTTTACTGACCTCATAGTAAAAAGAATAAGATCATAGATTAATCAGAATCATGATGAAGCCAAGACGAGTATATAACAGTTTTTGTTGAGTTTCTTGCTACTTGAAGTGATTGTTATTGTTGGTATATTGTGTTCTCAATGGGTATGTTTCTCTTGACACTAGACTTCTCCATCACAACCTTGGGCTGTCCATTGTCTCTTCGAACTGTTTGGAGGGTTACATATCTCTGTTTTATTCTATCTTTATTTCTTCCAGATGATGTTTTAAATGAGCTTACAGTAATTTTTTTCCCATAACGTGAGGTGAATTGAAACTGTTCAAATGGCATTAGCTGATATCAACAAATTATAGTATTAAATGCTTGACATTTTTTATAGGCAGTTCTTCCTGATTAAACGTTACTGAAATTCACAATGATATTGGTTTACTATGTCTCATGATTTGAGAGCGGTGGAATAAGATTTGTTTACTTTTAGTGATTGCAGGCCCATTTAATGCGGGCTGCTGAAGTGAAAAAGGCCATTGAGTGGATTTTGAGCAACCTTGATGGTCATTATGCTGCTGATTCAGTTGCTGCTGCAGTTGCCCATGGTGCCGCAGCTATTGAAACAGCTCAAGAAAGTGAAAGTCGTGGTGTTACAATTTCACCATATTCATCTCAAAAACAAGTTTCCAAGGTTCTTCCTACTCCAGGAAAAGGAAGTGATGCAGTGAACCCATCTAACATTTCGACAAATTTCAGGTTAAATGTGGATTTGGTTCTAAGAGCCTTGAAGTTTCTTCAACTTAGTCTCTTGCTTTTTTAAAAATGGAATGGGCTTTTCTCCAGTTTTAATATCTGCTTTGTGATTATGACCCCATTCTACTTTCTTGGACTGAGAATGTATTACCTACCTGGTGCTTCATTAATCATTTTCTTTTGTAGAGGATTTCAGGACCCATTTCCATTACTGCGGTTTTTTGCTAGCAAAAAGTTGCTCCTAATAGCATTTCTCTCCTTAATGAATGAGTATCATGTTGAGAACATATTCTAGAATATACTAGCTACATTTGTTTATCAGACTCAACTATCAACGTCTGTAAGGAAAGAAGAAAAGTGAATTTGCTTGTTAGATCAAGTTTCCTTTCCCTGTCTTAACTTTTGATTCAAGCTGGTGTCCAATTTTGCTTGATGTTCTCAAAGAATCTCATCTTAAACAGAGCCGATGTCTTGCGAGAAAATGCAGAAGCTGTCTTTGCAGCATGTGATGCTGCTCATGGAAGATGGGCAAAACTTCTTGGGGTTCGTGCTGTCCTCCATCCTAAGTTGAGATTGCAGGAGTTTCTTACCATCTTCAACATAACCCAAGAGTTTATTACTGCTACAGAAAAAGTATGATTTATTTGTTCTTATTGAATAGGAACTTGATGAGAATAGATTGACTGGTTTTGTTTATGATCCGATTGCCATGCTTTTTGTAACAGATTGGTGGAAGATTGGGATATAGCATCCGTGGGACACTGCAGTCACAGGCAAAAGCTTTTGTTGATTTCCAGCATGAATCTCGGGTTAGTTTTGGTATTGTTTGTTACTTTATATAATTGTGGTGAAATCTTAAAAATCTGTTTAATTTATTGTGCTTTGTCCTATTTAGATGGCAAAAATAAAGGCAGTGCTTGACCAAGAAACGTGGGTGGAAATAGATGTTCCTGATGAATTTCAATCCATCGTCAATATGCTATTTTCTTCTGATGCATTGACTTCCGAGGACCTTGATGGTGCTGAAGGTGATAATTCAAAAAACTATGATGATGGGGTGACAGACAATAATGTTCTGCCAATGGCAGACACTGGACAATCAAATGCTGAACAGCAAGTTGAGCAAACTAATTCTATTGAGATATCTGCAAACAATGCCAAGCTAGATAGAGCTCATGGCAGAAACTCATCAGCACAGAATAATAATACAGAAACAAGGGATCATAAAAAATCTGCCTCTCAAACTCTTTCCTTAAAAGGAGTTAATTATCGCTTGGTGAACTGGTTGGTTATCTTGATTTTGCTTTACCCTCCTCTGCATATCTTCCATTCCTGTATCTTCTTTTTAGTGCTACCTGTCTCTTTCTTGTTTTCTCTCAAAGCTTCTACAAATATGCGTTTTTTTTAATTATTTTTATACTATATGACATTGGTTCATTCCTAATGTGAAGGTGCCACCAGTTCTTGAGGGTCTAATGTATTTTGCATGATATATGAATTTTTTCTTTTGTTTTTTTTTTTTTTGTTCTTGATGATGGATTTAGACATGGAATATTCTTAAGTTCTCTTGTTTTCTTGCAGTGGCTTAATATTGTTGAAGATGTTGTCAGAGTACGTTGATATCAATAACTTCTTGCCAGCACTATCATCAGAAGTTGTTCATCGAGTTGTAGAAATTTTGAAATTTTTCAACACACGAACTTGTCAACTTGTTCTTGGAGCTGGTGCTATGCAGGTAATATGGACAAAGATGCAAACCAGTACACTGAAGCCATAAATTCTAAATTCTATTCCGATCAAAATCATAATTTAAATGAAACAAGGAATCCAAGTTGTAATCTGAAAATAATTTTCATATCAAACAAGATTGATATTTATGAATTTTATTGACCTTCTAATACCTATTACGCTTGCCTGAAGTTTTACATTTTCCTTTTGGGTTTAGACTTCAGAGAAGAAAATTGCTAAATGAAGATTCTGAACTTTAGTTTTTTTTTTTTTGAAATTGTAATTTTTTTTGTCCCTCTGTTTTTTCTCATTGCTCTATGTTCTCCTTTGCATTCCCCTAGTAATTTTCTTTTTAAAATGAATCTTATAACCTGTCTAGACAATACTCATGTAAATGTCTCAAGGGGATTTGTGGGAAGGAGATTCTTAGGACTTTTGGAGTTGGGGTATTTATGTAGGGAAGGAACATGTACTTTCAGATGATTCGTTGTCTAGGAGTAAATTATTTTAGTTGGTTCCATGGAGTACTCATTTTCGTATTGCAGTCTCATATAATTAGTTTTTATTCATTAAATGGTCAGCTATCATGCTTCATTATATTTAACATTTTACTAGACACACTGTTCCAAACATTGTTTGGAGTTTGAGATGAGTGACATTGTTCATAGTTTATTAGTACAGCAGTTTGCTTTAGATTTTATATTACACATTGATTATTACTGCATTTGAGGTAAGGAACTTTGGAATAAATACAATTCAAATAGCTAGGAAAAGGGCATTGCTAGTATAATATGTTGTTTGGAGATCAGTGGCTTCTATATCATGAACTTTTTTCCCCGTTTATTTCGGACTGGACCATGGGAGTTTTGCTGTCAAACCAATCAATCTAGTTCAGTTTTCATAACCATTGTTATTTCTTTCTTGCTACCTTCATGTCTTCTGAGCTCTCCTATTTCTTGTCTCTTTGTTTTGTTCTTTTGATTCCTCTTCAGTCCTTTTAGATACTTACCATTGTTTTGGCTTCTCGTTTCTGTGCAGGTTTCTGGCTTGAAGTCTATCACTTCTAAGCACTTGGCCTTGGCAAGTCAAGTCATAAGTTTTATATATGCTATTATTCCTGGTATAAATGCACACGCGCAAGTTAAATTTTTTTTATTTGATTTTTTATGTTTTATTGAAATAAAATTTCATGTGTATTGGTTTCTGTAGGAGCTTATCATATGGGATGTACTTAATTGGAATAACTTACTGACTTTATATTTCATTTCTTGTATAAGAAATTCGACAGCTTCTTTTTCTGAAAGTACCTGAGACAAGGAAGGCATTATTGCTTTTAGAGATCGATCGAGTTGCCCAGGTACCTGCCTTCTGTCTGTTAAAATTATTGCTCTTTTGGAATGAGTTAGACTTTTTCATATATTTTATTAGGCAAGTAAGTGTATTTCTGTTAGTAGATAGTGATTTCATTGTAGGATAAATGTTGCAAATTAAGTGGAATAGCAAAGGCTTACTAGTTTATTATCATCTAGAAGTCTTTTAGTTATATCTTATAATTATCTCTAGGAGTTTATTGTGTGTTACACTTGATTTTCTACAGTCTAAGAAGGAAGAAAAATGACTCATGGTAGCAACTTTTCAGCCTCTAATTAAAAGCAATTGTAACTTTGCTTTATCCGTAAATATCTGCATAAAGAGTAACAGAATAGCATTTACTAGATTATGCTAAAATCTTCTTTAACCAAGAAATATATGGTTGGAATCTCTTTGGGTGGGCGGGTGTCCTGCATTTACAGTTTTACACTCCCAAGCATTTGAACTTTCCCCTTCTGTGGAAAATATATCACCATTTGCTCTGATTCTTCATTGAATTATTTGAAAATTTAGATTTAATCGGATTTTGTGCACACTTCTGTCTGTCACGTAACAATCTGTAATTGCTATGTGGGTGAGTATGTTAGAGTTCAGGTGCATCTAACTGATTTTGGTTAGTTGTTAGATGAGATTAGAGGGTATATAACCTACACGTGTAAATCATTTCAACTGTTGAATAAAAATACTCACTCCTCAATTCCCCCCCTTCTCTCTCCCTCACACACACAAACACACTCATATCTCTATTTTGGCCTGTACCATGAAATGTAAGTCTTATATTATCATCTTACTCATTTTCCTAGGATGAGGTTTTTTCTTGACAAATCCATTTGAAAATATTGAATCAGAGGTATCAACACTCTGTTATTGATATGATTATTCAGAGAAAGGGTTACACTTATATAAGGTCTAAGAGAGCTATTAGAGGAAAGATTGACGGGATTACAAAATAAAGAGAAATAAAGAGTGATTACAATCAATCAAAATCTTTCCTAAACTAGAACAACTAGAATTAGGGGATATAATGGAGCTAGAATCATGGGATAGGTAATAATGGGTTGATTTTTATCACTCCCCCTCAAGTTGGAGAGTATATGTTGTTCATTCCCTGCTTGCATCGAAACTCTTCAAATTTAGCTCGACCTAGTGGTTTTGTCATTACGTTTGCAATCTAATCTGCAGATCGTATGTAGGACAGGTTCATGATGCCTACTTTAACCTTCTCTGTAATAAAATGCACGTCTATCTCAACATATTTCGTTCGATCATGATAAACAAGATTCTTTGTCATTTCAATGCTAGCTTTGTTGTCACACCAGATTTGCATGGGTCCTTCATATGGAATTCCCAACTCTGTCAATAGCCTAATTGTAACCCCCTACCTTAATAGCCAAATTTATAGTTCGAGAATACGTCATTAAGTTGAAATAAAGACCACCGATTAATGTAAAACTTTTCCAAAACCTGTTTAGGGCTGTCTCACGTTCACATCTCGAATATAATTGGTCTGTGCAGTTCGATTTCATTCATACATATCAGAGTGCAACCAAAAATTCCCAACAACGCTCAGGTTTCGTTACTTAATAAAGGGTTTATAAGGCACATTGCCTATTCTCAGTTTCCCATATAGGGGATTACACAACACTATTTAATATATACAACATGTGCAATTAATCCCCAACAAAATAGGACAACCAACTACCAAAATTAAAACTCCTAGCTAGAAGCTCTAACCGCCCTTCATCACTTGCTTTTCCTTTGAACCGTTTGCCCTCGCTGTAGGTTAGTCATTGGAAAGAATGAGATTCAAAAGAATTTCAGTAGTAACAATTCACTTATAATAGGTACAATCACAAAGCATATAAGCAAATCACAACAACAATAACAACACAGCGGCATTTTTGCGATAGCTTTTGCTGCATTCTCAATTGCATGTTTCACAATAGTATGTTTCACAACAGTACAACAACGGCATTTCATAACGGCAATGTTACACCACGGCATATTCAATGAAATGACATACATGCAAGGCATCATACACAGAATAAAAGAGTCACTACCTTGTTCTTTCCGCTCGTGCTCTGGCACCGGTTTATCACATGCAGGGCAAATGTCAAATCCTATAATTAGAATTACGGGCGACAGGTTATTACTTAATCCAATTTGTTCTTAATTCAAACACTCAAGTTGGTTATCATTAGGGACATTTAATCAATTCAACTAAGAAGATAAAGTGGTCAATTAACCTAAAAGACCAATTCCTAACCTCAGAGTTCAACAATATTACCATGTGCCATTATCTTTGAATTTTTGCACACTTGAACCAAATTTGCCAAAATTTTCTCCAGACTTTGAAATATCATAATTAATTCTACAAAAATCGAAATGAGGTGTTCCCAAGTCCTATGGAAAGCTGTTGAAGTCCTCTATACAGGAAAAATATGTATCAATGCTTTCCATAACCAAAAAAATACAGAATTATAGGAAATCCTATACTACTTCAGAATTGCTTCCAGTTTCAACCCCAAACTTTGGAAAATCATAAATCCCAGCACAAAAATTGAAATAACACCCATTATGTGTCCATTTTGAAGCTTGGCATGTGAACTATTATACTGGAAAGTTTCATAATTTTTAGAGATCATTTGGTAATCCAAAAACACCACAGAAGTAGAGTACCTCGCTGGAATTCTGTTCAGGCTGAAAATCTAGATTTGCATTTTGAGTTTCAATGACCTAAAATTCACAACCTGGGGCTATTCCCACATAATTTTTCATGTAGAACGCAATAGAAGCATCAAAATAAACAAATTCCCACTCATTCTCCATGTCTTGTTTTGACAGAAAATTGAAAATAAATTCCAACAATTACCAACTTCCAATTTCAGCATCAAACTTGTGTCAAATGGTTTCCAATCATCATAAACCACCAATAACACAACCAAAACATCATGAATTACCGAAACCCTTGTTTGGCCAAAATCAGGGCAGATTTACACATGCCAAAATACTTATTCAACCAACACAACCAATAGCTCAAATTGATGCTAATACTCACCTCTTGCTTCTCCTTAACTCCTTTCTTTGGTTTTTCAGTTTTTGTTCTTGGATGATGGCTCAAAACACCTCCTCTTAAAATTCTAAAACCATAGAAATGAAGTTCTCATTAAGAGGAACAAAATTTGTGAAGGACATTTGAGCCAAAGATGAGGTTAAGAAGGTGAAAATCCAAGATGAAACCCTTACCTTAAACTTGTTTCTTCACTTGTTTTTTTCATGCTTCAGCTGGCTGACTTAGAGAATGAGAGAGAGAGTGAATAATAGTCAGTTTTTCCCTTCCCTTATCACTTAAAAACCTGACCGAAAAGTTGGACCAAAAAGGAGAGGAAACTATGTGGTCCACATGTGTTCTTTCTTGGTGAAATCCTATGATAATTTCCAATATGTTTGGTTTGCTTTTTCTCTTTCCTACCTCTTCCTCACTTGGCCGACGTTACCTTAGATATTTGATGAAAAATTAATTGCTTTAACCCATTCACTCTTCTTGCTTCTTCTTAGCCGTAACTATTGACAAAGAGGGAGGGGTTTGTTTGACTTATATCTTCTTCCTTTTGGTATGTCTTTGACCAACTTCCTTCTTTCTTTGTCCCAATGTACCACATGAGCAAAAGGTGAGGGATTATTTGATGCAATTCTCTCTCTTTCTCTTCTTGGCTTCTTGACCGACTCCAAGCATAAAGGTGAGGATATTGATTAGCTTCTCTCTCTTTTCCTTATGATTTGAACGTCCAACATTTGCACAAGGTCAAGGAAGTATATTGATTAAATCCTAGCCACTTTTGTTGACTCTAAATGTAAGAACATATCAATTAAATTCTCTTCCTTTCCTTTCTCAAAGCTTGAACGAAATATGGGAGCAAAGGAATACATATATATTATTTTAATCTTGCATAAGAATAGAGCAAGGAGGGAACGGTTTTCTTGTAGGAAAAAGGAAAGAGTGTTGACTTGGTCTTACACTTGGTCTTGCATGTGCCTTGTGTCTACATAAGAGGAAAAGATAAGGAAATTGCTTTAATTATCTTCCTTATTACTTCTACTTTATAAGAGCAATCTTGGCCCTTCATTTTGTGTCCCAAATCTATCCTCAAGATCAAGTAGCAATTAACTCTTGATCATGGCAAAATTAATTAGAGTGCCATTAAACCCTTTTATTTCACTATCTATTACATTTAACCCGTTGAATGTATTTTCGGATATTACACTGATAATCCAAAGTCCTTCATATACTCCTTCATTAACAGCTCTCAGCTCCCCTTTGGCACTACTTGAAACCACTTTTTTTTTTCTTGCTTCTCCATATAACCGAATTTCCCCACGCATATATGCAGTATCCTGAGATTGATCTCTTATTCTCTCAATCTCTTGCATGGTCTAAATTGGTGTAGATTTCGATGTTCTTGGTAGTTCCTTTCTTAAAGAAGATTCCTCTTCTAGGATTAAGCTTCAGATAGCTCAAAATTCTGTATACAGCTTCCATGTCCTCTTCCTGTGGTTGATGCATGAATTAACTTACTATTCCAACTGCATAGCTGATATCTAGATGCGTGTGGGTTAAGTATATTAGCTTCCCTACAAGTCTTTTGTATTGTTCTGAGATAACTAGGACACCATTTGGTTTGATCTCTAGGTGACAACCTTCTTCTATCAGTGTTCTTTCAGATTGTGCCCCTAACATTCCTGTTTCATGTAACAGATTTAGGGTGTATTTTTGCTGGGATACATTGATGCCCTTTTTGCTCCTTGCCACTTTACCCTTGAAATATCTCATTTGACCAACATCCTTCATCGGGAATTCATTTGACAAGGCAATAGAGTCTTCATCGTTCCTTATAATAACTATGTCATCAACATAGACAATCAGGATAGTGACTCTCCCATTATCATGCTTGATAAACGTGTCGTCTGCTTGCCCCTGTTTATACCCAAGTTTCTTTATTGCCTTGGTGAATCGTCCGAACCATGCCTTGGAAACTACTTTAGCCCATACAAGGACTTGTTGAGTTTGCAAACAAAGTTGTTTAGAGTTTGAACTCCTCTGGAACCTCCATGTAAACCTCTTTCTCCAAGTCACCATTCAGAAATGCATTTTTATCGTCCAGCTGATGTAATGACTAATCCAAGTTTGCTGTAATTGACAACAGCGCTTGGATTGTATTGGATTTAGCTACCGGGGCAAAAGTTTCCCAATAATCAATTCCATAAGTCTGAGTGTACCCTTTTGCGACCAATCTTGCCTTGTACTTGTTGATACTTACATCCGAATTGAACTTCGGGGTGAAGATCCACTTGCATCCTATTGGTTTCTTTCCTTTGGGAAAACTTGTGATTTCCAATGTTTTATTTTCCTTAAGTGTGTTTAACTCTTCTTCTGTAGCTTGTTTCCAGTTCGGATTAGCTTGTTGGAAAGTATTTGAAAGTTTAATTTGCGCACTGTTTACAGCAAAGCTCTGCATCTTTGTAGATAGATTACCATATGAAACAAATCGTTGAATTGGATGCTGAATATAAGACCTTACCCCTTTTCTAAGTACAATAGGCCAGCCCAACTCTTTAGGATCTAATCCCAGGTTTGAGTCATGGTCATTCCGTCAAGTTCTACCATTATCTTCCTGAGATTGCTGCCTGGACTCTCCCTTGGATGTACCTTCTATATCCATCCCCAAACTAATCTCAACTTGTGTTTCCAGTTCATTAGGTGTAGGTTCAAGTTGGTTAGATGGAAGAGTAGTATCAAGAGGTGATGATGGTAAGGTATCAAGGATTGGAGAGGTATCAATAGTATCAGGGACTTTGCAAGTGCGATCATGTGAAATTAGCCAGTCGATATCTGAGTTCTCCCTATGAATGGGTAATTTGGGATAATAGGCATCCTCCTCATAGAATACGACATCTTTGGAGACAAACATTTTCTTTGAGGTAGGGCAGTAACACTTGTACCCTTTTTGAGTTGAAGAGTAACCAAGAAATATATACTTTTGGGCCCGGGCATGAAATTTGCTTCCATCTTGTTTATGAATGAAGACAACACAACCAAACATTGGGGTAATGGTTGATGAGAGGACAATTGGTAAAGGTTTCAAGGAGTTTTTGAATGGGAGTAGCACAGTTGAGGATTTTGGAAGGCATTCGATTGAGGTGTATAAGGACAGGAGGTTTGGTGATGAATTCCTTATTGATCAAGAAATTCCTTAAAGGTTCCACTCAAGTATTCCCTAGCATTGTCACTTCGGAGGACCTTGATGGAAGTTTGAAACTGATTTTTTACAAAGGTATGGAAGCTTTGGAAAACCTTGGCTACCTTTAATTTTTCTTTCATTAAATAAACCTACATGGTTCCGGTGTGATCATCTATGAAAGTGACAAACCATTTGGTGTTTGCCAGGGTTTTTGTTCTTGCAGGACCCTAGATATCACCATGGATAAAGTAGAGGGTATGTAGGGCTGTTTTGGGTACGAGGATCATGTTTGTTTAGTGAGTTGACAAGCTTCACAATGAAAAGGAATGGAATTTTTATTGAATAAACTTGGAAGCATATATTTCATATGATTAAAACTAGGATAGTCTGAGCGACAATGCCATAAAAATACATCTTTATGTTGAGAACTTGAGCTAACCATGGCCTTTCGTGCATTCCAAGTATCTTTATTCTTCAACTCGGATCCTTCCAAATGGAAAAGTCTATCCCACTCTCTAAAAATCCCAATTGTTTTTCCTAAAGTTTAAATCATGAAAAACACAAATCATTGTCAAAGATCACTCGGCATATTCGCCTTTTTGTTAATTTGCTCACAGATATTAGGTTACAAGCAAGTGTAGGTTCAAATAGAACATTGCGAACGTGCAAATTATTACATAGCATGACTGTGCCAATTCCTTCAACTTTCGTGAACACGCCATTAGCAACCTTGTCCCAAAGGCTTTTAGGACACAATTTAAGATTTGTATACAATGTTCGATTACTAATCATGTGATCTGTAGCTCCTGAGTCAACAATCCATGTATTTTCACTAATCATTAAGCATTGAGAGCTATAATAGAATTACCTTATTGTACCAGATTGACACTTGGTACAGAGGTTGACTTATTCCATTTGCAAGTATTCTGTGAAGCACCTGTAACTCCTCCTAGCTTAGGGAATCAGCATCCTCCACTTTCGGCTCAATAGTAGTGAGATGGTTTTGTTGGAAGTGTTGTGTTCTAGTTGATGGCTTGCCTTGCAATTTCCAGCATTCCTCTTTGGTATGACCCTTGCAATAATTACACTATTTATTATTTTTTTGTTCATCTTGTGGTCCTTTCATTGTAAGGGCTGAACCCTCAATGTGACTTTGGTTGCTTCGATTCAGAAGCTTTTTGCTTTCTGCTTTCTTCAAAATACACATGGTTGACTACATCAAATAGATGTGGTAATGGTTTTAACCCCATAATTCTGCCCCTTATCTCCTCAAAGGAATCATCGAGTCTGAGTAGAAAATTGTGAATTCTTCCCTCTTCCAATATCTTCCTATACAATTGAGCATCTTCGACAGTCTTCCATGGGTGCATCCCAAACAAGTCCTGTTATTGCCAGAGTTTCAACAAGGCATAGTAATAATCAGTCACCGACATATCCCTTTGCCTCAAATCTTGGAGTTGCCGCTTCAAATGGATGAAGGGAACGGTGTTATCAAGAGAAGAGTAGGTTCTTCTGACCACATCCCAGATTTCTTTTGCAGTGTTTGCCAAAAGGTAACCTCCACTAATATCCAGAGTCATAGAGTTAACATAACCAAGTCATGACTTGATTATTTTCGGCAAACTGTGTCGAAACTTGGATCATCAGGGGCTGGTTGAGGGGATGCTCTATTGATATATTTCTCCTTTCTCTTGTCACAAATGTATCTGTTACAGGATTGTAATTCTGTATAGAAAGAAAGAGAGAGAGAGGGAAAGAACCAGAAATAGAGGGATTCAAGAGGAAGAAGACAGAGGAATTGAGAGAGAAGAATCACAAATCTAAGAGTTACAATAAGGGGTATGCCTATTTATAAGGCAGGGGGTCATTTGGGTTAATCATATAAGAGCCTAACTCACTAATACACTAACGGCTATATCCTAACTAAGCTCCTAACCAACTTATGAATTGTTATTACAGTTACATATCAATACCCTCCTCCCAAATGATCCTTGCCCTCAAGGATGGTTAACAACAAAACATACAAACTGAAACCAACAAAATAGATACTTTAAAATTCTGAAAAACTTCTTGGCTGTGTAGAATTCTCCATCTTGAATGCTGCTTCACACAGGTATAATTCACTAGTTTGATGCAGGAACAAATAGAAGCAATAAATCCAATCCAAACCCAAATAGCATTCTAATCAGCTCTCCCCCGAAACCAAGTTTGCAGAAGACTTTGTGTAGAACAATGAAGAAACGAGTGCCAATTTTGCAGCAGCCTGTCAGCTATATATCCAGACCTTTTAAGACCCAATTGTAGCAACAATCTTGGGCCATTTTCTTCAGTGGAAAGCCTCAAATGCTTATCTGACAATAACCAACCCAGTGGACCATCAAAGTACTCTTGCCATTGAGAGAAATTGCAAGCCAGTTGTACCCCTTCAAAATACTTGACTCTTGGAGAAAATGGAGGACAGCTGTAATGAGTTTGACTTTTCAAACTCTACTTTATTCATCCATGTGAAACCCAAATCAAGAACTGTTGAGTCTGAAATTATCGGAGGTTGCCACTCAACTCTTTCTTTCGCCTTCATCGAGTCACGCTTACTCCTATCAACTTGCAAGAATTCAAGAGCCGAAGAGCAAACAATGAATAGAGCCAGTGATGAAGGAAGATAGCTCAACGGCAGAAAAGAGACAGAGACTGCCAGTGAAGAACTCGAACTCATATGCAGAATAAGAATCGGTGTCGAGAGAAAAGTAGTTGTCGACAACGCCGAAACTAAAGGTTCATTGTGCGACTCCTTCTGAAAATGTTCACGGACGTCGAGCTTCTTGGCTTCACCTACTTCAACTATTATTTTCTATGCTTCCCTTCTGTTTGTTGCCAGTGAATGTGTGTGCAAAGCTTCAACATGTTCGAAACTCAAAGACCCAGTTACTCCAAGCTTTCCATCTGTCATCATTGAAATTGGGGGGTTAAAACAAAAATGCTGTTTGATGAAAGTGGAAGAACTGACGCCAAACTCGCTGAAACAGAGCCTAAAACATTACTGATGGGGTTTGAAGACGCATTATCGTAGTTAATGATAAAAACTGTGTGATTGTCGTCATTTGTTTCTTGAGCAACGGAAGGTTCTTGTTCTTCTAGTTCATGTTCGATAAAAGCTTCTTGGGTCTCATTCTTGACAAACAGAGTCTTGCTTTGATATTCCAAATCTTTTCTTGCCTGCTCTGCTTTCTTGGCTAGCCATTGCAAGGATATCTCTTGCACTCTTGCCAAGGATCAAGCTTCACGCATAGTGAGGGGGTTGAACAACTTAACAGACTCTGCAACCTCTTCTTTCATGCCAGAAACATATGCTTCAACCAAGTAATCCTCTGGTACATCTAGATTGGCTGAGAGGGAATCGAATGAATAATTAAGATCTGCTACAGACCCCTCTTGTCGAAGGTGCCATAGCTAAAGCTGCCTCTCTTTTTGTTGGAGACATTCTTCAAAGCTTCTTGAAAGAAACCGGGATGCATATGTGTTAGCCATGTTGGGAGGACTTCTTTTTTTTTCCTTTTTTGGTATTGTAGTGGAAGGGCCAAGGATTGAAAGCTCTGATACCACTGTTACAGAATTGTAATTCTGTATAGAAAGAGAGAGAGAGAGAGGGAAAGAACCAGAAATAGAGGGATTCAAGAGAGAAGAAGACAAAGGAATTGAGAGAGGAGAATCGAGAGATAGAGACAGAGAATTCAGAGTAACACTATTATTCCATCATCACAAATCTGAGTGTTACAATAAAGGGTATACCTTTTTATAAGGCGGGGGGTCATTTGGGTTAATCATCATGTAAGAGCCTAACTCACTAATACACTAACGGCTATATCCTAACTAACCTCTTAACCGACTTATGAACTGTTATTACAGTTACATATCAGTATCTCAGCACGCTTTGTGACCATAAAAGATAGTTTCTTCTATTAAACTTATGGTTAATAACGATAATTTGATTTTCTGAAAAATCTGGTGCCATCTCTGCAAGTCTGGATGGTACTGTAATTGTGATGGAAGAGGTGGAAGATGAAGAAGAGTTACTTTGGGTTTGAGAGCCATTGGATTAACTTTGAAAATTGTTGAATTTTTAGGAACAAAACAGAGTAGAGGAGGAAATTCAGAGGCGTTCATCGTTCTGGGCAAAAAAGTCGTCGGAGACGGCTGTGCATGGATGTCATGCGTTGGTTCAGTGGCGGCACGTGGGAGTCACTCACCGGTCTGATGGCCGTCAGCCTCCTGAGTTCCATCGATCAGTGCAGTACAATCACTCATGGGTGGGCGGTGTGGTCACACACGCCGTCCTGCTGAGATCTAACACTACCAGCGTCATCCCTTGTTTCTCTCTCTCTCTCTCTCTTCTCTATCCTCGCTGTCTCTCACTATATCTCGCTCTCTCCGGCTTCGGATCATTGCCCAAAGATCTGATACCATATTGAATCAGAGGTATCAACACTCAATTATTGATATGATTATTCAGAGAAAGGGTTACACTTATATAAGCTCCAAGAGAGCTATCAGAGGAAAGATTGACGGGATTACAAAATAAAGAGAAATAAAGAGTGATTACAATCAATCAAAATCTTTCCTAAACTCTAGAACAATTAGAATTGGGGGATATGATAGAGCTAGAATCATGGGATAGGTAATAATAGGTTGATTTCCAACAGAAAAATTGTAAACTCTGGTTAAGGCCAAGTCTTTTATTTGCAGAATGGTATTCAGTAGTATAATAATACCAATGACATGTAGATGTATTGGCCCCATATTACAGTTTCTCTTGAAAGTTATGTGCATTTCTATTTCATTAAAAATTGGTTATTTATTTTGTATGAATATATAACTATTACAGAAGCAACATTTTCTTCTATTTATGCCATTTATTTATTGCGGTAATCAATTTTAATTGTTCCAGGATTATAAAATCCACCGAGATGAAATACATACTAAATTAGTTCAGATAATGCGAGAGAGGTTGTTGGTTCATTTACGTGGGTTGCCTCAAATTGTTGAAAGTTGGAATAGACCTGAGGATGCTGATCCTCAGCCCAGCCAGTTTGCTCGATCCCTTACAAAGGTAGATCAGTTGACTATGCATTCTCTCAATTCTGTTGCTAGTCGTGTTGGTTTCCATCCTTCTGTCTCTGGATAATTCGTTGCATATTCTATTTTCTGTCAGATCCTTCTTGATCTTCACTTTTATAACTGTCCCTTTTGTTCATAATTGATTTTAATTTGCATCTGCAACTTTGGTAAACAAACTCATCTGTCAAATTCAGAGTGAGTTTTGACTTGGTCTGGTGGTTTGTTTGAACATCATATCTGTTATGCCATTATCCCCCAACACTTCCCCAGTCAATCAATTAATTGGGATTTTCTTATTTGGTTTTTTCAGGAAGTTGGTTACCTCCAACGAGTTCTATCTCGAACTTTGAATGAAGTTGACGTTCAAGCAATATTCAGGTAAAATGCTCGGGAAGTCTCATTGTTCTTCACTCTTTTACTTACAATGTGAAGTTTATACTCGAGCATAGTTGTCAAATTGTGATATTTATCATGTACTCCCTCCGGTCCTTGATAGACATATTTGCCTAATGAGATTAAACTAAGGAAGTTAATATGACATGTATTGTTTAAAACACCCTAGTCATATTCCTTAATTCCCTCCTCCTTGATTATTGTTGATGGAGCATCAATGGGTGTAAATTAGGAAAAGATTGACAAATATAAAAAATAGGTATTATATTTATGACCAAAATCAACTCCCCAAATACTGGAGAGAGTATTTTAAATTCTGGATCTGAATAATAAATTGTAAGTTGCATCGTAAGATTCAATAACATTGAATTGTATCTTGAAATGAAGATATGGTGTGTGCATGTGTGTCTTTGACATGCATGTGATATTATATTGGTAAAATTAATAATAGTTGGTGGGGGGTTATACTTATAATGATAATTGATTGTGTTGGTCTTGGTCTATAAAAGACATGATGAATGCTAGTTGTGATGGGACATTCAACATTAATAGATTTTCCATTCTCTCTTTCTTCCCCCTTCCTTGGTCTATAAAAGACATGATGAATGCTAGTTGTGATGAGACATTTGACATTAATAGATTTTCCATTCTCTCTTTCTCCCCCCTTCCTTTCCTCTTCTCTTCTCTATCCTCCTTACTTTCTCTTCTTTGTCCCCTCTTATACCTATAATTTTATCAGCATGTGTATATGTGTGTGTGCATTTGGACTGCCGTAATGTGCTCAGTGTAGAATTCTTGACATTGTATAATCTATCTCACATTCTGCTTTCAATCATTTTATTTTCGGTTTCTTTAGTTATTGGTTAGAACATTAAGAGAACTTGTCTTTCCTCTTTGTTTTTGTGATGCTGTGGTCATTTGTAATGAATTTGTCGCTTATGTGGTGCTGCCTTTTGTTAGAAGGCTCCATTGCGTGTACTTCAATCCTTTGTGTCAATGAATGCCCTCAATTTTCACTTTTATCTATAAATTATCAAGTTTCTTCTATTTCTCCATCTAATCAATCTGGAATAATAAATTTTAGCTTAACATTAAAGAAGATCCTCAAACTTCTACAACTTTACATTTTACAGGCAAGTGGTCATTATATTCCACTCACAAATTTCAGAAGCGTTCTCAAAATTTGATATAAGCACTCCTCAAGCAAAGGACAGGTATTTAAGTTACAATTTATATTGTTATACATTAAAACTTCATCCGTTTTCTTTCATTATAACTCCTCTAACTTGCCAGATTATATCGGGACATGAAACACATTCTTCAATGCATACGATCATTACCCTCGGGTGATTTGGGTAAATCTGACACTCCAAATTGGGGACAGTTGGATGAATTATTGGTGCAAAGATTCGGGACTGATGCTGTTCAATAAATAAAGTTGTATAGTAGCACGATCAATTGCTTACCTGGGAAGGCTGACATACTCTGAAGTAATGTTTGCATGTAAAATCATCACTCTATTCGAACGACCGTAACCTTAAATTGAGGTAATACATCTGTAGTCATATCTTTAAATTTAATGCTGATTTTTTTCCCCTTTAAGGATTAGGGTTTAAGGTTTGAACTCTTTAAATTGCTTTGACTTGTGACAACGAAGTGAGTGGACTATTGAATATTGCCCCATGTCCATGATGTGGTAACCAGTTGATGAGCACCCAAACCTGGTTGCATGGCATAGTCCAAATTTAATGATTTTCAACTGACGATTTTTTAATAAAAAATAAATTTTTTGAAAAAAAAAATAGTTAAGAGATAATCTTTATTTTAAATCCTATACCTATTAAAATAATTTTTTAAAAAAATGAAGACAATAAATAAATAAATCCGGAGTTCTAGACTACCTAGATCAAATCTAGATGGTCTAGATCTAGTTCTCATCACTTTGATGAGCACCCAATCTAGTTCCCCATGATGTGATATGTGACAAATACCCTTATTTCCAGTTTTTTATTTTTTGTTTTTTTTTGTTCAGGCCTTTGATTGAGCAGTGGTATATATACAAAGGAACTTTATCTTTTTGGAGCATTTTGCAGCTGATTGGTCTTTCTACAAGTTTTGTAGCAGTCGACGGTTGATATACATTCTTGTGTTTCAACATAATTGTAATTTTAAGGTAGAGAAATAGATTTGTGATTTAGTGAATGAACTGAGTTTCCTTGTTTTTGTTTTACATTTCATTTCAATGTAGCAATATGCGCCTGCACAGATATTGAAATCCAAAGTGAAGTGAGAGAGAGTACCTTTTTGTGTTATGTTGAATATTTCTTTCTGGCTGTCTTGTTTGGAAACCAAGCAACATCTAATGTAATCAATTCAATCACATCATGTTTTTCTTGAGTAACAAAATCGTCATTACAGTGATTTGTTGTCAATATATTCTAATTTCAATTTTAAATTTTGATATAGTAAAGGTCATTTATCCAGATTCTGAATTCAACTTAAGCTAGTCTCATCTGTAGGATAATGTGTTTCTGTTCAATGTACTAGTAAATTGCCCAAGTCTTCCACAAGAAGAAATAAAAGGAGCAAATTGAATTTAGCACTTTGGAGGAAAGTAAAGGCAAATTGATTTTTCTTGTGGGCCAAAAAAGGCAAACTGATATTTATGTAGTGGTTTATAGCAAATCACATTTAAGGGTATTTTGAAAAAAAAAATTGGGGGAAAGTTTCCTATTAGAAATTTTATTGATGAAAATAACTAGAAAATTTTTTATGGTCAGAGCAATGTTGCTGGTAAAATTTGTTGACTTTTTATATGCTAGTGCTTGGTGAACGGTTTGAACCTTTACTTTTTGAAGTATTTGTTTGAACTAGACAGATTACTCCGTGTGATGCACTAGTTCTTCTATTAGAAAGGAGAATATGAATTATTTATAAATTTTAAAAATAATTTTAGTCCATTATTCCAAATGGTTGAAAATACAAAAGTAAAGGAAATGTGACACAAATTAATAGAAGACATGTGCTTTATGTATTAGCAGCTGTAATTCATATTAGAGATGGGAATAAATGTATTGGAGTTTGAAAGATGTTTGGAGATTTTAAAAAATACATGAAAAGCTTTTTTTATAATGTGGTTGAATGAGCATTTAATGTCCTTGGTTGAAAACTTACACTTAATTTATGTAAATATGCACTACAAAATGTTTAATCCTTTATCCCATTATCAACACATCTTTCATTAACTCTTGAAATTAAGTGATTTTTCGGGATGAAGATACTCTAATATATGTGTATCTAAGAGATATGTACTAAATTGAGCCAATAATAATGATGTTAATGAAGAACGAATTTCAGACATGAATAGATTGTTATATATATATATATATATTCAGATTAAGCTAATCGTTTAAAAAAACAAGTTAAAAGATTTATTCCTAAATTGTAATTAATTAACTATCTAAAAGAACAAAACTTGCAAAAGAATTAATTGAACTATATGAAATTGTGGAAAGAATGGAAGCCCCGTATACTCATAGAAGAATATTAAAGTTGTTTATTCCTTAACAAAATCATTTCTCACTCTCCATTCATTATCACAATCACTCTTGTAGCGGCAAAGACAATATGTGAGAATGAGTAAAATATGAAACGTATGGAAGCATTAGTGCAAATTTTTAATCCATAAATAACTTTAAGAAAACTCATTTAAATCCATTTAAAATAGTCAAATCCAAAATCAAGGCACTAAATTCAACAAATCCTATTTTCATACAAATAGTGTGGAGTGTGGACTACTCACATAAACCAATCAAGAAGTAGCTAGCAAATTATAAAATGCTTGAAATTGAAGAAAATCCGAAAGCCAATTTGAAATTGAAATTGAAGTGATTAAATTCAATTTAATATTTGAAAGAGTAAACCAAAGAAGCATTTAATGCATGAAATTTACTACAAAGAATAAAAAAATTGAACAGAATTAGCTATTGAATGGAACAAAAAGAATTAGCAAATAAAGTGACACTAAAATGGAGGAAGAGGATACTATCATGTTCCTCTTTCTTATTATTTTCTCACAAGTTGTTCTAATTTTTTAAAAACATTTTTATGCTCCAGACGACGTCATTTTGGCTTTTATTAAAAATTATTTTCCTAAAATTTTTTGATTTGCAAGGAGCTTTAAAAGGATTGTAGAATACTTTTAGCATTGTTGGTTGGAGAAAAATTCGTGTGTACTTAATGATATTTTTGTGGGTATTAATTTAAGGAGATTATATTGGACTATTGGTTGGGAAAAAAAACCTTATGTGGTTTTTTAAATGGTATGCATGAACATTTAAATTATATATATATATATATATTTTAATTGATCCTTGTCTGAACCACTGACCTTTAACCCAGTACCTCGGCCAATTCAGTGTTCGATCCAGTTTTCAGTACTTGGTGGCTTCAAAGCCATCAATATCTCTCGTATATAACTTATGATAGGATCACCTTCAACAATTGCTACTTAAATCTCTACCTTCCTTGAAATCAAAAGGGCTGAAAAAATTATACATAAGTACCCAAAGTCCGAGAACCTCATCTTCATTAACGGCCAATTGCAACAATTGTTGAGATCTGCTCCATGATTCAACCAGTACTAGTCAAGTATATAACATGGTAATTCGAATTGTAAATGACAAGATTACAACAATAATGAGGATATCCAGGCAAAAAATTTACGTGCAATATGTAATAACGGACAAAATACTGATAAAATTGCATGCTCTTTTATGAGAGTGAGAAGAATGCAAGTAGCAGATTTTTTAACGATATCTCGTGTGAGACTGTGGCAGGAATGATACACAATAAAATAAGTAATTTAGTTCGAACCCAAGGAATTTGGAACCGAAATCAACATCCAAAAAAAAGGCTTAAAATGCTTCACAAGATGAAACTTGTTCTGCAGGAAGACTATGGACCCAACCACTGAACAACAAAAGACAATAATTCCAATCATTCCCTCAATCAGTTAAAATGGTGCCATTGAAAGGTACATCTCCACAAAATAAAAAGGATAGACAACGCAATCTAGAAGTGATAGACAACACCAATAACATAGGAACTGCAAGGTTGTATCTCAAAGAAGAATTGGCAAAAGCATAAGAAACAAAGGAGCTGTTACAAAGCAGGGACCAGTTATATCTCAGACATCCAGCAGGAAATAAGAAAAGAGCTACACCAAATGATTAAATGCAAAAATGGGCACAAGGAATTCCACGCAACACTATAGTTTCAAAGGGACCACAATTGTAATAATTCTTGATTTTATTTTGCCAATCCAATGCCCTTTAAAACTCACAACAAAGTTAAGTCCAATAGTAGGCAAGCAGAAGATCAAATTCATGTACCAAAAAATTTATGAAAGGACACTCATTTCCCTGCACGATATTAAAGACTTGTATGTATAAAAATGCTTCAAATGAAATATGTGAAGCACCAAAAACGGAGTTAAGATATCTGCCAGGTCTTAACAAAACTGAGTAGCTGAGCACAACCGCCACTTTCTTAACACATAATGCTGAAGCTTATAATTTAGGCTCATGTACTTTTAATTACCTGCATGTTATTTGCTCATGAGTTGGTGACTACGTATATGAAGTCTTCCACTACTTCCATGGCAATGACACTATCTCTTTTGCTTAATAACAATGGAAATTTGAGGTTTTCCATTTCTCTTCCACCCCCTGGTCATTTCATTTATGTCAGTAAAAATCAACTACACAATCATTGACAGATCAGAATATCATTTATTGTTATAGAACCATTTAAAAAAGAGCGGAAAATATCTTTATGACCAATTTGTAACATATCATAGTTATTGTTGATTATAACAATACTATCAGAAATTATTAAACAATAATTCCTTTCTGTATAGCTAAATTATGGACAATACTTCACAAATCATGGCAGGTTTTGTATCATCACCTTGATTCCCCGGCCCTGAATGATTGCAGAAATCATTTGTCCATGTGTATGTAATGTTGAATTGGTTCCTTGACCACTATCACTTCAATGCATTCAAACTTCCAACCGATCATTTTCCAGACCTATCAGATTTAAGTGATATAGAGATGATCAACTCACTGTTGATGTTATAAAAATAAGTGCAGATCAGAAGTAGTGGCCTCGAACAAAGTTCAGTTACGAAAATGTATGATGGTTCAAGAAGTGTATGTGACTGACTTCTTGTGCTCCTTACTGTCTCATACAAGAGTGGCTGATAGCCCCATCATACCCGAAACATGTTTATAAAATGATTTAGCAAACATAATCTATGGGCATATCCGCTGAACCACAGTCCTTTGTGAAAGATGGGTCGAACAACTTCCTTTAATTTGGTTAGTCCATTGTCATGTTTTTCCTGTAAGGAACCTTCTACTTAGCACAATACAAAATTGCCTACAATCTTTAATCCTTGATTTCAATTTACTTTTAAGTGATAATATTTGCAAATTACACTCTCCTGAAAATGAAATTCCACACAAAAAAAATTGTGGTGAAGGTAAACAAATTAGTTCTGTAATTTGTTTTTTGTTTTGTGGTACAAATGCCTTAAAATATAACTGTTATTGAATAATGATCTCACGAATGACTTTATGGAATAGGAAATCTTGTTTTTGTATATCTCTCAGGTAATGACGTAATATGAGATCATTTATCTGACCAGAAATGTTGAGTCTTCAAAGAAGGAGCATCCGGTCATTAGATCATATTACCAGTTAAATGATATGTATTCGCTAGAAGAACAAACAAAAATGACAAATAAAGAGATAAATTTCAAACCTCTTATGTGGATGATCAGGGAAGCCAGCTAGAGCAGAAACTGAAAAATTAAAGAACAATCACTTTTTCAGAAAAGGAATCAATAAAATAGAAAACAAAGAAATCAAATCACTCTGAGTAATATTCACGAACAGGCTGTCTTCTCTGGTTGTGTTCCAGAAACCAGAACCAACACTACAGAGTTAAGATTCATTCACCTACAGCCAACACCAGAAAAGAATAAAAGTATAGTGATAAATTAGAAAAAAGAATATTGTCGTTTTGTTTTGAAGAGACACCAGCAGGCTAGCAATGCGAAACTTACTTGTTAGAAAAATCAACCAAGGAATGAAGTGAGAAAGCTACTCACACAGTCACACTGGTCCGACCGGCTAGTTCGACCGGTTGAACCAGGAATCGGTTAGTAGTCCAGTTTGATTTTATGATTAAACTGTGAAACCGGTTGAACCGGTTTCATTTTTTTTTATTTTTTAAATTTTTATTTTGTGATTTATTAGGGAAAAATGGAAGGTTGAAAACTAAAATGAAAAGAAAAATAGGTAAAAAAATGAAGAAGACAATAAAAAAAATTATTTAAAAAGATATGATAATTATAGAAAATGAAATATCATTGCATAAGTATAGACTTTATAACTAATGCTAATAGATTTTAAGCATTTTTTTTCTAAAAATCTTCATTTTTATGTTTAAAAATATATTAATATATATTGACACTAACAAATTATAATATTTTAATATGACCGATTCAACTATCGATTAGACTCTGGTTGACCTATTAATGGTTCATTGCCCGGTTCAACTACCGGTCACTATTAATCCTTGAACCTTTGAACCTTTGAACCTGTGTTGTAGCCGGTTCATTGCCCGGCTCGGTTTTTCGTTCCTTACGGGCAAAGTAGAGGAGAAGCATGGCAGCCATGAAGTGTCTGGTTCGAACGTGGTGGCCGGCATGGTTCATAAACACGGACTAACCGAGAGAATCAGGAGGAGAAGGAGGACGACAACGAATCTGACCTGAATTTGGCGATTTGGAAAATGGTGGTGGAAAGCACGGCAACCATGAAGTGTCTAATCAGAAGTGTGGCAATTTGCACAGCGATCTGCGTGATGATGAGTAGTTCGAAAAAGATGATGAGGATGCGAAGGTGAGAGGGAATTGCAGAATTGCAGATATTAGACCGATGATGAGTGGTAAATAGCCGAGTTAGGTGCCAAATTCAAATTTAAATTCTGAGGTAATAGAGGGTTGGGAATTGAAAGCTAACGCGGTTGCAATTAAAGGAAATCATAATTAGTGGGAACAGTTAGATTAAATAGACTGAATTTAATGAAAAAAAGTTCAAATTTGGTGGAAAGAAATATGTTGATTTCAAATTTCAAATGGTAAGCTAAACAAATTTATTACAAAGAAATCAAATTTAAGATATATATTGATAATACAGAATAACTCGAATAATAATTAAATTATAATAGGAAATCTTTTTTCTGCCAGTAAATAAGTAAATCAGAATAATTAGGAATATTTGAATTGAACTGATTATAACATGGAATGGAATTAAATTTTTAAAGAAAACAGTCAAAATGAATATATTTTTTCCTAGACAGAATATTTTGAAAAGTAAACTTTAAATAAAATAGGTGGAGCAGGGGAGGGAATAAATGACTGAAGGAATCATCATCAAAGATTATAATAAATAATGAGCTTGAAAAATGAGATTAAAATATGAAATTGAAATCTAAATCAAAATTTCAAATATTAAATTAAATACTCATTTAATGCGTGGAATTTATTATGAAAAAGGAGAAACTCAACCAAATCAACCAATGAGAATGATTCTATTGATGATGTGTATAGAACACATAGACCAATCCGAAAGTAGCTTGCAGTATTGCAAATAGTTTAAATAACTTTATGTTTAAATGTTCACAAAGTTTTGTTAAGAATAAAAACCTCTCGAGTGTGCTTCACAAAAGGTTTCATCTTATTTCATAATACACTAGAAGACACGAGTGTCATTTCATTTAATAGATCGACGCAAAGCTCCTTACCAAATGAAATCGACTACAAGAATCATATTAAACATATAATTCTTCATTGTGAAATTATCATTGCAAAAAGGTATAATATTAATTATTAAAAATAAAAAAGAAAACTCCTCTCATGAATAAAATGACTACGAGGCATCAACGTCTACCATCATATCCAACATTTTACAATGTCCCAAACATGGTGCAAATCATCATATCCAACATTTTATAGAATTCTGAGGATATATGATATGCTAAAACAAATTAAGAGTACCAGGTACAGAAAAATACCAGGAATTGATCACCTCCAACACATGGACAAAGACAAACACATAAGAATAGAAAATTGTTCAAGATCCATGGCCATTCTGTTGGCAATCTTTATTATCAAACAAATTCAGAGCTTTATTGGGGTTCAAGCATAGCCATATTAATAGTGGTTTTAATAGAGTTCCTCTTATGGAACTGCAACCTCCAACTCAAATTCCTCTCCAATAAGCAGAAACAATCCAGAAATTTCGATGATAATAAACTGGTTCAAACTGTCAAATTGTCTCTTCACAATTGCCTGTTGGGTGTTTGTTCCTTTCAAAATGCTCAAATGTTTGTCTTTCCAGCTCCTGCTGTTCAGACTCTTTCCACGTGATATCCCTAAGAATGTTACTTTATTTATGATCCACCCTTGGTCAAGAGCATACTTCCCATTTGTGACTTCAGATGCAACAAAGACACTATTATTATTGGACAAAGCACCATTGAATCTTACTAGTGTCCAATCTCCATTCCCTCCTCCCATCTCACGTGACTCTCCATCATCCAAATATACTTGCCCTAAACTGTTTCCACTGCTACTTATAACAACCAAAAGCTCGAATGGCGTCTTTCGCGCTTCACCGGTTGTATTGGCTTCACCTTGCATGGCCAAAATACTACCTTCATGAACATGAACATTTATGAGATCAGGTGATGCATCAAGGGTCACATTCTGTCCTGTTTTCACAGTCACCGATGAGTTTGAGACATTGAAGAGGTTGAACCAACTTCCTGCTGGAAAATAAGATTCAACGGTTGTTGCCCCTTGTGTCACTACAGGAGAAACCATCACTCCTTTCCCAAGCAAAAATTGATAGTTTATTTCATAGGTTGCCACATCCTCTGGGAAGGAAAAGAAAAGGGGCCGTGCGATGGGTATGCCGCTCACATGTGCTTCATACATTAATGTGTAAAAGTAAGGGAGAAGGCGATAACGAAGACCAAGCACTTTTCTTGCTGATGCAGCAACTGAAGGCCAAATATAAAGCTCTTGATGAGTTGTATCTAGGTTTGAATGGTCCCTTGCAAACGGGTAAAAGGCACCTAACTGTGGTAGGACAAAAGAATGAAGCTTAATAATACATATATGTGGAAATTTAAAAAGGATTTAAGATCAAGCGTTGGATGATCACAGGCATAATTTAATTTTTATGAGATGGAATGGTTTGATTTGAAAACACAACTAAATACTATGAAAATAAAAGAGAAAGAACATAAAAAAAATATGTTCACTTAGTGAATGAATACTTCTTGACATATTCATAGGCAATGCAATTTAGAATGATACCCAAACAAATAATGACCACATTTTTCTTTCAAAATAATAAAGCTCTGAGGCAAAGAAAATAAGTATTTCCATATGCCATAACAAAGAAAATACTCCAGAATGCGCAGATGCAATAGCAAAGAATGTGCATGGAAATAGCTGGGAAGTGATTGATGTCCAAGAACCTGCAGCTTTTTGTATCGGTCAGCTGGCTAAGGAATTGTCATATAGTAATTTAGGAATAGTGTCCTAGAGGTCGGTGGTTGTGTAGTTGCAACGGATGACTTTCAAGCTATGGCTTGCCTTTTCTATTCAAGAAAAAATAAAAGAAAATACTCCAGCACATGAATGACGTAAAATTCTTTATTTTTTTCAAAAAATAAGTACATGATGAAAAATCAGTGTCATTTTAGCCTAGAAATTCTACCTGGATCCAACGCCGACAAAGTTCTTCAGTTGTATTTCCTCCGAAACCACATATATCTGCTCCAACCATTGGGATTCCAAAGATCCCAAAATTTAAGATGGATGGTATTGAATATGCCAAATCATTCCATGTAGCAGCATTATCTCCTGTCCAGTGGGCTGTATACTTGCCAGAGCTTACAAAAGTCGATCTACTAAGAATGAATGGCCTTCTACCAATTACATCAATTAAGGCCTTTCTTGTAACTTTGGACTCCATGAGTCCATAAAAGTTGTGTGCATCATACTCGGTGATATTGCCATAGTGTAAACATGTTGCTGGAATCGTCTTATTATTAATGGGTCGACGAACTCCAGCATTGTTTATCTTGTAAGGAGGGCTGTCAATGTTAGAAAATGGAATGGGAGGTGAAGTGATGAAATTGGATAACTCATTCATGTCAAGCCAAAGGCCATCGAAAGGAAGAAGGTCATGAAATAATTTGATTTCCCCACCCCAAAATGCTTGACTGAGTGGATTTAAGAAGTCAGGGAAATAAACTTGTCCAGGCCAAACTTCACCCAAGTAATTGACTCCACTACGCTTTATGTAGATATTATCCTGCAAACCTCTAATAAAGGTTTCATATGTCTTGTTTGTACTTATACCTGTTCATAAATTTACCTTAGATTAATCATGTACAAACACTTACACAAAAAAGAAAAAACGGTAATTTTTTCCCTTGAAAAAAAAAGTGTAGTGCTGCTAAAAGGAAAGTACCCGGATCCAGAATTAGAACATATCTTTGACCATTCTGGTGAAGAGCATCAACAAACTTGCTAATCTTATCTAGAGGGAAGTTGATGGGATCAAGTGTAAAATCCTTATACCCATCCATGTAATCAATATCTGTCCACATTACTTCAAGGGGTATGCCTGCTTTTGCATAGTTAGCAACAACATACTCAAGTTCACCTACATTCTTGTAGCCATAGCGACATTGATGAAAACCTTCACCAAAGATGTCATAACCACGAGGATTAGCTTGGTGTCTATATTTCAATTCATCTTTTAAAATCCTTTCTGGGACATGAGAAAACAACATATAGCCTCACATATTTTTTGCCTATATTAGATCTCCATATAGAAGAAAATAAGATAAATACTACTTATTTGGTTTATGTCCCAAGAGTTTTTATCTTTTTTTCCCCTTCTACCTAATGTGATGTACAATAGATAAGGTACTATATATATATATTGACCTGAAGGTACAATAGTTTCAATCTAAAGTAAACCTTAAATCTATTTAAATCAGCATATGTGCTACATTTCCTAAAGTAACCCAATAGTAATAAGTATAGCCATTGACAAGAATACAATACTAGAAGCATAAGCAAAATACGGAATACAAGTATAATATTCCATAAAATGCTGCACCATGTTCAAGACAGAAGAACACAACATCTGAAGAAATATGTTTTCATACAGAATATGACCAAAAATACATGCAATCAAGCAAAAACAAAATTAAATCATCATAATAGTGTTCTATCACTCACCAAAGGACCAATATGGCATAGGAACAGGGCGGCCAATGAGTTTTGTGTACTGCTCCATCACTAACTCCGGCGTGGGTCCGGCGAAAAGGTAAAGATCAAGAATCCCTCCAATGACTTTGTAAGTGATACGATCACCATCATAGAGTACGTCCATTCCATTACTGTTGAGCAGCAAAACCCCATGAGTGGTCCCGGCCTTGACTCTTCCATCAGCGGAAGGAGAACGAACATCCATGTAAAAGGGGTGAGACCCATAAAGGTTCTGATCAAAATTGGCGCTACCAGTGTCAACATTCCACAATGTAAGGATCTGATTGGGTTGGATCTTGAAGGAACTTTTAGTGTGCTCTCCAAGACCGTACAAAGAAGCCCCATTTTTAGGTAATGAGGAAGAAAGCTGAAGATACTGGTCTTTGAAGACGAGAAACGTCGATGAATTTTCTGGGTTTGGGGATGTGTCGAAGATGATATCGCTTGAGGATTTGCGAGCAATCGTTAACCCAAAAGGAGTGGTATTATGGAGGGTGAAGATTAGGTCTGAGTTGGGATGAATTAAGGAGATTTGTGGTTGAGAGCGATGTGGATTGAGGTGGGAAGACAGATTTTGAACGGAAAGGGAACGATAAGGAGAAGAGGAACGACGAGGAATCACTTGTTCTGGGATTTCCCATCTTGGCTCTGTGGCGTCGGTGATTCTCACTCTAAACCGATCTCTGCTCTCAAAACTACAATTAAGATCACTGCACAAATTAAAATCGGAAACCCAGCGAAGGCTGTGTTGTTCTTCGAGCTCCAAGCAGCCAAAAATGATAATAATATGATTCGTTCTTTACCGAAACAAAGCACATTTCTTTAAACTTTTTAATAAAAATATATGGTAGCTTCTTATTTACAAAAAACAGATACTTGAGAAATTTTTTCTTTTAATATTCATTAAGTTCAATTCCCTCATTAAATTGTATAACTATTCTAAATGATAAAAATTTAGATTGATAAAATTTTAAAATTATTTTAAATAATTATCAATGATAAAAATCACATGACACTATGACAGGATATAATTGAAAAATTGGATTTAATAACTATAGGAAAATGGACTAAATTTGGTTCATGTTTATAATTATATGTTTAACCTTTTTCAAATACTGAAAACAAAAATTTTTATTATTTTATAAAGCTTTTTTTAATTTTATAAAACTAATCAAATAGGATATTTATAAAAATATTATAAATTAAAATATACTAAATAATAAAATTTTTATGAATTGAAAAGCATAAAGATACGTAAAATTTAAAAATTATAACTAATAAAGTATTTTTTTCATAATGCAAGATTACAAGGCATCAAACTAGAAAATAATAAATTATTTTTTATAATTTCTATCTAATACAAAATAATTTTATTTTTATTGTAGTCCAGGAGATCTTTTTTTTTTTAAAAAAAACAGAGATATTATGGTAAATATATTCCAAAAGATGTTTTTCCAACATACTCCAAAAGTTATTTAAAATTAGAGATTTTGGGGTTCCCCAATAATTTGATGAATTTTATTGTATTTTAAGGTGTTGTATGGGACCTTGAGAAATTCTTCCTATTTTTTATACTTTATCTTTTGACCCTAATTTTAAAATCACCAAGGGTCCATTTGGCGCACGGAAAATGTGCTAATGCTACCATTTTCTTTGTAAAGCATGTTTGGTTGGATATGGGAAAAGCTCTTTCTACATCAACTCATTTTCAAAATAGGTATAATATTTTCAATCTTTAAAATGATACTTTTGTATTTAGTTAGGTTTGATGTGATTCATTACACATTATTACAGAGGTGTTTTGAATATTTTGTGTTTCTTAATTTTTTTTTAATTCATTATTTTTCTTTTCCTTTAGTTTCTAAGCATGTCTTGTAGGGAGCTCTGACTAATAGTGAGGGTGCTGGTTGGCCACCCGCCACCAACAAGTGTGGCTTAGGAAAAAATAAGGGCCCGTTTGGTTCAATCCCATTACACCCTGCGGTGCAGTGCAATGCGATGCAATGGTAATGCAATGCGATATTAATTACAAGGGTAGTGTTTGGTTTGATTTTTAAGCTATGTGCAATGAGTTAATATTTTAACAATTATTTAAAATTAATATATTACACAAAGTCTATTTTACCCCTTAATATAATCTTTGTAGAAAAAATAGTTACAAGACGGCGACGGCGGGGATGGAGGAGGAGGAGGTAGTGGCGGTGGGCAGCGGAGGTGGAGGAGGAGGTGGTGGCAGTGGCGGTGGCCGGTGGGCCGGGTGTGGCGGCAGTGGAGGTGATGGCGGCGGCGGCAGCGGGGGGTGGAGGAGGAGGTGGTGGCAGCAATAGGCGGTGGGGGTGGAGGAGGTGGTGGTAGGCGGTGGGCGGTGGGCGGTGGAAGAGGAGGTGGTAGTGGCGGCGGGGGGTAGAAGAGGTGGTGGTGGGTGGTGGGCTGGCGGCGACGGGCGGGGGCAGCGGCGGGCGGTGGGCTAGTGGCGGGGCCGGGGGTGGTGGTGGGTGGAGGTGACGGCGGTGGAGGAGATAGTGGTGGCGGCAGAGAGTGGAGGTGACGGCGGTGGAAGAGGAAGAGGTTGTGGCGGTGGCAGTTGTGACGTAATGCGACAGGTGAAATGAGATAAGTGAAACAAAGACAAAGGAAACTAAAGGGTAAATTGGACTTTTTAGACTATGCAATGGGATGGTAATGAGGATTCATAGGGGGGGAGGTATGAATGAGGATTACCAATTTTTTGGTAATCTTCATTACCATGGTAAACCCTATTACCATGCTAAAGAGTGACCAAACACTCTTCTCTTGGTAATGCAATCATTATTACCATTACAGGCATGCAATGGGGTTGAACCAAACGGGCTCTAAAAGTGATAGCAAAATGATAAAATACATGACATTCTAAAATCACATTGCAATGTAAGGTCTAATTAGAGATTTGTTGAATTTAGAAATTTGATTTTAAATTTGGGTATTTCATATGCCTTTAAAATGGATTTTCTTAATTTGTTCAAGGGATTTTAAAATACTAATAATGATAAGGACAAATATCTTATGGGTAAAATATAGGAAGTATTTCATAAGAGTTATTAATGTCATTCTTAAGAAGCTCCATCCAACACTCAAAAAAACAGTACAATCTTCCCTTATTTGTCACTTTCATGTGGGTCTTGAATGTTGTGCCAAACCAGGATAATGATTAAATGGGATAATTTAAAAAACTAACACATTTATTATAAATGACTAATATTTTCTTATTGTGGGACATAACAAGAGAGGAAGTAGTAGTTGGCATTAGGTAGTTGCGGTGAAAAGAGGGAGTTAGTGTGTGTTTGGATGCAATTAAAAAAATTGCTTTTGAGGCCAAACCATGGTTTGGAAAATATTCATCCAAACACTCACAATTTTTGAATAATTCATTTTCCATGTCAAACCATGGTTTGGGAGGCCCAAACCTTGGTTTGGGAACAATCCATTTTTTCTTACTTTTTCAACTTTGTGGGTCCCACCCTCTCATTCTCATTGGTTCTTTTTATGTTTGTGGGCCCCACAGCACACTCTCTCTCTCTCTCATCTTTTTTATTTTTTTGAATTTCAACGTTTTTTCTCTTTTTTTTTTTAGAATTTTAAAATTTTAATACTCCCTCTCATCCTATTTAAGACTTATTTATCTAATTTAATTATATTAAAAAAAATTAGTTAAATTAATTAACATTACATATAGACAAAATTATTTCATTTTTGGTATTAATTATGAAATTTAATGTTAAATAATACATAAAATATAATCTTATTCTTTATATGTAATTATCACAAAAGTTAATGTCCTTTTATGTAATTTGACCATGAAAAAAGCTATTCTGATCAAAACATCCAAACACTCTCATTTTATCAAAATCACTTTTTTCTCATAATCTATTCTTCTTATAATCTATTCTCCAAAAGCTATTCTCCATTTTTTCTCCAGAAGCTATTAAAAAAAGCTAATCCAAACACACTCTTAGTAACGTTACCTGGCAGTGAGGGAGAGGAGAGGAATGTCAGGTCCATAAACAGAGGAAGGCTTTATGAGCTTAAGAATTGCACTCAGAGATGATGTTGGTGACACGTCAGTTCTCACACTCGCTATGCTGTACCCATAGCCCACTCCTTCTGGCGATGATGATGAATCAGGTTTCGCAGAGGCCAAGAAGAAGAAGAAGAAGAAGAAGAGGAGGATAAAGCGTAGGCAAAGACTCAAAGTAAGCGTTGTATTGGTAGCAGAATCCATGTTGGCCTCTCATTCCTATGAATGTGCTTTTGTATGAGTGATTGGTGACGAGGATTGAAAGTGATGCCCTGTTGTTAAAATCTTTCCATAATATTTATATATATAGACATACGGATCCGGCTTTCCTCCTTTATAAAGGAGAAAATGAGGATCTGTTGTAGAATTTGGATTGTTGGATTAGATCTCAATGATTCATATTTAATATATTATAAAAATATTATAATAATAATATTTTTATAATATATTAAATTTGAATCGTTGATATCTGATCTAATGATTCAGATGTTACAACGGACCATCCTTTACAAAAGAGGAAAGCCAAATCCATAGACACACACATTGGAAGCAACGCAGGATTTTTCTTTTCTTTTATTATTTAATATTCTTTTAAAACAAAAAAAAGTTGACCGGCAGATGATGACCCACCAAATAAGGACCTATTGAGACCAATGAACCCTCCTTCTTGATTTTTATTTTATTAAAAAATATTAAGGATAGTCAGATAATTTCTCAAATTTTATAATATTTTAAAATTTCAAATCAATCCTTATAGAATTATTGAAAGAACTAAATTTATATCAAGTTACTTAGGTCAAATTTGTCCAAATTTATATCAAGTTACTTAGGTCAAATTTGTCCAGTTGCTCAATAAGATGAAGCCAACTGTATTAGTTTTATAGCTCACCATTTAACCCCAAAACCTCTGTTAAAGACTGTTAATCTCAATTTGGAAAAAAATGTTTTTTCCCCTTTCAAAATAAAAAACAAAGCTTTAGGGCCATCGCAAAGAGCAGGCCACAAGCTTCATTCTTAATGGCTCCAGGTTTCCTTTGGCTAGTTATTGTTCATATATTCTGTGTTGCGATTCTCTCTTTTTTACTATTTTCGTGGTTCTTTTGACAAATATAAATGGTTTTGTTTGTTGTAATTCTTTTGGGGGCATTGAAATGTGAAAGTGATCGTGTTTGGTAGGGATTTTTTGGTTCAATGTACACTTTTTCTTTTCAATTTTACATCTTTTAATTCAAAGTTGCCAATATGGGGAAGAGATATTTGGATTCCATACAAATAAAGAAGGTTAGAGCATTCATGATCTCCCTAGCTGTAACTATTTTATATTTTCAAAGGAAAAAAATAAAACCTTTTTTCCAGATTTATTTTAACGGTGTTAACAATTGCTTTGGGGGGTTAAATGATGAGATGTAAAACTAATACAGATGGTTTCATCTGATTGGGCACCTAGACAAACTTAACTGAAGTAACTTGATATAAGTTTAGTTCTTATTGAAATTCAACATGCTTATTTGATTTTTACTAATTTTAACAACATTTTTCTGTATTTCCCCCTTTTTCATTTAAGGATTTTTTTAAAATAAAAAAGGTGACTGGCAGATCCCCAAATAAGGAGCTATTGAGACGAACCAACGCACCTTCTTGGTTTTAATTTCAGGGAAAACTTATTTGGAGGTTTTTAATTTTTATAGTTTTTTTCTATTTTGAATAAGGTTCTTAATTTTTTTTTAATTGAATCCTTTAATTTAACACAGTTAGATATGTTAAACCTGTTGTTAAATAAGTGCTAACTCTGTTAGAAAACTCCGTTAAATGCACTAACGCACGCATCTCCTCCTCCCTTCTTTCCCTTGGCCACATTTTTTATCACTGAACCATAATAAAAACACCAATGCGCGTTGGACAGGCCTTGACCCTCTGATATCTCACACCCAAGCCTACCCTCTTGTCTTCATTTCCTCAATCAAATTCTCTAAAATATGCTAAATAGTTAGCATTTCACAATAATCGCATAAAATCTAATTATTATTTGGATTTTTTTATATTTAAAAAATTATGAAAATGGAAGTAATATGCAGCGAGTCAGCGGGGCTCAAGTTCCCAACCCCAATCTCTCTATATTTGTGAGGAGTGAAATAAAAAGGAGATAAAAGAACCTCACATATGATGTGTTATTAGGTAAGGTTATTAAACCTGGACCCGCGATTAACCAGGTCGAGATACTGAGTTAAGGGTCAATAGGTCAAATTGAAGTCAAATCAGACCTAACCCAAGGCTACACCGGTGAAGAAGTGAAAATTTAAGGGTTATTTATATGAAATTATAAATAAATTTTTTTAAAAAAACGAATTAATTTATTTTTTTCAAAATTTTAAAATAGTTGAACCAATCACACCGATCCAACCTACCGGACCGGTTGGACCACCGGTGGTCCAGATCCAGTAATCTTAACATAGTTATTAGGAGGCCTCCTTTGTTTTAGTAAAAGAAAAAAGAGCTATTTTGAGGCATGATGTCTACAGATAATGTAAGAAAGAGAACATGGCTGAAGTTATCTCTTCTCAAATTTATGACCAATTTTTCTGCAACTTTTATGATTTGTGTTGCATTTTGTGCAATCTGTGGGGCTAATGCTATTTACCGCAAACTGCGATGCTGCAGGTAATGTTTTATGGGTCATTTACGGAGCTACAGTTTTTGCTCTGCCAGCTTGAAAACCGTCAACGGCATGATGTTCTATTATGTTTATATTGAGCATTATCCAACCTCCTCTAAAAAGATTTGACCTGGGTTTACCAATGGATGGATGGAGAAGCATACCGTGGCTTAGTCTGTCTAACAGAAATTTTTAACAGAGTTAGCTTTTATTTATCAGCAGGGACTAACATCTCTAATTGTTTAAAATTAAAGGACCCAATAAAAGGAAAAGGAAAAAAAAAAAAAACAAAGCTCAAGGACCTAATTCAAAGTCAAGGAAAACTATAAGGACCTCTAGATTAGTTTTCCCTTTATTTTATTTGAGAAACTATAAACTTTTGATAAAATTCCAATAAAATGCCATTTAAATCTATCAAACTCTAAAAAATATGTTAAAATATGAAAATGACAGAAAGGTGATAGAGGATCAATTTGAGATTTTAAAGTGTTAATGATTTCCAACATGTAGGATATTTTATGTTTATAGAAATAATCATGTAGGATATTTATAAGAACATTATAAATTAAAATCTACTGAATAGTAAATGTCCTAGGTTAAGCAGGAGAACATTAAACATTCTACTGATCATTAGATATAGGAAGAAAAAATGTGAGTTTAAATGACATTTTTCATCAATGGAATTTAAATGACATTTCGCCCGTCATAAAATTAAACAAGATATACTACTTTTTAGGAACTATTGCTTTAATTTCCCACAAAAACATTCCTTGAAATCATCAATTTATTGCGGAAGATGGGTATTTTAGTGAATATGCCCCAAAAGTGTTTTTTTGGTCAACATACTATTTAAAATTAGAGATTATGGGATTCCATAATACTTTGATGACTTCAAAGAATTTTATGATATTTTAATGTCATGTTTGGTACATTGGAATCAATATATTATTAAAATATGCTCCTTAAGCCGATCCGTCCAACGACTTATTCATGGCTTAAGACTCAGTTTACTATTCACAAATCGTCCCCTATTTTTTCACAATAAAAAATTCCTTCCTCAGGCTGCAAACAAGCCATCTACTCAATACCTTATTTTGAATTTCAAAATGCCCATGTAAATGGTACAAATAAACTGACTTTTCCCATCGATATCATCTATTTTGATCCACAAAGTTATTAAATAAAATATTCTCACCTCTGTCATCTATTATCCCTTCTGACATTTTCCTCATAGCAAAGTCACGGGCTCTATATGCCCTTCTTTAACCTATCGTCATTGTAATGTAACCACACCAAAATCCTTCGTCATTGAACAATGACTCCGACGAAATGGCGGGCAAGAAGATGTTGTGGCTTAGGCAGCTGACTATGGGGATCTATGAAGACAATATTGTTGTCAAGGTTGATAGGATCATTTCCATCAAGCATCCTCGTGAAATAGAGGAATATGACCTTCCAACGAAGGTTCTCTGCCGATATGAGATCCTTGTGTTTGATGAGTCGATGAGTGCTTATATTCTTTGAACTATGAATCTCATCTCATATTTGTAGGTGCCAAAAATGTTTTCCTCTGTAGCTTACTCTTATTGTTGTCAAGTTTCATAGGATCATTTCTATAACACCCCAAATTTTGATTAAGGGCTAATGATAATTATTAAAAATATTTTGTGAATTAAAGTTTGAATTATTATGGATTATGTGGCAATTTCAGTTAATGTATCAAAATTAGTGGAAAATTGGAAGGAATGGAAACTATTGGTTAATTAGTCAATGATTAACGAAGAAATTAATTACTAACTAAAAGAAATGAGGAGTGTGACTAAATGGCTAATAGAGTAGTTAGTGTAACCATGTGGTTACTTATTTGGTGAGAAAAGAGGAGATTTGGACAAGTGGCAAAATGGGTTGAAGAAAGAGTGTGAAGAAAAGTCAATAGGCATTTTTAAATCATATTTTCTCTCTCTTTTTCCCTCATTTTCGCTGCAGTAAGTAAGGCATGGGAAGGGAGTATCATTTCATCTCCTTCTCCACTCTTCCACTCTCATTTCTTTCTCATCCTTCTCTCCATTCGGTAGCCATTAGAGCAAGAAGAAAAGCTTGAGAAAGGTAAGCCATTTGACCCTTCTAATGACCTCTAATGCCAAAACTCCCTTCTATAAAGTTGTTCCTTGGGTTGAGGGCTTCATTTTCATGGCTTTAGATTTGCCATTGGTGGTTTTTTGTGGCCACAAGGAAATTTAGGAGTTGGAGAACCAAGGAATCCCTTTGGGAAAGTTGTTAAGGTGAGTAAGACAAACCTTTCTACATAGATTTTGTAGCATTTGATTAAGGTTTGAATTTCTAGGAATTTTTTGCTATTTGAAAATTAGGGTCATTTTGTGTATGGCATGTTGTTGTCATGGAAATGGTGTCTTGAGTTGGGTCTTGGATAAATAGAATTGTGAAGTTTGAGGTTTTTGAGAAATTGGTTTGTGTTGTTGATCATGCTATATCTTGTGGAAGCAATGTGAAATGGGTTGATTTGATGTTTCCAATGGATTCCTTCTGAAAATTTATGTGGAAATGGGTTTAATTGTTGATTTTGGAGCTATTGGACATTTTAGTAGAAAATTGGAATGCTGTCAATCATGAACTCTGTTCTGGGTAGTCAGTTTGTACGAAATTTTTGAATAAAACTTATGAAACTTTCCAGTCTTAAAGTTCACATCCCAAGCTTCAAAATGGACATATAATTTGTGTCATTTCGTTTTGTGAACTAGGAGATAGGACTGTCAAAAGTTTGGGATGGAAAATAGACGCTCTTTTGGAGCAGTGTTGAGTTTTGGGCAATTCTGTATCTGTGTGGTGATTTCTGGTAGTAGCCCATATTTTTCCTATGAAGATAACTTAAATACCATTCATTTAGCTTTAGAATCACCTCATTTAGATTTTTTTAGAATTAGTTATGATTTTTGGAATTTCAGCTAAGAAATAGAATTTTTCTTGGCCACGGCCAGTAGATTCTTGGCAGTGGCCCAAATGTTTTGGACCTATTTTTTGCCACAGCCAGGGGATTTTTGGGCCGTGGCCAACCCCCAAAAATCAGCATTGTGCACTTTTGAAAGGTGGTTTAGGTATAGTCTTTCCTAACCCTTTAGGCATATGTTTGGACTTCTAGTATCCACCTAAAGGACATAAATGATAACCAAATCTAAGTGTTGTGAAGTCATTTGAGTATTGGAATAAGTGATAACCTATTGTCCTTAATTATGACTATAGGATTTGATATTTGCCCGGATCGTAAAAGGCCTGTGCCTGATCAAGAACGGAAAAACCAAGGTAATGACACTTTATCCTATATCATGTTTAATGCATTGCTCTTACGTATTTATCATTGAATGATGCTGATTGGGTTCATGGCGAATAGCCCGGCCTTGAATGTTTCTGCTTGGGTTTGTGGCATTAGCCCAACCTTAAATGTTACTGATTGGGTTTGTGGCGGTTAGCCCAACATTGAATATTGCCGATTGGGTCTGTGGTGGGTAGCATGGCCTTGAATGAATGATTGAGCAGTGGCGGGTAGCCCGGCTTTGAATGCTGTGTAGCTGAATTATGATATATACTTACATGCTTTGTTTAATTCTACATCATATACGTAAACTGTTACTACTGGGATTCTTTTGAATCTCACTCTTTCCAATAAACAATTTTAGCCAGGGCAACAGGGTCAAGGGACAAGCAGGTGAACAAGGACGACTAGGATTGCCGGTGGTAGTCTTAGTTTCTTTTTAGTTATCATTTGGACAATTGTATATATTGGATTGACAATAGATTTGTAATTGTTCTGTAATCCCGGTTTGGGAAACTAAGATGGGCAATGATGCCCTATAAAACTCTTGGATTAATGATATTATCCTGGGTGAATGCCGAGAATTTTGTTAATACTCTAATATTGTATATGTGACAAACCAAGCAGGCCAATTGCTTTTACTTTGAAATGAATGGAGATCGTATTGTACAAGTTTTTGTAAAATTTTAATTACTCTTGATCTCTTGTTCAGTTATAAAATGAGTTTAAACACTAATCACGGCCTTGATGATGGCGGGGGTTACAATTTCCGTCGAACATCCAAGCCGATTGCTCTAAAACGGCTCCTCATCGGCCACAGGCACAAAACATTGTAGCTAATAGTGTTGTGGCTTGGATTTCTTTGATATTTCAGTCTCTTTCCTATCTTGATATCATTAAATTGATTCCATTTGCGTTGCTTGTAGGGCATTCAAAGTGATTCAACTATAGGGGCTCGACCAAACTCAATAATTATGAGGAAAACGGTCATGTATGAAGGATATCAATTCGATCATTGATTAGTTGTATTGTACTTCATCCCCTTCATTTATTTCTCTTTACTTTTTGTTGAGTATAAATATTGGTAACATCTTGTTGAAAACCCAACTACTCAACTCTAAAACTAATCATTTGTTATTTCCTCATGGTATATAGATGATGAAGCTAGTGTTTGATAAATACTCTATGTAGAATTCTCGTGTTCTTGCTTGTCTAAAGGATGATGAAGTTGTGGAAAGGTTTTCTGTGACTATTTTTAGCTTGTCCAATCATCACTAGCTTCTATGATGCTTCAAGAGTGTTCTTCGATCCAAATTTCCCTAAGGTGGTTGAAGAAATGAGGGCATATATTTGAGTTTCTGTCATGTTGAAGTTAAGTTGTGTTTTACTTTCTTTTGATGTTGTAGGGTCTATTTTGAACTTTTTGGTTTGTTTAACGCTATGCTATGATTCAAACTTGTAGTTGTACTGCTTATTTGATTTTATGTTGCTATTGATTTTATTTCCTTTCTTCTTGAAGTTGTACTGCTTATTTGGTTTTATGTTGATGTTGATTTTATTTCCTTTCTTCAACTTTGCAGCATGAACAGACATGATTCTTATAAATCATCCTTGCAACTGATTGTTACTTTAAGTAAAAACCATTCCACATTAATAATAGATAAAACAGTATGACTTTAAGTATTGCATGATCATTGTGCATTTAAAAGCAACTCTAATGAAAATGCTAAAAACATTGGATCAACATAAAAAAAAAGGCAAACATGTATAATTAAAAATTAATACAATGTTAAAGTTACTGAAAAAGAGACGTAGTGGGAGCAACAATGCTGAAATTAAAACTACATGAAATAAAGAGCAATAAATAAAATACGTACGTTCAGTTGAGTAAAGATGCGAGGCTATGGTTCTAATATTGGCCACTTGGTCTAATGAACAACATGCATAAGCAAACATTTAACTTAAACTAAGCCAACTTAATAAGTATGTTTAATAGAGTTGGTAGATGGATTTGCAGCGTGTGTTATTCCTTTATCCTTTGGTTAATGTCCTTTATTTAAAAGCACCCTGAAAACTTTTTTCTTTGTCTCTTTATGTTCCGAATCTTACAAGGTATTCATTTAATAGGTATTTCTTCATGGCCTTTTCACAAAAACGTGAAGGATTTATTTAAATCTTTTACATATTAAAGACCTGAATCTGCAAGCATTTTGATGAGGATTCTGAAAGGATTCATTCTATTTATACCTTTTTTGCAATATGAGTAAGCAAGATTCCTTAAATATAAAAATATACCTTTTGATCTTACCAATATTGTCAAACCCCTTAACATTTTGATATACGCAGAGTGCTAAAGGCACAATTCCACATGCATATAGAAATAGCATAAATATGCTGATAAAAACTGCTTGTTTACATACAAGAGTCTCGCCGTAGGGTTCGAAAGAATATATACAATTTTCCCATAATATCCAAAAATAAACTAAATATAACCAAACAGCTCCGTCACTTGACCCATACGCTTCAGTTTCTAGTATTTATCATCTTGCCCTTAGAGCCACTAGCTTCTGCTAGGATAATTTTAATTTTGAAAAGGGGGTTAGATTCAAAAGAATCTTAGTAGTAACATACAATCGTTCATATAAAATGTGAAAAGTAATTATGTCATGCTCCATGCTGTGCAACAAATTAATAGCAATATCACATCATGGCATGTATACATGAGTTAGGGGCTTAATCCCTCACTATCCATAAACCTCAGCTGGGCCCTTTCTCACAATTGGGTAAGTGTGCTTCCATACACAAATTTAAATGCGCCTCCACGCACTAATTTTCCTCCTTGGCAAAACCATGTTCATTAATTAAATCACAGAAGATGGCATACACAACATATAAACATTATCATAATGTATGAAGGATAGAGTTACTGCCTTTCCATTAGTAATTATGATTTGAAAATGCGTAATTAAATGAACTAGAGACCAACGGATAATTGAAAACTCATTTTAAATCCCATTTTCACAATAGGGTTTTCACAAATTCCTTTCACAATCCAATTAACCTGGCCACATATCCAAATTTCAAATATAACTACCCTACGCAGTTAAATCACCTTTATACATATCAGAGTATACAACAAAAATCTCGGCAACCCCCGGGTTTCACATATTAACTAAGGGTTTACAGGGCGTATTCGCCCGTTTACAGTTTCCCATTTAGGGGATTACATAAACTAATTAAAAATTTACATCCATAATATATATAGTAATCCCAACCAAAATTTGATAACCAACAACCAAAATTTAGACATACCTAAGGAGTCCTAGCCGCCCTTGGTGGTCTGCTTCCCCTTGGAGCCACCTGCCCTGTCTGAAGGTTAGTTAATAGAAAGAATATGATTTAAGAGAATCTCAATAGTAATAAATCACTCATACCACATATAATCACATACCATGCACATAAGTCATCAAGCAACAAGCAGCACAAACACAGCATATAGAAGTTGTCACATATACACATTGCCTTCACAGCATTCACATGTACAATGGTATATCAACAGCCGAAGTAGAGATGACCAGTGTCACTCCCTAGGACGGCTCACGTTAACATGCACATGCTATAATTCACATAGCCTTACGGCTCACAAATTGCCTTTTGACTTTGACATAGCCCTACGGCTTTCACATAGCCTTTCAGCTTTCACATCCACAACGAATTTATTGTCACACCCCACCCTCATCCTCTTTCACTGTCGGGGATGCATGTAGTGTAATATCCTAAATTGTAATTAAGAATTAATAACTTCAAAGTGATGTAATTAATGTTAATTAAGCACTTTTAAAGTATGTGATGTGGATTGTGTTAGATCTCATGTTTTGATGATAACAAAGAATGGAATGAAAAAGATTTGATAAAAAAATAAGTTTGAACAAAGTAAAAACAGGGAAAATCATCACTTAAAGTAAGCATTGGAGTAATGAAGAAAGGCCAAGAGAAAAAGCTGAGAAACTTCATTGTTGGCAAATTTTCTAAAGGGTTACTCGAGTAGCTACTCTAGTAATGAGATAGAAACTTGAAGTAACCAGGTCAACCTTCAAGTAACCTGCCAACGTTACTCGAGTAAGCACTCGAGTAATAAGGTAAATGACTCCAGGTTGCTCTCAGCCTGCCAATGTTACTCGAGTAGCTACTCGAGTAACCAGGTAACACACTGGCAGTTGCTCTCGGCCTGCCAACGTTACTTGAGTAGCTACTCGAGTAACCATGTCAAATACTTCCAGTTACTCTCGGCATTTTTAACGCTGCCAATGATACTCGAGTAAGTACTCGAGTTACTCTGTTTCAAGAAATGTGTTGCTCTCGGCATTTTCAACCCTGCCAATATTAATGAGGAGCTACTCGAGTAAATCACTGTGGTAAGCAAAACCTGAAGGTATTACTCGAATAACATGAAATGATTTTCTCACTCTTCACTTCAAGTTACTACTCGAGTATGCAGAATTACTTAGAAGAAAAACTTCAAGTCACTACTCGAGTATGCAGAGTTAGTTAGAAGAGAACTTCAAGTTATTACCCGAGTAAGCTATTCATAAAAATATATGTTTACTCGAGTTGGTACTCAAGTAACAAGGTAATCAAACTTGAAGTGCTCTCGGCATTGAAATCCTGCCAACATTACTGGAGTGAAGCATCGAGTAACCTAAAGTTTATTTGAAGGCTTACTCGAGTTGGTATTCGAGTAACTAATGAAGAAAAGTTTTCCATACTTGAGTAAGTACTCGAGTAAACAGGTATTTCCAAAGGTTTGAATTTTATTTACTTCATGCACTACCCGAGTAATGTTATGTTTGCTTATTGACTTGCAGTTTATCAAAGTTTTCCCGATGATACCCGAGTATGTACTCGAGTAAACTTTAATGAATACTCGAGTATGCAAGTTCAGATTTTGAGAATTCATTCCAACATTCATTGATTTGTTTCCTATATGATTAACCTTTCATTGTATTAGTATTCTTAGCATATCCACAGATAAACAATGAAGAGATCTTACCAAATAAGGAAAGTCAAAAGCAACGTTCAAATGTCACCTACCGCCACATACCGCAAACGTATATTTTTCAAATACTGAAAAAGTCAACAGTGGCTGCGTACACTCTAATGGATGAGAAGAAAATGTTCCAACGATCATTACCAACACACCTATATATATGGGAACATCCAAACAGCGAAAAAGAATGAGAGAATACACACGAACGTATTATCAAGCTCATTACTCTGTTTTACATTATACTTGTAATTCTATGCTTCAGTGATTCTTATTCACTCTATGAGAGAGATATTTCATTCAAACTCAATATTTGTTATTGAGGTAACTTAAGGTTGTGGAACCTTGAGTTGGGATTGGATTACAACCTGTAAGGGGGAGCGAGTGTCCAGACGAAGGAACTGGCTTGTACTGAGGTGCCAAGAACCCACTGAATCTTGGAAGTTATAGTGAAACTCTCAGAGAAGCTCTAAGGACTGGACATAGGTCAAAGTGGTTATGACCGAACCAGTATAACTCTCGGTGTACACTTTGGTGATATTTCTCCTTACTTTTTATTGCTTTATATTCACCGTCAAGTTTTTATATTTGCAAAGAAATTTAGTATCACCCAATTCACCCCCCTCTTGGGTGAAACGCTTGCTCTAACAGATTGTAGGGTAAAATATGTTTGTTGATGGTTTAGTAAGCATTGTGTCAATCAGGGGCAAAACGGTAAATTTATCGATCGATTGGTCAGTTACTAGAAAGGAAACTCCTTGGTAATTGAGATCAATGGCTAGGATCGAAAGAGGGAGAGGCGGAATCCTACGCATACAAGTCCATGTGAATCCATGATAAGATGTTGACAAGTGGCAAAAGATGGACCATGGGATAAGGGTCAAATTTTCAAACTCAATTTTCTCTTCCTTCTCCTCTTCCAAGTTGGTTGGGGCATGGGAAAAAGGGAAAATATGTGATCACCATTATTCTTATCTCATTCTCTCTCCTTAGCCTCAATTTTCGCTGAAATAAGGCAAGAAAGAGAAAGTGTTAAGGTGAGTTTTGGCTAGCTAGATGCCTCTTAATCCTTAAGTGTTCTCTATTAATGTTGTGCAAGAGGTAGAGAGTTTTAAACCTATGGTTTCAGAATTTTCATTGATGGTGGTTGAGAGATTGTGAACTTTGGAAAGTTGAAGAATCAAGAAGTTGGCTTTAGAAGACATAAGAGGTGAGTAGTTGATGCACTTTGGTATTATTACCTTTGTCATTGGTTGAGTTTTGAGAACTTTGGAATTTTCCCTGATTTTAGCCTAATTATGAAATGTATGAATTAGCTAGTGTTTTGTGATGAAATAGATGCCAAATAGTGTATTGGTGTCAATGGTTGTGGTTTGGATTTGAAAAGGGAAAGTTTGATCATTAGGTGATATTGGGTGCAATGTGGTTAGAAGAGTAGAATGTATTATTGTGGTAAGATTTTGGTTGTTTTGAGGTTACCAATAGGGTCATTATGGAATTTAGTATGGGAATGAACTTTGGTATAAATGTTGGGACCATTGGAACCAGTTTTGGTAAATCATATCAGTTGCTGCGATCTAGCTTCTGATAAGCTTCACTCGAGTAAGGAGGGGTCTCACTCGAGTAGAGTATGAAATTCTGGGTATTTTGGTTAAGTCTTCAGGCAGAAATCACGAGTGCACTTTTGTTTCCGTGAGTGATATAGGTCATCACTCGAGTGATCTTGGTTTCACTCGAGTGAGGGAGTAAGTTTAAGACTTTGGAGTTTATGATTGCTCTCGGGTAGTCATTCGCAGTGCCTCACTTCTTGGTGCTTGAGTACATTTAAGGTTATCACTCGAGTGCGGTTTTCTGTGCTCGAGTGAGGGTGTAAGATATATCAAGGTTTGCTCTCAGGCAAACACTTCCGGTGCGACACTTTTGGGTGCTCGAGTGAATTTAGGGGTCATCACTCGAGTGAGGTCATCTCCACTCGAGTGAGCTGACCAAAAATCAATGTTTTTGCTTCCAAAAAGGCATCTTCGGGGTAGTTTATCCCAATCCTTTTGGCATATGTTTAGGCATTTAATAGCCACCTAAAGAGTTCATATGAATACCAACTTAAAGTATTATGGAATTAAGAACTTGGAAAAGAGATTGATCTATTGTCCCTATTTTGGTTTATAGGATTTGACATCTGCCGTCCTCATGAGCCCACTGTGCCAGCGAATTTCAGAAAGGAACAAGGTAGTGACTTTTCTTTTATACCATATGTGATGCATTGTATGTGTGTTATATCATTGATTTGTGATAAATTCGTATGCTGCGATATTTATGGATATGTGTAAGCACCGCTATGCCAATAGTCCTGAGTCGCTAACAACGGTTTGGGTTAGGACGGTGTGCCTTCCCGACGGTAAAAGGGGATGAGGATGGGGTGTGATATGTGTGATTATGTGAAAAGCCTAAAGGCTATTTGTGAAGGCCGACGGGCCAATTGTGAAAGCCGGATGGCTATATGAGCTATACGGCTATGTGTATGTACTGCCATGCCAACAATCCCTGAGTCGCTAACAACGGTTCGGGTTAGGACAGTGTTCCTTCCCGGCGGTAAAAGGGGATGAGGGTGGAGTGTGATTTGTGTTACTGCTGCTGTATGATTTGATTACATGCTATGTGCTTATATGTGGTATGAATGATTTGTTACTACTGTGATTCTCTTGAATCTCATTCTTTCCTTTGACTAACCTTTCAGACAAGGCGAGTGGCTCTAAGGAAAAGCGAACATCCCAGAGTGGTTAGAACTCTATAAGGACATTTGGTTCGGGCCATGTTGGTTATTCATTTTGGATAGGGATTACTGTACGACATTTTGAGTTGTAAATAGTTTTGAACATATGGCGGTGTAATCCCCCTAATTGGGAACTAGAACCCTATAGATATATATATGGATGAAACCCAAAGGTTGCCGGGGATTAAGTTATAAACTCTGATATGTTTAAATGTGATATAACTGCACAGGTAATTATATTCGATATTTGAACATTGAGACCATGATAGAGAAGTTTTGAAAATTTTATGAAGTCCCTACTATGAAAAGGGAGTTTTAATTGAATTTTGAATTATCCAATGGTCTCTAATCCATTTTATTATGCATTATTGAATCTTAATTATGCTAATTAAGGTAGGGGTTACATTTTGGTATCAGAGCTGTAGTTCCTGGCAAGGGTAGAGTTTGCTAGGATAGATCCCTCAGTTGGTGTTAAGAATAGAAGATCATCTATGAATAATTGTTGTGTATGCACACGTATGTTCTGTTAACACGAATGTGTATGAAACATGTGAATATATGTGCATACTATCTCTGTTATATTAATGGGGTAAGTTGTTTATAGAATGAAGAAAACTAGAGGATGCCCCAACGTTCTGCGTGTAAACCCAGAGGTAGAGGTCGTCAATGATAATCCACCAGATCCAATGCAAGAATTAATGGGTCTGATAAAAGATCAGCGGGACATGATCACTGAGCTAAGAGAAGAGCTCAGAATAGAAAGAGGAAAAGAAGAAAGAGAACCGGGTTCAGTCCACTCCAGTAGAAACTCAAGAAGAAGCCTGTTATGAGGACACTGCTGAAGGGTCAGCACGACCCTTGAGTCCCCACCTCATACTATCCCAAATCAAGAATCACATGGGGTGACAGCTAAAGAGGATAGGGACCTTCAGTTTTTAGTCACAAGATTCTATAAACATCTGCCTCCAGTGTTCAAAGAGAGGTTTGATCCTCAGGCAGCCGAAGATTGGTTGAACAGATTAGAGAAGATCTTTGAGGTCTTAGGATGCCCGTTTAAGGTGAAGGGTCGCTTGGCAGTCTATAAGCTGGAAGGCGATGCGGACCGTTAGTGGAGAAATATCTCACTCACCCTGCATAGCAAAAACGTGCCCTTGATATGGGAATTGTTCCAGCAATAATTTAACGAGAAATATTTTCCCAAATCAGTACGGCTCGAAAAGGAAACAGAATTTCTGAATATTAAACAAGGGGACGCAGAAACTTTTGACGACTACTTGTCTCGTTTCGTCCGGTCTTCCCGGTATTCCTCTTATCTCCGGTATAAGGATGATGAAGAGTGGAGTTCGGATATGCTTATCCACGGTCTAAGACGAGAGTTGAGGAAACGGTTAGCCACTCACCAATTTACCAAGTTCAACGAGGCTGTGGAGCAATGTCGAATCACAGAAAACAACTTAAGAGAGTTTTATCCTATCAGAGCTACTGGCCATCGCGGTGAACCTAGTAAGGGTAATGTTTCTCAGAAGTGGAAAGGCCAAGGATCCTCTTTGTTTAGGGGCAGTAATAAGAAACCCTATCAACCCAAAGACCGTGAACCTCAGAGATTTGTGATCGAGTGGAAATGTCTTCACTGTATGATGATTTGATTACATGTTGTGTGCTTATGTGTGGTATGAATGATTTGTTACTATTAGGATTCTCTTGAATCTCATTCTTTCTTTTGACTAACCTTTCAGACAGGGCGAGTGGCTCTAAAGAGAAGCAAACATCCCAGAGCAGTTAGAACCTTGTAGGAACATTTGGTTCGGTCCATGTTGGTTATTCATTTTGGATAGGGATTACTGTATGACATTTTAAGTTGTAAATAGTTTTAAATATATGGCGGTGTAATCCCCCTAATTAGGAACTGGAACCCTATAGATATATATAGATTAAATCCAGGGCTGCCGGGGATTAAGTTATAAACTCTGATATGTTTAATTGTGATATAACTGCACAAGTAATTATATTCGATATTTGAACATTGAGACCAAGATAGAGAAGTTTTGAAAATTTTGTGAACTCCCTACTATGAAAAGGGAGTTTTAATTGAATTTTGAATTATCCAATGGTCTCTAATTCATTTTATTATGCATTATTGAATCTTAATTATGCTAATTAAGGCAGGGGGTTACATGTAGCTCTCACCTGAACCATTGTTAGCTATCGGAGGACTATTGGCATGGCAATACAACTCACAGGAATATACACAATCCGATGACATCACATACATACATTGCATTACATACAGTATAAAAGAAAGAGTCACTACCTTATTCTTCTCTCAAGCAGGGCAAATATCAAATCCTATACGTCAGAATCAAGGACGACAGATTAATCTCTATTCCAAATTCGTACTTTCATAACACTTAAAGTCAATTATCATTTGAGACCTCTAGGTGGCCACTAAAAGCCTAAACACATGCCTAAAGGGTTGGAAAAAACTTGACCAAAGACCCCCTCTCGGAAGTGAAAAATACTTATTTTAACTGACGCACTCGAGTGATGGATGACGCACTCGATTGATGAGATGACTTGCACTCATATGAGGACGGCTCACTCATATGAGTGCTTGACAGAGAGCAATGACAGAGATAGAAAATGATCACTGCACTCGTGTCCTGAATTCAGCACTAGAGTGGTAGCCTGATGCTTACCCGAGTCCTACCAAGTGAGGCATAAAAAGTGATTACCCGAGAGCAAAGGAAACCTTAAAATAGGAAGTGCACTCGAGCAACAACTCTAACACTCATGGGACGACATAACACTTACGAGTGCTAACACACACTCTTGACAAATGGGCTGTAAGTGTTACCCCAAGACGCAGGCTCATAGTGCAAAATGCACACACGCTCGAGTGATACGAGGTGCTCTCAAGTGAGGTCCTATATCACTCGCTAGTGAGGAAATGCACTCTTGCTTTTTAGCAGGAAAAATGCAACCAAAAACTTAAGGAAGAGAGAAAATATGATGCTGCACTCGAGTGAGACCTCAATGCACTCGAGTAAGGCTCTTTCAGAAGCCAAAACATAGTAGATGACAGATTTTTCCACATCTTAACCAATATGTCTAATGGCCTCAAAAATCAACAACCAAACCTTTTTCCTACACAAATTTTCATAAGGAACTCATTAGAAATACCAAAATAATCAAATTCCCATCACAATGACACATTCCACACTTCAAAACACATTACAATCCAAAACCACTAAATGACTAACTTTGCTTTCAAGGTTTCAAACTAATTCTATTGTTCTCATGACACATTGTGACACCTATTCCACCACAATACACTAGGCAATTCATCCAATCCAAAATCACATGAAAGTCAGGGCAAAATCCACAAATCCCAAAACTTAACCAATGACTACAACAATTATATCAAAAATTAGTTTTTTCTCATCTCTTCAACTTCCCAAAGCTAATTTCTTGATTTTCTAACTTTCAAGTTTTCTTAAGCTCTCAAACACCTTCTTTCAAAAATCTACAACCATAGAGATGAAGCTCTCATCACCATGAACAAAATTATAAAAGAGTATTTAAGCTAAAGAGGATATTGAACAAGCCAAAACCTCACCTTTTGCTTTCTCTTTCCTCTTCCTTATTGGACGAAAATGGAGAATAGAGAGAGAAGATGAAGATGATTAGAATTTTGGGGCAATAAGGCCCTTTGGCCAACTTTAAGACGGAAGAGAGAGAGAAAGAGGTTTGACAATTTGACTTCCATCCAATGCTCTACATAATACCAAGTGTCATGATCTTATTTCCTTTTCCATGAGCACACATGAACACACAAGCATGTGATTTCAACCTCTTGATCTCTTGACAAATAATCACAACCATTAATCTTTAAGTTACTAATAGGTTCCCCTTTCAGTAACGGGCTAATTGGTCGGTAACTTTTCTTTTACCCATTTTGCCCCTGATTATAGCAATTCTTATTGAATCACCACCGAACACATTTCATTATTCATTTCATTCCCTCAACCATACGCCTTCCCCTATACTTAAGGTTCATATTAAGCTTTATCACATAATTAAGCTTAAATCCAGGGTTTGGGCACTGACTGTAACACATTCAGATCAAAATTCGCATCGTATTCTCCAAAAGTGTTTGTTTAACAATAATTACATCCACTTTTTAAGCCATTAGCCATTAATCCTATTTTTGGGACATTACACCTGACAACTTTTCCAAATCTTGGACTCAATTGTCGTGCTTCGGACGTCCCGTGTAATATCCCAATTTTTGATTATGGGTTAATCATGATTATTATGGATAATTATGAATTTAATTAGGATTATTATGTATTTTATGACAATATTAATTAATGTCATAATTAATGAAAATTGGAAGAATGGAATTAATGTAACATGAAGTTGGTGTGCATGTGTGTGGTAATTAAAATCAAGGGTTGAGATTCATTGTACATGGGTCGGAATCCAGTGCATTTAGCTTGTGTGAGCTTATTGTGGGAATGAAGGAGATGCTGACAAGTGGCAGTGTGGGAGTTGTTGAATGAAGTCACAAGAGGACAAAAGATTGTTTTTCCTCTTTTACTCCATTCCTCCATTTCTCTCTCGTTTCTCTCTCTTCCCTCCCTCCATTTCCGGCGGTCAGCTAGGCAAGAAAGAGAAAGAAGAGCTTGTGATTTGAGTAGGTAAATGATCTCATTTGCTCAAACTCACTTCCTTAATGTTGATCCTTAAGTGATGGACTTCATTTTGGTATGTGTAGTTTGGCCATTTGGTTGTGGTTGGTGATCACACAAAAATTGATTGTTGGTGGATCAAGAACTCTCTTTGGAGAAGTTGTTAAGGTGAGTGAAACTAATCCATCTATCTAAGTTTCATACCATTTGAAGTAGTTTATAAATTCTGGAAATTTTGGCTTGAATCCGAAAATTGGATGCCACTGTTCATTTGGTATGTTTTTGGCATGAGAATGGTGTTTTGGAATGAGTTTATGATAGATAGATTGATTGGTAATGGAAATATGAAGTTTGGTTAAGATTGGTGTATTATTGAAATTGTTGCCCAAAACCCAAATCATGATAATGGAATAGGATTTTGATGATTTTGAGTATTCCATTGAGTTTGTTGGGTGTTTTTGTGTGGGAATGGCTTTGGGTTGAGTTTTGAGTCCATAGGAAGCAATTGGGCAAGTGTGAGGGAAAGTGCCTCTGTTTCTGCGTTTTCTGCTATCTGTGGGATTCACTCGAGCAGAGAGGGGTCTGCTCGAGTGAAGGATGAATATCACCCGAGCAGAAGGGGTCTGCTCGAGTGAGGGATGAGTTTCACCCGAGCAGGGATGAACTCTGCTCGAGTGATATGAGGTTTTTCCCTTTGTGCTTCGAGTTCGTCTGGGGTTTTCATGTGCAATGCTCGAGCACATCGTTTTGTGCTCGAGTGAGCGAAGAACATGCTCGAGCAAGCATGGTCTGCTCGAGTGATAGTGGGAGTTCAGAGTGAAGGATTTCTTTCGGGTCTTCACTTGCTGGTGGATGCCACGAGTGTGCTCTGACACTTGCGAGCATAGCCTTCTCACTCGAGCACTGGGGGTCATGCTCGAGTGAGGTTGTGCTTCAGGTGGGAGGTGTGCTCGCGGGTGAGAGAGGTGCTCGCGGGTGAGAGGAGTGTGCTTGTGGGTGTGAGTTGTGTGCTCGAGCACATATGGCTGTGCTCGAGTGATCTTGTGCTTGGAGAGCTTTGTGTGCTCTCGGGTCCTCACTTCCTGGACTTCTCTCACGGGTGCTCGAGTGAGGCATTTGGCCTTGTGCTCGAGTGAGCCGGTTCCTGAAGGTTTCTTTGTGCTCTCGGGTGCTCACTCGCTGTCTCACTTTCTCTTGTGCTCGAGTGCTGTCCGTACCAATGCTCGAGTGAGAGCATTTGTGCTCGAGTGATGTCCGTACTTGTGCTCGAGCATGGTCATCTGTGCTCGAGTGAAACAGTGTAAAATCTCAGTTTTGTGCTTCCAAAAGGGGATCTTTGGGATAGTTTTTCCTACCCTTTAAGAGTGTTGTTAGGGGTGTTTAATTACTCTAAAAGAGCAATAATGATAACCAACTTAGCATTATAAAGTGAATTAAGTCTTGGAATAGAGAATAACTCTTCGTCCCTAATTGTGAAAATAGGATTTGACATTTGCCTTCCTCGGGAGAGACCGGCGTTAGGACACGCACGGAAGGATCAAGGTAGTGACTTTTCTCTCATATCTTGTATGATGTTTTGGTATGCATATCTTATCATTGAACTTGTGAAATGTGTGCCATGGTCCATTACGGCGCGAGCAGGTCAGCGTGAGCCGTAAGGGAGTGACAGTGGTCATCTCTAGTCGGCCGTTGGACTGCCGTCGTAATCGACATGGATCTTTGTGAATCCGACCCGTGGGGGCGGCGTATGTGAAAACCAGCCGTGGGCTGTGTGTGTGTATCTTGCCTATGTGGCTTGCGTATATGATATGCTTTATATGGATCCCAGCTGTGGTGAATTATACTGTGTTGACTGTTGTGATGCAATACAACGTGAGCAATTCAGCGTGAGCAATCGTCAGGGATGACATGTGTCATACTAACCATTGCCGCTGCAACTGCCGTTGTAGTTGCTTGTGTGGATAGTGATTTGATTACATGCATTATTGTTGTACATTATATGATTGACTTGTTACTACGGGGATTCTTTAGAATCTCACTCTCCCAAAATTAAACCTTTTAGACAGGGCCGAAGGATCGAGAGGCAAGCGGGCGACGAAGAGTAGTTAGAACTCCTGTTTAGGAGTATATTTTGGAGATTATGGTTATCATTGTATATTTTGGAATTGTATATAGTGGATTTTGTGTAATCCCCAAGTAAAAGGGTATGAATTGTAGGCTTTGTGCCTTGTGTAAATCCCTTTTATTATGAATGGAACCCGAGTGAGTCGGGAACTTATTTGCACTCTGATAATTGTAAATGGAATCTACCTGTTCAGGCCATATTGTATTAAAATGTGAATAGGAGACCATTGTAATTGAGTTTAGAAAAGTTTTTGCAAATCCGATTTTTGGGCAAAAGATTTCTTTGATAAGTCCCAACTTGAATTATGGTCTCTAATTACAACTTAATTATGGGTTTAAGAACTTAATCTCGGCCTCAGGTGGGAAGGGGGTTACATCCCGGGCAAGTGTCAAATCCTATAAATTATAATTTACAGGTGACGAGTTATTACTTAGTCCAATTCTTTCATAAATCATTCTCTTATGTTGGTTAGAGTCCCTACATTAGGCCAATGTGAAGCTAATGGGCAAAAGCTAATTCCAAATGCTAAACTTAGCCCTTTATGGTCCAATTATATTCCAAACACCCTTTACTTTGAATTTTCGCTCAATTACCGAAAGCTGGCAAATTTTCCACTGAACTTTGAAAAATAGTAACTAATTCTAGAAAACTCTAATTGGGGCGATTCAAAATTCTATGTGACTCTTATTAACTCTATTTTAAGGCAAACATACTTCCCCCAATCTTCTATCCATACACAATTCCCAGGTTTTACGTATTCCCCTCCTGTCAGAAATTCTGACTAGAAATTTTTACTCTACTTTAATCTACCATAACTTTATGTGTACTTGTCGATTTTTTACCCATTATCTATCAAATTAAAGGTCTCTTGGTGTCCTTTAAATCTAAAAAATATCAAGGCCAATGGATAAAATTTAGCTATTCAAAAACGTACCACAACCAGACTGCCTCCAAAAACAAAATTCTAGCAGCAACTACAACGAAGTTTCAATCTTTTGATTTAACTTTCTAAATCGATCAAGATTATAACTAAGTCCTATTCCCACACTGTCTTTCGAGTAGAATCCAATGGAACCCTCAAAAATACCAAAATCACATTCCCTTATCCAGTTTTGGTCCTGACCAAAATATGCCTCCCAAAACAATAAAAATCCAACTTTGTGTTTTTGACTACCAATAAGTCAAATTCTTAAACAAACACTATATATCACCTTAAATATGATTAAATACCATTTTGTTCAAAAAAATCCTCTTGGCTGAAACTTAAGGGTGGTTCAAGAGCTAAGAAAACTTGACAAAAACATGAAGTAATCGGTTTATAACGAAACCGAGGCTTACCTGTCACATTTCTATGATTGGTTTGGAATTCCGGCAGCACTCTGTCTAGCTAATGGACACAAAACACCTCAAATGAGAATTCTGAGACCATAGAATTGAAGCTTACAGTGAGTAGAAGAGGTTCCCTAAAGGACTTACCTGACAATAACAGCGATTCAAGGTTGGAGTTGGCTCCGGTGATTAGGAAAAGTCACTATTCACTCTTCTTCTCTCCTCTAACAATTTTGAGTGATTTAATTCAAGTTTTCCTCCCTCTCTCCTCACTTGGCCGAATAAAGGCCTCTTAGGGAAAGATGGATTGCTTTGATTTAATCTAATAAAGTGATCTCACATGATCTTGCCAAGTGTCACAAGCTTGTAGGTCTTGATTGCCATGTGTCATCCATTCAGTGCATCCTCTCTTTCCCTCTCTTAGGTGGCGTTAAAAGGGTCAGGGAAAGGAAGAGACCTTACAATTTCCCTGGACTCCTGACATGGTGTTCGAGAAAGTTAGTCGAGTGACTAGACCGAAGACTGGTGGATTTTCCTAACACAGGTGACACGTGGCGCTCTTCGGAGATGCCAACACAAAGGGAATAAAGTGAGTGCAATGATGAGGGACACTTGTCACCTTCTCATTTGGCCAACACAAAAGCAACTTTATACTTAGTCATCATTAATGGACACTTGTCAAGCTCTCACTTGCCAATACAAAAGGTATGTCATCATGAGCCATTATTTCTTACTTTATTAAAGTTACTTTAATGAAGTTGTTTTATCGGTGCATACTCGAAATTCCACTAGGAACCATGGCATGCATATTGAGGCACGCCACACAACGCCCGAATCCTTCCAATCTCAAAATGGCACCTATGTGCCTTGTAGCTACTGACGAGTTTTCCTCTGATTGTTTACACTCGTATTTTACAATCCCGACTTCTTGATTTCCACAGATGACAGAAGGGTTATCTAAAAATTCTGAAAGTGACTTTCCCATTATTTATAAATATCAACATTTATTTTATTCCACTATTTTCATATTTACACTGGCTTTTGGGATTCTTAGCCCAATTCTCATGAAAATAGAAATTTATTAATTTCTCAAATTCCAAGTTCATGAATATTCATCATTCCATTTTATTGAATATTTCAAATAATTACAATGCATATTAGTGAATAAAATTTGGGGTGTTACAAATACTTTCAACCAGCTTCTGTATGACGTAGAAAAGGCAGTATAAGACATCTATTTCATGCAGAAAATGTAGAAAGAGAAAAGGTTGCATTGCTGTAATTTGAATCCACATGAAGTCAATGTGTTATATAGCAAGGTTTTTTTTTCTTGCCATGTAAAAGGAAGTTTTAAATTTTGATTTGAACATGTCATTTATGAAAGTTTTGCATGCACATACATGTCTCTTTTTCGTTCCTTTAATGTGTAGGCCCTAAAAATTGAAATTAGTCAATGCTAGTGTCATTAATCTGTGTTGTCACTTTTGTTCTTGTGATATAAATGATGTTGATTTGTTTCACACTCTTACTACCTGCTTGGACTCCCTTTTATAAGGATAGCAATTACAGCTTCCTTAAATATGAAATTAGTCCATGTTGCTCTCATGAATATGTGATCAATCTTTTGTCCTTGTGATATAAATGATGATAATGTGTTTCACATACTTGCTTCCTAAGTAGACACTCTTTTTTAAGGGCAGAAGTTGTAGTGCACTTAAACATGAAATAAGGGATCATACAATCATTAGTTAAGGCTGAATCTTGGTCAACTTTTAAGGTCTTGCTTATTAAAAAAAATTTGATGTCTTAGTTGCTTCCATGTGAGTCTTCATTGGTGCCATTTCATGTGAGCCTTAGTTGTTTCTTAGTCGTGTATTGCATTTTTTCCAGTGTTTGGGTGATGTGCTGCTTTGTCTGTTGGTGTACTACTTCTTAGTTTACTTTCAAGATCAATTTTAGTTTCAATTTCATTTTCAATTTCAGCAAGGTAAAAATAGAACACTAAGTAAAGGTGGAATTAAATAGTATACAGTTCATTACCCTCTTAACCACTCCTAAACAATTATTAATGGTTGGATACTAATAAATTAGGATGTAAAAATCAACTTAAAATTCCATATAATTCATTCTCAATCTATTAACCATAATTAGACGTGCACAATTTATGGGAGAACCATGAAAAAGGAAAAAAATATGGGATTTTTTGGTATGCCTAAGATGTATGCTAAAATAATATGGAATTTAAGTTCTGTTCTGGTGTGGTGATAGTTCTAAGTAAGGACAACATAAGTTACAAATTTATGATTATATAGCACATCTTCATTAAGTTGTGGCAAGGTATAAATACAAAAACTATGAGAATACTTAAAACCAGAAGATTTCAGTTTTAATTCATATTAAAATTAAAATTGGGTAGGCCTCATTGAATCCTCTGAAGTGTTGATCAAGAATTAAAAAAGACATTGACATCCTCTAAAGCATATAGTAGGAATTAGAAAACATTTCTTACTCCTTGAATGGAGGATGAACTAAAAAAGCTCTGTGATATTTGCAACAATCCAGACTTGGCTTAGAGTTAGAAGTAGAAAGACAGGTGTCCAAATCTAATTATAGGTAGTAAATATTGACTCCAACAATCTACAGGTGTCCGAATCTAATTATTCATGTGGAACCATTAAAATGAAGTATTAATAGTTTCTAGGTTTTCATTTTTTTTATTAGTATATAAATGGGAATAGTACCTACTTATAACTCTAACTATTGTTAGGAAATTATAGATGTAAAAACCTAATGGAAAACATTCATCCTTAGAAAATACCTCTAGCATAACTAAAAAAAATAGTTACTACTATAACCATCTTGCTATGGAAGTCTATCTTTGTCAATGTATGATCTGACACTCACATTGCCTAATAATAGTGCTTGTATGTGTTACATGTTTCAGGAAACAATGTGATGGGTACAAATTTAACTTGAGGTTATATTCCGATGAGCGGTTTGAATATAGTTGTTGGTGATAATGACAACGCAAACAAGAGGACCACAAGGAATGTTGTCTACCAAGAAGTATTCTGAAATGTTTACTTATCATAGAATGTCTATTAATATTGTAATGTTTATACATTATGACCATGTTGTCATCACTTAAGGAAAATGTTATCGAATGAAGGGAATGATTTATGTCAACAAATGAGATGGATTGAATGTTTGAATTGGTTCAAAAGGACAAGTACCCCGTGCGTAAAAGCTAGTTGAATTTGATGGGAATGCAAATGAATATAGATATGGATATGGAGATAAGGTTTAAAAGTATGTTTGGTATGTCATAGAAGTGAGGCCTTACTTCTACGTTAAAAGACCAGAATGTCCCTCTAAATAAAAAAAATCCATATGATACACAGAACCTTTGCCTCCTCCGCATAAAGCTATGAAGGTTAAGCAAGATTTCAGCAAATCTATGAAGTTAAGCAAATTTTTTCAGCAAATAAAAGGTCAAGCACAAATCACCACCAACAAAGTTGAATGCTTTAGCAAGTTCTTAGCTTCAGGTTGTGCATATCCAAGATTGGGGCAAAGGATATTAACCATCGATCAATTCCGCCATTGAAGATGGACACTCGAAGCTTCCATTGCTCAATCATCAAACTCAGGCGTTTCTCCACCATTAAAGAAGATCGACGCTGCAAGGTTGCCGCTCTCCACCGCAGCTGGTGGATTTGCAAGCACAAGCCACCAGAGGATTTCACTAGCAGTGAAAGGTTGATGGAGATTAGGTGAAAATTGAAAGGGGAGAAGCCAAGGTTGAAGATGGAATTTGGGACATGGAATAACAAATCTTTGGGTCTCAACATAGAATTCAATTCATCTCTTTTGATGGATATGGAAATAGAATTTTTGCCAATTCCATGCTACTAAAACATGCTTAGAACATGTCCATTTCCATTTCCATATGGACAATTCCATCATACCAAACGGGGCCTACGGTGTTGTATGGGATCCGGTCATAAAAGGGTGTTCTATGGGACCTTAAGAAGTTCTCCCTATTTTTTATACATTATCTTTTGACCCTAATATTAAAGTCACCATCAATTGCAGAAATCATCGCAATAATCCAAGAGCTATAGATATGTTGGAATAGATGATTAAGTAATATTATAGTACTTACTAATTTTATTGAGGCTACTTGTTTGCTAATAAGGGGCTATGAAAATAACTATCCCTTGCATGATATCATTATTGATGCTAGGTTATGGCTGTCAAAGAATTGGTAGGCCTTGATCAACTATATATATATATATATATATTCCTAGAGAGAGAAGTACTTTAGCATATCATTTATATAAGTTAGCCCATAGCATTGTAAAGAATTTTGTTTTTTTTTATCAAGCACCACCTTCGTACCAGGAGGTGGTTGTTGATGAAGGATGATAGTGATACTTATTCCCAATGATTGTAATGCTTTATTGGGGTTTAATGAGTTCCAGTTTTACATTAAAAAAAAAAAAAGCTCCCAAGGTCCATTTGGGACACGGAAAAGGCTCTAATGAAAAAGGAAAAGGCCTTCCATTCTCTTCAAAAGCATGCTTGGTTGCATCATTTTCATGGGAAAAGCTCCCCCTACATGAACTCATTTTTATAATAGGTTTACTATTTTCGCTTTAAAATGATATTTTATATTTATTTAGGTTTAATTTGATTCCTTGCACATTATTATAGTTATCGGTGTTTTGGGTAATTTGAGTGTCTTAAAAAAAATTAATTCTTTATTTTTCTTTGCCCTTATTAATTTCTAAGCTTACCTTGTAGGGAGCTCCACCTCATACAAAAGAGGGTTTGGGATAAAAAAAGAGGTGACTTAGAAATTATGATGGGCAAAGTGGTAAATTACCCAACATTGTAAAATTTCATTTTGGTCCAAAAGGTTTGATTAGGGGTTATTGAATTCATAGGCCTGATTTTAAATTTGAGTAATACATTTTATCCTTAATATAAGAGGTAGTTGACTAATTTGTGTAAATTAAAAAAATTAGTTATATTAATTATTTGTAATAAATATACATATCGATTTTTATAAAATATTATATTCCATCATGACTACTACTCTTGAATTGAAACTTCTTAATTGTTGCAATCAATATGGATACTTTAAGATAAAAATTATGAATTTGAGAGACAAAATGAATTGTCGTCGTCTCATATTTATAATCAAATTCAACCTTCATTCTCTTATATTAACAACCAGAGGCAGTATTTCATATCCCTTTAAAATGGACTTTCCCAATTTGTTTAAGGGATTTTAAAATACTAAAAACGATAACGACAAATATATCATGGGTTGATCAAGTGCAAAAATATGTAGCAAGTATTCATCAAGAGCCATTGGCATTCTGAAGTATGGTGCAGAAAGCTCCATCAAATTCTTGAAAAACAGTACACTCTTCCTTTCATCTGTCAACTATGCTTAATTTTCGTTAACTAGGAGCTGCGGTTTTTGGGATACTGATTAAAATGGGTGATTTAAGAAAACCAACAAAATCATAAATAACTAATTTTTTAATCTTTATAGATTAATTAGGGAAAAATTTCATTCAACCTCTAAGGATGTAACATAATTTCATTCAATCCTCAAAATTTTCTGAAACTTCACTGTACCTCTTGAATCAAAATTAAATAAAGTTTTGTGGGTGCAAAGATAATAATGCTCTTCTTTTATTTTTATTAAAAAGACATTTACAATTCAAATAAAATTTTGACTGTAGTGATGTTTTAACACTATTGTCTTTTCACTATCAAAACTTAATTTTATTTTGATATAAAATATGCTGTAATATTTCAGAAAATTTTGAAGTTGACTGAAATAATATCTTATCCTTCGGGGCGCAATGAAATTTGCCCAATTAATTTTAGTTGAGTTAGTGTTGAAGTGACCGAGTTTCAGTAACATTACCTGACGGTGAGGGAGAGAAGAGGAAGATCGATGGTCCAGCGAAAGAATTGCACTCAGAAATGTGGGTGACGGATCAGCGGTCACACTTGCGATGCTGTACCCATAACCCACTCCTTCGTCTGTTGACGATGATGACGATGAAGAATCAGGTTTCACATAGGCCAAGAAAAATATTTTTGAAAAAAAAAGAGATAAAAATAATTTTAGAAAATAGATTCAGAAAAAAAAAATAATTTTAATAAAATGATAGTGTTTGAGTATAATTATCAAAATCACATTTTTATTGTCAAATTATTAAAAAGAACATTATTTCTTATGATAATTGCATATAAAGGTAAAATAATTTTTTATATATTTTTAACATTTAATTAATAAGAATAATAATTGAAATTTTTTTTTTTTTTTAAAAAAAGGAATTCATCATCACCATCATTTATTTCCTTTTAGTTTTTTCTCTCCAGCTGCAAAGACAACAACGTTTTGGAATAGAGAGCGTCTGGACAACAAAAACAAAGAGACAGAAGGTAACGAGGAGAAGGCATATCGGGTTGCAAATTAATTACGCACAAAATAATGACTCCAACTATCCAAAAAAGTGAAAAAAAAAGTACTCTCTTCTTATCCCATTTATAAACAACTTTTTCTTTTATAAGGCCGATTCTTTTTATAAACAATTTTCACCTTTTGTTTGAAAATATAAGTTTCTTTTTCCTATTTTACTCTTATTAAATACTTATTCTTTCTCATATCTTATATATTCATTATCTCTCATATTTTTTATTTATTCTCTCTCCTATACTCTTTTCATAAATAAGGGCATATATGAAAAAAAAACATGGTATTTTTTACACATTTATTATTTTTAACTATCAGTTTGTTTTGTGTAACCAAGAAGAAAATTGCTTATAAATAATATCAGAGAGAGAGTAGCTCTTTCTTTACCATGATTTGGAGACTCAAAACTATGATTTTGCATTAAAAAAATGCTTTTCAAATTTTTTCAAGTATTTGGCTTGTTTTTTATCAAACCAAATTTTGAAGCATAAAAGTATTTTTTTAATGCTTACCCAAACATACACAAAGCATAGCCAAGTCAAGTTTGGCCCGCTGAATCCATATTGGCCTCTGATTTTGCTACGAAATACCTATGCCTTTTGTCAAAGTGATGAAAAGGAATTGGTGCCTTTTGTCAAAGTGATGAAAAGGAATTGGTGACAGGATAGAAAGTGATGGCCGATTGTCAATATCTTCCAACAATTTACGTACATATTTATAATTGACTTGTAACATATTCACATAAATTAATAAAAATATTAAATTGATAATTTTTTAAAAAATTTACTTTTATTTATGAAATTATGCATATTTTTTCTCCCACCCATTTTTTTATCTATGTTTACACCTCTCTACATTTTTTAATATAAAACAATAAGGATAAAATTGACCAAATCTCATTTATTATCATACAAGTTACTTATATTTTAAATAAAATGTTTTGATTATAAGTGATTTATAAATAGCGGCTGAGGGCTATGCATCTTTGGGGGTACCGCAGGATTTTCCTTTCTTTTCTTCTATTTTTTATTTAAGAAATTTAAAAAAGAGTTGACTGACACGTGACGAACCAGATATGGAGCCATTATAGAGATTAGAGACAAACACACACATTGATTTTTATTTTATTTAAGAAAATGTAATTTTTTTCTGGCCAACTTAAGTTTAGGTCATATAATTTCCTTTTAACAATAAATTAATCTTTAGAAGTATGGTGAAGCCGTGAAAGTTTTTATAAAGTGTAAATTAAATGTTAATGTGACCATTATATATATTTTTTATAAAAACAATTACCCCAACATAACGCACGAACTGTTCAAAAAAAAAAAAACATATCGCACGAAAACACCCACGTATACATTTATCACGTACCCCAACTTGAGATTAAAACCCACAACCTCCCATTAATTAAATTAATTAATATTATATGTATTTTTTAAAATACATTTTCTTAATTTTTTCATTCTCTATTCTCATTTATTATTGTCTAGGAAGGATTAATAGGAATAAATTAAAAAAATGAAAAATATAAAAACTATATTTTATATTTAAGATCAAGATCAATTCGTTAAATATGTCTTATATTAAAAATTAAAAAGAATAATGTGTACATTTGAAAGTAACGCAGGATTTTTCTTTCTGTTCTTCTTTTTTTTATTTAAGAAATTAAAAAAAAAAAAAAAAAAGTTGGCTGACGTTTGACACCCGAGATATGGAGCTACAGAGATTAGAGACAAACAAAAACACCTTGATTTTTATTTTATTCAAGAAAATATAATTTTTTCTGGCCAACTTGTCAAGGTCTTGTAATTTTTTTTATTAATAAATTAATCTTCAGAAGTATGGTGAAGCCGTGAAAGTTTCTATAAAGTGTAAATTAAATGTTAATGTGACAATTATATATATTTTTTATAAAAATAAATTACCTCAACATAACCTGTGGGGGAGGGACAAAACACCCACTTATACATTTATCATATAGCAGAACTTGACGCTAAAACACACAATCTCCCGTTAATTAAATTAGTTAATATATATATATATATTTAAAACATCATAGTCATCTTTCTTAATTTTCTCATTTCCTCTTCTCATTGATTTTCATTGAAGAAGTATTAATAAGGGTATATTAAGAAAAAATTGACAAATATAAAAAAAGTTAAGGTGCAAATTTACCTTGAAAGTTTTTACTGAGGAACAATGTTACCCCAAAAGTTTCTTTTAGGTTCAATGTTAACCCGAAAGTGTTAAAATAGAACAATGTCACCCATGACTGTTAAAAAGTTAACAGTCAATGTCAACATTAGTTTTTATGTTATAGAATAATATTGCTACGTTTTGAAACTTTCGAAGTAACAATGAACCTGAAAAAATTTTTAGGACAATATTGTTCATTAATGAAAATTTTTAGGATAAATTTATACCTTAACCCATATAAAAGCTATGTTTTATCGCAGGCAAAAAAAAAAAAAAGCTATATTTTATATTTAAAATTAAAATTAATTTTTTAAATATATTTTATATTAAAGAATAGAAGGAGTAATGTGTGTGTGTGTTTGGAAGTAACGCACGATTTTTCTTTCTTTTCTTCTATTTTTTATTTAAGAAATATATTAAAAAAAGCTCACTAACAGGTGACACACCAGATATGGAGCTCTATAGAGATTAGAGACAAACAAACACAACTTGGTTTTTATTTTATTTAAGAAAATGTAATTTTTTTTGTGGCCAACTTAAATCAAGGTCCTATAATTTTTTTATCAATAAATTAATCTTTAGAAGTATGGTGAAGCCGTGAAAGTTTTTATGAAGTGTAAATTAAATGTTAATTTGACAATTATATATTTTTTTTAATAAAAAAATTACCCCAACATAACCCTTCCCTTCGGGGGAGGGACGAAACACCAACTCATACATTCATCACGTAGCCCAACTTGAGATTAAAACCCGCAACCTCTTATTATTTTAATTAATTAATACGATATGTATTTTATAAAATAATTTAGTTATCTTTCTTAATTTTTTTTCCTCATTGATTATTATTGATGAAGAATGAATAGGGATAAATTAAAAAAATATTAAAAAATATAAAAACTATATCTTATATTTAAAATTAAGATCTATTCCACAAATATATCTTATATAGTTATATTAGCACAATGTGACAAATTATTTCTCTCCCATCCAAAAACACTCCACTTTTGGAGAGGAGGGGTGAAGAAGAAGACAAAATTTTAGATATGCCCTCCCTTCCCCTCCACTTCTTTCAACCCAAACACTGTTATTCCACCTTCTTTCCTCCCCTCCCTTTCAAAAACACTAAATGTGTGTGTGGTTGGGCTTATTATACCCAAATAAGCCTGTTTTCAGCAAATAAGCCCAAAATAAAAGTTGTGACAAATTTTTGAGGGTTTGGTTGTACTTTTTTAAATTGGGTTTTGAGTGAAAATAATCCCTTATTGAAAAAGCCACTGGACCCAACTTAAGTGTTTGGGAATTTCCCAAACCTAGGTTTGTACAACCTGAGACAAAACTCTTCTCACATACTTACCTCATAAATTGTAAAAGCTATTCTTAAAAACTAATACAAACACACAATTGCAAATGTGTTTCGCGTTTTGTTACCGTTAGCAAGCTAATAATTGTCACAAACTCTTTTTAATTTTCGATCTCTTTTCCCTGTACCAAAGCTAGTCTTTGTCTGGCTCAAAGGGAATCTTTGCATATGCTCTGCTTTATTAGACTCGTGCCTCTCACTGGTCTTCGTCTCCCTTTCGTCGGCGGGCACGATCAGTTGGCCGTTCAACTTGTGTCGTCTGTCTTCCTTCTCTAGGCGTCTCCGTTGTCTTCCCCCTCTTGGCTCTGTCTTCCATATGTGACAGATCCGATTCCTAGCTCCGTCCATGTCGTCGACTTTATCATAGTCTCGGCGGCCACTCGTTGAAGCTGAAGGGCGTATCCATCTTCATGCGTGCTAAGCCATCTCGGATCTATGCTTCAACAAACGTGTGCTCTGCCGTCTCCGATTTGTGCTTCAAGCTCAACAGGCCCTTCTTCTTCATCTGCGATCTAGCTTCAACCACGAGTTGTGCCTGAACCTCAAAAGGCCCTTCTTCTTCATCTGCGATCTAGCTTCAACCACGAGTTGTGCCTGAACCTCAAAAGGCCCTTCTTCTTCATATGAGATCTAGCTTATTGTACGAGCAGAGCTTCAACCACAACAAGGCCGTCATCTTCATCTAAGAATTGGAGGTAATATTTAGAGCTGACATTCAACTTCAAATGTATTTTATGCCTAATCCGACTGGTTTTGTTTGCCTGTGGCCTCTATTTTTGTAGTTTTTCATGTCTGTGAAATTATTGTTAGAGCTCATGTACATTTTTTTTTGTTGACTACATTATCTAGGAATTTTTAATTGTAAAGTATTTTAGTTGCTTCTTTTTATTATTCTGAATTTTTTTGGCCTTGTCATTATTTCAAAAGAAGCCATAATCCTTATTGCTGAACTAATTTTCAACCTGAATAGGCCTTCATTTTCATCTATGGTAAGCTTAAGTTGGTCTTAAGCACAATTTTTGCTTCATGTTATTGATTGTCAGCTGCTACTATCATTTTTCATATGAGGCCTTGCTAGTGTGGTCTTTGTTTCTTCATTTTTCATATTTCATTTGAGGCTTTGCTATTGGCCTTAAGCAACATTTGTGGTTCATGTTATTATTTCTGGTTCATGTTACTGATTCCAAGCCCTAAGCTAGTTTTAGAGTTACTAAGGCTTACTACTGCTATGTTAGTGTTGGATATCGCATATATGGTCTATCTAGAATTTGAAGAATATCCAAATGCCCTCAATTTCTCCACTAATTTTTAATTTTACATATCTTGTTTTGTTATAATTAACACAAAAGCACTAATGTAATCGTCAATCCAAACAAATTTTTACTTTTCAAAAAACACTTATACAATCGTCTCTAAATAAGTTTTGACTATGAAAAATCACTTATTCAGTTGCTCATCCAAACATAAATCACATTACAAAAACTGACTTTTCTATTAAGTTATTTTTAATAAGTCAGAATCATAATAAGTCATTTTTTCTACCGCTATTCCAAACACACACTAACCAAAAAAGACCTTATTGTTTGGTATGAGTGACTGGGAAGGAAGAGAAAATTTTTTAGTTGAATTTAGAAAAAAAAAATAGAGAATGGGATTAAAAGTTTTATATTAGTTTTTTTTATACCCTTTTATGTTACATTTTCTCTTTATTAAAATTTTATAGCCCTATCTCTTCAAATTCTTTAAATTCAACTCATAAAATTTGTATTTCCCCTCCCCTCCCCTCCTACTAAACAGTGTGGTTTACCAGTTGAGTGGCAAGCTCTTGGCATGTGATAATAGTATATAGGTGTCATTTTTTTTTTGATCGGCGTATATAGGTGTCATTGAGTAGTAAAATTTTCAACTAATATGTATTGTCTACAGTCCCATAAAAAAAACTACAAAAGCTTTGATGCAAGTTTATCATAATTATAACAATTAAAAACTATGTTTCCCTTTCAAAACAACAAAACTTTGTCCCTTAAAATAATGTGAAACTTTGATTCTTTCTATTGTAGTTTTTAAATTAGAGTCTTTAATTTTAATTCGCTCGAAAGTTTATGCATTGGTGAGAAACTATGTTTAATGATGAACTAAGTATTTTATTTAAAAAAAATCATGAACTAAATGAATTGGAGTCAGATCAAACTTATTGGGGAAAATTTCTTTTTACCAATTTTTCCACAACTTTTCGCTATACTTAAGATTAAGATATATCTAAACCATATGGCAATTTTGGTTTTCATTGAAAACACATAATTATACGCTTTAAGTAGCGGATAAATCAAAGGATAAGAACAAAATCATGATCCAACAATATCTAACCCTTCATCCATTATTATTTATAGTAACGCATACAGTGCCTTTCAAGGGATCTCATGTTCTACCCTAAACGTCTCTCCTATGGGCAGAGTCAAGTTTGAGACCTCAATAGTAACAAACTGAGTGTTTAATTGTACCTTCACAACTGCTTTTTCCTCTGTTTTTGTTGTTCCCTTCACAATGTGCAACTTTTTGTTTTCCCAACTCTCAATGGTCAAAGTCTTGTTCCCAGCAGGTATCCCTATAAAAGTTACCTTATTTATGATCCACTTTTGGCCTTGAGCAAAGCTCCCATTTGAGACTTCAGATGCAACAAATACACTATTATTATTGGACAAAGCACCATTGAATCTTACTAGTGTCCAATTTCCATTCCCTCCTCCCATGTCAAGTGACTCTCCATCATCCAAATACACCTGCCCTGAACTGTTTCCATTGCTGCTAATAACAATCAAAAGCTCGAATGGCGTCTTTCGTGCTTCACCAGTTGTATTGGCTTCACCTTGCATAGCCAAGATATTACCTTCACGAACATGAACATTTATATGATCAGGTGGGGCATCAAGGGTCACATTCTCTCCTTTTTCAACGGTCACTGTTGAGTTTGAGACATTGAAAAGGTTGAACCAACTTCCTGCTGGAAAATAAGCCTCAACAGTGGTTGCTCCTTGTGTCACTACAGGCGACACCAACACCCCATTCCCGAGTAAGAATTGATAGTTTACTTCATAGGTTGCCACATCCTCTGGAAAGGAAAAGAAAAGAGGTCGTGCAATGGGTATGCCACTCACATGTGCTTCATACATTAACGTGTAGAAGTAAGGGAGAAGGCGATAACGAAGACCAAGCACTTTTTTAGCTGACGCAGCAACTGAATCCCAAAGATAGAGCTCTTGACGATTTGAACCTTTGTCTGAATGATCTCTTGCAAAGGGATAAAATGCCCCTAACTGCACAAGGACATGATAAGGAAACTCATTAATACTTGTAAGTTGAAATACAAATACATTGTAGAATCTAAGTGCATCTTTTAATTTTTTTATGACAGGGTAGTTTTACAAAGAAAACGCTGAGAAAGTATACACTTAATGAATGAATACTTTTTGACAATTTTACAAGTAATACTATTTACAATAGAGGCCATATAAATGACTATATATTACCTATAAATATGGCTATTAAGAATCAAATCGCACAAATGAAACAACCATCCAACAACAACAACAAGCCTTATCATACTAGGTGGATCAATCACATGGATCACATAGCACTATTGTATTTTATCAACAACCAAATCTTTAGAATAGAAACAACCATCCATTAAAAAAAGACTACTTTTTCTATAAAAGAACCCTGAGGCAAGGAAAAAATTATTTCAACATTCCATAACAATGGCAATACTTCTGTAGGTGAATGACATAACTTTCAAGTTTCATACTATTTTTCCCATAAACAAAAAACTAAAGTATCATTAGAAGAACAACATAATGTTAAAACACGAATGTTACATAGTCTAAGAATTTTACCTGGATCCAACGCCGACAAAGTTCTTCATTTGTGCTTCCTTTGAAACCACAGATATCCGCTCCTACCATTGGAATTCCAAAGATTCCAAAATTTAAAATGGATGGAATTGAGTATGCCAAATCATTCCATGAAGCAGCATTATCTCCTGTCCAGTGGGCTGCGTATCTGCCCGAGCTTACAAAAGTTGATCTACTAAGAACAAATGGCCTTTTCCTAGTTATATTTGTTAAAGCCTTATTAGTTGCTCTAGACTCCAAGAGTCCAAACATGTTGTGTGCATCATACTCAGTGATGTTACCAAAGTGCAAACATGTTGCTGGAGTAGTCCTATCATTTATGTTTTTACCACCAATCTTGTAAGGAGGGTTGTCAAGTTTAGAAGAATCAATGGAAGGTGAAGTGATGAAATTCGCTATCTCATTCATATCAAGCCATAGACCATCAACAGGAAGAAGGTCAAGAAATGTTTTGATTTCCCCTTCCCAATATGCATCAATGCGTGGATTCAAGAAGTCAGGAAAGAATACTTGTCCAGGCCAAACTTGACCCAAATAATTGGTTCCATTACGCTTTATGTAGATATCAGCCTCTAAACCTCTCTTGTAGGTTCCATATGACTCATTCACACCGATACCTGTTTATAAATTTGCCTTCGATTAATAATATAGTGATAAATCAACAAAGAGAAAGGATAAATTTTTAATTTAAATAAAAAACAAAATTTAGTCCTTAAAGGAAAGTACCTGGATCCACGATCACAACATATTTCTGACCGTTTTTGTGAAGATTGTCAACAAACATTTTCATCCTATCCAGAGGGAAGTTGACGGGATCAAATGTGAAAATTTTAAAGGCTTCCATATAATCAATATCTGTCCACATTACTTCGAGGGGTATGCCTGTCTTTGAATAATTAGCAACCACAAACTCAAGATCGCTTACATTCATGTAGCCATAGCGACATTGATGGAAGCCTTCATCAAAAAGGTCATCATAACCAGGGTCAGCACAGAAGTACGAAATGGACTACCATAAATAGATATGCAATTTCAATTCGCGTGTGAAATCTTGTAGATTTTAGCATATTTTCTTCTTCCTTATTTGTAATACAAATTCCAATGAGCAATGAGTTTTAATAGGCTCTAATCAGCACGCAAATTATAAAAACTGGCATGAACTTGAGATGCAAGGAAAGAAACTAAATCTGGAACATATAAGTAATCAAGCAAGAACAAAATTATATCATCATAATTAATCCATTAATTACCAAAGGACCAGTATGGCATCGGAGTAGGGCGGCCAATCAGTCCAGTGTACTGCTCCATCACCAACGCCGGCGTGGGTCCGGCGAAAAAGTAAAGATCAAGAATCCCTCCTATGGCTTTGTAAGTGATACGATCACCATCATAGACAACGTCCATTCCATTGCTATTGAGTAGCAAAACCCCATGTGTGGTCCCAGCCTTAACCTTCCCATCATTAGAAGGAGAACGAACATCCAGGTAAAACGGATGAGACCCGTAAAGGTTCTGATTAAGATTGAAGCTAGCAATGTCGGCATTCCACAAAGTAAGGGTCTGACTGGGCTGGAGCTTGAAGGTAGTCTTGGTGTGCTCTCCGAAACCGTACAAAGAGGACCCATTTCTGGGTAACAAGGATGAAATCTGAAGGTACTGGTCCTTGAAAACAAGAAATGTGGATGGGTTTTCAGGGGTTGGGGAAGTGTCAAAAATGGTAGAGTTTGAGGATTTGCGAGAGATGGTGAATCCAAAAGGGGTGGTGTTATGGAGGATGAAGACGAGATCTGACTCGGGATCAGTGAGTGAGAATTGTGGCTGAGAGGGAAGCGAAGATTGATTTTGGGGAGAGAGTGATCGACGAGGAATCACGTCTTGGGGAATTTCCCATCTCTGCTTCGAAGCGTCAGTGATTCTTACTCTGAAGCAATTTGGCGTCTCAACGCTGCATCATGCATATGCAAAAAATAGTAATAAGTGATTTACCGATATACTCATAAAAATATAAATTTATATCAAACACGACCATCTTTTTTATAAATAATATATATCCATATTTTAAAAGTCAGACGAAAAAAGGCTAGCAGATCTCATTTTTCATAGTTTAACTTAGACTGGCAAGTTGAAAAAAAAAAATTACTGGCATGGTGGACCAATAGCAAAAATTAAATAAAATTTTTATAAAAAACAATTATATGTATGTAAGAAATAAATTTATAATAATTCTAATTTTCAACGTGACAATACCATTATATTAAAAAAAATTCATTAAAATAACACCATTTAAATAAAATGGTTCGAAACTGAGAGGGTCAATTTTTTAAAAAGTTTTTTTGACAGTTTTTTTTTTTTGAAAAAAACTTCAGTCTTTTTTCGTCTAAAAGTAAATTCAAGTTTCAAGGCGACTCAACTCTGATCTAACTCAACCATAAAAATAGATTTCTAATCTAAATCAAGCCATTATAGCGAGTCCATTCAACAATATCCAGATGGTTGGACTGTCCGGTTCTGATCTAACTCAATTTTCAAAACAATATTATATATATACATTAGCAATAAAACACAAGGTTATCAGGAAAACAATTATATATGCTCACACAAAAATTGCATCTAGAGATATATCCAGTAATACTGAAAATAGTGAATAGTTACCTGACGGTAAGAGTAAGATTAGGAATATCGGTTCCATTAACAGATGAGGAATTGATGAGATTAAGATTGGCGCTCAAAATTTTTGCTGAGGAATCACTGCTCACATTTCCAACAGTGTAGCCTGAGCCATCAGTTACTTCATCTTTTACATGAAAGCTTGACAAAGCACAGCCAAAAAGGCAGCCAACACATATAAACATAAACACAAAAGCCATCCAAGGGGCTCTTCTTTGACTTGAAAAAGCCATAATCATAATGCCCACTATATGTGTGAACCAAGTGAGTGTAATTTAGTGAGTTTGAGAGTGAGAATTGTGATATCAGACAAGAACCTTGTGAATAATCAGATATCAACCAATGGTATTTATACACAAATGTTAGAGGGTTTTGTAAGAAAGTTTAGTGGTAAATGAGGCAACAAATATGCAGTTTTTAAGACAATGCGTACGTTGACATCTATAATTAATTCGATGCTTATCTCATGAATAATGATTATCATATGTATATATGTTTATCTTTAAGATAAGGATTCTACATCATTCATATTTGATTTGGATAAATAGGATATTATTATTACCAGTTTTGTCAATTATATATAATGTGAATAAATGAAATATTGCAAGTAACGGAGGATTATTTGTAAAGCAATTGAATGGTAAATAAGACGATAAATAAATAGCTTTTAAGACAATAGTAACGTTTATATTGATATCTATAATTAGTACGTAATTATGAGCTCATCCCAAATATGTGTATAATGATATGTTTACGGTTAAGAAAGGGATCATTCATATTTAATTTGGATGATTAAGCAGCATATTATGGCCAATCTTGTCAATAATTAACCAAAATCAAACAGTAATATATGCACAAAAATATAGAAAGCAATGTGGAGAGGGTTTTGTAAGAAAGTTGAATGATAAATAAGACAAAAAATCTACAGCTTTTATGACATAATAATAACGCATACATTGTGAGTGTTTGGGATTGCTTTTTTGGTCCAATAAGCCCGTTTTAGCCACAAAAAGCCCAAATGTAAATGGGTTACGTTTTGATGATGTTTGGTATTGCGTTTTGAAAAATACAAAAAGGCCGAATGGAGCCCGATTTCAATAAGCACAGATGAGAAGCTTTTTACAATACGTTTTGGGTGTAACCGTTATCATGGGCATTAATGGCCTGCCAATGCATATGTACGAATTGCATTATTTTTTTCCCACTGTCTTCACTTTCGACCGAAGCACATCACCATTACTGGATCTCAAAGCTCGATCCACCATTTTCGACGATCTCCAAAGCTCGTCCCTCTCTCGCTCGGCGGCCGGAAAATGGTGAAGCCGTGGTGTTGGAGCACTTGAAGCCGAGTCTAGTGGTTGCGGTGGTGTGGCTGGTCGTTCGAGTTCCGAGAATCTTCCGATTTGCAGTCTTCCGGCGGCGGCGGGGCACAGCGGCAGGGAGGACGACGAGACCTGCCGGACTCCGACCTCGAAGGAGAACAGAATTCCGGAGGCGCTGACGTGTCCGCCGGCACCGAAGAAGGCGAAACGATCTGTTTCCTGCAAGAGGAAGCTTCTGGAGGAGTTTCAGTTGTTTGAGAAGGTGAATAAGGACGAGATCGACGGATTCTTCCGATCGAATTTTCCGAAAAGGAGCTGCCAATGTACATGATATGGCATCAACCTTCTCGATCGGTCGTGTCGGAAAAGAGCCTTATATTCACGTGGCTGTTATAAGAGTTTAACGAAGCCACCGGTGAATACGAAAATCAACTTAATCATCATCTTCTTCTTCTTCTCTCTCCGTCTTCTCTCTCCTCTCAAGTTCATCTGTTCGATTCATTTCCTTTCTTCTTTAATTTCTTTCATTTTTTTTACCCTTACACGTTAATGTTTATATATCCAATTCGCATAATATATATCACTATGTGAAAAATCTATATTAGATCCTGAATCCGGTATGTTCATTAATTAATTACATATATCAGATCAACAAAGTGATGATTCAACCCCCAGTTTTATGATGATCTTCGCCTGATCCTGCCTTCTCCTTTAACTTATGGATTCTCAATGCTAATTAAACCGCAGTTTCTTCCCGGATTCTACGTGCTTATGATCCCAATTAGTTATGTAATAGTTTTTTGTGAAATTATGTAATTTCCTAAGTTATTTGGTTTTTTGAGCTCAATGTTACCTACGTTTGGACTTCGTACTACAATTGTGGCCATTGAAATTCTAGATTGGGAATTATTTGCTCTAGTGGCATAATAGAGTGAATCACAATGTGTTTATGCTGTTATAATTTCTGAAATTTCATTCCTAGTTTGCACTTCATTTTACGATTTACAAGTTTGCATTTTAGATATCTTCCAGGCCCAGATGATATGTTACTGTTGGATATCGCATATATGATCTATCTAAAATTTGAAGACTATACAAATACCCTTCAACTTTTTATTTTTAAAAACGCACTTATACAATCGCTAATCCAAACATGTTTTCACTTATGAAAAAGCACGTTTTCAATTGCTTATCCAAACATAAATCACGAATCAAAAATTCACTTTTCTTTTAAGTCATTTTTAATAAGTCAGAATCACAATAAGTCATTTTTCCTACCGCTATCCCAAACACACACATTAACATTTATCAATAATTTAGTGCTTATCTCATACATGAGTATCATATCCTTGCCAAAAAGATACTCCCTCTGATCCTAATTATAAGATAATATTTGGGAGTTGATTTTGATCCTAATTATAAGACAAAATTTTAATTTTATCAAATTCTTCCCAAAATACCCCCATTGATACTTTCTCAATAATAATGAAACACAATAATAATTTTATAATACACCTATGTATTCAATAAAGTAAGTAATACTTGCAATTTATTAATGTCACATACACCTCAATTCTACTGTTTCTTTTATTTTATTAGAATAAAGGGTAAGAAAATCAATTTAATACTATCAACGTTATCATCTCTATTTTTAAAAATTGTAACTTTCCTTTTCTTTAATTCCACTAAAACCAAACCGGCATAACTCCATTTTAATGACAGACAAGATCACTTGCTTTACATTAAGGCAAGTGATCAACATGAACAAAACATGATTTCTTGTATGTATTAAATAAGGGCATTTTAGGAAAATAAATAAGACTAACTAATTTAACTACTATTCTTAATTTCTCTAAAGTTAGATAAATATGTCCTATAATTAGGATCGAGGGAGTACGAGTACCATATGTTTTTTTTTTTTGGGCCAATAGTATCATATGTTTATCTTTAAGATACGAGTTAAGATGATTCGTATTTAATTTGAATCATGCAAACTAAGTAACAATTATTTCTAGCTGTCAACTACATGTATTTTGATCTTTATTTACAAAATATATTGGCGGCAAGTCTACAGAAAAACACACAAACTTAAACTTTCATCTTACTTTCATGAAAACACAACAAAAGATGAAGCATTAAATTCTCGGCCAAAAAAAAAAAAAAAAAGGTTAAAAAGGAAATCTTATCATGCATTTTCTAATGAATAATGTACCAATTTTACCAAGTATCCGAAAACCAATATCAATTATGAATGTACCAATTTTACTTTGACTGACCATAGAATAATCAAAGCTTAAGGGGTAAAAATATCTATAAATTTTTTTTAAAAATGTGCATAACACTATAAATTTTATTTAGATATAAAAATACCCATAAATTTTTTAAAATAGGACAAAAGTACTACCTCTGTAGATGTTTGCAAACTGCTGTTACTCCTTGTTGGTAGAGCCCACCTATTGTTTTTAAAACGATTATTATTATTATTATTATTTGAAATCTTCTTTCTGTCATCAAGGGTCCTATACTCCTATTTGATCCTGGCTCTTGTTGACCAACGGCTCACATGATTAATGGTGATATTCCACTCTCTTGACAACATGGTCACGGGGTCTAAGGTGGTTAGGCTTGTTTGATTCAGCGTTTTCTTAAAAAATAAGTCCTTATTATGTAAGCCGAGATAAAACTCATCTCACATACTTACCTCGTATACCATGAATCATGATTTATAAACACTTATTGCCTAAAAATAAGCTATTTCAAACGAATATGATTTCCTAATCAGTATGTGCTTTACTTCCATATATCCTCCATAGGTTCACTGCATCAGATGAATCGGATTCTTACAACCTTCAAACCATGGAGAGAACGGTGTTGGTGGTTCTCAAAAAAACCTGTGAGCAAGCAAAAACACATAAGAATACGAAGGTGGTGGGTGTATACAGGAATCCACATTAATTCTATTAATTTCACACTTTATAATTTAATTTAATATATATATATATATATATATTTAAATCAGGACATGATCGGATAATCAATGAAAGTCTCAGCTCTTGATGATGATCATATCATGTCCTGATTGCCGGTTTCAGTAATGAGCAACAAATTTTGCCTTTGGGAAGATGCTTGGATTCTTCACTGTTGATGGTTTTGTGGTGATAAGTGAATGCTTGGCAGTGATTATAAAAAATAGATGCATTAATTTATAATGCTTGGCTGAGATTATTTATTTATTTATTTTTTGTTCAAAGGCTGAGATTATCAAATAATCATTTTAAAAACAGTAGGTGGGGCCGTCAAACAAAAAGCAACGGCATTTTGCAAAAATTGATGAAGGTGGCATTTTGAACAGATTATGGGCATTTTTGCATCCAAATAAAATTATAGTGTCAAGTGTACTTTTTTATATAGTTATAAGTATTTTTTTCCATTAAATTTTGGAAAAGCTACGACTATATGCTTGCTGTTAAGTCGTGTATCACTTTACAAAGCATAGCTGCGGGGGTTTAAAAAAAATTGCTTTTATAAAGTTATCCAAATAATCACTAAAAGTGAAGTCGATGCACATTGCTTATAAAGTTGCCATTAACAGTATGGATGTACACATGTATTTTCACAATTTTGTAAATACATAAAAAAAATTCCAGAAACATTTTTTCACACAAAATCATGGTTTTGGACTTTTGGGTCTAAAATCATGGTTTTTGAAAAAACTAATTTTTTTCACTTTTCACCTATTGGACCATAATTTTCTCTTTCTTTCTTCTCTTTTTTCACGCTCCTTCTTCTCTTTCTTTTTCTGTCACTTTCTTCCGTCAATTTCTGCCTTCCAATTTTTTTTTTATATGAAAGGCCAAGGCATTGGTAATTTTAAAACACATTAAAAATGGGTGCATCAGTGGCAGAACTCTGTCTTTCAATTTATTCTATTTTTGGTATTTATTATAAAATTTAAAAATGAGTGCATCAATAGCATATAAATTTAAACAATAAGGGTCAGTTTGGCAAAGCGGTTGTCAAAGACCACCGCACGTTTTGCTTAAACAAAGCACATTGGACAATTTTGCACTGTTTGGCAAAGCTTTAAAATCGATTGTGCTTATATCACCACCGCAACGTTTTTGTGAAGCTCATTTGTGTTGTTTTCCCCTCCACTGCACTTTTAATAATATATATATATATATATATATATATATATATATATATATATGTATATATGTAGTATTCAATACTCCCTCTGATCTTAATTATAAAACAAAATTAACTTTTTTGGAGAAATTAAGGAAACTAATTAAATTACTTTAGAGTATTTTTATTTATATTTTTTTCAAAATAATTAGTTTGACTAATAAATTAATATATAATATAAGGATACATAACATATGATATGATTAAGTAATTTATTTAGCTTCCTTAATTTCTCTAAAAAAAATTCAACTTTGTCTGATAATTAGGACCGGAGGTAGTTGCATCCATACCCTTTTCAGTCATTTTGCATCTAAATGGCCTTTTCAAACTCTAATCCAAACATGTTCAATATTAGAAAAACAAAGTCACTTTTATAACTACTAATCCAAAGACAAATCACATTTATATTTTTACTTTTAATCCCACCTTACTTTTTCAAAAGTTAGATGGTTAAGAAAGTCTCTTCTCCACCACTAATCTAAACGGGCATTAAAGCTTTACTATCACTTACTTTTCCAAGTCACATGAGGCTTAATTAAAGCTGAGATAGTCCGCATGAGAAACTTGATGATCACCAACCATAATAGTACAAAAATATAAATTTGATTGGATCCTTTAAACACTCTTTAAAATCATCTTCATCTATATCTATTTCGCGTTCTCTCCTCTTTGCTCATCAGTGTACATATGTTATGGTGAAGCATTTCTACGAATTTATGAACTCATGAAGGGACTTGCCAGCTTGAACGGAGAAGGAGAAATCACAATCATTAGGCTCTGTTTGGTTGGAAGTTTTTCTTAGTGAGGGTAGGAGAGGTGAGGTAAAAAGAGGTGAGATGACTATTTGATTCAAAAATTGAAGGGGAGGGGAGGGGTGAAATTTTTGTCGTTTTCTGGTCCCCTCCCCCCTCTCTCACCCCCTCCAAAATATGGGTTTTTCAGAGGGGAGAGAAACTTTGCTCCATCATTAGACAAATTTGCCCATGGAGTTCTTTTGATATTTCTAAAGAAAAGCCCTGTTGCTGTTGAGAGAGGGGACCGACATTCAAGGGAGCTCAAAACGAAACAGAGAACATGAGCTGGTGGTGGAGCAATGGGAATTGGATTTTGAAGAAGAAAGATAGAAAGAGAGTCGGAGAAGGGGGAGAGACAGGAGATAGGGAGTTCTACGGCGGTGGCGTGGTCAACATTGTGTGTGTAATATCCTGACTTGTAATCAAGGATTAATAACTTCAAAGTGATGTAATTAATGATAATTTAGCACTTTTGAAGTATATGTTGTGTAATATGATATAAAGGTGCTTAGTAATGGTTTAGTAAGCATTGTGACAATCAGGGGCAAAATGGTAAATTTACCAACTGACTGGTCAGTTACCTGAGAGGAAACTCCCTGGTAATTGAGATCAATGGCTAAGATTGAGTAATTAATAGGTGGAAACCTATGCATGCAAGACCATGTGGAATTATAGAAGGAAACACAAAATCTTGACATGTGGCAAGATATGGACCTTTGGATTAAGGTCAAAGTTTCAAACTCAATTTTCTCTTCCCTCTCTCTCTCAAGTCGGTGAAGAAGCTTGGGAAGAAGGGAAAATGTGATCATCATTCTCTTACCTCATTTTCTCTTTCATCATCCTCCATTTTCGCTGAACCAGCTAAGAAAAGGAAAGAGAAAAGCTTAAGTTTTGGTAAGCAAATGCCCTTATATGCTCAAAAACTCTTCATTGATGTTGTTCAAGAGGTTGAGAGCTTGACTTCTATGGTTTCAGAATTTTCATTGGTGGTGTTTAAGAGATTGTGAAGTTTGAGAAGTTGAGGAATCAAGGAAACCACATTTGGGAAAAAGAGAGGTAAACAGTTTATGTGTGGTATGAATGTTTTGTTACTACTGGGATTCTTTTGAATCTCATTTTTCCTTTGACTAATCTTTCAGACAGGGCAAGTGGCTCCAAGGGAAAACGTACGACTCGGAGCGGTTAGAACCCTATAGGGGCATTTTGTTCGAGCCATGTTGGTTGATCATATTGAACAGGGATTTTGTAAAATTATTTTTGGGTTGTAAGTATTAGTTGATAGTAGTTGCGTAATCCCCTATATGGGAATTATAAACCTTCTGTGAATGAATGGAACCTATGGGTTGCCAGGATTTTTGGTTATATACTCTGATATGTAAGAATGTAAATTGACTGCTCAGGTGATTATATTCGATATTTGAACTTGAGACCAGGAAAGGAAAGAAGTTTTCAAAATATTGTGAAAACCCTACCTTAGGGAGGGTGTTTAAAATGAGTTTTAAACTATCCGTCGGTCTTTAATCCAATTTGATTATATGTTATCGAATCTTAATTACGCTAATTAAGGCAGGGGGTTACATTTTGGTATCAGAGTTGTAGTTCCTGGAAAGGGTAGAGTTTGCTAGGATAGATCCCTTAGCTGGTTTTTAGGGATAGAGGATTATCTATGAATCATTGTTGTGTATGCACATGTATGTTATATTGATATGGATATATATGAGGTTTGTTAATATATGTGCATACTATATCTGTTAAATGAATGGGGTAAGTTGTTTGTAGAATGAAGAAAACTAGAGGACGCCCCAATGTTCATTGAGTAGACCCAAAGGTGGAAGTCATCAATGACAATCCGCCAGATCCGATGCGAGAATTAATAGGTCTGATAAAAGATCAGCGGGATATGATTACTGAGTTGAGAGAAGAGCTCAAAGCAGAGAAAGCAAAGAACAAAGAGGACCCGGTTCAATCCACTCCAGTGGAAACTCACGAAAAAACCTGTTATGAGGACACCGCTGAAGGATCAGCACGACCCCTGGAGTCCCCACCTCATATTGTTTCAAATCAAGAATCACATGGGATGTCAGCTCAAGAGGATAAGGATCTTCAGTTTTGGGTTACCAGATTCTGTAAACATCTGCCTCCGGCGTTCAAAGGGAGGTTTTATCCTCAAGCAGTTGAAGATTCATTGAATATATTAGAGAAGATCTTCGAGGTCTTAGGATGCTCGTTTGAGGTGAAAGCTCGCTTGGCAGTCTATAAGCTGGAAGGCGATACGGATAGTTGGTGGAGAAATATCTCACTTACTCTGTGCAGCAGAAATGTGCCCTTGACTTGGGAATTGTTCCAGCAAGAATTCAAAGAGAAATACTTTCCCAAATCAGTGCGGCTCGAGAAGGAAACGGAATTTTTGAATATCAAACAATGGGATATGGAGAGCTTTGATGATTATTTGTCCTGATTCATCCATTTGTCCCGGTATTCCTCATATCTCCGGTATAAGGATGACGAAGAATGGAGTTTGGACATGCTCATTCGTGGCCTGAGGCGAGAGTTGGGGAAATGGTTGGTTACTCACCAATTCACCAAGTTTAATAAGGCTGTGGAGCAATGTCGAATCACATAAAACAACTTAAGAGAGTTGTATCCTGTCAGGGCTACTGGCCACCGCAGTGAACCCAGTAAGGGTAATGTTTCTCAGAAGCGAAAAGGCCAAGGATCCTCTTTGTTTAGGGGCAGTGATTAGAAGCCCTATCAATCCAGGGATCGGGAACCTCAGAGACTTGTAACTGAGTGGAAATGCTCTCGCTGTAATCAACAACATTATGGCAAAAATTGTCGGGGCGAGATGATTTGTTTCAATTGTAAACAACCAGGACATCTTTCTAGAGATTGTCAGCGATCATGAGCCGAGCAGAGGCCAAATACACAAGGTCGAGTGTTCGCTATGACCTACGAAGAGGCTCGCAAATCTCCTGAAATGATACAAGGTATAATTTCTCTTAATGGTTATCAGTTGCAAGTTCTGTTTGACACGAATGCAAGTCACTCCTTTATTGCTTACGATTGTGTAAAGCGCCTGGGATTGCATGTGCATAAATTACCATTTGATCTGATAGTGTCAACTCTGATGGGTATAAAGGCCTTTACCATAGAAGTTTGTCTGAACTGTGTAATAACTGTGGAAGGGCACCAATTTACTGTAGATTTGATTTGTTTGCCGCTTTACCAATTGGAAGTCATTTTGGGTTTTGATTGGTTGACGGTAAATAGTGTGCTATTAGATTGTGGAAATAAGATGATAGTATATCCTGCTCCTCAGAGGGTCAAAATTGTGAATGCCAGTATGAATTTCCTTTCTACGGCTAAAGCTGAGAAATATATTGAAAAGGGTTGCCAAGGGTATATGGTATTCTTCTCCGTACAAGGGGAAACTAGTGAAACTTTGAGTAATATACCCGTGGTAAATGAATTCCCAGAGGTATTTCCAGATGATCTTAGCAGATTGCCTTCTGAGAGGGAAGTTCAGTTCCCAATCGACATTGTGCCTGGAGCTGGTTCTATATCTAAGGCCCCATACCGATGGCCCCAAACGAAATGGCGGAGTTAAAGAAACAAATAGAAGACTTGCTTGAGAAAGGGTTTATTAGACCCAGTGTGTCGTCTTGGGGAGCTCCAGTATTGTTTGTTAAGAAGAAAGATGGAAGTCTTCGATTGTGCATTGACTACCGAGAGCTGAATAAGGTTACTATCAAGAACAAGTACCCTCTTCCCTGAATCGATGATCTATTAGATCAACTGTCTAATTCATGTGTGTTCTCAAAGATTGATCTAAGGTTAGGATATCATCAGCTGCGAGTAAAAGCAGAAGATGTTCCTAAGACTTCTTTTCGGACCAGGTATGGTCATTATGAGTTTTTGGTGATGCCATTTGGTCTGACCAATGCACCTGCGGTATTCATGGATTACATGAACTGTATTTTTTCGGTAATATCTAGATCAATTTGTTGTGGTATTTATTGATGATATTCTGATATACTCTAAGAGTAGAGAAGAGCATGAGCATCATTTGAGAGATGTATTGAATACATTACGTGAAAAGCAGCTCTATGTCAAACTGAGTAAATGCGAGTTTTGACTATCAGAAGTGAAATTCTTAGGCCTTGTCATCTTGCAAGAAAGGGTCTCTGTGGATTCCAGTAAAGTGGAAGCAGTACTAGATTGGAAGAGGCCAGAATCTATGGCAGAAGTACACAGTTTTCTGGGTCTTGCTGGTTATTATCGGAGATTCATTCAAAATTTCTCCCGTATTGTATCGCCGATGACCAAGCTCACGAGAAAAGATCAGCCGTTTGTGTGGGATGAGAAATGTGAAAAATGTTTCGTGGAGCTGAAGGAGAGGTTGACTACGGCACCTGTGTTGATTTTACTCGGATCCCAGTTTGACTTACGTTGTGTATTCTGATGCCAGTGGGCAGGGATTAGGGTGATTTTGAAAAATTATTTTCTTTCTCGGTCTCAAGTTCAAATATCGAATATAATCACCTGAGCAGTCAATTTACATTCTTACATATCAGAGTATATAACCAAAAATCTCGGCAACCCCAGGGTTCTATTCATTCACTAGAAGGTTTATAATTCCCATATAGGGGATTACGCAACTACTATCAACTAATACTTACAACCCAAAAATAATTTTACAAAATCCCTGTCCAATATGATCAACCAACATGGCTCGAACAAAATGCCCCTATAGGGTTCTAACCGCTTCGAGTCGTACATTTTCCCTTAGAGCCACTTGCCCTATCTGAAAATGTTCAAGAGGCTGAGAGCTTGACTTCTATGGTTTCAGAATTTTCATTGGTGGTGTTTAAGAGATTGTGAAGTTTGAGAAGTTGAGGAATCAAGGAAACCACATTTGGGAAAAAGAGAGGTAAACATTTAATGCATTTTGGTATAATTGTTTTGGCTATTGGTTTGGTTTAATAATTTTTGGATTTTTGCCCTGATTTCTTGTGATTTTAGAAGATATGAATTAAGTGATGTAATGTGGTGAAATAGATGCCAAATAGTATATGGGAGTCAATGGTTTTGGTTTGGATTTGAAAAGAGGAAGTTTGGCAAATTGTGGTATTGGGTGATCTTGTGACCTAGAGATGGGAATGTGTTGCTTGAGTGGGAGTTGGGTTGTTTTAGGTTTACCAATGGGTTCATTGTGTTAAAATAAGTGAGAATGAGTTTTAAAACAAGTCTTAGGACCATTGGTAGCAAATTGGTCAATTTTGGAAAACCATACAGTTGCTGCGATTTGGCATCTGATAGGCATCACTCGAGTGAGGGAGGATCTCACTCGAGCACGACATGAAATTTTGGGAATTTTGGTTAGGTCTTCAAGCAGAAACCGCGAGCACAGTTCCTGACTTGTGAGTGAGATATGATCCCACTTGAGTAAGCATGGGCATGCTCGAGTGAGGGAGTCAGTTTAAGACCTGGGAGTTTATGGTTGCTCTCGGGTAGTCACTCGTTGGGTCTCACTTCTTGGTGCTTGAGTGCACTTGAGGTCATTGCTCGAGTACAGCTTCTTGTGCTCGAGTGAGTGTGAGAAATATTTCGAGGTTTGCTCTCGGGCAAACACATTTTGTGTTTCACTCGTTGGTGCTCGAGTGCAATTGGGGGTGTCACTCGAGTGAGACTTCCATCACTCGAGTGAGCCAGTCCAAAATCAAAAATTCTTCCAAGAAGGAGGATCTTCGGAGTAGTTTCTCCCAACCCTTTAAGCATATGTTTAGACCTATAATAGTCACCTAAAGAGCTTAAATGATAACCAACTTAAAGTATTACGGAATTAAGAACTTGGAAAAGAGATTGACCTATTGTCCCTAATTTGGTTTATAGGATTCGACATCTGCCGTCCTAGTAAGCCCACTGTGCCAGCGAATGTCAGGAAGGAACAAGGTAGTGACTTTTCTTTTATACCATATGTGATGCATTGTATGTGTGTTATATTATTGATTTGTGATAAATTCGTATGCTGCGATATTTGTGGATTTGTGTGAACACCGCCATGCCAATAGTCCCTGAGTCGCTAACAACAGTTCGGGTTAGGACAGTGTGCCTTCCCGACGGTAAAAGGGGATGAGAATAGGGTGTGATATATGTGATTATGTGAAAAGCCGAAAGGCTATTTCTGAAAGTTGACGGGCTAATTGTGAAAACCGGATAGCTGTATGAGCTATAAGGCTACGTGTATGCACTGCCACGCCAATAGTCTCTAAGTCACTAACAACTATTCGGGTTAGGACGGTGTGCCTCCCCGGCGATAAAAGGGGATATAATCAAATTGGATTAGAGACCGACAGATAGTTTAAAACTTATTTTAAACACCCTCCCTAAGGTAGGGTTTTCACAACATTTTGAAAAATTCTTTCCTTTCCCGGTCTCAAGTTCAAATATCAAATATAATCACCTGAGCAGTCAATTTACATTCTTACATATCAGAGTATATAACCAAAAATCCCGGCAACCCCCGGGTTCCATTCATTCACTAGAAGGTTTATAATTCCCATATAGGGGATTAAGCAATTACTATCAACTAATACTTACAACCCAAAAATAATTTTACAAAATCCCTGTCCAATATGATCAACCAACATGGCTCGAACAAAATGCCCCTATAGGGTTCTAACCGCTCTGAGTCGTACGTTTTCCCTTGGAGCCACTTTCCCTGTCTGAAAGATTAGTCAAAGTAAAGAATGAGATTCAAAAGAATCCCAGTAGTAACAAAACATTCATACCACACATAAACACATAGCATGTAAGTAATCATCATACAGCAGCAGCAGCACAAATCACACTCCACCCTCATCCCCTTTTACCGCCGGGGAGGCACACCATCCTAACCCGAACCATTCTTAGCGACTCAGGGATTGTTGGCGTGGCAGTGCATACACGTAGCCTTATAGCTCATACAGCTATCCAGCTTTCACAATTGGCCCATCAGCCTTCACAAATAGCCTTTCGGATTTTCACATAATCACATATATCACACCCCATTCTCATCCCCTTTTACCGCCGGGAAGGCACACTGTCCTAACCCGAACCGTTGTTAGCGACTCAGGGACTATTGGCATGGCGGTGTTCACACAAATCCATAAATATTGCAGCATGCAAATTTATCACAAATCAATGATATAACACACATACAATGCATCACATATGGTATAAAAGAAAAGTCACTACCTTGTTCCTTCCTGACGTTCGCTGGCACAGTGGGCTCACTAGGATGGCAGATGTCGAATCTTATAAACCAAATTAGGGACAATAGGTCAATCTCTTTTCCAAGTTCTTAATTTCGTAATACTTTAAGTTGGTTATCATTTAAACTCTTTAGGTAACTATTATAGGTCTAAACATATGCCTAAAGGGTTGGGAGAAACTACCCCGAAGATCCTCCTTCTTGGAAGAATTTTTGATTTTGGATTGGCTCACTCGAGTGATGGAAGTCTCACTCGAGTGATGGAAGTCTCACTCGAGTGACACCCCCAATTGCACTCGAGTACCAGCGAGTGAGACACAAAATATGTTTGCCCGAGAGCAAACCTCGAAATATTTCTCACACTCACTCGAGCACAAGAAGCTGTACTCGAGCAATGACCTCAAGTGCACTCAAGCACCAAGAAGTGAGACCCAACGAGTGACTACCCGAGAGCAACCATAAACTCCCAGGTCTTAAACTGACTCCCTCACTCGAGCATGCCCATGCTTACTCGAGTGGGATCATATCTCACTCACAAGTTAGGAACTGTGCTCGCGGTTTCTGCTTGAAGACCTAACCAAAATTCCCAAAATTTCATGTCGTGCTCGAGTGAGATCCTCCCTCACTCGAGTGATGCCTATCAGATGCCAAATCGCAGCAACTGTATGGTTTTCCAAAATTGACCAATTTGCTACAAATGGTCCTAAGACTTGTTTTAAAACTCATTCTCACTTATTTTAACACAAGGAACCCATTGGTAAACCTAAAACAACCCAACTCCCACTCAAGCAACATATTCCCATCTCTAGGTCATAAGATCACCCAATACCATAATTTGCCAAACTTCCTCTTTTCAAATCCAAACCAAAACCATTGACTCCCATATACTATTTGGCATCTATTTCACCACATTACATCACTTAATTCATATCTTCTAAAATCACAAGAAATCAGGGCAAAAATCTAGAAATTACAAAACCAAACCAATAGCCAAAACAATTATACCAAAATGCATTAAATGTTTACCTCTCTTTTTTCCAAATGTGGTTTCCTTGATTCCTCAACTTCTCAAACTTCACAATCTTTTAAACACCACCAATGAAAATTCTGAAACCATAGAAGTCAAGCTCTCAACAACCTCTTGAACATCTTTCAGACAGGGCAAGTGGCTCCAAGGGAAAACGTACGAATCGGAGCGGTTAGAACCCTATAAGGTCATTTTGTTCGAGCCATGTTGGTTGATCATATTGGACAGGGATTTTGTAAAATTATTTTTGGGTTGTAAGTATTAGTTGATAGTAGTTGCGTAATCCCCTATATGGGAATTATAAACCTTCTAGTGAATGAATAGAACCCGGGGTTTGCCGGGATTTTTGGTTATATACTCTGATATGTAAGAATGTAAATTGACTGCTCAGGTGATTATATTCGATATTTGAACTTGAGACTGAGAAAGGTAAGAAGTTTTCAAAATGTTGTGAAAACCCTACCTTAGGGAGGGTGTTTAAAATGAGTTTAAACTATCCGTCGGTCTCTAATCGAATTTGATTATACGTTATCGAATCTTAATTACGCTAATTAAGGTAGGGGTTATAGTGTGAACCAGAATCGTAGAGGGAGAAAACCATTAAAGGAACAGCTGGGTTGTTCTTCCTTCAGCTGGTGGCTGAACATGATTGAAATAATGTTAAGGAACCCGAACCGGACCGGCCCAGAAATCGGGGAATCAACCGGTAGATCGGTCCAGTTCGGGTTCCTATATAAAATAATTAAAAAATTTTTCTTTATAATTTCATACTATAAGCCTAAAATCTTCAATTTCTCACCGGTTTGGTCCCGGTTTAGATCCGGTTTGGCCCCGGTATGACTCATTGACCCTTAACGCAGTACCCCGACTGGTTCAATACCTGGTCCGAGTTTTAATTCCTTGGATTGAAAGTATCACACAGAGAAAAGCTACTCTAGGATGATGATCTTATCAAATTTTTTATTTTCTTCATAAATTTATAAATATCAAGCCATATACTATTATATTAATATATATATATATATATATATATATATATCTATCTTTTAATTATTATATAATATTGTTTGCATCATGTTTTTTATTTACCAATGCTTGGAGAGTCTTGTTTTATATATATCATTGTTAGAATAATTATTTTATAAATAATAATTATTATTAATAAATACATTGTGAAAGAAGTGTATATAATTGTTAGAATAATTATTTTATAAATAACTATTATTAATAAATACACTATAAAAAAAGAAAGAAAATATGTAGAAGGATATTTTTATCCACTTATAATTAACTCACCTAACCTAACTTCCTGAACAAACAAGATACCAAACCTCACCTACTCTCTTCTTGAATCAAACAACATTATAACCTCCTCTAACCTAACTAAAATAAATCTAATTTAATCTAACTTATGTTGAACCAAACAAAGCCTTAGTCTCTCTTTCCCAGACCTGTCGACATAAGACTTTATTAGGTCTCACCACAAAAAGTGAGTAAACAAAGAAAGCAAACAAATAAGAAAATACAATGAAAGAGAAGAGGGAGAAGTAGGTAGAAGAGAAAGAGAAAGCATGAAAGGGGAGAGAAGGTAGGCAATGGAACACATAGACGCCTTCTGTTGTCCCCATTTTTCGAATCAACATTCTCTACTCATCCTTCCTGCTCGTCCTTTAATGCTCATCCCCCAATTTGGGGTTTTTTTTAATTTTTTTTGAAAAAAATACTCCATGCACTAAAATTTAATTAGCTTAAGATATTGAGTGTTAAAAAATTATTTCAGATATTGGGTGCTACTGAAAAAATATTTTAGGATACTGATGATGCAGAAAAAATATTTCTGAATGCAGAACTAGAAATTAAGTATTTGACATACTGAATGACAAATATTTCAGAATGCGGCATGCAATTTAATCTAAGTAAATAAGAATATGTAAAAAAATTAAAAAAATGGCCCCCACCTCATTTGGGGGGGTTGAACATGCTATACTCATCTTTTGGATGAGCTCGGTATGAGGACCCCTTTTTTCTTCAACCTACATCCATTATCTTCATCAATTCCTTTTATACTGAACTAGGGTCTTATCCCCGTGTGTTGCACGGGTCGTGATTATCTGGTTGGTAATGTAGGTTGGGTAAGTTTGGGTGTTTTGTTGCATGCCATCATTGTGAGCCCTTTATTGGTATGCTAAAATGTCCCGTTCATTTTCTATATTTCTAGGAGTTTAGGTACTGAGGTAATTCAATTGCATGTCATCAGTTGAACTTGTAGGTGGCCCAAGTTCATGTATTTCTGATGTGGAAATTTGTGCTTTAGTTGTTGTTGTGTTTGTGTTTTATTGTTATGTAAATTTGTTTTTGTCTGTTGGCGCCTTTTTTTAAGAGACGAGTGGAGGTCATCCAAATCTCACTGGAAGTAATGAGGGAGATAGTCTGGTATCCTTTATTGCATCACATCATTTCAAATTATTTGCAAAAGTCTGATCTTGGAGATTGCCATTCAATATGGCTGTGACATGAGAAATCTACATATTTTACATGCAGTTTTTGTCTCTTGATGTTGGGAATGTTTTTGTATTTTTGATGATACATTGTTTTGTGCTCTATGCCATTTGAAGCGATTTTGTTGCCCTGATCATGCCGATGATTCATCTGTCGGCACCTCCTCGATGTCCTTTCCTAGCATATAATGGTACTGGCTCTCTTGGGGGAGGCACAGATCCAGCATGATCTTCGTGACATTAACACAACTGTGAACACGCATTGATCCTGTTACATAGACAAGAGCATATGAGTAGTAGGTGTGCTCCAGTGCATTTTGTGGTGCTATGTTTGTATTTGTGCATTCTATTGTGGGGCTACCTCTTTGTCTCTTGATGATGCAAAACTGAATGAGCATTAATGGCACCCTCCTTTGGGGTACATTATATTTCTTGTATGCATCGTCCACGACCTCATCTTTAAGTATACACTTTACCTAATTTCCCCTAACATTTTTTTTTCATTCTGTCATTTGTATGTTTATGTTTATATCTCAATACATAAATGGTAAATGATATACTTGTGCCTCACCTATAGTCCGTCAATGTGATGCGCATCCTTGACTTGTAGTTGCTTGTGACCGTTGTGTCGGCATATAGTTTGTATCGTCCCGGGCTCCTGGCCAACCCAATAATATCTAGGAGTACATTTCAACGATTGTGGCGTTAGATTTGTTAGCTAGAGTTAGTTGAGTTAGGAAGCATATGGGTAAGCTAACAACGGGTGTGACCTCTTAAGTACGGCAATGTCGTTTTCATATCCATTTGCAGGTATATTATCTCTTTCATATAAGAGTATTTCTGTTTCTTTTTCAAATATGATGGCATATGGATGGTCGCATACTTGGAGGGGCATAGTGTTTTCAACAACGTTGAACGTTTTGAAGTAGTAAGACCGCCCTTCCTTTATGATCATTTTGAACTTGTTGAACGCCATATGGTCGACCAGTATCGCATGCATTTTCGTGAACTATAGACATAGTTGATCAGTTGGTTGGTTAGGGAGTTGTGGGAATTGTCTAAGGTGAATGTCATAGAATATGTTACTGAAATATTATTTTGTCTCTTTTGAGTCACCGTACCTCGTTATCCATTAGGATGAAGTGTATTGTGGTAGTTGCGTTGGTGGCGTTTCTCTTCTTGTCCTCCATAAACCTGAGGATGTTGACGGCAATTCTATTATTTTGGCTGTCACTGTTGAGCATAGCCAATGTTGTTTGAGTTCCTTCGCTGGCCATATTTTGGGTGTTGAGGTTGTTGTTTGTCGTGGGCATGTGGGAATGCCGTGGAGAGATTGTTGTGGTCTATTTTTGGGAGAAATAGGAGTTTATATATGTAGAATTTGAGATTTTTTTGTGTAGTGTTTCATTATTGCTATTATTAATTATTAATTATTAATTATTATCGATTTCATTTTGGCAAAAGCAATTTTCTAAATGGTTTGATTGCTCACCATTAAAACATCATAATATGGTCATAGAAAGGAATGCCAAAGGGTTTGGTAAAAATAACTCATTTAACGAATTTTAAATTTAAAATGTAACCTTTTTTTTTTACAATTAATTAATGCCCCTTTTTTGAAATGAATTAATACCCCTATTATTTCTTTACATTAAAGGCCACTATATTATACCCAATGACTAATATAGGAATTTAAATACATTGCGGGAAATGGACCGCTAAACAATGGAATGTGAGAGGGCTTGGTTTTAAAAACTCATTTAAGGACATTCAAATTTAAAATGTAACTGCATTTTTTTTGTATTAATGCTCCTATTATGTTGTCTGTTTGTACAAGTTTTCTAGTAATATATTAGATAGATAGATAGATAGATGTAACTTCATTTTTTTGTATTAATGTCTCGTAATCTACGGAATGTGAAAGGGCCAGGCAAATTTCTTTGGGCTTCCCATATCATTAATCTTTAACTCTTATCACTGAAGAATATTAAAATCTTAATATTAAAAACCTAATATTAGTTAATTTAATTGGGTCCGTTTTCATGTAGACAATGTTATCAGCTTTAAAATTAGGGTTGCCTTTTATGAGATTATGATGGGAATCAGTTTTAAATCCTAATATTAATTAATTTAATTGGGTCCGGTTTTCTTAAAATAGGGTCATTATCATTCCTTACTGAAATCATGGTGAATATAGGATTTGTAGTTTTTTTTTTAAAAAAATGGATTTCAACACGACTTTGTTGCTTCACTGGCTTTGGATCATTGGAAGTATGTCAAATTAGAATAAGTTTTGTAAACTTTGATTTTTGTTTAATCAATTCCTTTAATTTTATGTGAATATGAATTCATAAACAAATGAAACATGTTATCATTGGAAGTATGTCAAATTAGAATAAGTTTTGTAAACTTTGATTTTCGTTTAATCAATTCCTTTAATTTTATGTGAATATGAATTCATGAACAAATGAAACATGTTCTGTCTGTTACTCTGATTATTTATGTTGCATGTTTTTGCTGCACTATAACTGATTATTTACATGATTAAAATTGGTATAGAGCAGTGCGGTTTTTTTCCCCATCACTTTGAATAACTTATTGCTAGGCATTATCCATTTTCATGGTACTTTTAACTATCATCCTTTGAGCTCTATTCTGACTTACAATTGCAGACTATGTTTTCGAGTTAGTTACAATTATAATGAACAGTGCATTTCATTGAACTTCCTGAAGAAATACCTAATAGGCAGTTGGTTTTGCTTATATAGTTGTACTTTTATGACCTAAACACATATAGCATAATATAAGGAGATGTGGAGGCTAAAAGTTTGTTTGATTATTTCAGTATTTCCAATTATTTTTACATGCATTCAAGCTTTCCCATTTAATGCTTGTTATTTGAGTGTCCTTAAATTTTAAATCATGAAAGGAATTTAAGTCGTGTAACAGCTAGAGCTCATCGCATTATTCTAATGGTTGAGGTAATGAGTTGTCGTGGTTATTGGGTTTTATTTAATTAATTATGGCAGATTCCATAGGTGCATTCCCAGTTTGTAGTTCAGTAGGAGTAGACTCAATTCAATGAATGGTTTTAATTTTATTTTAATAATGTTACGGTCCCTTGTAAATAAAGTGTGTGTTTGGAATAGCGATGGGGAAAATGATTTTTTTATATTTGATTTTTTGTAATCATAATTTTGATAGAAGCTAAATTTTGTAATGTGATTTATGTTTGGATTAGTGATTATATAAATGTCTTTTGCAAAAGTGAGTGTTTTGATTGGCTTAAATATAAATGACTTTTGTGATAATGGTAAGAGCGAGTGGGTGGAAAAATATTGAAAAAATGAAGTAAATATATAAAAATTACCTCAAAATATTAGGTACAACTGATAAAATATTTTAAGGGGTTAAAAGCACGTAAAAATATTTTAAAGTAATTTTTGAAGCTAAAGAAGTATATTAAGGGTAAAATTGCAATCGGTCTATTATCACAATAGGTATAAATGAAAAAATATTTTAAGGGGTTAAAACACTAAAAAATATTTTAAACATTCATATAATAAATTTAATGAGGAGGCCTATATTAAGGATTATAAAAAAATACTCTCTCTTTATTATATACATATAATATATGGAGCGTCAGTGCTAGATTGGCTTTCCAGATTTGAAAAACAGATCATGGAAATTGTAAAGTAGGGTTAGGTATTATGGCTTTGTTTGTCCTTACGTGGATGCATCACACATGCATGTGATAAACCTGAAATGGAAGGGTCATTGCTAATAGAATTTACAACATTGTTACTAATTAGCGCGATTTATGTCACATACATGACATATATCTAATGGGACATATAACTAATTCAGGCTTGTTCCAGAACTATTTTTAGACAATCTGACCTATATATATGTAGTTCGAAAACTACTTCGGCGACTTTAATTTCTTTCTTTTCTTTTCTGTTTTTTTTTATGTCAGGACTTTAATTTCTCTTGCACGTGCTTTCAATTAAGGGTAAAATTGCTATCAGTCTAATAACATATTAGGTACAACCGGAAAATATTTTAAGGGGTTAAAAGCACTAACAAATATTTTAAAGTAATTTTTGGAATTGAAAAAGAATATTAAGGGTAAAATTGTAATCAGTCTGATAGCACATTAGGTACAACTAAATTTGCAATTAGTTCAAAAAACTACTAAAAAGGTCCAAAATGGAGCTTATAAAATTGGTGCGTTTTGTCTTGCGTTTTTCTAAAAGCCCAAATTTATCATCGTTGAACCAAACACTCATTTTTTCAACCAAAAAATGAAAACACACGAATGGCTGAAAAACGCATGATTTGGCCGCTGTATCACATTTCCAAACAAACGCAAAATATCACAGGTCACCTTTTTTGCTTGCATCCTGTATTTTGTTCGCATGAAACAATTAAATGGCAAAGTCTTGAACACATTCATTGAATGAGTCCACTCCTAACATTGTGGAAGGGAAAATATTTTGTTAATCATACCTTAAATATAACTTTGTTGAGACATTCATAGCCAATATCGCAGTTCCATTTCACTTTTTGTCTTTACTTTACAGTGCAGAGTTCAGAGCATGTGTCGGTGAGGTTTTGGAAAATCTCCCTGTATACCACGTTTGTTGTGGTGGTTTTTGGCCTATTTTCTGAGTCTAGAATTAGTATTTTAAGTTCGGCCATATTTTTTACCCTTGACATGGCGACGTACAGCTGGCCGTGGCTAAAAACGGGTCGTGGCAGGAATAGGCCAACATGACTCATTGATTGTCCCTGACTTTTGTTGATAGTCATTGCGAATGAAATTATTATAGGGAATTGCCTTCTAATCATTGTGAAGGGCAATGTTGACTATGAGGGATTCATGTCCATTTGATGTATTAGTACCTATTGACCTACACTTGTCCCATTTAAGGCCATTGCCTTTATGAAATGCTTTCCCAGGATTGTGATACGAAGCCTTGTTCCATTGCAGAGCCCAGCTGCTTGGTCAATGTTTCTTAACAATATTATTGGAATCCCCACTTTGAGTCCAAGCTTGTGGGGTGGAAGGCCAGAGCAAGTTATTGTGTTCAGGAACTCTATGGGATATAATTCTTCAAATGTACTGTTGGTCTCATATGTTATTGCAACAGAGTCAGCGCTAAAGTAATCTACAGATTCTCCAGGGAGTATTGACAACATGTAGCCATTAATTTGTTTGGCGACCTTTGTTGTTGGGGAGAGGATTGCTCTGTCTGTGAGGTATTGGGACTCAAATATGTGTTGTTGTAGATCAGGATAAGTTGTTTCCACTATGGATTTGATGGGGTTAGTAAATTTGTAATCATTAGTTCCTTTGGGATCTCAATATCAGTAACGCCTTCATGTGGCAATCCCACCTTTCCGTCGCCGACATCAAGCAACCACTTTGAGAATTTTGTAACTCTTTGTTGGTTTACTACTCTAGTCATCGTCTACAAGCGTAAGTTCTTTATGAGCTTGTACAACTGACATGATGGCCATAGCGGTGAGAAGTTCAAAGAGGCATTCACAATGTCAGCACGTGCTCCCTTCGATATGACTGGTAGGATTTGCTTGAAGTCCCCTCCCATGATGACGCATTTTCCACTGAAAGGTAGATCGAATCTCATGATGTCTCTAAGACTTCGGTCCATAACCTCGATGCAATACCTCTTAATCATTGGAGCCTTATCCCATATTATAACTTTTGACGCTTTCAAAAGAGCTGCTAATGATGAGTTATGGGAGATGTTACACGTTGAATCCTCATTAATGTCAATAAGGATTGCGTATCTTGAATGTGCAGTTCGCCCTAATGGGAGCAAAGTGGCTACTATTCCATTGGATGCAACATTTATCACAATGTGGCCTTTAGCTCTTATTGCCGCTGTTAGGGCGGTCCACAGATATGTTTTTCCAGTCCTACCATAGCCGTAGAAAAAAAAGACTCCGTCGGTGGTACTGTTGACTGTGTTCATTATATCTTGGAATATCCTAGCTTGCTCTTCTATTAGTGAGGTTGTGAGCTTTATCACCTTTGCCTCACAACTGTCCGTATCAAAGTTGAGTTCTTAGAGGAGTATATTGTTTTTGGTGTCCATCATGTCTCCTCCTTTTGGCCTTAGTATGCAAGCATAATCATTTAGAGACCGTCCATTCATGCACAATAGTTTCTCAAATTCCTGCAATCTTGCCTGCTCCTTGTCTGCTTCGGTCACCTGCATCTTTGTATAAGGAGTGTAGTTATAATTGTCAGGACATAGGTATCAATTAAAGATGATTACTTTGGGCATAAATTTAAGAGTGGGATACTTTGGTTATATGTTCCTCGTTTTTACATCATTATGGCCCTTTTCTTCTTTTTTTTGTCAACTTTCGAGTAAAAAATGGTCTTTAGCCGTTTTAAGAATATAGTGGAAATCGTGATTTTGTACATGATCTTAAAAGAAAAAACGCTATAAGCTCTTTGTGAAATATGCCAATGTCCCTTAATACGATAAGACATTTTATCTATTGTACTATATTTCTTGGTTATTTAGTTTTTTTTTGCACATTGTTTGTACGTAGTAAATATAAATTTTTTCATAACATTTTTTTGTATAAGAATACGTTTGATATTAAATGCGGTAGTTGTACCTTGGAATCGGGGGTCATGTTGTGGTATGTAGAGCATATCTTCACAAATTAGCTGCTTTGTCTGTTCCCAAACCATTGATGGATTTGACAGGCAATGGCATAATAACATGGTAGTAAAGAAGCGGCGCAAGTATTGGCTAGTAGCCCAATGGGATGCCTCTTTTATGGCGTCAATGAAATCTTGATCATTATCGAGCAAACCAAGTGCATAGCAAGCTGCTCTATATATTGGATAGACGACACCATCTACCATCCTGATATCCTCGTAGGACTTTGGCCCCTTTGCCTTTGTTAGTAGCATGTGCAAGTAATAAGTCTCACCCTGAGATGGGGATGCATAGGCTATTCTTTTAACGGAGAAACCTCTCTGTCTCAGCTTTCATGCCCGTTTTCGCTTGTTGAATGTGTAGTGCTGGGGGAATTAGACATATGTCAATGTTTTAGCGAAATCATCATCTATATTTTGAGCCAACCACGCGAGGAACATCGACTCCTTGATCCTTGGCTTGTTTAATAGAGAATGCATCTCCTGGCTTCCTGAGTAGTAGACCGGTTGTTGGTCGGGCAGGTGGAAACTCAATCTCTAAACCGAAGGGTGTCTGTGGTGGATGTTGTATGCGAATATCCTCCAAGCACCCTCGCATGATGAAATATATCTATAGTTGCGATAATGTGTGATCTCATTAAAGGATTGCTGGGAGTTGCGAGAGTACTCATTATTATATAGGCCAGCAATGACTCGATCGTTCCCTTTGCTAATATATTTGAACAAATACTTGATTGCCCTTAACTGGTTTGTTTTCTCGACATTAAGGTGCCCCTAGAAAAGCTTCAACAATGTCGAGTTATAAGGCACGACATATCTATTGTCTAGCTCTATCCCTTTTTTAGCAACTATTTGTCCATCATTCCTCCGCCGATATGTAGGGTAGCCCTCATCGTCGACAATTGTGTGCTCTTGATATTTTCTGGGGAAGTATTTTTTTTTTCATTTTTTGTCTTTCATGCATGGGGATTTAGGGTTCCTAGTGCAGTAAGGTTCGTGTATCATGTAGTCGATCACCAAGTCATAGTGCAGTGGATCTGCATCCTTATCGAGTATCTCAGCCGAGATAATTTTGTCAATATCCTCTGACATTTTTGGCTTCGCTGTTTCCTTTAAAAACAATATGATATGGACATGTGGCAATCCCCTCTTCTGAAATTCGATCATGTATATCTCTGAAATATTAGGGAAATAGGAAAATGTGTCGTGAGTTGAGGCAAAGTAATATAATGAGTTGCCTATAAAATTATTTTCAGATTACCTGCTTTGACTGGTCTAAACACTTTTTTGCTCTTTATAACTTTCATTAGTGCCTTGAGTTTAAGGTTGAACACCTTACTTAAGATGTCTGGACGGTCTGACGGTTGGAGCCTATTTCTGTCACAGAACCATGTGATCTTAGGCCACGTGGGATTGCATATGAATGTTAAAAATAGGTCAAGATATCTAGCCCATTTGCAAATGGCCATCGCATCCTGGTAGTTTTATATCATGTATCCCGCTCCTTTAGTAAAAGATAAAGGGAGGATTATCCTCTTCCCTGTGGCTGATACATCAGTTTCTCCTTGAGTTATTGCATCGGTTAAACCCCTATATAAATCCACTCTGATGTCCTTCTGATGTTTGTGTATGTAAGACAACCTTTCACATTCCACCATCGCAAAACCGTCAACTATGAATTGTTGTAGTAGCCGTTTAGAATGTAGCAACACAGATTGCTCTTCACACCTGTCCATCAATCTGAATGCCAAGTACTCTTGAATTGTGAGTGTTTTCATCTTTTGTGTGGTTGCTTGTAAATGACTGTTATGTTCCATAAATGAGAGGTACCCATTATCACCATAGGGGAAAATGAGTGGGTATTGTAGGGGTATATATGCCTTGTATAATTCATTGACACGTATCAGAGTGCCTGATTTCTTCTCCACAATTATATCTCTCTTAAAGTAGGACCTGTCAAAGTCACCCACTACCAGCGCTGCAACCTCTGATGCCACAGGTGGGTCATAATTTCTCTAGCTGTTGCTTGATTGTCTAATAAGTCAAATCCTTATGTCAGTAAGCTCATCTCGCTTTAAAATTTCTGCAACCATCCGATATTGCCGAACCAAACCATTGTTTTGGTCCAGGCATGTTTTGATTACCCTCACTATGGTTTTATTGAGCTTTGCGCCATCCGAGTTTCTCCTGTAAGTAGATCATACATGCAAAATGAGGAGAAGTACATAAAACTGAGCATTTTGATGGGATAGTGGAAGTTTATTTTTTTGTAGTAGTCACCTAATTGACACAATTTGATTTGCTACTTCATTTTCGGTGTCATATATATATAGTTGAGAGTACACTGGTGTTCTTCCTTCAGGGGGTAATAAGCTTCCTAGGTAATGATAGTTTTGGCCACATATTTTAAATGAATATGGCCCTCGGCCATTACGATTGATAGAGTGGTCTATCTTCCCCCTATAGATGTGAATCCAAACATGCCGTTATACCCTCTTATGCTGGCTAAGAATTTTTTGGTTTGGGCATCATCTTTGTCGAAGAAGAGTTGTCTCAGTTCAGATGGCGGTACCTTAAAGAATGGCACGCTGATCTTTCCATGACCACAACAGATTGAGAATATTGGGTGCTTTGAATTTGCGCTTCTTTATAGCCTCTCATTATACCATAATAGCACACCACAATATTGGCATTCATAAATAGGGTCTCCTTCATCTTGATATCTTATGGTTGAAATTGCAATAGTGTTCGTGGGTGCAACCAGTGTTGTGGTGGCCTCGTCATTCGACGACTCTTCAATTTTCCCTACATTTTAGGTCATAATTTGATTAATCTACCTTAATTGCATAGGTAATGTTAACAGGTTTCTATAGCATCATGTATTCACATTCACTTACATCTTTTGGTATCTGTTTGAATTGCTTTTGCATTGTGTGTCAGTGATGTTTCTACTTGACCCTGGAGCCTAGTCTTTTTGGATTGTGTTCGGTGTGGGCAGTGTGCTGGTTTATTAGCAAATTCTTGTTTCCCGGTTGCTCTTGGCTTGTTGTGCAGGGCACTTTGTGAGGCCATGCTTTCTAGTTCTATGTAGCAGCAGATGTGTGCAGCAGTTGAATTTAAGGTCATGATTTGTCTTTTGGATTCCCATTTGTGTAACCGCCCATTTACTTGTAATTATTATTTGCTCACCATTATTATAGTGTTTCTTGGTCTTTTGGCTTCCCATTTGTTTATGCACCCATTAAATCCATAGGTTTTATTTGGTTTGCCATTAATGTAGTAACCTTTTGGCTTTTTATTTTTTGTCTATTTTGAGTAACTGCTTTTATCTCATCTATTAATACTTTTAAGGTCATGATTTGTCTTTTTGGATTCTCATTTGTGTAACTGGCCATTTAATCGAATTTATTATTTACTCACAATTATTATAGTGTTTCTTGGTCTTTTGGCTTCTCATTTGTTTATGCACCCATAAATCTATAGGTTTTATTTGGTTTGGCATTAATGTAGTATCCTTTTGGCTTTTTGTTTTTAGCCTGTTTTAAGTAACCGCTTCTATTTTGGGTATTAATACTCTCTCCCTAAATGCGCATATAAATAGTAATATCAGGATTTATTTATTTTAGTTAATTTTTTAACCTATCTATGAAAACAAAAGCCCCTAAAATTCACTCCTCCATCATTAATTAAAAAAAAATGGCACAACATGTATAATAGTTTATCATTATTTTTAAATTTTTGATACAAATATTAATATTAGTGTTAGTGTTAGTATTAAATACTTGTAATTTGTATTGATATATTTTGTGTTACTTTCTTTGTTTGTAATGTCATCATTTTTTTTAGTTAATTTTGCTTTTTTACAAATATTAATATTTTGTGTTAATTTTACTTGTAATTTTTAGTTAACCATTTGTATGTATGTAGTGGTATACCAATTACTTCTCTCAATCATTATTTTGTGTAACTTCCTTTGTCTGAAACATAAGCATTTATTTATTTTAGTTAATTTTGTAACCTATCTATACAAATGAAAGCCCCCAAAATTCACTCTTCCATCATTAAGAACAAATGGCACACATCTTGTGGTTTCCCATTTGTTTGTGTATCTATTAAATCCATAGTTTTTTTTGGTTTGACATTAATGTAGTGATCTTTTGGTTTTTTGTTTTCAGCCTGTTTTGAGTAACCGTATCTATTACGGCTAATAATACTCTCTCCCTAAAGGCGCATATAAATATTAGAATGTTTTTATTAGAAATTTTTTTATTATAAGTTTCTTGTGTAAAATGCTTCTAACTATTGTATAGATGCACATTCAAGCAGCTGCCATTTCAATAATTGTAATCATTTGTATGTATGTAGTGGTATGCAAATTACCTCTCACAATCATTATTTTCTATAACTTCCTTTGTCTGTAACATCAACATTCATGTATTTTAGTTAATTTTGTAATTTGTGACGTATCTATAAAAACGAAAGCCCCCAAAATTCAGTCTTCCATCATTATCATTAATTTTAAAAAAATGGCACAACATGTATAATAGTTGATATTTTTTTAATTTTTGATAATAATATTAATATTAGTGTTAATGTTAATGTTAATATTAAATGATTGTAGTTTGTATTTCCTTTTTCTTTATGATGATGATGATGATGTTGGGAATTTTGCTTTTGTATTCCCAGCAAAATTGTAAGTAATAATAATTGTCAATTTATATATCGTGTTGGTATCATATCTGTTGATCAAGATCTAAAGAACTCAAAATATTCATTCTTAATTTAATAAATAATTAACCATTGTTATAAATTTAACTTGCTATTTCGTTCAAATTTATTTCTGCTAGAATCGTTTATCATCAATTAATATCATTATTATTATAAATTTGGTGTCTGCATACCCATGTGCGATTTTAGTTCTGTTAGATCTCATGTTTTGATGATAACAAAGAATATTATGAAAAATATTTGATTAATAAATAAGTTTGAACAAAGTAATAACAGGGAAAAGCATCACTTGAAGTAAGCATTGGAGTAATGAAGAAAGGCCAAGAGAAAAAGCTGAAAAACTTGATCAGAAGCAAGTTTTCTAAGGCATTACTCGAGTACGTACTCGAGTAAAGGAGCAGAAACTTGAAGTAATCAGAGACACCTACGAGTAACCTGCCAACGTTACTCGAATAAGTACTCGAGTAATAGTGTAAATGATTTCAAGTTACTCTTGGCCTGCCAATGTTACTCGAGTAGCTACTCGAGTAACCAGGTAATTCACTTGGAGTTGATCTCGGCCTGCCAATGTTACTCGAGTAGCTACTCGAGTAACCATGTAAAAATCTTCCAGTTGCTCTCGGCCTGCCAATAATACTCGAGTATGTACTCGAGTCCCCTGTTTCAAGAAATATGTTGCTCTCGGCATTTTCAACCCTGCCAACGTTACTCGAGGAGCTACTCTAGTAACTCACTATGGTAAGCAAAAACCTGAAGGTAGTACTCAAATAACTTGATCTATCTTTATTACACTTCACTCGAGGCATTACTCAAGTATGAGGGTATTCAATGACTCATTTAAAGTGGATTACTCGAGTAAGTACTCGAGTATGTAGAATTATTTTTGAAGAAAAACCTCAAGTCATTACTCGAGTAAGCTATGCACATAAATTGAGTTTACTCAAGTATGTACTCGAGTAACAAGGTAATCAAACTTGAAGTGCTCTCAGCCTTGAAATCCTGCCAACATTACTGGAGTAAAGCATTGAGTAATCAAAATTTTATTTGAAGGTTTACTTGAGTTGGTACCCGAGTAACCTATGAAGAAAAGAGTGCATTACTCGAGTAGGTACCCGAGTAAACATGCATTTCCAAAGGTTTGATATTTTGTTTATTCCATGCACCACCCAAGTAATCTTATACTTGTTTGTTGACTTGCAGTTCATCAAAGTTTTCTCGATGATACTCGAGTAAGTACTCGAGCAAACTTTAATGAATACTCGAGTATGTAAACCCAGAAACTTAGAAATCATTCAAACGTTCATTGATTTGTTTCCTATATGATTAACCTTTCATTGTATTAGTATTCCTAGCATATTTACAGATAAACAATGAAGAAATCTTATCAAATAAGGAAAGTCAAATGTGAAGTTCAAATGCCACCTACTGCCAACGGATATTTTTCAAATACTGGAAAAGTCAACAGTGGCTGCGCACTCTCCAACAGACGAGAAGAAAATGTTCCAACAGTCATCACCAACATATCTATATAAATGGGAACATCCAAACAGAGAAAAAACAACAAGAACACACAAGAACGTATTATCAAGTTTATTACTCTGTTTTACTCATTTTAGTAATTCTGTACTTCAGTGATTCTTACTCACTCTGAGAGAAAGATTTTCATTCAAACTCAATATTTGTTATTGAGATAACTTAAGGTTGTGGAACCTTGAGTTGGGATTGGATTGCAACTTGTAAGGGGGAGCGAGTGTCCAAGTGAAGGAACTTGTTTGTACTGAGGTGCCAAGAACCCACTGAATCTTGGAAGTTATAGTGAAACTCTCAGAGAAGCTCTGAGGATTGGACGTAGGTCAAAGTAGTTGTGGCTGAACCAGTATAACTCCCGGTGTACACTTCGGTGATATTTCTCCTTACTCTTTACTGTTTTAATTTCACCGTCAAGTTTTATATTTGCAACGAAATTTTTAGTATCACCCAATTCACCCCCCTCTTGGGTGAAACGCTTGCTCTAACAAGTTCCACTCCTTTAAATCCACTATTCTCTTCAAAACAAATTGGATTTATTTAACGTTGTGTCAACATTGCAAAGCAATGGGCACAACAAATTGCTTAGGCATAAGTTAACATAAAATAAAACAAAATCAGCACTCATATATTTATTTATCCTTTTTCATATTCTTTATGACTTCAGTTATGCAAGATGTTGTAACGTGTATTGTGCCAAGGATGACATATTCATGCTCAATCATTGACTCCTTTGTAATCTTCTGTTTCTTGGTCACTTGCTTATGGGAGCTAAGTTGTTGAGAAACTACCACATTGGCTTCTTCATTTGTTCCCAAAATGGGTGGCACCTACGGTTTGCAAAATGGTATGTTAACGTCTACATTGGATGTAGGAATGTAATGTGTTAAAGTTGTTTGTATTTATATGGTTACAAGAGCACCTTGGTGTTAGTATTGGAATAAGTAAATTGGGCTATAAGTTGCAGATCATCTGAGAATTGCGTAATTAGCATGCTACTTGATGGATGTTGTATGTTGTGCGCTTTGATCTTAAACTTGATTACTATTTTCTTCCCTGTGCAACTACTCAATTCCTTCGGGAAAGAGTATGGTGTTCCTTCCTAGTCAAAGTAGATGAGCAATAATTGTGGTCTTATTACAATACATTAAACAGTATAGTGTACTACATTTCCTACTTTACCTCATCCAACTTGTTTTTGAGCTGCTCAGCTATGCATCCCTGAAGTTGAGTTGCATGCCTATTGAAGAACAGTACAGAACATTTGCCAGTAGCATCAAAGACCCTATAATGCACTTTGAATCTGTGATAAATTTGTTACGATCAGTGGTTTGTTTGATTTAGCTTGGGCAGGTGTGAAAATCAATAATTCTATAAGTTCTATAAGTTTTAGTGAAAATGACATGAACATACTTAGGCAGAGTCATCAACACTTCCTTCTTACAATTGCCGCATGTAAGCTGGCCTTTTTCATAGGTTGGTTTGGTGTCACATGGGCACCTATCATAGGTCCACCCATATGTTGTTTCAAGTTTCTGGATACATACTGTTGAGACAATCTCGCACTCCTATTTTTATTGGTACACGGTCATGCAATAACAACTTGTTTTTTCACTTAGTTATGATCAAAATGAATCAGGCTGCACAATGTTAAAAATACCTTCTTAATGTTGCATAAATCTCTAAGGGGTATCCTAGTAGGAAATGTCAACATGTCCTTATTATTGATGTTGGGTTTCATAATGCTAGTTATCTGGTAGAAACTTTGCTTTGTGCCCAGAGTCATGCTAAGGCTGCTTATGAGTTACAAGTATAAGTGACCACACTATATTTTATAAATAATCATAAATGCATAAATGGCCTATTTAAAGCTACTATGGAAAACATTGCTCACCTGTCTAGTAGCATCCTTCCCTTAGGGATTTTGAGATTGAATAAAACTGTTGTAGCTTCCAGAGCATTAGTAATGTGGCCATATGTTGTCAAGTGTTTAATATTGTCACGTAAAAGGGATCACGTGCTTAGTCTTTTAAGGGTTGTACAATTATTTACCTTTATTATTGTTCAGCTTCACGAACCTGATAACAACTACAATCGGTGGCTCCATTTTAGCATGCTTATTGTTAAATGTTTGCGTTGCACAGTCCCTAAATAGTACTACATTGATTGTAGCATCACTGCACAACAATTATACCGGTAAACCTAATTATTGAGTGTTATACACAATATAATAATGGTGGCACATTAAATCGATAAAACATGACTCTTTATCTGCAAGGGTGAGATTAAGTTGTTTGAAGCACTCAGATCCTCTCTGTTGATCTTTCAATTCTCCAAAAGCTTGAAGGAACCCAATGACATTTGAAAAGAGGTTTGCCTTGATGTTTAAGCTCGTGACCACAACAAACAAACATGACAATGACCTTTTAGAAATATAAGTTGCTAAGAATATCTTACTAAAAAGCACTAACCAATTAGTTCTTCATTATCTGTGTTGCGGTGTAATCTGCAATGTTTTTAATAGGGACAAAGTTGTATTTTTCCGTTGGAATTTGCAAATATGATTCTTGAAATTTTTTTTTTGTGAAACCGGATTTTCCATGAATGTGGAGTTACTTTATATTGGTCATTGTTGTCTAACACCTCAAAGTTTTGGAACTGATAAACATCACCCTCTTTAAGCTCCTTCATGAAACACTCTCTCAGTTGCTTTTGAGTGACAAAACCTTCAATTGTGGTACCCTGCATTTATTTCATTAAAAGATGTAAGTGTCATTGTAGAAATTAGTGTATAAATAGCGATATTTCATGAATGTCAAACCTGTTCATCCACCAAAATCATGCCCACCTTCCAGGCATCATACGGTGGGCTACTTTTTCTCCCAACTAGCGTCCTAAGAATATGTGCAACGATAACCCATGTATCTTTACTATCATTGATTTGACAAATCAGATCTCGCTGCATAGTTGACATTTGGGGGGGGATCCTTGTATAGAATAGTTGACATTTTGGGAGGTTAGAATAGTTTTTTAGTGTGGCTGGCAATGTGTTTTTTCTTTGGGGGGGGGGCGGGGATCCTTTTATAGATGTCATTAAATTAAAACATCCAAAGATCCACCCAACAAAATCCACCGTATTATTTATGTAACCCCCATGTTAAGTTTCCTCCCCAAAAATCCAACAAAAAAAAATGCTAACGGCAATCTTTGGATCCAATCAATAGTAAGCCCCTAATTATTTAGATTCATCCTTAGAACTTCCCCATATCAGTTCCTTACACCTTTTGGTATGCCCCACATTACAATTGGCTTTTCCCTTGAATAATAAGTCATTCAATGATAATTATTGAATCCATTATTCTCTTCAAAAGGAATTGGATTTTGGCTACAAAAATGGAAGAATGAATTGGGTTTGATATGTCATTCAAAGATAATTATTGAATCCATTATTCTCTTCAAAAGGAATTGGATTTTGGCCATAAAAACGGAAGAATGAATTGGGTTTGGCGTTTTCCTTGCAGCCTTATTTTGCCATTCAATGCGCAGTTTTTGGCATTTTCCTTGCATCCTTTATTTTGTCATTCAATGCGCAGCTAATTAGAAACAGCAACAATCGTTTATTTTGGAGTTTTCTCACGCCATCAATTTAAATTAGATTAGAAGCAGCACCACTGTGCGCCGTCAACAGAAATGGGTGGAAGCAACATTTCTACGAGCTTTCATTAGATATATTAGATTTTGGAAATCAAAATTTGAAATTTGAAAGAATGGAGGAAAAAGAAAAGAAACAGAGAGGGTAAGAAAAGGAGAGAGAGGCAGAGACGGAGGGTTAAAAATTATATATATATATATATATATAAGCTATTATAACCTTCCAAAAATAATAATTATGTATTTTGAAAAATCATATGATTTTAACACATATTGACAGTTGGCACAACTATTAATATTGAAAGATATTATAAGATTTTATTTCTTGAACAAACTTCAAAAATGATGATTATATGGGATTTTATTAATATATTTTGAATTTCAAATTATATATTTAAATAATATATAATATTAAAAATAGTATATTTACGCTATTATAACATGTCTAAAATAATTGTATCGCATAAAAATTCATATAATTTTAATAAAATATTGAAAGAGATTATAAGATTTTATTTATTAAATAAAATTTTAAAATAATGATTATAAGGGATTTTAGTATAACAGTAAAAAACTCCTTATGAACCTGAAAAAGGCAATTGTGTGAAAATCACTTCTTAATTGTAGTTCCTTCACTTATTATTGACAAGTTATGAGACTTAGTGCCTATTTGAATTAACGGTGAAAGCTGTTTTTCCGACATGATTTACGGTATACGAGGTAAGTAAGTAAGATAAATTTTATCTCGACTTACGTGAACATACTTTTTATATTAAGAAGACACTTAACCAAATGCGTATATTCTACCTCAACTAGGAGTCTCATGTTTGAGCACTGAGTATGCAACTCCGATAATACACAAACAAACACCCCTAATTTAGAATATTTTTTGTGGTGATGACGACGACATCGGCAGCGAATGGATAGAAATATAAAATTATTGGATTAAATAACACGCATCACAAGAAGATAAATATGTATGTATTTTTTTTGTTTCACTTGGTATAAATATATTCATATATATATATATAGGAAATTAGATATTCTTGTTTTATTTAAAGATTAAGTGGAAACATGTAAATAACTTATAAACTAATAAGTAGGAATGACGTCAATATGGGTAAGCATGGTTAAGTATCAAATGATATCATAGCATTATACCTAGAAAACTTGGAGAAAAAGTAATATATAAGGGCATAAATGTTAAAGTAAGAAAATGTAGAATAAGCATAAGAATGAGAAGAAATTAATTAAGCCAAATAGGATCAACGTCATACGAATAAGAGGAAGGAACGAGACACGAGAGTCATTGGAAAGGAAGGAAGGAAGGAAGGAAACAATGCTAACTCCCGCAAAAGTAAGACTTTCCTCTTATTAAGAGATAGTATATGTGAAAAAATGGCATATTAAATAGTGGAGTGCAGGTTTCTATGACCCCCTAAAAATATTATGTGAATTGTGTATGCCCTCTCAGAGATAGAGAGGGGTGTCTCTATTAACTTCCCTCTCCATTTATTTTCTATTGAGTGTATCTACCATTAGATCAATTTTCAATGGTTGAGATTTACCATAATATATTTTTATTATAATGATATTCTTTATATATTATTAAATCTCAACCATGGAAAGTTGATCTAATGGTAGATACATTTAATGGAGAGTGAATAAAGAGGGAAATCAATGGAGATACCCCTCTCCCCTCAAGAACACCCTAGTCAGTCTAAGTGAGTAAATTATGGGTGCTGAGAAGTTTATTTTATTTGTGCAAATTTTCTGATATAATTTTATTACAAAGCTTAAACAAAAATATTTTACTTTCTGCTTGAAGCAGTTGGGCATTATCCACTAAAAGTTTATTTATTTTTGTATCATTCATATTTTGTCGTAACGCACCAACCGCCGGAAACTATGCCACCATCAAGATATACCACGGCAGCAAACAAGGAGTCCTCCTTTAGGTTTTTTGTAGACTTTTCCTAAAAGTAATGATGTTTATATTATTTGGGAACATTATTTCAATATGAAACATGGTGTCAAGTCATCAATCCATCCTTAAGAATGGCAAAAATAAAAATTCAATCCATCCTTAAGACCCTCTGATCATGACCAATAACCACTATCAATAGGAAAAAGAGTTCAAAACTGACTAGCAGGCAACACACATTGACAAAATACCTATTGACCTTCCCTCATGTACGATTAAAGAAGATGGATACAAATATACAATACTGAAACAAACTAGGAAAAATATAGAAGAAGTTACTAGGAAAAACAATTAGCCATAACTGAACACCAATGATTCACCCAATGCAAGAGGTGAACTAACTTTTCTTCTTTCAATGCTTAGAAACTAATAACCGTATGGTAGAGGGAGACAAGATACAAAACCCAAAAATATTACTACTTCCGGTCTTAAATATAGGACACAGTTTGTAGTGCAAATTACACTACAAACTATGTCCTATATTTAGGACCAAAGGGAGTATCCTGGTAATAGAGAAAAAGACGAAAAACGATAAAAAAAAATTAAGAAAGAAAGAGTGCATGACAGTTTAAGAAAACAAAAATTATTACTAAAAATTTCCAAAAAAAGGCATTGCTAAAAAAGTAGAAGCTGATGAGGAACAAAGAAGGAGGAGACAATATTGTCCATGAATTCAGCAGAGGAGAAAAGAAAAGAACCTGGTTTCCCATCCAAACAAGTGCCCACACACCAACAGAGCCATGTCAGCGTTAATGGATTTGATCATGTTCTTGCATTCCTCCATAGAGCACTTCACTCCTAAGCTATTTAACACCTAGTGGAGCTTGGAGGCGGGGATGAGATCATCCTTGTTTTGATTAGAGGTCAAAGGCGTGAAGCCTGGTGGAGTCGCCTTCAGCGGAGTTGGAGCGGCAGACATTGGAGAACTTAGATTGGTTGATGAAGCCATCATTGAAACACCTAAACGGAGGGATTTGGAGAGAGATCCATTTTTTGTGAAGGGTGGTAGAGAGAAGTTGGAAAGAAAATGGAAGGGTAATGGTTTCATAATGGAAGAGAGAGAAGGGTTTCATAATTAAAGAGAAGGAAGAAAAGATGAAAAGATGGGTTGAGAATTTTAAAATTTAAACTCAAATCTATCCGCCCAAAAGAAAAACACAAGCCCTAATAGAAAAAGTCAGAACTCGGAGCCACAAAAAATAGAACAAAGACACGCAGCCCCATATGAGCTGTTACTGTTTATATGAACAGTAAAATAAGAGAGGAGCCACAAATGGCAGTGGCTTGGCTCAGCTTTACAATGATACAAATTTATTATATTAAGGGGATTTGTTTAGTTATTTCTCACTCACTCAACATAAGGCTCTCATATATATATATATATATATATAAAGACATATACTTCATGTATGTGTAGAGAGATTAAATTCTTACCATGTAGAAAAAGAGGGAGGTCAACAAAGATCTCCTCGAGTCCCCAAAAATTTTGACGTTTGTTGGATTATCTTAACATGGCTTATTGTCTCCATTTGTTGATTAATGAGTTCCATTATATTTGTTCTTTTTAATTAACAAGCTCAAATGGATCCATCTGAGAAAACTTTAAAGTGCTAAACAAATCCATTGCTGCGCTTCACTTTAGTAGCTGCTGCTTCTGTAACCAAATACTAAAAGCTGGACATCTAAATATACTCATTCCTCCTTTTGATCTTTAGTAAATGGCTCCCTAAATATGGCTGCAAGCAAAACATAATTTTCCTGTCCATGAAAACAATATTTAACAGTCAAATTCCCACAAGTTTCCTGGAATTTATTTATTTTTAACATGCACTGGAATTCATCCAGAACTAAGAAGATACACAAAAATACTAAAAGAAAAGAAAAGCATGATTTCAGGAACCAAGAGTTAAAGCATATTTTTGGAAGCATAGTCAAATGATTAGAGTCAACACTCAAGGCCAAGCAATAAGAAAAGATACTTCAAGCAAATCATCTACTCTTATGGGATAACATCCTTCTTTCCTCCACTCGGCAAACATCTAGTAATTCGAAATTTAACCAACATCACAATTTAAGAGCCAAGTCCAGATTACGGGAGCCTTATGCATTGGGCCGCCTTTTATTAAACTTCTTGTTTATGGGACCTTGACTTCCAACTTGAATTCCTCTCCAATAAGCAGAGACAATTCTGAAATTTCAACAATAACAAAATGTTTGGAACCGTCCAAATATCTCTTTATAACTGTCTTCTTGTCACCTATGTTTGATCCCTTCACGATGCTCAGCTCATTCATTTCCCAACTACCATTCAATCTGTTTCCATTAGGGATCCCCATAAAGGTTACCTTGTTTATGAACCACTTTTGGTCAAGAGCAAACCTCCCATTTGTGACTTCAGATGTGACGAAAACGCTATTGTAGTTCAATGCGCCAAAAAATCTAATCAGTGTCCATTTTCCTTTGCCTCCCCCCATGTCAAGATCCTCCCCATCATCCAAATACACTTGTCCAGAACTGTTTGTGCTGCTACTAATAACAACCAGAAGTTCAAATGGCGTCATACGTGCCACTTCTGTTGTCAACGCTTCACCCTGCAAAGCCAAGATATTACCTTCTCGAACATGAACGTTTATGTGATCAGGTGGTGCATCAAGCCTCACATTCTTTCCTGTGTTTGCTATGAGGGAGTTTGAGATATTGAAGAGGTCAAACCAGCTTCCTGAAGGAAAATAAGCATCAACAGAGATTGCTCCTGGCTTCAAAACAGGTGACACCATCACCCCTTTACCAAGTAGAAACTGAGAGTTTATTTCGTAAGTTGTGACATCCTCAGGGAATGAAAAGAAAAGAGGTCGTGCAATGGGTATCCCTTTTACATGTGCTTCATACATTAATGTGTAGAAGTAAGGTAGGAGGCGATAGCGAAGACCAAGCACTTTTCTAGCTGATGCAGCAACTGAATCCCAAAGATAGAGCTCTTGACGACTTGAACTTTTCTCTGAATGATCCCTTACAAAGGGATAAAATGCCCCCAACTACACTATGAAAAAATGAGAAAATTTATTGAAAAGCAAGTAGCTTGTAAAATGTAATATAAAGAGGATATAAGGTCATACAAACAAAAGTTGACACCATCCTTAAATTGTTTTAGACACAGTAGTTTTACTTTTCATAAATACAAACATGTTAAACACAGGGCACATTACCAAAAAATTATAATGATTTATGTTACCAAAAAAAATTATAGAAAATGATACGAAATAAGTTAAACTAACACCTGTATGATATGAAAAAGATAATATATCATTTTGAATTTCAGATGAAATAACTTTCTGTAGCCCACGTAGCTTTAGGAATTTGAATAACACTGCCACTTACGACAAGGAATATCTCACTGATCAACTTTACTTATAAAATAATTGAATAATTTCAAGAAAGAAACGGAAAAACTTTCTTAAAAAAGGAAAAGGTAAATACCATAGATTCCCTCCAATAGAAAATGCCAAGATATCAATGTGATTAGACCTAAAACTTTTACCTGGATCCAACGCCGACAAAGTTCTTCAGTTGTATCTCCTGAGAAGCCACATATATCTGCTCCTACCATTGGAATTCCAAAGATTCCAAAATTTAAGATGGATGGTATCGAGTATGCCAAATCATTCCATGTTGCAGCATTATCTCCTGTCCAGTGGGCTGTATACTTCCCTGAGCTCACAAAAGTTGATCTGCTGAGAATGAATGGCCTTTTCCCAGTTATATTTGTTAGGGCCTCGTTTGTTGCTTTGGACTCCAATAGTGCATACAAGTTGTGTGCATCATATGCAGTGATGTTCCCATAATGTAAACACGTTGCTGGAATTGTATTATTATTTATGGGTCGTAGACTTCCAGCATTATTAATCTTGTAAGGAGGGTTGTCCAAGTTAGAAGATGGAATGGGAGGTGAAGTAATGAAATTGGATAACTCATTCATGTCAAGCCAAAGACCATCAAAAGGAAGGAGGCTCTGAAATAAATTGATTTCCTTAGCCCAAAAGACTTGACCAACTGGATTTAGAAAATCTGGAAAGTAAACTGGTCCAGGCCAAACCTCACCCAAATAATTTGCTCCACCACGCTTTATGTAGACATCATCCTGCAAACCTCTAATAAAGGTCTCATCTGTCTTATTCACATTGATACCTGTTTGAAATTTTTCCTTGCATTAATAATGCAAATGACATTTACAATCAAAAGAAGAGTAATTTTTGCATGAGGAATATGTATGATATGCTCGAAGGAAGGTACCTGGATCCAAGATCAGCACATATTTCTGACCATTTTGGTGAAGAGTGTCAACAAAATTTTTCATCTTATCCCGTGGAAAGTTAATGGGATCAAGCGTGAAATCCTTGTACGCATCCATGTAATCGATATCTGTCCACATTACTTCAAGAGGTATGCTTGCTTTTGCATAATTAGCAACAACATTCTCAACGTCAGTCACATCCTTGTAGCCCCATCGACACTGATGAAACCCTCCAACAATGACATCATAAATTGTGGGTAAGCACAGAAACATTTTCTTTTTGCCAACAGGTAAGCACAGAAACTAGACACAAGGTTACCTATAATAGACAATATTTTAATCTACAAGATGTTAGTGATAAGCAAGGGTGCGTAATTACATCCTACATTTCAACTCACCTTACAAAATCCTTTCTATGAAAAGAAAAATACGTTATGTAATTTTTTTTATACACTTCCTCTCCTCTCCAGAGTTCATTTACATTTCTATTGTTTTGTCACCCTGCATGACTCAAACAGGATATTTTTATTTTCTTGCAGGTGTTCCCAACACAAACATCATCAAACTGACACCTACTATACTTTACTTATTTAAAAGAACACATCATAAATTGACCCTAAACCGACCTTAACTCCTAAGAACACAAACACAGAAACTGCCTATAACTTCCAAAGCAGTAAGCAAAAACCAAGTGGAAAGAACATGCAAGAAACAAAAGAACAAATAAAGTAACTGTGGGATAGCTGTCATTCACCCAACAACTACCTTATCCGTCTCAGAAAAGTTTTCTACCTCAGCAGACGCACACACATGTCTCCAAAGGTTTCTGAGGTAGCAGCAATCTATGATCATCGTGGGTAAGAAGTGGATTTCACATTATCACTACATTCAAGTTCTTATAACTTCACCCCATGTGCTTCTATTATTAGCTCACTAAAGATACGCAACCTTAAGTTAGTGGGGATAAAATTACCAAATGACCAATATGGCATGGGAGCAGGGCGGCCTATGAGTTCCGTGTACTGCTCCATCACCAACTCCGGCGTGGGTCCGGCAAAAAAGTAAAGATCAAGAATACCTCCGATGACTTTGTAAGTAATACGATCACCATCATAGACTACGTCCATCCCATTACTGTTGAGCAGCAAAACCCCATGAGTCGTCCCAGCCTTGACTCTGCCATCAACTGAAGGAGAACGAACATCCATGTAAAATGGGTGAGACCCATAAAGATTTTGATCGAGATTAGAACTGCGAGTGTCGGCATTCCACAATGTGAGCATCTGATTGGGTTGGATTTTGAAAGAACTCTTGGTGTGCTCTCCAATACCATACAAAGAAGCCCCATTTTGGGGCAGCGAGGAAGAGAGTTGAAGGTACTGATCTTTGAAGACGAGAAATGTTGATGGGTTTTCAGGGTTTGGAGAAGCGTCGAAGATTATGTCGTTTGAGGATTTGCGAGCGAGCGTGAACCCAAAAGGGGTGGTATTGTGGAGGGTGAAGACGATGTCGGAATTGGAATCGATCAAGGAGTATTGCTGTGAAGGTGATTGATTCTGATGATGCGAGAGGGAACGATGCGGAAAATAGGAACGACGACGAATTACGTCGGGTGGGATTTCCCATCTTCGTTTTGTAGAGTCAGTGATTTTCACTCTGAAGCAAGCTCGGCTCTCAAAACTGCATTCAATAACGTTGTATATATGTGAGACAATTAAAAATGAGTTGCTAGGCATGCAATGAATTTTATATTAATAAATTTAAAATATAAAATTTATTAAAAAAATTAATACTGCCTCCCGTGAACCTAGAGCCGGGAAAACGGGCCGAGCCTGTCGGGCCGGCCCTATAGGGCAATGGGCTTAAAAGGGCCGGCCCTGGAGGGCCTCGGGTCGGCCCTTTAAGCCCGTTTATTTTTTATTTTTTTTTGCTTGAAAAGGAATCATGTTATATTTTTTAATTGCCTTATTGAATCTATATGTCACTCTGTCCTCATATTGTATAGAGTATGATTTTTGAGTATATTGTTTTGTCTAATTGAATCATATTGTGATTTTTGAATATATTGTTCTGCCTATTTAAAATAAAATCATATTATATACTATTATGTCTGATAGAGTATGAACTTTGATGGAGGTTATGATTATTTGACTACTTAAACCTACTGCTAAAAGTGAAACATAATCAAATATCCTTGAAATTGATGATAGTGGCAAAGAAGGTGAAAATATAGTCGTCATACTCATGTTGTTTAGAGGTTAGAGTATTTAGCTTCTTGCCTTCTTATACTTTGGCTTTTGTGTGAGTTTTTTATGGACATGATTTTACCTTTAATTATACATTAGTAACTGTGTTTATTTGTTGCAAGAAACGTGTTATTTAAACCTTAATGTTGACAATATTTATGTATTAAATTAGAACTTTAATAATTGTTATATCTCTCTGGAGAAAATACGCAGGAAAAATAATTAAATATTGTGAAAAGGACTTCCGGGCCTTGCGGGCCGACCCTGGCCCTGATGCTCTCGAACCGGGCCTTGAAAAATTGCAATTTTCTTGACCCCGAGCCTTTTAGGGCCGACCCTAATTCCCAGCTCTACATGAACCATTCTTCATGCAGGAACTAATTATGAGTTGATATTTGTTGAGTAAATGTGAAACTATTTTCTATGCTTCTCAAATATTTCTCAAATTTTCCCTTATTGATACTCTCAAACTAAGATAATTAGGGTATTTTAGGGAAAAAAATTATCATATTAACTAATTTAATAAACTTTAATCATCTAATCAAATTAGTTACATAGATATTATATTTAGATCATACGAATATTAAGGATCAATACTATGATCATTGCAATTTTAAAATTTGTTATGCACTTTTTTTTTTTTTTGGCCCAGAACTTTGTTATGCACTTTTGCTTTTGCTTCATGATACAATATTTGATTTCGGATCAAACCATCCCAATTTTGGGAGAGAAATGCCAAGCATAACTTTCTCTTCACTTCCTCATTATTTATTATTATTTTTATCACTTGATCAACATAGAGACTGGAAAACCGGCGTAGCCTATCAGGCCAACCTTTTTAGGCCTTTTATCATGATGATCGGGTTTGAAAATTCGGCCCCTCAAATTGCAAACAAACCTAAAAGGGTCGGTTTATTTAGGCCTTTTTATTTTTATTTTTTTTAAAATTGTTTATATAATATTAGAATTTTTGTATTACTTATGATGTTACAAATATTTAGTTGTTATTATCTTTTTTTTAATTGAATTTTATAAAATGATTTGATTTATTTGGTTTCTACAATGATTTATTCATTAAAACTTTAAAAAAAATAAACTAATTTGGACATTAGATAATGATTTTAACTAAACATGTATGGGCTTTAATCAAAATGTGTCTCAATTTAAAACAAGATAATAACTAGATTGTAAAATTTGAAAGTGAATTTTATTTGAATTGAAATGAAAATTGCACTTTGCAAAACTTACATGAGCATGTAGTATAAATACAAGTCCCTAGCATTGTACCAAAAAGAAAAAATTACAAGTCCATAAAAGGAGTTAAGTTTTACTCAAATTATTATGTTATAGCGTCCCTCATCGCCTAGATCTTAGGTGTAGATATAAAGATTGTTTTTTTCGTGACACGCGTGCGCGCCCCCACACACCCACACAAAAACAAGTCTGCTATCATATGGCTACCAGTATCATTTTTCCTGTGTAACAATGTCAGCATGTACGTGTAAAGTGTCGAAATTTTCATCCATAGTAGTACTTTGTTATTTAAACTTTATTTTCTTGTAATTTAATTTGGATAATATTTATGTTTTAAATTAGAAATTTGTTGTTTTAACTTTATTAGGAAAATAGTGTTTTATTTTTATTTTTTGAATGGAAAGGAAGTATATTACTTGAAATATGTACAGAGTTACAAAATACAATCTAAAGTAACAGTTTCATGTCCCAGCTAGGTTTCTTATCTGCTAAGAATTAGCTTCTAATGTCCTAATCAAGCTACTGGATTGGATGGTATGGTTAACCAAGGTACAAACAGAGATAATAATGTTTTCTGGGGTAGCTGACTCGTTCATGAAGATGCTTTTGTTCCGGTTGTCCCACAGCTTCCATAAGGGCCTGTTTGGTTCAATGGGAAGGGATGGAATGGGAGGGAATGGAGGGAAGGGGATGGAATGGAAGGATAGAAGGTTACCTTGTTTGGTTTGGTTGAAGGGGAAGGAAGGGGAAGGTTTTTTAATGATCTTTTGTTTGGTTCAAGAGGGGATGGGAGGGGAGATAATATGTAATTTACCATTTTACCCTTATATATTAGTTTATATATTTTTACTTATATAAATTATTTAAATTAATTTACACCTTAATATAAATTATATAATTTTTGAAAACTTACTCTCACCTTAATATGTATACAACAACTGATATAATAATTTTTGGTTTAAACTAGTTTTCAACGAAGGGCTAATTTGACTCTAAAAAAAGATGACTCCAGCAACAATGCTTTAGCTAAAAATGACTAGCAACAATGCAAATTATTTAGATCACCCTATAACGTGGTTCTCAAAATTCAATTGCTGACAAAATTTATTGAGCCGAATGTGCATCAGGATTTGTGAAGATGAAACTATCAGCCATCAGGATTTCTTATATGTTATAGTGCAAAAAATGAGAACACAAAAATAAAGTCCATATTCACGTTTTTGGCAAAAAGCAGAGGAAGGGAGTTGAGGGCGACAGACTAGGAGCAATAGCAGCGGAGAGGGCATGAGTTGCTACCATGGGCATTGATGGGATATGACAAAGATTATGAGGGCAAATTAATCCCAATATTTAGCTCCCCTCCAAAACCCGTCAATTTAGAGGGAATCAAAATAAGGGGAGGGGAGGGGAGAGAGAAGCAAATTTTTACTCCCCCTTCCTTCCAAAATTTCAAACCAAATGAGGGGAGGAGCTCATTTTTCCTCCCCCTCCCATCCCCTCCCCTCCAACCAAACAGGGCCTAAAAGAATCCCAAAAAACAATCGCTAGTGGGCTCCCATGGTGCGGGGGTTAATATTCCAAAATAGCCAATCTTTGAAAGGGCATTGGAAAAATTCTTGGATCCGTTCTGCGGGTATAACTCTCGTCCAGCATGTGGGGGCAGTGGGGCACCATCGAAGAATGTGGTCCAGATCCTCCATGCTCTCTTGACAGAAATAACAATTTGCGTCTAAAGCCATTTTCCTCTGCACTCGTTCAGCATTGGTGAGCAGGCGTTCTTGAGCTGCTAGCCAGAGGAATACTCTAGTTCTTTGGATCCCCGACCATTTCAATATCCACTCCCAGTATTTGTTTGGGTCTGTCCAGAAGTCTTCCTGCTTAGCTTGATAAGCAGATGCTACTGAGAATTGACCATGTGGTGTTAGGGACCAGTAGTAGGAGTCAGTTGCATGGCTTAGTTGTGGTGGGGGTGCTTGAGCTATCTGCAGAAGAATGTTGTTTGGCAGCAGGTGTTGGAAGAGATTCCAATTCCAATCACCCCTTTCATCGATGTAATCCTGCAAGGTGGCTTTAGTTTGGGCTTCAAAGATATCAGCGTATGCAAGAAGTTTAAGCGGGCCCATGTTTCCCACCCATGAATCAGACCATAATCTTATGATTCTACCATTACTTGGATTCCATGACACATGCGGCTCCATATCCGTCCATACCTTTGCTAAACTATGCCAGATGTGAGAGGCTGCCCTTCTTTTAAAATTATAATTGGTTGCTGATGACCACCTATATTTGGCCCGAAGCACTAGGACCCATAGGAGATTCGGCTAGTTGATCATTTGGAAAGCTAATTTGCATAAAAAGGCACAATTATGTCCTTGCATTGATTTTAAGCCTCCCCCATTCTTGAGTGGTTGACACATCTCTTCCCATCGAATGAGGCTCGGTTTACTATTACTATCTCCTGCACCCTATATGAAAGCTCGGATTATTTTTTCGATTTTCTCACAACAATTATTTGGGAGTGAGGTTGTCTACATGGTGTAAAAGGGGATTGTACTCAGTACTGATTTGGCAAGGGTTAATCTCCCAGCCAAGGATAGGGAGTTAGCTTTCCAGTTTGCAAGCTTGCTCTGAACCTTCTCTATTAGGTAGTGATATGTGTCTTTTGTGACTCGAGTGAATGACAGGAACCCCTAAGTACTTTCCCAGCTGATTCGTTCTTTGGAATTGTAGGAAGTCACAACATTGTTAGCCTCTTGCCTCTTAACATTCTTTGAAAAGTGAATTCGGGTTTTCCTTTGGTTTACAACCTATCTTGAAGCCTTGCAAAAGTCATCAAGGGTATGCTTAACGCGATGCAACTGGGAGGGCGTGGTGGAGTTGAAGATGATGAGATCATCAGCGAAGAAGAGGTGGGATAGTGGGGGACCCTTTCTACCTAGCTGAATTGTTTCCCATTTCTTCATATTAACTTCCTTGGTAATGGTTTGGGAGAGTCACTCCATGCAGAGGACAAATAGGTAGGGGGAGATAGGGTCTCCTTGCCGAATTCCTTGTGAAGGTCAAAAGGAGCTTGTTGGCCGCCCATTCCAGAGGATACTCATGTTTGGACTGGTTACACACTGCATTATGAGGTTAATAAGCCGTATGGGGAATTTGGCATCTCTCAAGATATCATGTATGAACTCCCAGCTTAGCTTGTAAAAGGTTTTTTCTAAATCGACTTTAATGGCCATCCATCCCTTTTTACTAGTTTTCTTTTTCATTGAGTGTATGACCTCTTGGGTTATGATGATGTTATCAGTGATGCTCCTCCCTTTGATGAAGCTGGATTGGTTTGGAAGTATAAGTTGAGGCAAGATCTTTTTGATCCTGTTAGCAATGAATTTTGTTGCAAGCTTGTATGGCACCGAGCACAAACTTATAAGCCTGAACTCCTTCACAGTGGAGGGATGGTCAACTTTATGAATAAGTGCAATGAG